>CM046659.1:206078449-206718559 GCA_025594165.1 Tamias sibiricus
CCCTTGGCCTCGCCTGCCTAGCCCCTGCCTAGCCCGGGGAGTCTGCCTTCTTGCCTGCCGTCTGCTAACCCTGCTCAGTGCTCCGCTCCCCAGCACACCCCCGGATCCCAGAAGGGGGGCTCCAATGCCCCTGTGCGGGCCACCCTCCAGCCCCGGCAGACCAGACGTCAAAGGCCATCTTTCTGAGGCAGTCCTCTCTGTCCATCATTCCCCGTGGGATGGCCCTTTCCAATTTCAGAGAATTAATTATCCAAAATTGCCAGAAATAACCTCAAATCTCACAGCAGTTACCCCGAGCCATTAGTGGGAAAGCGCCTGCAACCCCCTCTCCAGAACGGCCGTGCCGTGAGGTCGAGGAGCCCGAGAGCGGAGAGAGCCATTTGCCGCGGCGGCGTGAGCACACTTTGCAGATAATTGTATAATTTTCCAAGTGTTCCTGGGGATTCACTCGGGCTGCCCAGTCTTATGAGTGATCTTTGACAATAGAAAATTGTGGGTAATTCTCTTGTTTGGGTACTGTTTCTATAGTAATAGGAGGAATTATTAATAAATGGAGAAAGTTGTGCTGGGGTTTCAGTCAATAAATAACCTTACTTTTTTCTTCTTAAGAATGTGCTCACAATAGAGAGCTGAAGTGGAAAGAAGGAAGTGCAGGACACCACATAGTCCTTTTTCTGGTGCACTTTGCAGGTGAGACGACATTTTCAATGTGGCCAAGTTCAGGGGGAATGCCCCCCGCGGCGCTGCCCTCCTAGGGGCCGTCCTGAATGCCAGGAACGGGGGATTTCCCTGGAGGAGCGTGCGGTTCACCGACGTGCTTCAGAGACGAGCAGCCCCGTCTCGTCGGTTTCCATCGTCTCGCAGGTCCCACGCCTGCAGAGCTCGGCATGTCGGGACACTCCTCGATCTCCAGTGTGCAAGTGACCAGGTGAGTAGGGGTCCCCAAACCAGTGGATACCGCAAGGCCAACGATTGTTCTTCTTTTCTCTAGTTGTCTGAGCGATGGGAGGATCCACCAAACAATCCAATATATATTTACTACAACCTTGCCGTGTGTTGGGCAGCCTGGGGGCGTGACCACCAACATGGCAGCCCATACCCATGGTGAAGCTGTGTGGAGCTCGCCCACCAGTGAGGCTCGGGCAGGAACTTCACCAGCATGACAGGGTTCCTGTAAAACCTTGGGTTACCCTGGAGCACAGTTTGAAATAAGGATTTGGGTACAAGCAGTCTATTTGAGAGGGAACCCAGGAGACCCCGCAGGGGATTGGAGAAGGAGAGCGGGGAAGGAAGGAAGGAAGACACAGAGGTGTCCGCACTGCAGCCAGCTGAGCTCACCCCAGCAGGGCCCCGAGACACCCAGAGAACATGGCCCTCAGGGTTGTGTCACCGAGGGAAGAGGGAGCCGGTGTTGACACACCAGCTTGAGGATGGACGGGGGGAAGGCTGCTCCTGGGTGCATTGATTCTGTTCCCTTCTGGCTTGGTGGATGCCGTGCAGGGAGGGGCTCTGTGGAACCGAGAAGACTGCAGCAGAGAAAGCCCTGAGCAGAGAGACGCCGAGGCCAGCGAGGGCACGTCTGTGGGTGCCGCACCTGCGTCTCTACCGTCAGCACGGTGGGCAGGCGTTGGGGTGCCACAGGAACCAAGGGGGGGCCTCCTGGGAAAGGCAGGGAGGTGAGTGCTGGGCCTGGGTGTGGAGGAGCTCTGCGGAGCCGGAGCCGGAGCCGGGGCGTGCTGCCTTGGGCTGCATTTGCTGGGCTCAGGGGAAATAAGGGTGACTTCAGAGACCCACAGGAAGTTAGATCTCACTGGGCCAAGGTGAGAGAGGGCAGGAGGGCCCCCTACGCTGGGAGGGTAGCCAGAATCAGGTAACTGGACGGTCTGGTGACCACAGGGGTGCCATGGAGGAGTTTGCCGCCACCCCCGACGTGCTCCTTTACCTGCTTTGAGGGCCTCTGCGAGCTGCTGACGAGCAGCAGGAGACAAGGAGGAGACAGGTGGGGACAGGCGCTGGTGCCAGTCCCACAGACAAGAGAGGACGGAGGCCTGGCCGGCAGGTCAGTGGGATGCAGAGAGGAGGCTGGTTAGGGAGAGTCGTGAGACCCAAAGGCGGTGCCGCCCACAGAGCTGGGGAGACGGCAGGCTGGACCTTGAGAGGGCCAGAGCCCAGCACCTCTGGGGAGACGAGGCAGGGCCAGCCAGCCAAGGCAGGCGGGCTGTGTCGGGCGGGAGCCCAGGAGAGCCCGGTGTCTGCCTCCGCCCTGCGCCCTCTCCGGGAGGGAGCCCTCTGGAGTCCCGAGCCTGGCCGCCTCACCTTCGTCCCCGAGCCTGGCCGCCTCACCTTCGTCCCCAAGCCTGGCCGCCTCACCTTCGTCCCTAGGCCTGGCCGTCTCACCTTCGTCCCCGAGCCTGGCCGCCTCACCTTCGTCCCCAAGCCTGGCCGCCTCACCTTCGTCCCTAGGCCTGGCCGCCTCACCTTCGTCCCCGAGCCTGGCCGCCTCACCTTCGTCCCCGAGCCTGGCCGTCTCACCTTCGTCCCTAGGCCTGGCCGTCTCACCTTCGTCCCCGAGCCTGGCCGCCTCACCTTCGTCCCCGAGCCTGGCCGTCTCACCTTCGTCCCCAAGCCTGGCCGCCTCACCTTCGTCCCTTGCTCAAGCAGCAGCCTCAGCACCGAGCTGAGCCACACCCGCCGCAGGCCTCTGACTCCCAGGGGCAGCCCCGCGGGCTCCACCAGGCTCAGCCTGGCGCCGGGTGTGTTTGACAAGTGGCCTCGGCACTTGCTCTGGACGCGATGCGGCTTCTCCCTCAGTAACTCCATCTGTGCTGCAGAATCCCAACCTCCATGGTCCGAGGGCGAGTCTGCCCAGATTCCTCTGGGCTCCTCCCCGTGCTGCTGTGGAGAATGACCCCGTGGGCTCCCTGAGACCACTGGACCACTGGACCACTGGACCACTGGACACTTAGCTCACAAACTTCACAAAATGATCCCTGAAATGGCTGATGGGAAACAAAGGCCCCTCCCAGGAGTAAGTCCTGTGAGATGCCACCAGCACCTTTGTCGCCAAGGCCACCCTGGGGTGTCCGTTTCCTGACCCACAGATATGAGCCTCAGACTCCATCCCATCCCTGAATGGGGGGTGCTGCATGACAACCACCTGTGGCCTCTGCCCAGTGTGTCATGCCGGCACCCCTCAGTGGCTGGGTTCAAGCTGTGCACACACTTGTCCCCGAGCCCTGAGACAGGAGGAGGTGCAAGCACGCAGGTCAGAGTGGCCTCGCAGCCCTTGCCTCTCAGACATGAGCAGCTGCACCCGCCTTCTGGGTTTTGTGGGTGATGCTCCCGTTTTGGCTGAGGTCCCCTGGGGGCTGCAGCACTGTGGCCAGCACAGTGCTTGGCCAGCGGGGCAGTTTGCAGGCTCTGTGGACCTCTCTGCATCCACGACCTCCTGCACTTGAACACCACGAGGATTAAAAGGCGCCCAGTCTCCTCACGGAGAGCCCTCGCGTGGCTGCCGGTCTCCTCACGGAGAGCCCTCGCGTGGCTGCTGGTCTCCTCACAGAGAGCCCTTACGTGGCTGCCGGTCTCCCTACGCCCGACTCACCCTTGTGCTCTGGGTGTCCAGCCTGCTGTGGCTTCAGGACACGCAGCATCTCCACGTCCCCTTCAAAGAGCGAGACAGGAGCCCGGCTGACCCCAAGCCAGCAGCCTCTGTTCTGCACGCCCAGAGCTCAGCCCTGGTGGCCACCATCAGGAGGAGGGGCACAGCCATCGCCTCGACCAGCCTGAGGAGCCGGCCCTGCACCTCGCACGGGAAGCACCTGCTGCCCTCAGGGCCCCTCTGAGCCAAAGAGCAAGACCCTTTCTGGACCACATGTCCTTGGCCTTAGGACCCTTCTCCCCATTGGGTCAGCCACCCTCTCCCACCCGGGTGGGGGAACGGAGCCCCAGAGGTGCCTCTGGATTCTGTGGCTTTAGGCAGAAGTGGCCCCGGCACAGGCTTTGCTGATAATGGCCTCTCCGCCTTGCACGCGGAGACGGCGCCAGCTCCAGCTCTGGCCCTGACTGGCCTTGTTCTCTGCAAACTCGGACAGCAGGACCCATTCCACAAGTGGTCCGGGCCAGTCCAGCCCTGCAGAGCCGGGCGCCTCGCCCCGCGGGCTCTCTGTTCCCTGCTTGGCAGCTCAACCCTGCCCGGCGCCAGCCTCGCTGTCGCTGCTGCCAGCAGTGCTTGGCGCCCACGTGGGGGGTCTGTGACGCCTGTTGTTTACGGGGAGGCCGAGTGTGGTCACCTCGTGGACCTCGCTGCAGGCGAGAGTCGCTGCCTCTGGAGCAGGGACAGGTGAGGCCGGGCTGCTCTGAACTCCCAGGAGCAGCGATGCGGCCTGGAGGAAGGGTGTGCACGGCCCAGGCTCCTCCCTAGGATCGCTGCTCACAGCAACTCGAGGAATTCACACAGAGGAGCCCGCCCGCCTGGCACTGCAGCCTGTCGGGGACCACGGCCACTGCGCAAAGCCAGCCGCATCCAGCAACCGGTGGTGTTGAAGTGCCGCCGACAAAGCTGCCCTGGAGACAGCACAGGGGCTGCTGCCACCGCGGTCCCCGAATCGGCTCCACCCATGGAACGGCAGCTTGACTCTCCACCGCCCAGTGGCACCCCTATGACCGGTGTCCACCTACGCCGACGCATTCAGCTAGCCCTTGCCGCAGAGGGGCCAGAGGCGGGGAGCAGGCAGGGCCGGGGTCTGGAGAAGAGCGGCCACACCTCTCGCTCGGAGCCACAGCTAAGTGTCGGTGACTCGGAGCCACAGCTGAGTATCGGTGACTCGGAGCCACAGCTGAGTGTCAGTGACTCTGGCTGCCCACACATCAATCGACTTGGGGGTTTGAAGACCCAGCGTGCCCGCTGTGTGCCGCCCACTCTTGCAGTGTGACGTTTATGTGAGAGAAGCACAGGCCGGGGGCGGGGCTGGCCTCAGGGGCAGGGCTGGCCTCGCCACAGCTCGGTGCCTCAGGCCACCTGACCTTCAGAACAGGACACCCCAGAGAGGAGGGGGCAGGGCAGCCAGGCCTGGTCCTCCTCTGAGAAGGAGGCCCTCCAGCTGTGCCCTTGCTGGCCGCCCACCCTGCTGAGCCCATCCACGTGAGGGAAGGTGGCCAATGCAACCCACCGCTTGATCTGACCTCAGGTGGGAGAGAACCCGCGAGGCCAATCCCGAGGCCACGCCCCAGCGTCAGTCCTGAGAATCACCGTGACAAGGACTCCCTCTTCTGCAGGAGCCTCTGCCCTTGAGCCCTGAGGTCAAGCATTCATTCACTCTGACCCGAAGTGGTCAGCTTTCCTCCCGCAGGAGGGACAAACCTGAGACCCCAGCACCACAGAGCCAGGTCAAGCCGCGGGCCCCAGGGCACAGCTGCGCTCCCAGGGCCATGCCTGCGTGGGACCCAGGAGGCAGCTGTGCAGCTCCCTGGAGCAGGACACCTGCCCAGTGGAGGGCAGAGGGAAGAGCCCCTACGGTGTCCTGCAGGGCCATGCTCAGCAGCACCGGGCCACACAGAGCAGCCACTTCCAGAAGGGCCCCTGGGAGCTGGGTCTCCACCAGGTGACCAGCGCCCCTCCTCCGTGAGCTGGCACTGCTGCAACCCGCCTGACCTTCCGGCTCAGCCCTGGCCCCAGGGCCACAGAGGCTCCTGGGAGGGACACGAGGACACACAAGACGGCAGGAAGCGGGAAGTCAGTGCCACTGGGACAGGACTGCCTGGAGATTAGTGTGCCAGAGGCCAGCGGGCCACAGACGTGCCATCAGCCCACACAGACGGGCCTCGCCCACCACCTGTGCTTCAGACAACCCAGTGCAGACCAGGGGGCGCCGGTCAGGGCTGCAGGTGGCTCTGGAGAAGACCCCTCAGACCACCTGTCCCTCCCTGAGCTATCACTGTCCCACAACAAACTGAGGTCCGGCACTTCCAGTCCCGTCTCCTCTCGCCAAGACGCCCTTCCCTGACCGCCCACCGGCCTCCCTGCGCGCGTTTTGGGACAGCAGAGCACCCAGAGGCAGCCGGGCCAACCTGTGCAGGCTGCCCTGCACTCCCGCAGGCACCTGCCCTGAGAGAACGGGTGAACCCAGCGCAAACCAGGCAGGAGTCGCTGGCGGGGAGCGTTTAGAGGTGACTATCACCACGACTTAAGGTGTTTCCGTGACTCTGACTTAAGAGACACAATCATGTCTTTTTTCTTACAAGTTCTGGTAGTTCTTAATGGAGCGATTGCCTTGCACAAAATCAGGTCCTCCTTGGATTAATATCTTTGAAAATTAAGTTGATTTATAACCAATTTTCTCCTCATTTAAACAGCGACCTGCCGGGGTTCCCCTGGGGAACCCACAGGATCCGGGAGATGGTGTGTTGCAGGAGGCTCAGCGAAGTGCGGTCTTGGCAATCACGTGCATGGGGCCAGGGCGCCCAGGAGCGCAGGGCAGGGCCTCCTGGTGTGACGCACCTTCCTGCACTGGGGCCGCGCGTGCGTGCGTGGTGCGTCTGTGAACGACCCCTCTGGCTCCACCTTCTACGGGAGCCACACGTGTGCGTCTCTGCCCAGACCTCGGCACGCACGGGCCACGGTGGGCAGACCTCCCAGGACATCACGGGAGCCTGAGACCCACGTCACCCCCGCCTGGAAGCTCTGCAATGACAGAAGCCACCCTGTCTACGCAGGCGTCGTTGGAAGGAGGGGTGCATTTAGAACGGTCCACCCGGGGGCTACCAGAGACGCTCTCTGAGGAGTCACTGTCTTGACATGCTAGGTCACTCGTATGTGGCATATTGGCTGTGTGCGCATGTGTGTCCTTGTGATGGGGACAGATGACAGGCGGTTGCTGGTCCCATCACAGTGCAATGACACCGGCCACTGGCACCGATAGGTCAGCCTCTGCTGCAGGCTCTGGGTGGGGTCTGTGTGACCTGCTGCCCCCCACAGTGACCTTGAGACTGAATCGTCACAACCCCAGTGCCTACAGACAAGGACGCGGAGGCGTGGAGGGAGACAGGGGCCTGCTGGGCGTCATGCCAGCTGAGTCACCATTTGTTGTGTTTTTGGTTTCCTTTTTGTGAAGGGCGGCTTTAAAGCCAACTGGCCTTCAGCTCATTGTCCACTGCTCATGGCCACAGGCCCCGTCGTGCGGACGGAGTTCTCTTGCTGGGGTGCACGAGGTGTCACTGGCTCTGGGCCTCAGAGTGCCCATAAACATGTGCTTGGTGACCGAGGTGCGCACGCTCACCGACTGGGGCAGAAACGACTCCCCAGGGGACCCAACCCAGCTGCCATCAAAATGTCCCCAATTGTCGTGCGCGCCACCCTTACATTTCAGACTTCCCTGGCCCTCTGCAGCCTGGCCTGGCCTTGCAGAGCTGCCCCACGGCTCTGCAAGGGGCTCCTCGTAGCCCTAGGTCTCCTCGACAGTGACCCTCCCTGTCACAGAGGAGCTCTGGCTGAGTGCAGCTCAGCCCAAGAGCAAGCTGGAGCCAGACAGCCCGGCCCGCAGTCATCGACGGACACTTGAGAAGGACAAGCCCCTGGGCACCAGCCCCGGAGTCCCCTCTCAGCCCCAGCCTGGCACTGCAGAGGAAAGTGCACTTTGGAAATGATTTTGATCCACATGATTTTGTTTCTCTACAGCTCCATTCCAGAGACCTAGTCTCAAAGTTCATTTTAATAATAACAAGAGTAATTAAAAATTAATATTAGCAGCTCCAACTTACAGAGCTTGCCAGGGACTGTCCCACGGGCTTGGCCGGCACCGCTGCTCAGCCTCCTTCTGAACCGCCTGCCTCCTATTTTTATTCTCCTCTTCAAAGGAAGGAAACAGGCACTTTGAGGATTTGAGAAAGCTGCACTTTTCTTTCCAAACGTGGTTAAGAAATGGCTCGTCCTGGATTCCCGTAGCGGGTGGTGCCTCGGTTTCTAGCACTGCGCTTCCTGGGGTGGGGGGGGGGGCGCACCACCCTCAGCCCCCTGCGTTTACGTGCCATGCACATGGTGCCAGCGTCCCCTGTCCAAACCCTGACTGAGATTTGAGAGTGGTCCCTGCCCAAAGACTGGCACTGAACAGGGAGGGTGGCTGGCAACCGCCCCGCGGGTCAGACTGGACACCAGTGCTCCCTGGCGCGGTCAAGGGCCGGCACCCAGGTGTGCCCGGGGCCCGCTGGGCTCAGGTGCCCCCACACCGGCCTTCTCAGCCCTCAGGATTGAGCTCCTCCTGGGCCCTTGCCTGGCACACAGAGGAAGTGACACAAACCCCATTTGCTAGGAGGCTTCCCCACAGGGCCTCCCTGAGGGATCTCAAGTCCCAGCCTCCACGTTGGGTGGCTTTGGAGGGAGGAACTAAGCATCCCTGAGTCTCTGGGTTCCCACTAGCGTGGATGATGACGGCGACCCACAAGGATGGTGGGAGGGCCAGTCAGAGCAAGCTGGGGTCCCTGCAAGCTCCCAGTCGGTATTGAAAAGAGATGAAGCCCAGAGCGGGGGGAGCACGCCTGTCATCCCAGCAGCTCTGGAGGCTGAGGCCGGAGGATCACAAGTTCCAGGCCAGCCTCAGCAACTTAGAGAGAACATGCCTCAAAATAAAAATTTGCTGGGGATGTGGGCCAGTGGTTAAGCGCCCCTGGGTTCAATCCCCAGTACCAAAAAAGAGAGAGAGAAGAAGAAAAGGAAAGGCGATGAAAACGGACCCAACCTCCTCCTAGCGCTGCCCACGGTCTCTGGAGCCCCATCTTCATGCGTGATGCTCTGTGAGCAGAGTGGCCTTTGCCTTCTCTGGCTCCCACCTGGACACCCAGGGGCCTCAGGTGACCCTAGGCGGGAAGAGCAGCCCAGCCTGGCCCTCCAGAGGTTCCCCCCGGCTCTTCCACGCACCGCTCGGCAAGCTGGCCAGGGGACACGTGGAGCTGCCCCACGCCAGGGCCTACAGCAACCTGTAGTGCTCAGTGGTCGGTGGTGAGGGAGGGCCTCCCTGCCTGACTGAGGCCAGCAGCCTCTGGCACGGGTCTCACAACCATCTCTCAAGAGGAAGCTCCCAGCTGTCGCACTTGCCAGCCGTCCTGTGAAAGTCCTCCCCCGAGGTCAGAGTCGAGCCACGCAGGACGCGTGCTGTTCAGCTCGTATTTACTGTGCAGCTACTGCGTGCCCAGCAGATCACACTGTGGGGTGGCTGTGTAGCAAACACACCACCAGCTTCGGGTCCATGCTCCTAGGAAAGAGGACACAGCCAGGGCATGGCCTGCCTCGGACCCCATGGCAGCAGAGGACAATGAAGCAGTGTTCCTTCTCTTGCAGTTCTGAAGTCCAAAGTCCCACTCCAAGGTGACGGCAGGGCTGCATCCTTCGGGGGCTCGGGAGGCCTGTGGCAGCTTCTCTAGGCTCCATCCTCCCTGGTTCTGAGCCCTTCCTCCACCTCAGGGCCGGCTGTGCAGGGTCTTGGGGTCTCTGGCTCTGACCCTCTCCCCTCCTTGTGGGCCCATCTGTCCGCACCGGGCCTGGGGCTTGAGTGTGAGTGTCCCCAGGAGCCACGAGTTAATGCAGGACTGTTCAGAGTGAATGACTGGATTGTGGGGCTGTGGCCCCACCAGTGGAGTGGGTTCATCCGCTTGGTGGATCATAATGAGAATGGAGTCCGGGGGCAGGTAGGCAGTGGGGTATGGCTGGAGGACAGAGGTCACTGGGCGAGTGCCCTCAGCGATTCACGGTTGGTCCCTGGTTCCCTGCACACTCTCTCTGCTTCCTGGTCATCAGGAACTGAAGAGCTTTCCTGCACCACGTCCTCCAGCCGGGAGGCTCTGCCTCACCTCGGCCCAGAGCAACGGAGTCGGCTGGCCACGGACTGAACCTCTGAAGCCATGAGCCCAAAGTACATTCGTGCTCCTCCAAGTTGTTCTTGTCAGGGACGAAACGTTGACTCGCACAGGCCATCTGCACGGCCCAGGACTGCACCCCAGCCCACGACCCCAACCTACTCTCAGCTGCAGAGTCCCTGTTGCTGTGCCCCGTGGCCTGGGAGTGGGACGTGGCTCCTGGGGCCACTGCTCAGGCAGCCACGCTGGGCAAAGACCGCTCTCAGTCTGGTGAACCGAGACCACGTGGAGACCTTGTCACACGTGGAGACCTTGTCACACGTGGAGACCTTGTCACACGCAGAGTGAGGCTCCCCCTGGGGCAGGAGAGGCACCGTTCGGGAAAGCGTTGTTTTCCTCGACAAAAAGTCAAACACAACAGGCCCGGACTTAGGGTCTGCTTGTTTCAGCAACAAGGAGGTTGAAGAGAGGCACCGTGCCATGGTCTATTTGCTTCCTCCTTCACTAGGTGGAGAATCCTTTCAGGTTGAATTTCTAGAGTCTTCTCTCCAGGAAGGCTCCTGACTCTGAACGCTGTTGGTGACGTTGCTTGGCCCACGGGCCACCTTTGAGGCTGGGTGGGAGAGGGGTTTGGGTTTATTCTGTGTGTTTCCTGCTGCAAAACTGCTGGATCCCAGAGAGCCCACCCCAGAGAGTGTCGTTGATCAAAGAGTGATCATTAGGAAAAACCACCTTGTTTATCCCGTCTCCATGGCGACGGCCTGCCTAATGGCAGCTCTGG
Source organism: Tamias sibiricus (assembly GCA_025594165.1). Taxonomy (NCBI): domain Eukaryota; kingdom Metazoa; phylum Chordata; class Mammalia; order Rodentia; family Sciuridae; genus Tamias; species Tamias sibiricus. The sequence goes on from CM046659.1 coordinate 206,089,077, forward strand.
CTCTCGGGAATGTGAAACGATTTCCTGAAGCATCATTAACTCCTCACAACTGGATGTGCTGCCAGGGGCGGGAGAAGGGGGCCTGCAGGCTGCGGCTGAGGACAGAGCGAGGAGAGGGCCGGCCCCACGCACCGGCTGGGGGCCTCCCACACACCCGTGGGGCCTCCTTCTCTCCTCCAGCCCAGGCGTCCTAAGGGACAGGGATGGAGGGAGGGAGGACGAGGACGCAGGAGTGGTGCCGTCAGACCTGCCCTCCGTCCAGCTGCTGCCACTGCCCAGCAGGCACTGCCCTGGCAGAAATGCAGAGAAGAGCATCTGCCCGGGCCCGACAGGACATCCGGGCACTCTTAGGGGCCCTGCAGTCCTCGAAGGGACAGAGATTCGTCAAGGCCGACCACAGGAGAAGAGAGGCTTAGCCCTTCCTGGCCCCCAGGCCATGCCAGTTGGAGAAAGTGTTGGCTGGGAGTCTCCAGCCAAGAGGCATTGGAACCCTGTGGCCACTGTAGGGCCTGCCACTCCCCCGCGGGCCTGGCAAGATCTGTGCCCTCTGGTCTCTGGAAGCCTGAGGCCCGAGACCCGGCAGTCTGCAGGGTGCGTCCTGTGGAGGCTGGGGTGCTGACCCAGCTGCTGGTGTCGCTGGCCACCTCAGGCACCTCCTGGCTTGTAGAAGCATGTCACCCCACATCCTGTCCTGGCACAGCAAGGCTGGGCCCAAATCGCCCCTCTTGTGAAGAGCCCCAGTCATGTGGGGCTGGAGCCACCCTCTGGCCTCCTCCAACTTGGCAAGCCCCGTCTCAAAGATGGGCACGAGATGAAGCAGCAGCGTGCGGGACAGTGGCACAGGAGTTTGGGAAGACAAAACTCCACTCCACACAATAGGTTGCCTCGTGTCACCCCCGAAAACAGAATCATTTTCCCTAACCACAGATGCAGAAAGTGAGACTTCAGAATATTAAATAATGCGCCCAAGGTCACGTTCCTCATGATAGTGGAGGCAGGGTTGAAATCACAGGGAGTTCGTGCCTGTTTGCTCCTCGGTGTTTATTAAGCTGCCTCTTCACATCAGAACACCCTGAGTTAGAATCAGCCTGCATTTCTCACATGCAGCTGGTGATGCCCGGCCTCGGCAAGATGAGCCTCGTCCACCGGGGGATCGGTGGGGAGGCCAGGAGGCACCAGCTGCTGGGAGAGAAGTGACTGGCCTGGATTTCGGGGACCTCTGGAGGGGCCCTGCGGGCTGCAGGTCCGGGCTGGGAGGCTCTCAGACGCTCGGGAATGGAGACTCTGAGTACCGGCAGCCCCGGGGACGGGAGGAGTGACCCTGCTTCCCAGTGAGCTCCCGGCACGGACGGGATTAATCTGGACTTTTCCATTGCAAGAATAGAAGTGACTTGAGCTGGTGTGAGCTGGGCAGGGAGAGCGGGTCAGGAGGACCCCGCCTCCGGGCAGGGCTGAGGCAGGGGAGAGCACACCAGGGATGCTCTGGGCAGGGCCGGCTCTGCCCACTCTGGCTTTCTGCTGCCCACCCCAAGAGTGGCGCCACCATTGCCCCTGGGCTCCTGGGTCCCGTTGATGTGGAGAGACCCTCTGCAAAGGCTCTCCGACGCTGGTCCGTATTCCCAACTCGGATCACGTGTCCACACCGTGGTCCAACAACTACGGCGACACGAGGTCAGCTGGTGCCAACGTGGCAGCCAGGCCCCGGGGACGAGGGAAGGACGAAGGTGGCTCCCTCCCTGTGGGCTGGCCTGGATCCGCTTGGTCGTCTTCTCAGGAGACGAACAGGGACGAGCGCTGGAGACCGGCTGTGCTGACCGAGCAGGCCTGTGCTGTGCCTCGGGCCTCGCCACCCCTGCAGCCACGGCCCCGCCACGGCCTGCCCCAACGGGCCTCCTGCCTCGTCCCGGTTTCTTAGCAACTAAATACCTGACTAATATTCAATTTTTTCCAGGGCGTTAAGAGCTGCAAGATATTAATTCCAAACAAGACATCTAAATTGTTACTCTGGAAACCTGCGCGCGCAGCCCTTCACAGATTAGATGATGAAACGCCACGTTTAAAAACAGCCTTGAGCTGTACCCAGCCTTCCCGGAGGAGAGCCCCCAGTCCCGCCCCGACCCGAGGAGTGGGACGGAGGCTGTCCGGTGAGCCCGGCCCCTCGGGCAGCACCGCAGGCAGGGGCAGGCGGGGGCCACACACAGCCCGGTTCAGTGACCTCGGTGAGACTCAGAACTTCCCTCGGGCTCGGTTGGCACCTCTGGAAACAGGGCTTGGGCTGCCTCACAGGGCCAGCAGCAGAGTGGAAAGGGAGCATTTGGGGAGGTTCCGTTCTCAGGGGGACGGCGGCCCCTCGTGACAGGCACTGACAGAATGCGGCCCTGTCACAAGGCAGAGGAGCACCCTCGATGGTGCTGAGCCTGCTGAGTGCCTTCCCGTGCGTTTGCTGGTGGGGGAAAGGCGAGCTGTCGGCCACGGGCTGGGGAGGCAGGCCGGCAGCACCGTGTCCTGGCCCGCGCAGGCCTGGGGCAGCGCCCTGCACACTCAGGGTGGCTGTCTGCCTCGGGACTCTTCGTCTCCATTTCCTCAGGCGAGACACCGAAGCACGAGGTGACCAGGAGCTCCCCGGGGCTCCTGTGAGTGGGGGGCAGCTGCGTGAGCCTCGGAGGGCCTCCTCCATGGCCTGGCTCCACGCCGCCCCACCAGCAGAGGCCAGGAAACCCCAAAGAAAAGGGAAGCAATTAATGGCAGAACAGAAAAGAAATAATGAAAGAGAAAAGAAGGAGGTGGAGTTGATCAGCACGGCCACAGACCCACCCAGGCCCAGCTCTGGCCTGCATGAGGCCACAGCCAACACCCAGGTGCAGGGACAGCGGTGCTGGGCAGGGCCACAGCCTCCTCGCCGCCTCCCCACCCCCACCCACCAGCCTCGGTCTCCAGCCATCAGGTTGCCACCTGCATGCCCTGGGAGAACAGGCCCCTCCTCCAGTGCTGGGGGAAATCACGGAAAAAATAAAACAGGAAAAGCAAAAGTTAGGGTCAATCAGTGAAGATGACAAGATGTTGGTTTCTTTAAAGACAGAATTTATCAGATATGATGAGAAAATGGAAACACAAGCAATTAAAAAAAAAAAAAAAAAAAGACTGAGCTAACAGGACTCTGTTGACAACACGTCCTGGCCAGGAAGCCCACCCCTGGGTCTTTGCAGGGCCTGGCCCTGGCTGTGCTCAAGGTGTTGGGCCAAGAGGTCGCTGGTGCAGGGATGTCCACTGGGCAGGCAACTACCCACTGGAGGCTGCCAGTCTGGTCAGCACTGGCCAGGTCCTCTCTCTCCCAGAGGTGATCTGGCAGGGATGCTCGAGCTCTCGGGCAGGGGCACCCAGAGGGTCAAATGTGCCCTGCAGCTTAAGAGCCTCGATGGGGGCCTGGGGCCACAGAGCCTCGCAGTCCCAGGTGCGGGAGGGCTTCGGGCCAGTCCGCAGGCCTCTTCCCGCCTGTCGCTCAGCTGTCCTGAGGCAGAGTTTCTGACACCCAGAGCAAGAACGCCTAGCTCTACCTGCTCAGGTGAGTGCCACCATGCCGGCCTCGGTCACTGTGGGGTCTCCTTCACCAGCCAGCAAAAGCACCTGCTGAGGCTGCCACGGCTGCACCACAGACAGGTGAGGGACCTGAGGCCCCGGCAAGGGGTCCCCGCCACCGCAGAGCTGGGGCAGCCCTCTGCTGGAAGCCACCTGAGCGCCGGGCAGGGCTCCTGCAGGCAAGGCCACAGCCAGCTATGCACCTTGCCGGTGGCCGGGCCTGAGCGCAGGAGCGGTTCATCTGCCATCCATCAACCGGAAGTCCTTGCTAACCAGCCTCACGCCATACGGTGATGATTGACACTCACAGGAATTTAATCAGAATTAAATTTCAAAATAGCTTTAGTGTTAAGTGCGTTTTAGTCTAATCCCTTGAAAATTGGTCATCTGTGTATAGCAGATGAGGTAACAAGAAAACATGCTTCATTGGGGCTGGGGCTGGGGCTCAGTGGCAGAGCGCTCGCCTAGCATGCACAAGGCACTGGGTTCGATCCTCAGCACCACATACATATGAAATAAAGATACTGTGTCCACCTAAATAAAAAAATAAATATTAAATATTATTAAAAAAAAGAGAAAAGGTGCTTCATAAAACCACTCTGCTCACCTTTCCCAGAGCTCTACCCTCTGTGTAAGGCAGAAGGGGCTTGTTGGCCCAGGGTCAGCACATGCCTTGAGGCCCCCAGAGCCCACGCAAGAAGCCTGGGAGTCCAAACCACTCCAGGCCAGGTCCTGGGATGGGACACCTGCTCCTGAGTGCAAGATGTCTTCCCACTGCCAGCCTCTCCCAGAGTATGGGTGAAGAGCAGCTGCCCAGGTCCTGACCCCACACGTGCAAAGCATACACATCCAGGTCCTGCCCCTAGGACCCCGGTGTCAACCTTATTTGGAAATGGGGCCTTTGAAGATGGAATGAAATTAAGGATTTCAAGATCATCCCAGGCAGGGTGGTGATGTAAGCAATATGAGGAGGAGAGGACCTGGAGATGGAGGCCACGTGAGGAGGCAGGAGAGGACCTAGAGATGGAGGCCACGTGAGGAGGCAGGAGAGGACCCGGAGATGGAGGCCACGTGAGGAGGCAGGGGAGGACCCGGAGATGGAGGCCACGTGAGGAGGCAGGAGAGGACCCGGAGATGGAGGCCACGTGAGGAGGCAGGAGATGACCTAGAGATGGAGGCTACGTGAGGAGGCAGGAGAGGACCCAGAGATGGAGGCCACGTGAGGAGGCAGGAGAGGACCCGGAGATGGAGGCCACGTGAGGAGGCAGGAGAGGACCCGGAGATGGAGGCCACGTGAGGAGGCAGGAGAGGACCCGGAGATGGAGGCCACGTGAGGAGGCAGGAGAGGACCCGGAGATGGAGGCCACGTGAGGAGGCAGGAGAGGACCCGGAGATGGAGGCCACGTGAGGAGGCAGGAGAGGACCCGGAGATGGAGGCCACGTGAGGAGGCAGGAGAGGACCCGGAGATGGAGGCCACGTGAGGAGGCAGGAGAGGACCCGGAGATGGAGGCCACGTGAGGAGGCAGGAGAGGACCCGGAGATGGAGGCCACGTGAGGAGGCAGGAGAGGACCCGGAGATGGAGGCCACGTGAGGAGGCAGCAGAGGACCTGGAGATGGAGGCCACGTGAGGAGGCAGGAGAGGACCCGGAGATGGAGGCCACGTGAGGAGGCAGCAGAGGACCTGGAGATGGAGGCCACGTGAGGAGGCAGGAGAGGACCTGGAGATGGAGGCCACGTGAGGAGGCAGGAGAGGACCCGGAGATGGAGGCCACGTGAGGAGGCAGCAGAGGACCTGGAGATGGAGGCCACGTGAGGAGGCAGGAGAGGACCTGGAGATGGAGGCCACATGAGGAGGCAGCAGAGGCCAGAGTGGGGCAGCCACGAGCTGGAGGCTGGAGGGCAGAGGACTCTGGCCTGCCTGTCCTGGATGGCAGGTTCTGGCCTCCAGACTGTGGGAGGGCCAGCGCTGCTGCTTGAAGCCGCCAAGCGTGTCCCCGTAATGCAGGGCCCGGCAGCCAGTCCCTCTGCCCACCGCACGTTCCCGAGGGGTTCCCAGGACGTGTCGACACGCACACGCAGTGAACGTGTGCCGACACACTCACACACGACTCTGTCCAGCCCCTGTCCTGGACACCCAGGCTGCCCCACAGCGGGGCTGTGTGAGGAGCACCCGGGCCTGCCGCCTGCTGGTGCTCCTCCCTTTCCCGCGGGCACGCGCCCAGCAGGGGCTTCTGGGCCCGATGGGAGTCCCAGCCTCCATTTCGTAAGAGCCGCCGGGCCTTTCCCACAGTGGAGAGGCCACACTCACCAACAGCACACGGCGTGCCCCTGCCCACCCGCGCCAGCACGCGGCAGCTTCGTCTTCTCCACTGAACCCACCCTGGCAGGCGCGAGGTGCCCTCACTGTGGGGCTGACTTGACTTCCCCGACAGCGACGTCGACGTTTCCTCATGCAGCTGCTGGACACGCACACGGCTTCTGGGCCGCGCGGGCCGGCCCCTGGCGGCTCTCTACCCAGGCCGGCCGCGTGTGCTTGTCTGGGCTGCTGCGAGGAGCGAGGCCTCGAGTCCTCAGCAGACGCACAGTTTGCGGGGATCACCCGGCAGGCCGTCCCTGCACCTGCTGACGGTTCCTTTGCTGGGCAGAAGCTTTGCAGTCTGAGGTGGCCCCTCCGGCTCATTCTGGGTTTCCGCCTGAGCTTCAGGTATGCTGTCCAAAACATGCCTGCTGGCCAGGCCCCTCCCACCGCCTCGGGTCTCCGGGAAGGCACCTTTCCGTGGGCTGCTGCACCTGAGGTAGAGGCCAGCCCTGCCGTCGCAGACCCCCGTTCAGTCACCATCCACCTCGGCTTGCTCGGAACCCATGGAGGGCTGCTGGCCCCACGTGCTGGGCCGTGCCGTGGGCATGTGGGGCGGCATGAGGCGCCACGGACCTCCTGGAGCTCCAAAGGAGACAGGCCACGAGCACCCCGAGCGCAGGAGGAAGGAGCCAGGGCAAGCCGGCCCCTCGGCAGCACCACGCCCTGGGCCACGTGCATGTGTCACTGCTGAAGTGGCAGCCCACAGGTGCTCCAGCCTCGTGGGACACACAGCAGGGCTCCTGACAGCTTGAGCTCCGCCTACCTTTGCATACCCGTGATCACCATGCCAGCAACCTCTAGGCGCCCGGTCGGCCGGTCCACCCAGAAGCAGCGTCCACTCCACCCTGTGGCACGGGGAAGGATGCTTCTGCTTCTGTCCTTTCTGTAGACGCTGGGAGTGTCAGAGCAATTTAAAGTGGTCATCAGTGATGAACTGAACATCTTTTAAACTACATACATGGAAATGAGGCCAAGTCTAGCCTCCACAAAACCCCAACCAAGAACACACCCAGGGAAATAGCCTGCCTATGTCCTTTGAAGTTTGCAGACAACAGCAGCAGAACCCCCAGAATGTGGCAAGGGAAGGCAGGCCCAGGTGGGTTCTACCCCACCCTGCCTGTCCCCCACCCCAGACCCCCACACCCAGCTAGCCCCGCCCTGCCGAGGCCAACAGCGGCACAGGGTGCCGCAGGCAGTCCCCGACCGCCAGAACGATCCCCTTTGAAGCACACGTGGAAGCGCAATCTGCGCATTGGAAATGGGGCAGGGCGGGGAGAGCTGGCTCCCCAGCTCCACCGATGTTGTGTCCGGCCGCATCATAAGAGGTCTCCTGATGAAGTAGTAAAAACAGTGTGGAACTTAAAAACCACCCAAGGACATCTTTAAAGGACACCGTCTCCTGCAGCAAGATGAAAGGAACAGTTTAGATGTCACAGGCCAGAGGGCTCCCTGCAGTCCCCCACGGTCCAGATGAGTGGCATGAATATTCATATCGGTGCCTGTCACCCACCACCCAGGAGCACCCAGATGGTGCACTACCTCTACCTACCACGGTAAGTCCTATCTAGTCTTCACCCCACGCGCACTTGTGGGTACCTGATATGAAATCGGCTGTGTGTGCTCATCCCAGCTCCTGAAACTGTTTGATATTTAATATTTAAAGTGTGCATGACTGTGAAGACATCTTGGTGCTGGGGGAGACTCCTCCGAACGGACGTCCTCCAGCACGGGTTCCCCTGCCTCTCTCTACGGGTGCAGTGTGAAGGCCACGCAGCACTCTGGGAAGTAACACCCCACCCTCAGACACATGGGTCTTTTCAGAGCCAGACTACTGCTCCCAGCCATCCCCAGAAGAAGCAGTTCCCGAGAGCTGGCCACAGGCCGGCACCTCTCTGGAGGAGACTGCGGTGGTCCTGGGGGCCAGCCCCCAGCTCCAGAGTCCTCAGCTCCTCCACATGCTCCCATCCTGGGCCCAGTCCCAGAGTGCTGCTGGGCACGGGGTGGCTGGCAGGAAGTCCCCAGCCTACCAGGGAATGCGTGCTGCCGAGCTGGGGGCTTTGGGCTGGCTCCTGCCTCCTGTCCACACACACATTTTGCCTTAAGGTAAAATGTAAATGCTTCCTCCTGACTGTTTTGGCTTGGCCCTGGACTGTCCTCCAAAGCTCACCTGTTGAAAGCACAGTCCCCAACACAGCAAGGTTCAGAGGTGGGCTTTCAGGCAACGCTTGGATCATGAGGGCTCTGACACCAGCAGTGGATTAATCCATTTGAGGAATTAATCCATTGGTGACTAAATGGACCACTGGTTGGTAGGACCTAGTTGGAGGAAGTGGGTCACTGGGGCATGCCTTGGAAGGCTTGTCTTGTCCCCGCCCCGTCCTCCCCACCCCAGCCCTGGCTGCCCTGAGCCCAGCAGCCTCCCCTGCATTACCACCACGTGGTTCTGCCTCGCCTCAGGCCAGAGCAATGGATTCATCCCACCTTGGACTTTCACCTCCACAGCTGTGAGCTAAAACAAACGTTTCCTCTTTTAAGTTATTTATGTCAGGCATTTTGGTCACGCTTTGCATCACCAAGCTGGACCCCTTGCCAACCCCCACCATGTAAGGTCCACGCAGGGAGGGGGCTGCCATCGTGCTAGACTGTGGGTGGAGGGGCTGAATGAACAAAGGAAGGCCGTCCTCTTGTTGGTGACCCAAGGGGGAGAAAGGGAAGAGTCCACGACTCAGCCCTGCTCACCTGCTGACACCGCAGCATGCAGGGCATTTCCAGCGTCACGCCCGAGGACAGGTCCCGCGTGGAGCCAGCACTGTCTTCCCGTCGAGGCACCAGTGGCGCCTGAGTGGGGACAGAGTCCACCGGCATTCTGTTGGAGTGCGGCAGGCAGAGCACCTGTCCATCGGGAATGGCGATTGAGTCAAGGGACAGAAGTGCTGTCCTGGACCCAGACACATGAGGAAGCAAAGCCCGAGGCTGGGTCTAAAACACAATTCCGTGTCAGGACAGTGTGACTATGACTCTGCTGCAGCCACCGTGGTTGACCTACAAGGGATGCAAAGGCCAAGAAATCGCCTTCCCTGCCGGCATCCGCCATCGTGGGAGGGAGAAGGACAGGTGGCAGGCGGCTGTGCTCTTCCCTCGTGAGGCACCGGATCCACACCAGCTGTCCTAGCCACTGTGCCAGACCACGGGGCACGTGGTCTCGACTGACCTCACAGCCCACAGGGAGGCCAGCCATCAGGAGCTGATGTCCCAGAGGGATGATCCCAACGTGTGACAGGGGCTCTGGATGGAGCGTCAGAGGGAGAGAGGTCATCCAAGGGCTGGACCTGCATGCGGTGTGTGAGGAGGTGACAAGGAGAGTCCCCAGTCCAGAGTGAGGTGCTTGAGCCGAGAAGGGATGCCAGCAGGGCACTGAGCGGGAGCTTCAGAGAGGAAAGGCCACGTCCCGCCGCACGGCCTGCGGTGGCGGAGTCTGGGAGGCAGGGAGCCAGCGCAGGCCGGGGAGCGGGGCAGGGCCGTCTGCTGCCTTCTCTCAGGCGGAAGCTAAGAAGTGGGCGGGCAGAGGCCCAGGGCACCGGGAGGCCCGGGACCCACAGGGCCCGACCTGCACGGTGGTTGCCCAGATCCTCACAGGGAGGGCGGAGGCGTGCACCAGCACCAGAGGGTCCTGCCAGTGCTGCAAGCAAGCCAAGGGCAAGAGAAGAAGCCCCGGGGGCCGAGGAGGACCCCAGGGTGTCGACAACACCGCGCAGGAGACAAGAGAAGAGAAAGAAGTCCATCTGGGGACTCAGGAGGACGCGACGCACGCTCAGCCGCCGCAGAGTGAGTGGCGTGACCCCTGCTGCTCTGAGGGCCAGGACTCTGTCCTCCCAGTGGCCAGCAGAGACTGGGATGGACCGCCCTGCTGGGACCAGCGTCAGTGTGGCAGGCTCTCTGCTCCAGGACCAAGGGGCAGGCTCCCAGCTGCCCCGTGAGGGCCGACACTGCAGGCCAAAGCCCGGGTGGTGGGAATCTGCACAGTTCCCCACTCAGGACACGCAGGATCAACCTCATTTTAAGTGACAAACGGCAGGCCGGGAGTGCCCACAGAGGGAACCGCGGCCTAGAGAGTCACAGCTGTATCACGGGAAGCCGGAGGCCTGGGGTGTGCTGGGAGCCCGCTGAAGGAAGGTGTGCCAACCGGCGGCTCTCGAGGGGCTGCGCCCTCTGCACCCGCCCCTCAGTCCTCAGGACAACCCGTGAGCTGTGCACGTGCGCCTGTCAGTGCCAGTGCCCGGCTAAACGCCAGCCTTTCCAGGGCTACAGGAGGCCCTCTCCTTTCCCTCCTAAGGATCAAATCCATGAACTAGGAGGAGTTGGGGAGCCAGTGAGAAGTGTGTTGGGGGGTACACGTATGACACGTGCCAGCCTGAAGCTCAGGGCACCCAAGACATTTTTGTATGATCTGGAAGCGTCCCCAACGGTGCCCTGCTGCAGGCTGCGTGCATCGTGGTGGCACGAAGAGGTGGGGACATCCGACTGGCATTCGCGTGTGAGCGGGATTTGGAGGTGAGGTCCTGGGAGGTGGTCAGTGTTCAACGAGGCCAGGAGGGTGTGTTTGCAGACAGGGGAAGAGGCCTGAGCTAGCAGGCTTGCTGCGCCCTGCCATGGGTCCCCTGGGTCACGCTGGGCGGCAGCACAGCCTCGCCAGGCGCTGATTGAACGCCAGCAGCGTGGCCTGGGACCTGCCATGGCCAGACCTTTTCCTTATGGTCACCGACCCGTGATGATCTCTTACAACAGGAGGCAGACTAAGACTTTTCTCCAAAACCACTTGGAAACATCCTCAAAGCCTGCTGTAAGTAGCCCTGGCAGCTGGGGTTGCTACATATTTATTAGCTGCCAGTAGGAACACATTTTAGCTCAGAGATAATGCACCCGATTGATAAATTTTCAAATTGACTTCAGCAAATGGAATTATGGTAGCTTGGGGGATTTGGTCCTGTTAGCAAGTGTTCCTTTGGTGACTTGACTGACATTGAGTTAGTTCTGCCAACCAGACTATGGGGTCAAGCCCTCAGCCACAAGCCCCCCAACCCTCACCACCCTCCTCCACAGTGCTCCTCTCCTTATCCCCTGACATGCGTCTGTCCCACATTGGGAACCTCCTTCAGTGTCTGCGCTCACCAGTCCGCTGACCGGCCACACTAACAGCCCTGCTAGGAATTGTTCCCAAACACTCGGGTCTTAGGAACACACCTGCCCTCAAGGCCTCCGTCGCTGCTCACTCCCTGCTGTGATGCGGGAGTTGTGGCTGGCTGTGCCCCTGGTGCCCTCCTCCATCAGAGGGACAGCCCCCTGGGGTGCAGCTTTGCATGCCACACTATGACCCCGGGTCAGTACTGGGCTGAGGACAGGTGATTCTCTGCCAGGGTTCACAGCCCAGCCACCTCCCGCCCTTTCAGAGGTGACTTTGGGGACTGGGACTCCATCCTCACTTTTGGAATTTCAGCTACCATATGTCCTCTTTAGAGATTCTGATGAAAACCGTGAGCCCATAGGTTCCTCAGGTTGTCCTTAAGAAATGCCAAGGTGTTTAGATATTGACACTCCTCCTGCGGAGCAAGCACCATGCCGGGTGCCTAGGCAGAGCCCAGGCCGCGGAGAGCAGCCGGAGCCGTGATGTCATCGGCCCACAGGCAGATGCACGGCAGAGCACCAGAAATTAATCACTGCTGCTGGCATTTTAATAAACAGCTGCTTTTGAAAATGCCTTGGAATGAACATGGATCATGACCAAAGCTTTTGGAAAGAAGATCAGGGTTATAAAGCTGCCTATTTTGAAAGCAAAACAGAAAACAGATTTGGAAGTCATTTTTAATCAGACTCCCTCAGGAACCCGCTCCTGTCAAGCAACCCCAGGTGACTTCATGAGATCAGCCCCAAACAAAAGCCTGGGGCCGTGGAAAGTGTCCACTAACCACCCCGGGCTGAGCTGGTTCCACACCGCGGGGGCCACCTTCCTGGCACCTGGTGCCCTATGTGCAGAATGGCGCACAGCACCTCGCCCTCTTCCGGGGGCTTTTGCCACTATCTGATGAGATCTTGGGCGTGACCACCCTTGAGTGGACCAAGAGGCCCCGGGTAAGATGCCAGCCGTGCTGGTCTTCCTTCTCCTCTTCCAGAACAGGACCTGGGGCAGCTCCGTCTGCAAGATCAAGAGAACTCTGGTAAAAGTCCGTTTTTCTGAGCCTGATTGCCTGGGACCCACTCCCAGCCTTCTTGGCTAAATTCCCACAGCTGGCGAGGATTCAAAACAACAAAAAGATCAAATGACTTACCTCCTGTGCGTCCTTGGGATGGTGTGGCGAATGGCAATGGCCTCCTCCGGCCTGAGAATCCCACCCACCACCACCTCCCTGTCTCCAGTAACTGCTTTTCCCCCTTATTTTTTTTTTTTTTTTTCTGTTGTTTGGTTCATTGACACTGCTAAAGTTCCCCACAGATAGTAAATAGAAAGAAAAAATATTCACCCAGAATGAAGCACAGTCCCTGGGGTGGTTCCCTCGTGGTCCCAAGCAAGACAAGCGGTACCTTAGACAGCAGGAGTGTCCTTGAGGCCAGCCCAGCCGGGGCGAGGGAGCCAGCTAGGACATCAGACAGGTCCCAGATGGCCTTCTCTGCCACAGCGCAGGTCAGAGCTTACCCCGACTCCCTGTCACTAAGGAGCTTAGCGGTGGCTGACATGAAGTAACCCCACGCAGGCAGACACTCGCCAGCGCGTGGCGACAGGCAGGCCCCGGGAATCACTTGGGCGCCGCCTCCGTGCACAGCGCGGGAACCTGCCTCTGCCCCACACCACCCGCCCGCGGCCTCAGCACCCACGTTACCCGCTGCAGCCTCTGAGCGGGGAAAGCCAGGGCCCTGGGCCTGACCTCGCCACAGCTGTCCCACCCCACCTAGAAGCAGAGGGCGGCCCGTCTTCAGGAGGGGCTGATGATGGCAGGAGACCCCATCCACGTGTCCAAATGCTTCCGGCAGCTTCTGCCGCCCCCACAGAGAAGCCGATCGGCTCGCCTACGAGGAAACAAACCAGCACCCACTAATTAGCCTAAGTATAAGTTTAAAACTGTAATATTTATCAGGGTGAATTCTAAATGGAAAAGGCCAGATAGGAAATAATATCAACTATTTCTCTGAGGCTAAAATGTTGGTGTTTCTGAAAGTCAAAGCAAAATCTAAAGTCTGAGCTCTGCTTTAAAATCATCCAGGTGGGGCTGCGGAAGGAGGGGACACTGGCCTGATGGGGACGCTGCTGACCCTGGGGACGAGTGTGCGGCGCTTTTACCTCTCTTTCCACTTCTCCATGTATTAGAAATGCTCAATAAGTAATTTTGTATCCCACATAAGTATCATATTCTCCACTTTTTCATGTTGGTAAAAATTAGGTGTTAGAGAACAATGTCATGGAATCACGGACAGAAGGGCCACAATGAGTCCACAATCTGCCCGTGGCTTCGGAACCACTCTCGGCCATCGCCAGGACACTGGTCTGGTGGACCCACTGCTCAGGCGGAGGCCTCGGGTTCTCGCAGCTTCCACCGCAGCGTCAGCCCCTCAGGCGGAGCCCACGCAGGGATCTCCCTGACGCTTTCCTGTGAGCAAATATGGCGGACGGACACTGCTGATCTCTTCCCTGTCACCACACCTTGTAACGAGGGTGGGGTGCCTCCCACCCCACATCTTAGGGAGCGGCCACAACCATCCTCAACCCATCAGTCTTGGGTCACAGGCTAGCCTTGTGGACTGTTGCCCAGAGACTGGGCTGGAGAGGGCCAGATGACTCATTCATCCAGGACAATCGACACTGCTCCAGGCCACCAGGCACATGGGGACCCCAGCCACCACCTGAGCTGTCCAAGGAAAGAACAGGCCAGGCACTTGATCCCATGATAACCTTGGTGCTGAAAAGGAGAGGAGCCCAGAGACCCACAGAGACACAGGCCTGGAGGATTAGCTGAGCTGCTGCTACGTCCCAGGCCAGCCCTGAGTAAGAGCTCCCAGGCACCAGACAGGACCCCAGCCCTGAGTTAGAGCTCCCAGACGCCAGACAGGACCCCAGCCCTGAGTAAGAGCTCTAGACACTAGACACGACCCAAGTCCTGAGTTAGAGCTCCCAGGCACCAAACAGGACCCCAGCCCTGAGTAAGAGCTCCCAGACGCCAGACAGGACCCCAGACCTAAGAGCTTCTAGGCACCAGACAGGACCCCAGCCCTAAATAAGAGCTCCCAGACGCCAGACAGGACTGCAGCCCTAAGTTAGAGCTCTCAGACCTCAGACGGGACCCTAAACCTTGAGTAAGAGCTCCCAGACGCCAGACAGGACCCCAGCCCTGAGTTAGAGCTCTCAGACGCCAGACAGGACCCCAGACCTAAGAGCTTCTAGGCACCAGACAGGACCCCAGCCCTAAATAAGAGCTCCCAGATGCCAGACAGGACCCCAGCCCTGAGTTAGAGCTCTCAGACCTCAGACGGGACCCTAAACCTTGAGTTAGAGCTCCCAGACGCCAGACAGGACCCCAGCCCTGAGTAAGAGCTCCCAGGCACCAGACAGGACCCCAGCCCTAAATAAGAGCTCCCAGACGCCAGACAGGACTGCAGCCCTAAGTTAGAGCTCTCAGACCTCAGACGGGACCCTAAACCTTGAGTAAGAGCTCCCAGACGCCAGACAGGACCCCAGCCCTGAGTTAGAGCTCTCAGACGCCAGACAGGACCCCAGACCTAAGAGCTTCTAGGCACCAGACAGGACCCCAGCCCTAAATAAGAGCTCCCAGACGCCAGACAGGACCCCAGCCCTGAGTTAGAGCTCTCAGACCTCAGACGGGACCCTAAACCTTGAGTTAGAGCTCCCAGACGCCAGACAGGACCCCAGCCCTGAGTAAGAGCTCCCAGGCACCAGACAGGACCCCAGCCCTAAATAAGAGCTCCCAGACGCCAGACAGGACCCCAGCCCTGAGTTGGAGCTCCCAGGCACCAGACAGGACCCCGCATCTCTCAATATCAGGACTCGGCCTAATCTAAGGCTTTTCTGTCCAAAGACGTTTCGTGACAATTTGGAGGCACTGAGCAGATCTTTCTGAGCAACAATGTAAGAAGCCTTGTCAGCCTGTAAAGCACCAGGTGCCCCCATCCTGGGCAAGAGGCCTGGATGCTTCCTGCCCACTGAGGCAGGTGAGGCCACACTGCTGAGAAGCACGGCCAGCGGCAGCCACTGTCCATCATAAACTGCTTCTGGAGTCTTCACTCCAATTCTCTCCCCGCATCCCTCCCCCTTCTCTTTCTCCCTCTCCTTTTTTCTTTCTCTCTAACTTAACTTGGGTATTGAGGGCTGGGGTATATAGCTCAGTGGTAGAGCATGCCTACCTCAGTGATAGAGGCCCTGAGTTCGATCCCCAGTGCGCGCGCACACACACACACAAAAAAAAAAAACCACCTTTGGGTTTTGCGATTAGACCCTGGCCAACTTTAGCACTCCTGTGAGTGACAGCTGAGCTGAGCAAGGTGGGCGCACGCAGCTAATCCCTGATCACTTGAGGGATCGGGCTGCCTATTAATTGGGGCCCACCCAGCAATAGCTGGCTGCATGGTGGCCCTTGAAGCCTGCCTGTTCAGTGCAGGGCTGTGACCATACTTAAAACAAGTCATGGCTATTTACTTAAATTCTCTCCTCCACACTCCGCTCCTCCAAGGACATAAAAACTAGGCATGGCTTGCCGCATGATTGACACCACATCGCAGTGCGTACCCTGCTAGGTAGGGAGAAGGTCGCAGGCTGCTGGGAGGCCCTGGGGGGGCCATGCTGGGTCTCTTCCCTCTGAGCCTGTGCCAGGCCTGGGAACCTGTGCCGGCTCCCTGCAGGCCCCCTTGCCCACCTTCTGAAAGAGCCAATGGCTCTTTGTTACTGGTTGAACAAGCACGGCCAATGATCAGCCCTGTGTACAGTGACCGTGTTGTGGGTCCCACTGAGAACCGCCCAACCCGTGACAGCGCGTCTGAGGTCGCGTCACTGGGGGTGTCCTTCTTCCTGTTGTTCTGCTAACACAGCTGCGCCGCTGTCAGAGTGCGATTCAGAGCCGCCCTAGATGGGGAGGAATTTCAAAGGCAGCTTTCCCTCGCTGACTTCTTTGAATCTGCTTATAAAAAAATCAGACCTTGATCCCAAGCTTGTCAGGGCATGGAGAATTAATGCGCTGTCCTCCTGTCAAAGGGACAGGAGGTGGGTCTTCACCGGGGCCTTGCCGGGAGCTCTGGCGAGCCCAGCCTTGGATGCGCCCCCGAGGGTGCCGTTGGGGTGAGGAGGGCTTGCTGCAGGGAGGCCAGGTGGGGTCAGACTGACTGCCTGACCCCTCCACTCTTGCTCTCCCCCAAGGAACCAGGAAGGCAGAATTCAAGTGACAACTAAGTAGCGCGTGATTCCCAAATGCCCTGGTTAAATGCCCCTAGCCGGCAGAGCCGCGAGCAGCCGCCTCTCACAGGAGGCGCAGGTGCCCCTCTCCTTGGCGGGGCTCTCTGCTCCTTGAAAGCCGAGGTGGGGTGTTCAGTGGGCACGAAAGCCTCCAAGCACCGGCCCCCCAGGTGGCTGTCACCCCTCCCGCAGCGCCAGGCGCTCACGCTGTGTTCACGCAGGAGTCCGCGTGGAGAGGGCTTGAATGTGCTCCTTGTGTCTGCTTCAGAGTGGAGTGATGTGAGGAGGAGCGGGGACGCTGGGGACGCAGGAAGAAGGCAGTGAGGAGGAGCGGGGACGCTGGGGACGCAGGAAGAAGGCAATCTGGCTTCCCGCGGCCCCTTTCCTGCTCAGAGGACCCCGCAGTGAAGCACTCAGGAAGGCTGAAGTGCGTGCACTCTGTAAGTGAGACGTGGTGCTGGGGGACAGGGCTGGAAATGAAGGTGCCAGCCAGCTCCAGCCTGTGCCAGGCTCTAGGTGGGTCTCCAGGAAGCGGAGCCCCCGGCCCCAGTGGCAGTCAGCAGCCCCAGGTGCTTTGACGGTGCAGGGGCTGGGTCAGGACAGCAAGGCCTCTGTGGCCACTGCAGGGACCTGGGCTTCATTCCATAAACGGGCCACAGGCTGGGAATGTGGCCTCTGGCTGCTGCTGCTGGGGACAGGTGGCAAGTGCTCCTAACTGTGCCTAGTCTCCGCTTCTTCCTTGAGGTGCACGTCCCAGGCCAAATCTGCTGTGTCTAGGTTGTGTGTGTTTTTCTAGTTATTTTTATGGATAGTCAAAGTACTCGTGCAAGGAACAGTGCCAGTGTGCCATGCCACCAGCAATTCATAGTTACAGCACACAGTGTGACCGCGATTAACAGTTTGGTTTTTGATATGCTACTTTGATTGATCTTAGTATAGCTCTTCACTGTTACTCTGCTCTACCTAGGAGGATGAGCATGTTTTCACTGTTACAATGTCTCGGTCATTTGTGAATTGTCCCTATGTGATGCCCAGCCCTTCCCTTAGACATTCCTCCACTCTCTCACTCAAAACAAGACTGCCAGAATCAGCAGATAAACCTACCATGCGCCCAGTTATGCTGGAGTTTCAGATAAACAGCACATAACTTTTTAGTGCAGTAGGTCTTGCGCAGTATTGGGGACCTACTTAAATTGAGAGGTTAATTGTTATTGTTCTGAGCACCCAATTTTATTGGCCGCCCTGGATTCATTGGCAACCCTGATTTAGAGGAACATCTAAGTGACACCGCGGGGACCTCCTTGCTCGGGACACCGTCCCAGACGCTCAGCACCCAGCCCTCACGTGTCCTCCGCAGTTTGCTCAAACGCAGCCAGTCTCAGGGGCCGTGGCGCCCGCGCCCTGGCTGAGGGTGTTCCCAGCTTGTTCCAACACCTCCTGCTTCGGTCACTACCTCTTACCCTACAGCGAGCCTTACTTCTGCAGCTGACCCATTCCCTGTGGGGTCTCTGTTATCTCACAACAGGAAGTAGGGCACCCCCAGTGGCGTGACCTCAGGCCCCCCGTCGAGGGCTTGGTGGTTCTCTGAAGGGTGCTCACTGACTCGTGTGCTCAGTCCTCCTCCAATCTGATCCCCAGTTCTGAGAGGCACAGGGTGTCCACCCGGCTCAGTCCCTTTAGACTGAATCTCCTCCTGGAAGCACCCTCAGCCCCTCCACGCAGCTTCCAACGTAGCAACTGCAGAATCACAGGCTGCTCCTGCGGCGAAGCCTCCACGCAGCTCACCTGCTGGGCCTGCGCTGCGACCCACGCTGCCTCGGACGGCGCTCCCCAGATGCCGATGGCCCTCTCCAGCGAGCCCAGGAGCGTCCCAGGAGGGGGAAGCTAGAGAGGTACTCCCCGGGGCTCAGAGAGGTCGCAAAACTAAACGAGCAAATGGAAAATGCTGTTCCCTGTAGGACCAGTTCTGATCCTGAGTGCCTCCACGTGTGCCCTGGGGCCTCTGACCACAAGACCACGTGGACGCACGCTCGTGGGAGCAAACGTGCCCACTGACACCCGTGACCTGCTTCCGGGCCCTGGGGCCCTCAGCTGGTGGGACTTGTGCGTGAACCAAGAGAAGATGTATAACCTAGGAACTGGATGGACACGGCCTTAGTCACCCGCTGCTCTGCTGTGGCCAGAGTGCCCAACGGGAGAAGTCGGAGGAGGGAGAGCTTGTTTTGAGGTCATGGTTCAGAGGCCTCGGTCCATAGTGGCCGAGTCCGTTGCTCTGGACCCAAAGAGAGGCAGCATGTCGTGGGGGAAGGGCCAGGAAGCAGGTGCAGTCTATGGCAGGGTCAGGAAGCAGAGCGAGAGTGGGCAAGGGCCACGCGAAGGTGCCCCCACCACGGCAGCCCCGGTGACCACCTCCCTCAGCCACGTCCACCTGCTCACAGTCACCACCCAGCCAGTCCCTTCAAACCAGATGGACTGACACAGTTCTCACGACCCATGACTTCACCTCTGGACATTCCTGCACCAACAGGGGCTTTGGTGGACACCTCCTCTCCAAACCCTAACAGACACTCACGGTGTGTCTTACGTCTAGGCAACGAGGTGTGTGTGGACTGACAGTTTTAAGACCTCCTTTTTCAAGTCATGTGGAACAGGATCAGTCAACTCTTCTGAAAGCTGTGTTTGGTTAACTTGACTCTAGAAATATAAATCATCATCATCTAAGGCTTCCCTTCCTGTTCCCCATCAGCGCCACCCCGCTGACCATCGTCAAGGTCCTGCTTTGCTAGAGGAGGTGACACTAATGAGAAAGCTGAGCCTGAGGTCAGACAGCAGTGCACAGAGATGTCAGTGCCAATAAGACACGTGGGCAGGAGGAAGTCCCACTCAGACAGCACGTTTGGTGACACGGGACCTCGGGTAAGTTGGGAATTAGGTCCAGTCATCTCATTTCAAGTCTTCTGCTCATAAGTGGTAGTGCAAAAGTGCAAAGCACATCTTCAAAACTCGTGTGGGGGGAGCTTGGATACCCCAGTGCCAGTGAGCGAGGTTGGACCCCTACCTCACATCATACACACAGATCAACTCCAAATGGACCCGAATCTCCAATACAAGAGCTGAACATGCGAGATTCGTGAATCTTCATGCTGTAGGATTTGGCAATGGTATCTTTAGTATATTTCAAAAACTTGAGCAGCAAAAAAGATGTTTGAATTTATCAAGATTACTTTTTATGTTTCGAGGGATACTATCACAAAGTGAAAAGACAACTCACAGGGTGGGATACATTATGTGCAGATAACCTGTCTGACAAGGCCTATGGTAAGCCGACTTGAATAAACACTTCTCCAAGGAAACCACCCATTTACACCCCGCACCTGAGAAATTATTCCGCACCATTGTCTTTAGAAAAATGCAAATCAAAGCCACAGTGAGATTTCATTTTGCACCCACAAGGATGGCTACAATTTTTTAAAAGGGAAAAATAGTAACTGTTGACCGTGACACTAGAGAAACGAGACCCCTCTGCACGGCTGGCGGGAGTGTGAAGTGGCCCGGCCACGTGGAAAATGGTCTGGCAGCTAGGCAAAGGTCAAGCTCCCCGTCACCCTCGGAACCAGCAGCTCTACCCGAAAGGCACGTGGTCAAAAGGTGGTGCCCATGAAACACGGAGCCCAGGCTCCTCCGTCACCAGTTGGTGGGCTCTCGGGCCCATCCTCAGGTCCTCCCGACGCTCCGGCTGGACTCCGGGCAGCTCTCCCTGGGTGGGACCCAGCGGTCCTCAATGCTGCCCTGGGCTGGAGCAGCTCCTGCCAGACCTGAAGGTCAGACCGTGAGGAGGCGGGACCCAGAGTGCCTGCACCCTGACACCGTCATGTGCCTCTGACGCACCAGCGTTGGTGCCTCACCTCCATGGCATGCCCACCATGTGCCAGGGACTCTGATGTCCCCTGGGACTAGCCATGAGCCCTGCAGTGCTGGGTGGGCCCTCAGGAGGGAGCAAGCTCAGCCGGCAGATGCCACGCCCAGGTCCACTCTGCGGAGGACGGGGAGCCGGCAGGTCTGGGAGGCTCTGTGGGAGAGCACGGGGTGTCCCTCTCCAAGGACACGAGGGGCCTCGGGATGACGGCCATAGGCTGACCGTCATCGTAGAATCACTATGATTCTAGGTCAGAGCAAGACTTTAGTGTCAACCCCACGTGTGGCCCTCGATTCTGCCTGCTTTGTTTATAAAGCACAAGATGGCCCGTGGCCATGGGGTCACGGCTGTCCACCTCTGAGCCGCCTGTCTTCAGGTTCCTCAGGGAGGTTTATAGTCCAGGCTGTGGCAGGAGTTGCTGTCCCCAAAACCTGACATCAGCGTGTTTCAGGGAACTGCTCACACCACCAGCCATGACTTCGCGGAAACTCAAACGTGAGACAACGTAAGACGGTTCAGAGGTGAAGTGACCGGGCTACTAGAGCCTTGACCCAATCAGTCATTACTCCCTGTAAGGACTAACTGGGTGGTGACTGCCGCCGGGTGGGCTGGAGGAGGGCACTGGGTGTGCCTTCGGGGTACACAGTTTGTCCTGGCTGAGCAGAGCTAGCTCTACCTCCCCGCCCCTGCGTCCCGGCGCAGGTCCTCAGCTGCTTCGCTACCCCACACTCTTCCACCACCATGTCCCGCCTCGCCTCGGGCCTGAGCAATGGGGCCAGCTGTCTGTGCATGAAGACCTCTGAAACTGTGAGCCCCAAGTAAACTTGTCCTCCTCTAATTGTCCTTGTCAGGTCTTTTGGTCACAGCAGAGAAAAGCCGACTGAGACGCCCCGTGGGATCCCATCCCTCCTTCCATCTAAAGATCCCAAGGTGAGCAGCTTCCTCCTGGGGACTGCATGCAGCCCCCCGATCTGTGGGTGGAGGTCCTGCCCCAGTGGCCCAGTGTTTGCGGGTGGGGTCCTGGGAGTAACTGGGGCTGGGTGAATGGGTGTGATGGCAAAGCCTCCCGGCAGGACTAGTGGTTGTATAAGGGGAGGAAAGACAGGCAGGTCCCCCTCTCCTGCCACCAGGCAAAGACAGCAGGCGGGTGGCTCTCTGCAGGCCAGGGGGCGTCCCCACCAGGAACCAGATCCCAGCCCCTGCTCTGGACTCCAGGACGCAAGGAACAAGCGTCTGCTGCCTGAGCTGCCGCAGCGGTGCTGGTCAGCAGCCCGGGCAGACGGACGCTCTGCCGGGCCACTCTCCTTAACCCAAAACACGCCCACGAGGGATCAGGTGAAGGTGTGCAGAACGGGCTCCACAGACGCCCGCACACCCCGGCCCCCCCAAGCACTGGGCGCATCGAAAGCCCTCGTCTGTGACCGCGTTCGTGACTGAGTCCAATGCAGAGTGTCCGCACGCCGAGGAGGCTGCTCCAGGAGAGCCCTTCTGCTCCCCGCAGAGCGCGGTGGTGACGAGGACGAGTCTACCTGACACATCTGGTGTGAGCTCAGAAACCGGCTGGCTCCCTGTGGAAGGTGCTGGCCCCCGTGCCTCTCCCGGGCAGGGCGTTGGCCAGTGCTGAGGTTCCTCCTGCCTCGCGTTGCCTGCACCCTCCTGTCCCAGAAAGCCAGATCCGTCCGTCCCAGCCCCACCCAGCACCAAGCCGGAAGAGGCTACGTCTCTGCCAGGCTCCACAGACCCACTCACGGCCAATGATGCCTGGTGGCCAAAGGAAAGGCCAGTGCACAGCGGAGTCCGGGGTGCTGGGGACACTGGAACTGTCCTGTCTCACTCCTTGGGCACATGGCCTGTGTCCTCCGGTAGCGCTGCCCAGAGAGGCAGTGTCCCTGACAGCACCACAACCCAGCACGCCCAGCACTCGTCCAGCCCGCCTTCTGTTCTGTGAAGCACAGCAGCATGAGATAATGATCTTGACGGACATGAGAGTATTTGTCAGAACCAGATCCTTTTCTTGGTGTCAAATCTTAAAGACTTGAACTCTGGGTCTTTCTGGTTAAGAGTGTGTGTGTGTGTGTGTGTGTGTGTGTGTGTGTGTGTGTGTGTGTGTGTGATGCTTAGCGGCATTCTAAGGAATTGCTTTCCATTGCCAACATAAGCTGAATGGACAGGCGTTGTCTGTGAGCAAGGCCAGTCTCCCCGGGAGACCTCTCTCGGGTGGCTCTGGAAGCCCCAGGCCCCAGAGCCCGCTCCCAGGGCACAGGCAGCTGACTCCCCAGGGCAGGCCTGGGCTCTGGTGCACCTGAAGTCCCCTGCTCTTCCATGACGGGGACAAGACCGTCGAGCCGCAAACCCACACCACGGGAGGGTCTGCGTCCTTGGTCCTCTGCCCACCAAGAACGTTCCAGAGCAGAGTTCCTGCCACCTACACTATTCCCAGCCTCACCACGTCCTGGGACCCGGGCAGGGTGAGGTCAAGAGGACCGTGGTGAGCACAGAGTGTGGTCCTGGTGTCCTCAGGTGCCAGGTGAGCGGGTCGCGGTGCAGGTGTAGAGGTCTCTGGTCAGCCTCGTCCTGGAGCAGAGGGGGAGGGCGAGGGGCAGCAGCTGCTGGAGGCTGCTGTGACCTGCAGGTGAAAGGGCAGGGTGGGGTGAGGAGGCACAGGGCGGGTCAGGGTGCACGGCCTGTTGGCGAGCCCTAATGGCCTGCCATGACCAGATGACCAGAGGGGAGCCCCGGTGGAGGCTGGAGAGGTGACCGGCTTCGGTCCTGATGTCACACTCTGCTTCAGTCACAGCTCTTGGACTTTCCCCTGCAGGCGGGGGGCTCCATCCCACCTCTCAGAGGAGGTGGTGGACACCCGGGGTCCAACCCTGGGGTGGGGGTGGAGGGAGACGATTTCTCGAGGTTTCTGTAAAAACGAATGTGACATCATCTTTGTCGTCTTTGAAGTGATGCTAAAAAACAATTCGTTTTGGGTCTGGGGGAGTGTCTGAAATAACAGTCATGACATCTGTCACTCATCAGGGGCTTCAGCTTCCTGCCAAAAGGCCTTACGTACAAAGTCTCATCTGATTTAATCTTCAAAACAACCTAGATTTGATCGCCTGCCCTCAGAAGAGAATGCTAAGCGTCGGAGAGTTTGAAGTCCTGCCCAAGATCATCCGGCCACTAGGGCACGAGGGGTTCTGAAACCACAACTCTAACTGGAAGCAAACCCCTGGCGTTCAGAGACACCCAGGAACTCCCTGGTGCCCACAGTGATTCCCTGGTGCTCATGGTAACTCCCTAGTGCCCATGGTAACTCCCTGGTGCCCACAGTAACTCCCTGGTGCTCATGGTAACTCCATGGCACCCATAGTAATTCAATGGTGCCCATAGTAACCCCATGGTGCTCTCTGTAACTCTCTGGTGCTCACAGAGACTCCATGATGCCTACAGTGACTCCCTGGTGCCCACGGTAGCTCCTTGGTGCTCATGGTAACCCCATGGTGCCCACAGTAACCCCCACGGTGCCCACAGTAACCCCATGGCGCCCACAGTAACCCCGTGGTACTCTCGGTAACCTCTGATGCTCACAGAGACTCCACGGCACCCACGGTAACTCCCTGGTGCTCATGGTAACTGCATGGTGCCCACAGTAGCTCCTTGGTGCTCATGGTAACTGCATGGTGCCCACGGTAACTCCCTGGTGCTCATGGTAACTGCATGGTGCCCACGGTAACTCCCTGGTGCTCATGGTAACTGCATGGTGCCCACAGTAACCCCATGGTGCCCTCAGTAACTCTCTGGTGCCCACGGTAACTCCCTGGTGCTCATGGTAACTGCATGGTGCCCACAGTAGCTCCTTGGTGCCCTCAGAAACTCCACAGCAGGGTCAGGATTAGTTCAGCCCTCGCCACCAGGAGCTGAGTCTCAGGGGAGCCAGCCGTCTCCCAGGTGAGAGGAAGCAGTCCCTTATGCCCCCACATCTGTTGGTGAATTAGAAGGTGACACTCGGGTTGTTTCACCTAACATCTTCACCTAACAGTCAAATGGGTGTTTTCACATCTGTGCTTCCTCATGGGCAAGACCTGGAAAGTCTTGGAAAAGGACAAACACTGTGGATGCCACCAAGAAAGACTGTGTCACAGACTCCTCCCTGGGGGCCAGGCACCAAGGCAGGGCCAGTGGGGCGCAGCTGAGGGCCGGGCGTGGGCACGGGCAGCGGAGGCCTCCAGGGGTGGGGGGGTGGCGCTTCTGTCTTCACGCCCCGCCCTGGGGAGCCACCCTGGGCCAGCGAGCGCTGTCAGGGACAGAGCGATGCAGGAGATGGCCCCACCTGTGCGCCCCAGGCTCAGGGACACGAGCACAGAGGGGACCCAGGCCTCGCAACAGAACGTCCTCCCGAGCGGTTCCCGGGAGCCCTCCTCGCTCTCGTGATTAAGCGATTCTGGGCCATTGCTGCTCACAGCCGGGCTTCCAGAAGCAACTTCCAAAGCAACTCTCTCGGGAGAGGAATTCAAGCCCTTCAAAGAAGCACACGTGAAGAGTCGAGACTGAGCCTGAAATTCCAGAGGAATGAACCAGGGACGGTTGCTGGGCTGTGTGTGGCCCCCCAGGCGGGGCGACACCTGGCCTTTGGAGCCGGGCCCTGGGCAGCCCATGCCCATGCACTTGGCCTTCAAGTGGAGGCGGGAGCCTGGTCTCCCCAGCAACAGCGAGGCTCCCGGGCTGCTGACCTCGCCCCACGTCCCGCACAGGAAGCCCCACATGCCACCCCGGAGCCCCAGGAGACGGCTCGTCCACGAGGTTGTGACGTCAGCCCTTCCGCACCACTAACTGCAGAGTAGAGGTTGTAAATTCAAAACAAGCTTTGGAGGGGACCTGCTCTGCTTATTGTGCCCTTCATTTTTATGACACAGCCCAATTTCAACCAAAGTAAAGTATGGAAGAAGGAGCAGGTGGCCCTGTGGACCCAGTCATAGGCGTTTGCCTGAAAGAGCATGACCTCAGCATTTTTCAGTAACATCTTGGAAAGATCTTTAAACAATCTTGATTTTTCTTGTGTCACCTTAATTTGGCTTCAGACATTTGGGGGAGCAGTGGGGAAGGACTGGGTTCCTGAATGCAGAGCATTCCCTCGGGCCAGAGCTGGGGACAGGTGACAGACCCAGGGCCCAGGAGCAGACCTGAGGGACCGACAGGAGCTCCCATTCACACCGCGCGCCGGCTGCATGGCTGTCTCCTCCGCGGTGCAGCGTGACACCCCAGAAAGTGGGAAAGCCCGGCCGCAGGGCTTGTGAAGACCAGGACGCTGTGTGTGGACCACCGAGCCCGGAGCCTTCTCTGAGGGCGGGGCTTGGGGACAGGCATCAGGGCGACATCCCAGCGCCCCAGCCAGCCTGGAGGAAGGGGACGCCGTCTCCCGTAACCTGCGCTCACCTGGCCACCTCCGCCACTAGCGCAGCCCTAGAAAAGAGAGGAGAGATTCAGTAACACCAGATTTAAGAGCTAAGCCATGGAGGGGTAAAGTTACGTAAAGCTGTCAAAACAAACTGCAAGGCAGAGTGTTAGAAGCACTAACACTGGTGCTAAGCAATGATGGCAAAGCAAGAAAGGAAAATCCACAAGGTTTCCCAGTCCCGTGGGACGTCCCAGCAGAAAGCAGAGGTCTGAAGTGTCCCCGGGCAGGGACCAGTGGAGAAGATGCCCCTCCTAGCAAGGTCAGGTTGCTCGACAGTCACCTCATAGAGGGCAGCAGGGCAGCGGACTTCATCCGGGAACTCTCGGCTGACCCTGGCAGACCCTGGGCCTGGCTGCCTGGCACGGCCTCTCGCCCCGCAGTGGGCCAGCAGGGCGCCCACGCAGGAGAGGCAGGAGAGGGAGAGGAACTGGGTCCGGAGGTGGTGCTCTGAGCTGGATAGAGCGCGATGCTTTGTTGTGTTTAAACTTTGGGAGTGTTTGAAATGCAGAAGTGAACTTGAATTAGACAGCAGGAGAGCTTGCTTATTATCCGTGAGTTTAGTAAACTCCACACTAATGGGGGCCCAGCGGCAATGACCGCTCTCCCCACACGCTGAACCTGCTGGGGAACTGAAGTCCCCCCACTGAATGGCCCTCGCTGCCCCTGGGCTGGCCGCACAGCTCTGTCTGAATGCTCAGGACTCTCCTTCCTCATTTAACCTGGAGCTAGGCCCAGCTTCTTGGGCGCTGAATGGCCTTGCTGCCCCTGGGCCGGCCGCGCAGCTCTGTCTGAATGCTCAGGACTCTCCTTCCTCGTTTAACCTGGAGCTAGGCCCAGCTTCTTGGGCGCTGAATGGCACAGCTGGGACAGGCAGGTGTGACCAGCAGAGGGGACGGAAACCTCGCGTGTCAGGTGTCCGCGTCCCCCTGGCTCCTCTCATTTCTGCTGGTGTTTGCCAGGTGGGCACAGGCCTGCCCGCCCTCCAGCTGTGCACCGTGTCCTCGCCCCTGGGCCACTGGCGTGCTCCTGCTCGCCAACCTGGACCCTGGTGGTGGTGGTGGGCGCCCACACTCTGCCCTCCTCCCCGACTCCCGGCTGCAGGGAGTGCGGCTGCCTGCCCAGGCCCTCCCTACATGCCCTGTGGCCAAGGGCAGCGTGCTGGGGCCTCCCGCTCCCCGAGGCTGCAGGTGGGGAGCTGACCCACCCCTCACTCTCAGGCCCCACGCTGTGACACGCTCCTCAGGGCTCAGCACAGGACACCAGGGCTGGCACACTCCAGGCAGCCTCCAGCTTCAGTACCTTCCTCCTCAGATTCTGTCCCATTCCCGTGGGGAGGGTGCTCTTGCCTGGCCTGGGGAGACGGGGACACCGGCTTCCTCCCGTTACCACACGTGCCGCGCCTGCTTGTCGGCCTCAGCTGCTACCCTTGGACTCTGAGAGGCTTTCCCGGCCAGCCGCTGAGCAGTGCTCTGGGTTCCCAAGTCTGTTTGGAACCTCACAGTAAAGTCCTGGCCCTTTTGTGTTCTCTGAGACCCCCGTGTGGGAGGGGGACAGCCGGGTAAGAAGAGGAGGAGGAAGGCTTCCTGCTGAAAAGGGCACGAGGACCATCTGCGTCCACTTCCTGCTGCTAGAAGGAGCACCAGGGTGGGTCACTTGTAAAATGAGGTTTCCTGGGCGCTGTCTGGTGGAGAAGCCTGAGGTCAAGTGGCGGACCTGATGAGGGCCACACCAGGGCGGCAGGCGTCACACAGGAGGAAGCAGGAGGGGACAAACTCGCTGCTAGGACAAACCCCTCTTGAGACAGGAAGCCCCCCACCGTGATAATGACATGCATCTATTCAGAGGGTGGGGCCCCGTGGCCGATCACCTCTAGGTCCCATCTCTCAACCTGTCACTCGGGGATCAAGTTTCCGGCTGTGAATGTTGGGGACACGTTCAGATCAGGGCATTGGCTCCCAGCAGCCACACCCACGCAGGTGCCACTCTTGTGCCAGGAGTGACCCACCGGGGGTGCCCCGAGGCCCAGGAGCTTCCTGTCTGCAGCCCCACACAGCCCAGAGACAGACACCAGGACGCCCACCACAGGACCAGTCGGGATGTCTCTAACTGATGCGCAGGCCTCTCTTAGAACCGGTGGCCCTGGGAGACCTGGGGCCTACTTAACGCTCAGCAATACAGGAGCCCTGTTTAGAGATTGACTTAAATTGCGGTTGACTATGAGCCGTGGAGATTTGGCCATTGTCGCCACCCGTAGTCTCACGAGAGACTTGTTGCGAGATCTCTAGTGACTTGGCCAAAATTGCTGATCGGGTCAGCGCCATTTTTAGTGGTGGTGTGTTTGGCGTGTGTTAGTTGTTGTTAGAACCAGAAAAAAAAGTTATCAGAATAAAAAGCTGTTTGTCTCCAGTTTGCCTCTAAAGTTCTTCCCGCGGCTCCGTTGCTCCAAGCGCTTCAGGCGGCAACACAGCAAGACATGGGAGTCCTTAGGAGAGGAAGCTTAATTTCCCCAAAATTAACCCTCTTGGATTTTAGTCCTGCAGTTCCTGCCCGTCACTGGCTGTCACCACAGTGCAGAAAGCATTAAGGAGACCTCTGGTAGGGACATGTTCTAACTCTGGGTAATCCATTAAGTTTAAAGTCGTAGACCATTTTTCAAAGATGAAACTTGTATTGATTTCCAGATGGGTTTATTTCCTGTGGAAGACTACCAGGTTGGACCTGAACTGCGACAGGGTGTTGAAGCTCATGACGGAAGGAGCAGGACGGGCAGGTCGCAGGACAGGAAGCAGAGGGGAGCAAAGGCCATTAGGCCACCTGTGACCTTACGCCCAGGAGTAGCCACGCGACCCTCCACGCAGTGGGCCCGTCTCCCTCCTATGCTCACGTGCCTGGGGCACGTCCACAGCCCACAGCCCAGCTCCAACGGAGGGCCTGCTTGTGCCCAGCGGCCTGCTCAGGAAAGACAAACACGACATCCAGCCCATGTCAGCAGAAAAGTCGCTGTGGTGGGCAGAACGGTCACCACTAGAGATGTCCATGTTCCAGTCCTGGGACCCTGGGACCATGTCGACTTACCTGGAAAAACAGGCTGTGCGGGTGTGATTAAGTCAAGGGTTTGGAGAGGGCAGGCTTCCTCGGGCAATCGGGGGCCCAAATACCACAACCAGTGTCCATGTGAGAGAGAATCAGGGCCAGGGTCAGAAGAGGAGATGCGATGTTGGGAGGGGGGCAGAGAGAGGCAGCCCCCGCCGCTGGACAGGCAGGACCCGGCCCTCCCCAGGGGCCCTGGAAGGAGCCCGACCCTGCAGAGTCCTCTACCGGCACCCCAGGCCCAATTCCGACGTCCGACCTCCAGAACCACAAGACAAACTTGGCACATACTGTCAGGCACAGCCGTGGCGGCCTCTGACAGCACCTGGGGAACGCCTCCAGGGGCCTTGGTAGAAGGTTCCTCCTGGCCACAGGACCAACAGAAGGCTGGAAGGCCAGCTGGCACTGGCTAGCCCAGCATGGCAGAGACCCTCCGGCACCCCACTGGGGCGCCCCACCAGGCACCTGCCCCCAGGAGATTCACAGCCCTCCGCCCACCACCTGGCCCTCGCAGTGGACTTCCACCTTCTCCGCCACTGCCCCAAACAACTCTGACTGGCCCACGCCTGCAACCACTCCCTCAGGAGTCCACATCCTGGGCAGAAGCATCCGCCGATTTCCCCCGCCATGGCCTGGGTTCCTTGGGAGAAGGGAGACAAGGGTCTCCTGTCCTTTGCCTCACCTCCCTCTGCAGGGCCAGAGCCCCTGCCTCCACCTGTCTGGGATTCCAAGATCAGTGGACACCCAGACAGCTGGAAGCTGGAATAGCCACTCCTGCGCTGGTGTCACTGGACGTTTTCCCATCCTTATCACTCAACCACGCACGTCAAGGGCTCCTCAGGACAGGCGGAATCCCGAGGATCCTTCTCACACTGTAGATAACCCTGAAGGGAACATCCGTCTAGTCGGGCGCATCCAGGATCATTTCTGTAGTGTGATTTCTCAACGTAGACTCCTGCACAGACGGTGCTGAGCCCACAAGTCCTTGTCACAGGTTGCAAACCCGCCAAGGTTAGCCCAGCCCAAGGCCCACACTCCCGGAGCCCAGACACATTCATGCCAGGAGTGCGGAGCATTTAGAGTTCTGTGTGTGGCCACAAGAGTCAAAAACAACTCACACCACACACCGAGTTTCTCATGGCCGAGGTCTCATGACGTCCTGCGTTCCTTCTTCATTTTAGAGAGCTGACCTGCAGGAATCAGGAATGGCACCCCCAGCCCTGGCACGGTATTGAGAAAGTGCTATTTCAGTGGTAGACAGACGTTCGGCCTCTCTCCTGGGGAGTCCCTGGGGGAGCCTCAGAGTTCCTGCTGGAAGTAGGTGGTCAAGGAAGGCACTGCCAGCTCCTCTGTCATCGTCCCAGCATAGAAGACTTCCTTGCCGTATGTGTGGCAGGCACACATGCCACACACGTGTACGTTCACATTTGAATGGTGAGCAGATGGAAGCCCGTGTGCCAGCCGGGACAAGATGACAGGTCAGCAGAGACCTGAGACAGGCAGCGTCCAGCACTGGCCGGGCCCAAGGTCAGAGGCAGCTACACAACCTCTACTGCAAAGGCCTCTTGCCTGCTCTGCTAATGGAGTCCCCGTGCCCAGACGGTGCCTCCGCTCCTGTCCCCGGCTCTTCTGGCCCCGGCCAGTCTGGCTCCTAGGAAATACGAGGCTGAGGAGCCACACGCAGCGAGAACAGAGGGACCTCACAAAGGGGAGCTTTTGTAATCGATTAAGAACCTCGACCTGAATCAGTATTAAATTTCTCCTTATGTTTAATTAAGTCTAATTAAACAATGCCGACATCTTCCCAGCACCTGTGGTGCAATTATGTTAAATATTTAATGCTCGTGAAGGATTAGGCTGCACTTCTAATCTATAGCTAACAATCTGTTCCCTCTCCAGAGTATTTTTTATTTAGTTCTGCTTTTGTGTAATGAGTTACATTTCAAAGGAAATTGTTAAACAGTCCAGCACTGGACGGGCATGTCACCTCCGGGGCTTGGGGAGGAGAGGCACACGCCACCCTGCTCACGTCTGGGCTGGGCCTTGGCGGACGCTTCGCTTGGAGACACAGGTGAGGTGGCAGGCACGGAGCCAGTGAGGACGTGCGTTCACAAGGACCGAGTCACACCAGCACAGCGGGACACTCGGCAGCGTTTCCTCCATTCCTGACCCCTCTTCCCAGAGGCCGGTCAGCTGTGTGAGCAGCAAGCAGCTCTGTCCGTACCCTCCTCCCCGAGGCAAGCAGGGCCACTCCACAGAGCTGAGCACCTGTTCCAAAGAGTCCTCCGCAAAGAAAAGGCCCTGGTCAAAGTCAAAGAAATGGCCCTGCAGAGAGGGGGCACTGGCGGGTGGCCAAGCTACACAAAGGGAAGGCCCCACCCTCCCTCGTCCCCTCCTGCGACCCACAGAAGAAACTCCAAGTGCCCTTCACATATGTAACGGGGGTCATGAGACCCTTGAACCTGAAGCTCTGTCTTAGTTCTCTGATAACTCCTAGCATTTTGAACACATTCAGGAACAAAAGACAGGTTGACGTAAGGCATCTTCCAGTGGCTAAATCTGCGCAACCCATTTCTCAGAGTCGGCCTGTGAAGAGTCTCCTCAGCAGGGTCTGGCGGATACTTCTTGTAAGTTGGACAGAAGATCCGGATGCCCTGAGGTCACGTCAAGTGGACGTTAAAGATTAAATCAGCCTGGCAGACGCGCGTTCTTGTAGCACGTGGGCCATCTGGCCTTCCGTGTGTGCTGGGCAGAGAAGAAAATGGGCTCTACTCCTTGCACCTAAGGGCTGACCCTTCAGGGAGACAACTCCAGGATGACTCTGGGAAAAGATGCTGTCCCCCAAACCCCAGCTCCTTCTTCAAGATGCCCCCCCAAGGCAGGGGACAGAGGAGAAGGTGGCAGAGAGCCAGGTAGGTGCTCAGAGGCGCCCAGCACTCAGATGCACCCTGGACGGCGGCCACGTGGGGGTCTGCCGTGAGTGGCTCTGGGCTGCACTTCAGGGAACTCCCAAGAGAATGCACCCCAGCGGGGACCCGCTCTTGGCCACCTGCTGAGGCCAGATCATATACATCCAGAAGTGTAACTGGGTTTTCAAAAGTAGCTTCACACTGATGTAAAATTAATAGGGTGTTCATTACAGAAGCCACGTGGCACCTTATTGAGCGCTTCCTGTCACGGGAAGCACGGGGCGGAGGCCCTTTACGCTGGGTTCTGTTGCCCTCTAGTGAAAGAGGTCAGCATTATGCATGCAAAATTATTTTGATCCCTGCATAATTAATGCTTGCTGAGGAGGGGAGGAGAGCCGCGAGTGCCGGCCTATTGCAGAGGGCCAGCATGCGTGTGTTCCTGCGTGTGCCGTGACCCCTCCCCCTAGCCACCCCCCCAACTTGACATAGCCAACATCTGGAAGCCATCGCTTCCTCCCTGCCACTGGTATTCTGGGGCATGGGAGCTTAGTTTTATATGGCTATCAACAGGCACAGATCCAGGCATAAAGAATAAATCAACAGTGCTGATCTGCGCCGCAGAGCTTTAATGCATAAGTATCTATTGGAAGTGCCTGCTGAAAGGATGTCTGATCACCCTGTCACCGAACACAGCGCACGCTGAACACTGATGAACCCCGCCATCCTTCGGTTCTGCCCCGCACGCTGAGCTTCAGGAGAGCCACGGCAGCATCTCTAGGCCATCCGCCCCGTGCAGCGAGCTGGCACCGGGGAGGCGGGGTGCCGCGCCCAGCACCACCTTACCACCTTTCCCTGGCTGCCACGGTACCCAAGGAGCAAGCCTGTCCGAGGGTCCCTTCTCCTTCAGCCCGGCGGCACTGTGCTGCTTCCTGCCACCACGACCTTGTGGTTCTGCCGTTCTGAACCCCACCCTGCCTGAGGACGGATCCCAGCACCCACGGAGAAGCCAGTCCACACCCAGGGAAGGCCGGGGAGCCCCAGTGCCTCCCCCTCAGCCCCTGGGGTAGGAGCGAGGCTGAGCGTCTTCCGAGCCTGGTTTACACACGTGCCTCTGCCCGAGAGGCGCTGACACTCAGACACCAGGTACTGGGGCTCGGAGTTGAGCCCCGAAGGGACTCCAGACTAGCCCAGTGTGGCCCAGCTCCGCCCCTTGGAACCACCCAGGTGTGGGATATAGGGGTGATCAAATCAAATCAAAATGCAACTACTGTGGGGTCCAGGTCATGTTGGGCAGGAACACAATGGCCGAGGACCATGCTGGCTGTGAGGCAGGGCAGCCACCTCCTGCTACAGTCGGTCCAGCGGGGTCCTGCGAATGCTTACGTCATCCCGACTGCCCACACGGCTCCCCCTCCCTGCTGGCCACCACGGTCTCTGGACTTGCCCTGAGCAGGAGGGCAGCCCTGGCTCAGAGTCTCAGAGCGCGGCGTCTTCATTATGCAGCACAGAGGAGGCCCCGTGCTGGGCCCTGTGATCTGTGCCGCACTCGGTCCCAGGGACACGGAAAGCACAAGGTTTCTATCATGTCAGCAAGAGACACAACCAACCAGGGAGGGAAAATGTGAATCCACCCTGCCTGGGTGTCTGCACCTTCCCTGAGAATGCCCAGGGCAGCGCCAGCTCCTCGGTGGTGATTATGATTCTTGTTTCCGTGATCACATCTCATCATAGAGCTTCTGTGTTTACCCACGACGTGTAAGAGAAGGCTTCACCGTGGCATCTCCGTCCCGCGTGAAACACGTAGCCAGTCACATCAGTCCTTTTATTTGCTTTACTGGATCATGATCTATAGACTGAAGGGCAAATGAAGAATAGAGATAAAAATTCTATTTCTGATACCATATTGGCTCTAAAATGTCAAAGTTGTCTTTACTGCTCCGGGAGATTTGTATCCGTATTTATCTTTCTTGGTGACTTTTCAAAGGCTGCTGTCCTGCACGGTGGGCTGGATGCTGTTTGCATGCTCACTGGGGTCTCCTCGCTGCTCCTGAGTCTCCTGACCCAGCCTCCAAAGGCAGCTAGAAAGGGGAGCAGGGAGCCTAGGCCGGCAGGGATGCCCAGTCAGTCCCTGGTGTGCAGCCAGTTGTGCCCAGAGACACAGGTTGGGCTCGCTGCAGAACTCACGGGGAACTGACGGCTCCGGCCCTCAGAACATCGAGACTCAGGTAGAAACAGCAGGTGAGGCGCTTCCCCGGGACTGCTCTCTCCCTGTGAGGCCCGAGCTGAGCTCCACGCACACTTGGCAATGAGAAGCACTAGGTTAGTAAGATCCCTCGGCTTCTGGAGACAAAACAAACCCTCAGAGCAAGGGGCCAAGGGCAAGCTGTCCACTTGGCCCCCAGGCCACTGCCGAGATGGAGAAAGGACTGAAATCAGTGCAGTCGCTCTTGGAGTAAGGAGGGGACTGAGCCATTGTAGAAGGCTCAAGGACACCCATTCCCTGGTAATTCTCTCTCCAACAGTGCCAACAGCCTCCGCTCTGGGTGGGAAAGAACACATGTCCGGGAGCCCTCCCCACCTCCAGCCTGCAATGGGGCTTGGAGCATCCACCGTGTGATCACCATGCGGATTCCACATCATCCTCTAAGAGGCCATGGTCTTGTCTGTTGGCGAGTCCCCAACAGTGGCACACCTCCACAATGCCTCTGGGAACCTGCCCAGGGGGCAGCAGTCACCAGGAGGGACCCTCAGTTATTTCTCATTGTGTTGGTCAGCTTTCCATCACTGTGACAAAATACCTCAGATATCAGATAATCAATTTATAAGGAGGAAAGTTTCCAGTTTTCAGTCCACAGTGCTTGGACTCACCACTTTGGGCCTGTGGTGAGGCAGAACATCATGGCAGGGAGCATGTAGAGGACCAGGACTGCTCACCTCGTTACTGCCAAGAAGCAAGACCCAGAAAGGAAGGATGGGCCAGGGGCCAGCGGTCCTCCAAGGGCAGGCGCTCCAGCCACCTCACCTGCTCCCTCCAGGCCCCACTTCCTGAAATCCGCACCACCTCCCAGGAGCGTGTGGGCTGGAGACCAGGCCTTCAGCGTGAGGTCTCTAGGGACACGGCAGATCCAGACCAGAAGCGCACGCCTTGGTTCAGTTTCTCATCCAGGAGCCTGGCTCCCTGGGAGCCCAGGCCACCGTTCGGAACAGTGCCTCATCTCTGGAGCCCTTGCTCAAGGATGGGCATGTGTCGAGGGGTCCACAAAGATGGGCCTTGTGGGCAAAGGGACGTCGGAGTCCCAGAGACCTCCCACGGCCCAGAGAGGCCAAGCGCAGCCTGAGGAGTGGGGTTGGGCCCCGCCGACGACCACCTGAGTGCATCTAAAGGGACTTCTCTTCAAATGCCTCTCCAGCCGCCACCTTCCTAGAGCTGGGGCGGATCCGCAGTGCTGCTGGGGTCCTGGGGGCAGGAGGCCAGCCTTCAGGCTTGAACCAGGCCTCTGAATGGCCCGTTGTGTCACTGTGGCCAGTCCCTGTGCCTCTCAGGCCCTCGGACTCCACCTCTAGGGCTGATGATAATGAAGCCACACCTGGGAACAGGGTCAGGACTGCAGGCCTGGACGCCGTGGAGGGCGTCAGGGGCCGGATCGGCGGCTGGAGTCTCTGGTACACCCGTGCTGTCCTTTATTTGGCATCAGATATCAAACTGATGTGTTCAAGTTTTTTTGACATTTTTTTTCTGGCTTTTCCTGCTGGCCGTCTCTGGGAAGCCTGGGCACAGGCAGTGGCTGTAGGCAGCCATGACACCCTGACCCGAGGTCACTAGGGCCTCCTTGCCACGGGTGCCCTGGCTACGCACAGCCGCTGCCCACTTGTTAGTCTTCACTGAGCACAGTTCCTCAGCTCTGCTGGACTGTCCTGCCAGCTTGGTGACAGCTGGCTGGGAGAGGACACGCTGCTGGAGAGAGCCTCGTCCACCCTTCCCCAGGCCAAGCCCCGGGTACAGGAACACCAGTCACTGGGGAACCCTCCGCCTCTGGTGGCAGTGCTGGAGCCTCACTCACAACCAAGCCCAGCTGGATGACGGTCACTGGACCTGGGAGGTGCCCCGTGTGACCACAATGTGCAGCATCTCAGCAGGCCTTCGCCAGGAAACCACTCGGCGGAGAGCTCTGAGCCCTCCCACTCGCATCAAATGCTCGCGCAGAACCCCCTCCCGCCTCCCTGCCAGCAAGAGGATGGGCCCCAGCTCTCCTCAGAGGCCGCCGCAGCCGTTCCCAGCAACTCGTCTGGCCAGCACAGCCAGGCGGGGGTGTCAGGCTGGAATAATCACAGCAGACGACGGTGGCACTTGTCATTCCTGAGCCTCAGCCCCAGCCAGGCATTTACATTTTCTGTGCAATAAATCAAAAGCGAGATACCATTGTTTCTAATTTATCTTGTAGACTGGTGAAGTGAGATCTTGCCACTGCAAATATTTTTTAATATTTCTTAGAAAACAGAAGATAAACGGATCCTAGATGCTGAAGGTGGCAGTTATCATACACCCTGAAACTTTATTTCTGGGAACCGAGCTTTCTTTTCCTTTCAGTTTCTAAAGAAAGTAATATTCAAATCATGTCAAGCAAGCACCAGCTGTCAACAGCAAGATGTTGGCTTTGCTCAAACCTGGCTAGGAAGAGAAACATCCGCCAGCATGGCCAGGGCGGGCCTGAGGTGGCCGGGGCATGAATTATGAATCACAAGGCCAGAGCGAGTGCCCTGCTCCCTCCAGAGGGAACCGGGTCTCGGGAGCCCCTGGGAAGCCGAGCACCAGTCCTCCTGCAGCACGGCCCCCCTCCCAATGCGGCTCAGCCAAAAGCACCCTCCCTCCCCATCTCCAAGTGCCCAGCCACGACGCAGCCCCGAGTCCTGGCCCAAAGGTTGACTGCAAATCACTTTAATTGCAGGGAAGTGTCATTAATTTCAAATTTGCACTCATGTGGTCAGGCCTTGACTCAAAAATATCTTCATGGTCTTCGTGAGGCCACTGTGGCTGAGCATCCGGACCTCGTGCCGCGCGCCCCCCGGGATGTGCCGCCAGGCCCGAGCAGGCGCCGTTGCCAAGCAGCGCCCTCCCCCGTAAGTGCTCATTATGTGCTAATTACCAGCCGCATTAACCCGCGCTGGCTCTAGGGCCGGATAACACGGCTTCTCACGATTAAAAAGCCAGGCCGCAGTGTACACCATGAAAAGGTGCCCAGCGCGGGCTGCGCTGCCCCCGCCGGCCCCGCCCCCGCCGGCCCCGCCCCCTGCCGGCCCCGCCCCCGCCCTGCCGGCCCCGCCCCCAGTCGGCACCGTCCCCGTCGGGCCCGCCCCTGCCATCCTCGCCCCGGCTGGCCCCACCCTCTGCCGGCCCCGCCCCCGCCCTTCCGGCCCCGCCCCCTCCAGTCTTGCCCCCGCCGGCCCCGCCCCCAGTCGCCGGGGAGCCCCAGGACCTTCTCCTGCTGGCTGAACTCAGGTTGAGGTGCACCTGGAAGAAAAAAGCTGCACCAAGGTAAGTCCTCCTTCATTCAGAGCTGGTGCTGATGCAAGGGCCGTAAGTGTGGCCCGCTGTGGGGACCTTGCGATTAGGGCGATGTCACAGGAGATGGGGTCCTACGGAAGGACAAGGCACAGGAGATGCTGTTTGGCGTTTTCCTGACCCCTGAGGATGCACATGCGTCCCTGGCCTGAAAGGCTCCTTGGGGCCAGCTGGAGAAGCTGCCGAGGGACCTGCGCCTGTGTTCATAGGTGCCCAGGACACGGAGGCCTTATGGGGACAGGAGCACTCTTGACTGTGGGTGTGAGGAGCAGAACCAGGGGAGGCCCTCCTGTCCCTGAGCACTCCTGTCCTCATGCCTGCAGCTGACGCACCTGGGCTTGATGGCAGCCTCAGACGGCCCCTCCCAGGACCAAGCCCACCCAGAGCACCAGCGAAGACCAACGGCAGCAGCTGGCCCCCTGCTTTGACCGGACGCCTCAGGCCCACCATGTGGGGGTTCTGGGTGCTGACGAGAGTGAGGTGGCAGCTGGAGACCCAGCAGAGCTGACGACACAGTCAGGAGGCAGGAGACTCAGAACCCAGGAGGAGCCCACGGGCGACGTCCCGCCCGAAGGCCCCTGGGCAGGAGGCGTCCTCTCGCCCAGAGGCCGGTCCTCTGGTTCCTGGCAGTTTGCCGCAGTAAGTGCTCATCTCATCCAGAGGTGCCCCGAAGACACACAGGCATGTCTGTGCCCAGGTCTACCACACCGTGGGCCAGCGTAGCGACGCAAGGCCAAGGTCACAGGCTCACCAGTGACGCCCCAGGCCCGCCCTGGCTGGGCACTCAGACCAGCCTCAACAGCAGCAAACCAGAGTTACAGGCGTGAGGCTGAGGTAGGTCCTCACAGTGTGTAGCTGTGTCACTTTATGCCCCGCAGCCTCCGTCCCCTCTCTCTGGCCGGTCCTTTGTGAAATCAGCTCCGAGATCTGCTGGCTCCTTCTTGAACTCTAGGATGCTCTGGGCCTGTTGAACCAAAGCCAGATGAGCTCCTGACAGTAGGTCACTTGCTGTTTCCAGGGGCTTCCAGCACAACAAAGGGCTGCGTGGGAAGCTGGGACTGCCCACCCTTGGGCAGCTCTGGATCTTCACCGTGGTGACCACAATCGGCAGCCACACCAGGTGGCCGGTCCCTGCTCCCCCAGGTGGCCTCTGCTGGCTCAGCAGCAGGTCGTGGGCCACCACGTTCATCTGCCTACTGACTCAATCCCTCACTTCTGCAACCGCTGTCCCCAGCTCAGAGGCGAGCCTGGCATGGCCAAGGGCACAGCGCAGAACAGCCTCTGCCCCGAGGTACCTGAGTGAGTGTGGGCCTCATTCTGTCCCCAGCTTCCAGCTTCTTATGCCAGACACGCTGGTGACCCCTGGCCCTTCCAACTGGGGTGCTGCCTCCCAGGAGTCTGATTGCCACTTTCTCATGTGTCCCCGGATGCCGCCGGAAGCCTCCACGTCCACAGTGGGAGAGACTGCAGGCTCCCTCCCCGCACGTCCAGGCAGCCCAGGTTCAGTGTCCAGGACCCAGTGTGGAGCCGGGCAGCACCTGCTCTGCAGGCTCACAGTCGGAGACTCGGACAGCGGCGGAAGTGGCGGGGCTTGCTCTTGCTGCCAGCCGGCGTGGGCCACCCTAACACAGGGTCCTGCGGCTACACCTTGGGGAAAATGTCCGTCCCTGCTGCCTGAGCTACGTAGGGTCCGCAGAACCTCACCACTCTGTTTCAGCCAAGGAAGGTAGCCCTGCCTGGGCTCCTGCCCGGGCTCCTGCCCCCACAGAGGCACTCTTCCCATGGCCAGGTGGACTTGGCTCCCAAGCATTGCTGACCACCAGGGACCCTGCCCGTCACCCACTCAGCCTGCTGCCCTGGGGCAGCCCCTGGTCTGGCCTCTTTCTACCTACTATTGCTTGCAGAGGGACTGGCCTTGGCTAGTCCACAAAGCCTTTACCGTGACGAGGACCCAGGAGATGGTCTTGTTCCTTCCAGGTGTCACCCAGCAATCTTTGTTCTGCAGATGGAGGCTGCCCTGGGCCTGAAGCTGTGCCATCTGAACGGCCACCTATATCCTGCTTCTGCACCCACACAGTCCTGGAAAACTGGACCCCCAGGCTCTTCAGGACAGAGCGCACTGGCACCCCTGCCAGCCAAGTGCCTGGTGATGCGGCACGTGTACCCGCCTGTGGAAGAAGCCTCCACCTAGGCAGGGCTTTGCTGAAGGCTGGCTCAACGTGCTGCAGAACCTTGGGGTGAGGCTGGAGCAGGTGCAGTGCAGGGGCTTGGGCCTTGCCTGAACTCGTCTCCTAAATACCTCTTCCAGCTCACCGCGTCATTTCACAGGCCTGGCCAGGGTCCTGTGGCCACAGCCTCTCCTGAGCCCAAGGAGGCTGTGACTGGTTGGGGATGGACATTTTCTTGGGTGACCAAAGCACAGGCCCAAGACGAGAGCTTTGAACACCCCCCACACTCGGATCTGCCCCAGGGAAGTGCTGCTTCCCGCCCCCGACAGGGAACACCTGAGTTCCAGGCGGAGTCCTGCTGGGAGCTCTCCGCCAGAACCAGAGCCTCATCCACTGAGAGGGAGGGACGGGGACGGGCTGCCTCCTTCATGAGCGTTGCTTCCTCTGTAATTAAGATGAAGAGTGGCCTGGCTTCCTGTCGCACCCCAGTGTGGGCCCCGAGAGCAGGTCTAATCACCACGTGAGGTGAGGCCTCTGGACGGCCAGCAGATCACCAGGCCGACGGTGATGAGCATGATTAACGGGCTGTGATCCTAATTAAAGTGTGCACTTGGGCCAGACCACCGTCCGAAGCATCTTCAACCACTCTGCATATTAATGACAGAGCTGTCCTCTGGTGCTGCTCAGCAGGGAGCAGGGGGAGGGAGCGGTCCCCCAAGCCTCCGCTCTGCTGGTGGCTGGTGAGCTGCCCTGGGCACACCCTGGGCCTCACCCTGGGCCTCACGCCTGTGGAAGCCAAGGGCGCGTCTGTCCAGGACAGGAGGCTCCCCAGCATGGGAGAGCCCGCAGGCAAGCAGCTCTGGGCTGAGGGGCACCCGTCTTGCTCCCCCTCAGGGGGTCTGGTCGGCACCTGGGCCCCCTAGGGGGAACCTGCCTTCCATAGCCTGTGTGGCGCACGTGGACTCCAGTACCCAGCCACGCCCACCCTCCCACAGGCTCACACCACCCACCCTGTAGCCACACCCACACTCCCACAGGCTCACACCACCCACCCTGTAGCCACGCCCACCCTCCCACAGGCTCACACCACCCACCCTCCCCCAGCCACGCCCACCCTCCCACAGGCTCACACCACCCACCCTGCAGCCACGCCCACCCTCCCACAGGCTCACACCACCCACCCTGCAGCCACGCCCACCCTCCCACAGGCTCACACCACCCACCCTGTAGCCACGCCCACCCTCCCACAGGCACACACCACCCACCCTCCCAGCCACGCCCACCCTCCCACAGGCTCACACTACTACCCACCCTGTAGCCACGCCCACCCTCCCACAGGCTCACACCACCCACCCTGTAGCCACGCCCACCCTCCCACAGGCTCACACCACCACCCACCCTCCCAGCCACGCCCACCCTCCCACAGGCTCACACACCACCCACCCTGTAGCCACGCCCACCCTCCCACAGGCTCACACCACCCACCCTGTAGCCACGCCCACCCCTCCCACAGGCTCACACACCACCCACCCTGTAGCCACGCCCACCCTCCCACAGGCTCACACCACCCACCCTGTAGCCACGCCCACCCCCACAGGCTCACACTACCCACCCTGCAGCCACGCCCACCCTCCCACAGGCTCACACCACCCACCCTGCAGCCACGCCCACCCTCCCACAGGCTCACACCACCCACCCTGCAGCCACGCCCACCCTCCCACAGGCTCACACTACCCACCCTCCCAGCCACGCCCACCCTCCCACAGGCTCACACTACCCACCCTCCCAGCCACGCCCACCCTCCCACAGGCTCACACCACCCACCCTGCAGCCACGCCCTCTCCAAGCTGGGCCGCCACCCAGGCCTGGCCGTGTGGGCCGCGTCTGTCCCTGATGGATCCAGCAGACCCCGACAGCCTCACACCCCACCGTGGCAGGAACCTGAGGGCCTCAGACACGAGGGACCCAAGGCCCAGCTGTCCCAGGAGCCCCTCTCTCCTCTCCAGGGCCGA
The DNA here is from genome assembly GCA_025594165.1 of Tamias sibiricus. Lineage (NCBI taxonomy): Eukaryota > Metazoa > Chordata > Mammalia > Rodentia > Sciuridae > Tamias > Tamias sibiricus. The sequence continues at coordinate 206,130,562 of CM046659.1, forward strand.
CCCTCCCCATGCCCAGGCTCTTCCCAGCCCCTGCCCCGAGTCCCTGCAGGAGCTTCCCCACCAGTGCTGGCCCCGCGGCCTGGCTGCGGACAGGCACGTGTGTTTCGTGAATGGCCCCTTGATTCTCCTCTCCCTCAGGCACAGCAAGCTTCTGGGGTCACCCCCGCCCAGCTGCCATCGGCCTCCCTCCGTTTCCGAGGTCGCGCACTGATCTCCGCAGGTTCCCCAGGGGCACGCTGAGGGACCAGAAGCTGCCTCGCCACCTTGGGCCCTGTGCCTGACCCTCCCTGTCTCCTGGTGGCAGGTGGGGGAGCCTGTCCCATGGCCTGCAGGTCTGCATGGCCACCCCATGCCAGCCCCGGCCTCCCTGCTCGCACACGGGTCCCCCGAGGTTTAGCTCTAGCTGTCCCTCTTCCTGACCCCTGCGCCAGGCCTCTGGCGTTAACAGAAGCGGAGCCTCTCACACCCAGGACAGAAGCGTGGACGGAGGCGGAGCCTCTCACACCCAGGACAGAAGCGTGGACGGAGGCGGAGCCTCTCACCCAGGACAGACGCGTGGACGGAGGTGTTGGAGAGGCTCGGGGGCAGCGTCCTCGCTCCCCTTCCTGCCACAGGGCTGGGCTGCAGCCACCCGCCACCTGCGTCCTCCTCGCCTGCCCCACTCTACAGGACACTGTCACTGCATGAGGGTTTTCCAGGACGACCTCCCCTCCAGGTGCCCCTCATCCACATCAGGCCCCACCCACAGGCCCCGGCGGACGAGGCCGCACTTCCCGGGGTCTCATTCAGCTCGCCACAGGGCCTTAGAGTGCAGCCTCAGTGCTCGGCTACTTTCAGCTTTTGCTCTGGCTCTGTGCAGGGTCCCGTCCCTGGTGGCGAGGCCCTCTCCTGTGCACTGTGCACACGCTCAGCGGTCCAGCAGCTGACCGTGTCCAGCACACAGTGCCGCAGCAACAGGCTCTTTCACGGCACACAGCTGTCACCACGTCCTAGGTGGCCCAGACCCTTTGCTTGCCAGTCCTCCCAGTTCTTAAGTGGCAGAGGCAGGGCACCTCCCACAGCCCCCGGCACTCTGTCCCTTTACCTAGGTCCCTGTCCCCACTTAGCCTGTCTAGGGTGTGTTTTCACTGTGTCGGCCTGGGATGACCGTCTCCTTCTCACCGAGGTTTCCTCAGTCCCCAGAGGTGGGCCTGGCCTGCACTGGGGACCCAGACATGTGACATGTGAAGGAACGTGGGCACAGGTGTGTGAGCCACACCCTGGGGGCTCAGCTCATGCTTGAGTTTGAGCCAGACTGCATGTGCCACCCGGCTCTGGTCAGCCAGGGGAGGGACACTGGTCGGGCTGGGAGAGGCAGGACCACAGGCTGCCAAAGTGCCTGCTGTCCCCCGGGGGAGGGGGTAAGACAGGCCTTGCAGGGTCCCTTTAAACCACAGGTCAGTTTCCAACTGACACGGGCTGTGATTTTCAGAGGGGGGGGCGTGGACCTCTTCCGCAGAAGGAAGGTCCAGGCAGGCGGCTGTTCTCCTGTTGTCGCCGGAAAAGGATTGCAGCCTGGAACGGCAGCGCCGCGGGAAGGAGTCCGGAGACAGGATGGAGACGAAAATATTCTTTAATCTTACAAGAAACTACAATATATCTACACAATAGCGATAACCCTGTCTTTTCTCCCTCTGGTCTCTTCCCATGCGCCCGAGCAGCAATGGCGCTCGCTCGATCTGCTGAGTCACCGTTCAAATCTCTCGAGAGCCTCGACCAAGTCCCGCGAGATCCCGTGAGACTACGGAAAGCGGAAATGCCCAAAAATGTCTATGGCCCAATAGTCAACCGCAATCTTAGCTATCTCCGCAAACAGGGCTCCTGCATTTCCCCCTTTTGTTTTAAAAGAGGGGATGCTCTAGGACGTCTATGTGCAACCAACATTCTTACCCGTCATCGGATAATCAAGGCTGTGCCCTTGACTCCTGTCTTAGGTTGATATGTCGGCCACATGAGACTATCCCGTGCGACTGTGCCTGTCTTAGGTTGTCCCCCTCTGGGGATCTTACCCGTCATTGGCTAACCAGCCATCCAATGGAGCCCTTTAGGATCGACTGTGTAAGTTGACTAACAGCCGTCCAATTGTGGGGAGATGCTGCGGCTTTAAGGCGACAAGCCTTTTGGTGACGAGCCAAATTGCATAGCATATCAAATTCTTTAAACAAATCAGCTGCCTTAAGTTCTATCAAGTAACACACTGAGTTCTCTAAACAAATACCCCCAAGGTACTGTCCCATGAAGTCCCAAACAATGAAAGATCAAAATGTCCACTTGTTATAACACGTAGATCTAGGAGGCCTCATGCATGCAGAGCAGAGGCCACACCGCTGGTGAGGTTGTTTGACATTTGAGCAGCAGGGATGCTTGCAGCGACCGCGATCCCTGCATCTGTAGCAGCAGCCGTCTTTTTTATGTCTAGACAATGCCACCGGCAAATCTTCAGGGCCCGCTCCCTAGAGACTCAAGCATCAATTATTAAAGGAAAGGCAGTGCTATTCCAGCACTGAGTCAAGAGGCGAGTTGTCAAACTAAAAAATAGAATTATTAGATTAGAAAATTAAAGTTGATTTCTGCTCACACACATTGCAGCCTGAGCTCCCACAAACATAAGCTGGCAAAACATCATGTTTAGAACAAAACAAAGAAAGACTGAGGGTATTTACTGTATTAAAGATAGATTAAAGAAAAACTAAAAGCACTTTGGAGAAATAATTTGTTAGCTGGAACTCTCGTGTTTCTGCATATACAGCAGTCCTTTACCTGTTGAAATAATTGAAATTAATCATTTATTAAACAAATGAAGTTAATAACAAATAAGCAACCTTATGTCAAAACACCAAAATATCAGGTTATACAGCCCTAGTCATATTTTTCGCTAAAGAGAAATCCCTGGGACACCTATAAAACAAAATTGAAGGTACCTTCACTTATTAAATTATTTACCCAATTTGAATACTCTTAAACTTAAATGAATTAGAGTTATTTGGATCCATATATATATATATATATATATATATATATATATATATTCACAAGCGCTTTGTTATTTTTGATGTCACACTGGACATACAGACGCACATGCAAACATATATTTGTGACGTCACATTAACATGAAATTTAGACAAATACACAGACATAAACATATATATATAAAAAAAAATACAATTGTGTGCACACTAAAGAGAGATCTCTTCGTCCCAGCTGGGAGGAATGACACTTAAGTTGTGATGTATTTTGAAGGACTCTTTTAAGGGAATCATTCCAAATCTTCATCATGGTCCTCTTGATTTTGTACCTTTTTTATTAATCTTGATTCCTCAACAACTTCATCTTGATCCTTTTGATTTGGTACTTGCTTTATTAATCTAGATGGTATCCATATTGGAGAGGATTCATGCTTTGGAAAAACACAAACAGATCCTCTCCCCCAAATTAACACTGGATCTGGACCCTTCCATGTACCTGAAAGAACATCCTTCCAGTAAACCAAAGGTTTATGTTGTTGATGTGGGTTCCAATGTCTGTCTCCAGCAGAATAACCATCAGAGTCTAAAGTTAAAAAATTTAAGGTAAACAGGGCAACTGCCAATCTGTCCTTAGGATTTTTCCAGTTTCCTTCTTTCTGTTTTAACAACATAACTTTTAGTGTGCGGTTTGCTCTTTCAATAATGCCCTGACCCTGAGGATTGTATGGGATGCCTGTTTTATGGGATATGCTGAATTTTGCGCAAAACTCTTTGAAAGATGAGGACGTATATGCGGGGCCATTATCTGTTTTAAGCATTTTGGGGATGCCCAATGCAGCAAAAGCTTGTAAACAATGAGATGTGACATCTTTAACTTTTTCTCCAGAATGTAAGGAAGCAAAAATCATGCCTGAGCATGTATCTATGGTTACATGAATAAATCGCAATTTTCCAAAACTTGGCTCATGAGTAACATCCATCTGCCACAAATGATTGGGCATTAATCCTCTAGGGTTAACACCAAAATGAGGATTGGGCAAATGTGTCATACAAGATTTACAATCTTTTACAATTGTTCTGGCTTGCTCCTTTGTGATTTTAAACCTACGTTGCAAGGTGGTGCTGTTGACGTGAAACTGGGAATGAAATAAAGTAGCTTGTTGTAGCGCTGAAAGTATAAATATAGTTTTTGTAAGTTCATCAGCCTTTTGATTACTTTCATGGAGGGGGCCAGGCAAATTAGTATGTGCTCTAATATGGCCTATGAATAGAGGTTCTTTTCTTGCCCACAAAAGTTTTTGTATTTGATAAAACAATTTAAAGGCTGGAGTATGAGGTGCTATTGGTCCTGCTAACTCTAATTTTGGGATGGCTTGTACAATATAGTGGCTATCTGAAAAAATGTTTATGGGCTGGTCTCTAAAATGTTCCAGAGCTCTTACCACAGCTTCCAATTCCACAAGTTGAGCTGATTTGTGTGCAGTTATGTAAGTCATACTTTCCTTTGTAGTGACTACTGCAGCAGTACCATTTGAGGACCCATCTGTAAATACATTAAATGCCTTAGGAATAGGTTGATTTTTTATTACCTGTGGAAATATAATAGGATGATTAATACAAAAAGATAATATAGGAGACTTAGGAAGGTGATTATCAAAATTTGCAGAGGTAGAGCATCTAGCTATAGCCCAGTCATTATCGTTGAAGCATAAATATTCAATCTGTGACGATGAATAGGGAGTAATAATAGTAGCAGGGTGAATGCCAAATATTTTAGTAGAAGTTTTAAGTCCTTGAAGAATAAGTTTAGCCACCATGGAGGTATAAGACTCAATTATGCTTTTAGGAGAGACAGGCAAATGTATCCATAATAAAGGCCCTTGTTGCCAAAATACTCCTGTGGGTGTATATTGTGAAGAAATAATAATCAATATCAGCGGTTGAGTTAAATCAAATCTGTCACAATGAGCTCCTTCGATGGCTTTTTCTACTACCTTTAAAGCTTTCCTAGCATCAGGAGTCAATGTTCGCGGTGAGGATGGATCAGGGTCCCCTCGAAGGATATCAAATAAAGGTTTTAATTGGCCAGTAGTGAAGTTTAGTGTAGGGCGAAGCCAATTAATGTCTCCCAGTAGTTTTTGGAAATCATTGAGGGTGGTTAAATGTTCTTTATTTATTAAAATTTTTGGGGGTCTAACAAAAGTATCTATGATTTTAAATCCTAAATATAATATGGGAGATCTGGTTTGAACTTTTTCTTCTGCTATATATAATCCGTATTTTTTTAAATTTTCTACCACATCACTGAATATATTAAATAAGATTTTTTGATTAGGGTGGGCCAGTAAAATATCATCCATGTAATGTAGACACATGAGGTTTGGATATTTATTTTTAATGGATTGGATGGCCTTGTCCACATATATTTGGCATATGGTGGGGCTATTAGCCATTCCCTGTGGCAAAACCTTCCATTGATATCTCTGATCAGGGCCATTATTGTTAATAGAAGGAACTGAAAAGGCAAACCTGGGGCATCCAGAGGATGTAGGGGAATAGAAAAGAAGCAATCCTTTATATCAAGACTAATAACATGGAAATTTTTTGGAATAGCTATAGGATTCGGAAGTCCAGGTTGAGTAGGGCCCATGACTTGCATGGTTTTATTAATTTGTCTAAGATCATGTAATAATCGCCATTTTCCTGATTTTTTCTTGATCACAAATATGGGGGAATTCCAGGGAGAGGTGGAAGGTTCTATATGTCCTGCTTCTAATTGTTCCTGAACTAGTAGGTGGGCCGCTTGTAATTTCTCTTTAGATAGGGGCCACTGAGGGACCCACACTGGCTTATCAGAAAGCCATGGTATTTTCAAAATTATTTTCTCAGTGGCCCCGAAGAAAAATGTCTTTTTCCTATATGATAATGATTTCTTTTAGGGTTAAGCTTACCCTGTACTTTTTGATGATTTCTTATAGGGTTAAGATTACTCTGTAGATTTTTACATTTAACACCTGCAGGTTTGGTTGCAAGGTGTACTCCCATCTGTTGTAAAATATCTCTTCCCCATAAAGTAACCGGTAGATTAGGTAAAACATAAGGCTGAAACGTGCCTTTATGTCCTTCATCATCCTCCCATTTTAAAATTACCGCACTTTTTTCTGGGAGGTTATTATATCCCAAGCCTCTTAAACTGGTTGAAGCTTTTTGCAGAGGCCAGTGTTTGGGCCATTGATGTAAATTAATGATGGAAGAATCAGCTCCAGTATCTATAAGACCCTCCATTTCTATTTCTTGGATTCTTATTTTACACATAGGCCTCCTTGTACAGTCCCGAACCCAGCAAACCATGGGTTTCGAATCAGTGGAACAAAATCCTCTATTGTTCCTATTTAGAGGCATATTCATTTTAAATGACTTATGTAAATTTGGAAGGAGGAGCAACTGAGCAATTCTATCTCCCTGATTAATAGAACTTATACTTTGGGGTGAGCTAAGCATTATTTTTATTTCCCCTTTATAGTCTGAGTTTATTACGCCTGGGGTCACTTGCAAACCTAATAAGCTCTCAGGACTTCGCCCGATAATAAGTCCTACAGTCCCTGAGGGAAGAGGTCCCCTGACTCCTGTGGGAATCAGTTGAACCCCCATTTCAGGTGTTAACACTATTCGGGCGGTGGAACAGAGGTCTAATCCTGCATTTCCTCCTGTTCCTCTGGCGAGGGAGTGGATGGGTAATAGGGATTGTGTCGGGGAAGCATCTGAGTGGATGCTTGAGGATACTCCTCCTCCAATGCCTCGTACATTTGTGGGCCCCGGGGCATTGGGCCCCTTGCCCCGTTTTTTGAATTCCTGAATAAAGGATTTCCATGGATGTCAAATTTTGAATAGCATTTATTGGCCCAATGATTTCCTTTCTTACACCTGGGGCAGCAACCTGGAGCACGGTATGAATTTGGTCTTATTTCTCTTTTAGGATTTTGCCTAGAATAGCCTGATTGATTATGATAATTTTGCCTAGAATATCCTGATTGATTATAATGTCTATGTTGAGCTCTTGTAAAATTTTGAGGGGCAGCATCTCTCACAGCTGTTGCAATCATATTCCCTGTGACAAAGGCATCATTTATATCTTTACATAATTGTATATATATGGAAAGATCCTTTTTATTTTTCCATGGCCTGATGGCTTCCTGGCAATACTTATTAGCATTTTCGTACGCTAATTGGACAACTAATGGCATAACTTGATCAATGTCTCCAAAAACTCTACCTGCAGTTCTCAAAAGTCGATCAGCAAATTCAGCATATGGTTCATTAGGTCCTTGAATTACTTTGGACAAGCTACCTTGTAGATCCCCAGGTCCTTGTACAGTTTTCCATGCCTTTAAGGCAGCTGCGTTTATCTGAGCATATACTCCTGGGGTATAATATTTTTGATCCTGTACATCTGCGAATTGCCCTTCTCCTGTGAGCATTTCTATATTATGGTCTCCAAACCCCGCATCTGCATTTCTTTTAGCTGTTTCTATACAAAGTTCTTGAAATTGTGATCGCCAAACCAAGTATTGTCCCCCACTTAATGTTGCTTTACATAGACGTTTCCAGTCTGCGGGGGTTAAGCTAAAGGTGTTAAGGGACTCCAGTATACTCAACGTGAAAGGAGCTTGGGGTCCATAAGTCATTACTGCCTCTTTGAGATTTTTTATTGTTTTGAAATCTACTGGCTGGTGGTCCCTCCGTCCATTTCCATATTCAAATACTGGCAGTTCCCAACGTATCTGTGAGTTACCCTCGAGAGCACATAAGCGCTCAGAAAGACTTTTTATTTCTGTTTCTAGGGTATGCAAACGCCTAGTGATACCCTTCATATTTTCTGTAATCGATTTCACCCCATGGGGGAGTAGAGGACACAAGTTCCTCCACTTGATGATCCCTTATCTTGGTCTTCCTTAATTTCCTTTTGTTCATTTTCTCAAAATCACCTTTAGTTAATTCCTCCTCACTACTACTACTCTCATTGGTCCTAATTGACTCAGTAACATCCTGAGTCCCAGGTTCAATTGAGACCATGTATCCTTGAAGTATCTCTAATAAATCTTGAATAGCTTTAGCAGCTCGGATCTTTGTCATTTTGGGGACGCTTCTAATACTCTCCTTACTGGTCTTAGTTGACTCAGCGGAATCTACGCTTTCATGATCGCCTTCACTGTTTTCTAAATCCTCCTCACTAACGACAGACTCATCTATATCAAAGAATTCATCAAGAGCCTCGTACACTTGGGTCTTAGATATTTTCGAACCCATTTTAACCGCTCTGACTAGAGACTCCTGCGAGGTTTCTCAGTTCTTACCTGCCGTGCTGAATTCCCCGTACAGGCCACCATTCTCCCGGAGTCAGGAGAGGCAGGCGCAGCAGCACCACAGATGCTGTGTCCCGGGAGGCCTGCAGGAATGAGGCGGTCCCCTGTGGCTGAGCCCCACCCTCCGCAGATCCCAGGAGCCAGGACACATCGCGCAGCTGCAGGCCAAGAGGACACAACTGCTGAGCTTGGCAACGTGTGGAGATGCAGAGTGAAGAGAAACAGGAAGTGTGGGGGATTCGCATGGCCCTGCCCTGCGCCACGTGGGCCGGAAAATGTGAGCCCCAAGGGTCTCTTCCTCGTCCCTCCTTGTCCCACTGCTTGGCTGGGAGACCAGAAGGAATCGAGCAGGTGGCGGTGGTGACGAGCTCTTCCGTTGGTGCCGGCGCAGATGCAGCGTCCCATCAGCCACAGCACCTCTACACACAGAGAGGTGACGCAGAGAGACCTGGGGAGTGCGGGAACCCCAGGAAACAGGAGCATTAAAACACCAGGGTCCCCGAGACCCCGAGGGCAGGGAGGGTTCCCAGCCTTGCTCTGCTGGCCTCCCGAGCCAGGCCTGGCCTCCAGCAGTTGGTTCTCCCATTGATTCAGCCAGCCACGTCCGCCCAGGCGGCACTGGGGCTCCTGATGATCTGCTGGTCTTGGACCCATGTCCCCCATCCCTGCCCTGCCGTGGGGTCCAAGCCACGTAGACCAGGCATCCTCACACCCAGCTGGAGATGCTTGTGGCACCCACACGTGCCCCTATTTTGCCAAACATGTGGTCAACGCAGTTTCCAAAATGCAAAATGGAGGCAGAAGTGAGGCTTCCACAGAGGAAGCGGCCCCAGGGCAGAAGCTGCTCCCTGGGGAGCCTGGGGTGATGCCTCCACATGGCACACGGACTGGCAGCAGCCTAGAGTCTGTGGACAGCAGACAGCAAGCCGGGCAGCCAGCCACGCTCACGGGCCAGAGGGGCATCATGGCAGCATAGCATCAGAGAAGGCCAGAGGAGGGCAGGCCGGGCACTTGTCTCGTGGCAGTGAGGACCAGAGCGGTTATCTTGAGGGCACAGCAGAGCCAGGCAGAGCCACCTCACGCCAGCTCTGCGTCCTGCTGCCCCAGCAGTTCTCGAGGCCACGCCAGGGGCTGCAGGAGACAGACGTCGTGCAAACTCCCTGTGGTCCCAGGGCCTCTCTCTCCGGCACGCCCGGCTGCAGCTCCCACACGTGCAGGGGTGGCGGAGGCACCCGGGCTGGGCGTCAAGGGGGAGACTTGACGCTCCTTAAAGGCTGAGACGGGCCTCGCCTGGCACAGCACTCTCCCCAGCGCCACGTCGGGGAGGGGCGTCCACGCAGGCACATGCACAGCATTCGAGGGCGTTGGCTGCAACACTGTGGTGTGAGCGATAGGATTAAGATCAAAGCAGACGGCCTCTCCCAGGCCCACACCCGGACAGTGAGAGCAGGCCCGTGCAGACACCGTGCGGGACCACTGAGAGCAGCACCGTTCCCACCAGCCCAACCCGGAAAACAGGCCTGTGTCCACGGCAGATGAGTGGACAAGCAAAACGTAGGCTCTAGGGGCAGTGGCCATGTGGGCAGAGCCGGGGTCTGTCGAGGACCACAGCCTGGCCTGTAGACACCGTCCTCTGGCCGAGCACCTGCAGGAAAAGAGCCCTGGGTTACCACGTGGGGGCGCTAATCCCATCGCCAGCACTCCCTCGCTGACCGATGGCTCCTGAAGACCCCACCTGCCAATGCCATCACCTGGGCTGTGACTCGAGCACATGAACTTGGAGGGGACATGATAGATGGGCTACCCTCCCCCCAGAGTTCTCCACATCCTGAGAGAAGTAACCTTGTTTCATTCTCGGCAGGATGTTTCTTCCCCGGTCAGGATGTTTTTTCCCCCAGGCAGGATGTTTCTTCCCCGGGCAAGAGCCAATAGGCTTAAAGGTCACCCTGTTCTAGGGGCAAAGAGCCAATGGCGTTGGGGTTGCTCTGGTGCACCTCCCACCAGAAATCCCTATATAGGGCCCTGTTTGAGAGACTCAGAACAGACACACACGCAGACACACAGACACACACCAGCTTGTTGCTACTGAGAGGAGGAAGCCTCTCAGACACATCAGCTTGACCCTGCAGAGAGGAAGAAGCCACTGCGACAGCTCCAGACCCATCGCCTCCAGCCCGACGGCCGCTCCTAGCTGACAGCTCCAGCCTCCAGCCAGACAGCAGCTGCTTTAGCTGATAGCTCCAGAGATCCCAGCCGGCGCGACCAAGCACCCACCTTCTGTTCAGAGCTTGCACACTTCCCTCTCCCACCAGAGCTTGCACACTCCCTTCTCCCTGACTCCCCTCTCCCAGCACCTCTTTGACCTTTGACCAGAGCACCTCTTCTCCGATTCTGCTACCAGCCACGAAGGCTGTTGAATAAATCTCCTGGCTGCATGGCTGTCCCGGTATGATGTTTTGCCCTTCAGGACACACATATCCTCATTCTTAGCAAGCCTGGATCATGCTTCAGTGGGGAATCGGCCCCTCTACACCAGGAGGAGGGGCCACAGGCCTGAGGGAAGCAGTTTGCAGACCTCCTGGTCTACACAATGAAAAAAAACTTGCAAATTGCAAAGAATTAATTACTTCTCCATGTGCTGACAACTGAAAGATTCCCAAGACATATTGCACCAAAAACAATTTGCCACATGATGTGATGTGGCCTGATGGTACCCACAGAAGACAAAGCCACATGTCCTGTAAGTGAGCAGAGTCAGAGACACACAGCCGTGCAGGGCAGTCACCTCTGAGGGGGGCCTGGGTGAAGGTCAAGGGAATTTTCCATTACCTCTGATTTTTGAATCTTCTTACAAGCACAAAAAATTGCTAGTGTAATTAAAATAAATTTGGCAAATAATATGAAAGAAGAGATTGACATGTTTCCCACAAATCCAAAATTTGCATAATAATGGTGACTTTTCTCTGCTTGGGAAACTCTGCACCTCCCAGATCTGCCTTATGACCCCAGCATTCTCCCTGGAATCCCAGGAACAGCTCCCAGGGAAACAAGGAGGACAGACGATGGCTCCCGGACCTTGATAGAGCCCCACAGGACCCCGTTTCCTCTTCTCTCCCCTCAGAGCATGACATGGAACACCCTGCGCTCCACAGGGCCGGGCCGGGGGAGCCCAGAGCAGGACTGGACTCACTCAGGGACCAGGCAGTGGACTGGGCGCCACACCTGCCGACCCTCCTGGGTGGTGAGCTGTGCCACACACCCACAGGCGCAGGGGAACCTAGGCAGGCAGGAGGCCCAGGCCCCTGCTCCAGGCCACCTCAGAGAGGGAAGCTGGGGCCTGGCTCAGGCCTGTCCTCCCTACGGACTCGGGCCATCAGGGCCTGGGAGAACACGGCCTTCACAGAGCTCTGAGGAGCCACCAGGGAAGGCTGTGAGCGCCTGTCCCCTCCACAGTCAAGAAGCCAAGGTTGGGCAGCTAGCAATGGACCAAAGCCACAGTGCTAGAGTGGGCCAATGTGACTGCAGGCATGTCCTTTGCGGCCAGCTTGTCCAGGCAGGAGCGACTCCTTGAAGGAGCAGATGAAGAGCAGTCACAGGTGCCAATGAGCCCTCTCCAATTGCCTCCGTTAACCCAGTGTCACCTAGCAGTTATGTCTCTGTCATTGAGCTTGGTGTTTTCACTCATAAATTCTTAACAGTATCTGTGTCACACTCCAGGGTTGGGGATTTAAAAGGGCAGTATTTGGAGAGGTAAAGTCAGTGGCCGTCACAAGTGACATGAACATGATTCCCATTCTCTTTTGCAAACCAAGGGGAAAAGAATGCTTAGGATCCCAGTCTGTTGACCCCTGTGCCTGCTGCACCCCAGGGAGCCCCATCATGCCCAGCTCCCACTGGGCAGCCATGTGGTCTTCCCAGGGGCATGGGCCCCGCAGTCCAGCATGCAATGGGACTGCACTTGGCATCCAGCCCTTCCCTCAGGGCCGGTTGTGAATGCCTACTCCTCCCTGCAAGGACCCTCTTTCTGTTTTACTGGTAGCACAGGCTTGCGAGTGTTTGCTTTTATCACAAAGTAATCCATACCAGCCCCAATAAAGGCAGCAACCATAGACGTGCATGGTGAAAACCCACTCACGTGCCACAGTGCCACACAGAAAACTCATGCCTGCGTGACCTCCAGACTCATGCTGTGATGGACACACCCATGCGGAAACAGAGAAACACGCCTGCGTACGCTTGCACACAGACACACGCGGGAGTCGTGGTTTCCAGACTCTGCTCATCTGCCCGGAGCTGCTTCAACAATGTGCTGAGGCTGGGCTCTTGGTAAAGAGGTCTGTTTTCACAGCCTGGCCTCTAAGAAGTCCAAACCACGTGGCACTGGAGTCCTGACAAGGACCCACGTTGCTGTGTCACAGTGTGGCAGAGAAGCAGCAGAGAAACAGCGGTGCACAGAAGACCCCAGGCACAATGACAGCTTGTTTTATGGCCCCTACTCCCAGCATCGGCCCGTGAGCAGGTCACCTTCCCTGGGTCCTGCCTATTCAGTGTCCCCCCACCTCAATCCCTCCACCCTGGACATCGGGCCTCCAGCTCGGGGAGCTGAGAGACCAGCCACGGCCCAGCGTGCAGCTTCAGGAGAGCAGCGCCCCAGCCCTCAGCTCCCTGTCCCCTCAACCCTACAGCAGGACCCTTCCTCTGCAGAGCAGCATGGCCACCTTTGCCCTCAGGCCTGCTCCTCTTCCACTCTAGAATGCCCCAGTACACTTAACCCTCCTGCCCTCGACCTGGAGGCGGTGGCCTCAGTGACTTCCTGACGCAGCACCACATGAGCTTTCCCTCTGCACAGCATGGGTGTCTGTGCTGTTCCATGGACACCACAGACCCACAGACTCAAGGAAAGGACAGCTTCAGCAAGCACAAGCTTCCTGAGGTCTGCTGTGGAGAATCGGAGTGTTCCCTTCCCTGGGAATGGCAGTCTCCAATCAGAGGGGCAGGGCGTGTCCCAGCAGCTGCCTGTGCACATCTCCCCTGAGCACCAGCCCCCTGAAGGTTCCACTCCCAGGAATGTTCCACGGGCCCTCTGCAGTGATCAGCTTACTCCATGGTGATTTGACGAATCACCTGTTGTCACAACTGGTTCGATACTTTGGAGGAGGTGACATAATGTTGTGACATGTAGGTGACACTCAGAAGGTCTGCACACCCAGAACTTGCCAAAGGTCACCATTCCCAGCCATGCCAAGACTCAGATGCCACAGTGCCTCGGCAGACAGAAGCTTCTGGGTAGGTCAGTAGCCTTTAAGGAAGATGCCAAACCTAACACGTTATGTCCCACCTTGCTGAATTTGTGCACAGGATGTGACACATCTTGTCTTTGAAATGGCCTCTTAGAAATAAGGAAAGAGGAGGATTAATGTCGGATTTCCTGTATGCCAGATGTTTTTCCCTTTGTTTCTCCCTTCCCTCTTAAAAGAAAATATTCCAATTAAGAAATGATAGCTAAAGGAACTACAGATGAAGCCTAAATGTTCCCTCACTCACCCTTCACACTCACAAACTGTGCTTTGACCTCTGTGCTGAGAACCCCAGAAGCAGAGACTCTAAGAGACAGGTTGCAATTTTCCTCCCAACCCAGTAGGCCCAGAAACATGCATGGAAAGCATGATTTATTTTGCAAAGTGAGTGTCATCCACAGCCTGAAGTGTTTAAAAATCACTCATTCCATCTAATTAGCTCTCTCACAGCTCTGAAAGTTAATATCACACCAGCCGTGACACTAATGAGCATCGTGATCCTGCGTGTCATGCAGATGGGCCACACCCACCAGAGATGCTCCAGACCTAGGCAAGGTGGTCTTGGGGGAGAGCATTTCAAAGTCATTTTGGTGACTTCGTCCAGGGGAAATAGCCCATGTTAACAGGGACATGTGGTATTCCAGTGTCCTGGCTACTTAGCTTGACAGATTTAAGGACAAAGAAGAAAAACTACATCACCAACCAGGAATGAGGAGAGGTGACATACTGTTGATTCAACTTTTTTGCAAGACCCGTGTTTTCAGCATCAACGTCAAAAACACCTCTGAGCAGAATGAGGACTGGGTCCTGTATATATTAATAAAGTCATTGATTTTCACGGCGTCACTCTTCATTGGCATAAGGAAAGCCAGGAACACTGTGAAAACACTGTTCCTGTCAATTCCCAGCAACCACTGTTAATATCTAATTTTGAGAGTACCTCTTTTATTTTTAAAAACAAATTGTCAGAAGAAGCAACCACCACTGGCATTTCATGCTCCTATCAAGCTTGAGTCTTCACAAAGTGTTTATAGGGAATGTTTTGCGGAATTCCTCCATATCCCACATAGGACAGGTGTTTGTGGCACACTAAGAGACATAGGAGGCTTGATTAATTTTTAGATGACAACCCCTATGAATTTTAAATGAGGTTACTTTGGGGTACATAAATTAAATGGTTTCCCCTGAGGGACTAAAATTGAACGGTAGGAAGGGCAGAAGCTACCGCCTGATCATTCATGACTTGCATGTCACTGGCATTTGGCGTGGACCCTCTCAAGCAGCAGCTGCAGCCCTGAAGCTGCATCTCACTAGACGAGGGAGTTAATAAGAATGACTCTGAAATTAAAGCCAGGAAATTAAGGACATTCATGGGAGAAACTGATTGTTTCCTGGATTATGGTTTGAATGGTAAGTCAGGCAATATTAGTGTCAGGAACAGAGGACAGCCCAAAGGAGTAAAGAAGGGTGCATTTTAAATTCAAGTATTCCAAAGGGCACTGAGCACCATGCTTGGAGCTGGGCGTGTGCAGAGCACCCTATGTGTCCTTGCATGAATATGAAGCATTGCAAAGAAGACGAGGCAGTGGGAGACCACAGAAGCAGACCACAGACATCCAGGCCAATCAGGGTGCCAGTAATGACACTGGGGTGATAGCAGGTCACCTTAAAAAGGACATGCTGGGTACCTACAAGGATTAATAAAAACAAGGTAAAAATGTATAAGGGTAAAAGCCACAGTGTCTGAGCAGGTGCTCAGAGCGATCAGCCCACAGAGCTGAGGATGAGCATTTGCACAGTTCCCATAGGACCTAAGGAGCCAACCAGGTCACAAGCTGTGAGGGTTGATGGGCTGCTGTTTAACTTCACCCCTGGGTGCTTCCAGGTTTCCTTCTCTAATGACTGCTGATGTTTAAGACTCAAGAGACTCCACATCAACATAACAAGAGTACAGTGGATTTTCATGGGACACTATGATCACAGCCCTGTGGCCCCTGCCCACAGGGTCAGGATTGCTATAGCTGCAAGGGGGCTGGAGACAGGAGCCCTTCTTCCCAGCACACTAGCATGCTGTTCCCCCAGACACACCTGTGGCCCAAACCTTGACCTTGGGAGCCCTCGTGCATGAGGACACCTGAGTGTGAGTGAGTCTCCAAAAGGCTGATCCAGTGCAGTGTAACTGGGTTGAAGGGCTGAAGAGTGTGGGCTGCCCTGGCTCTGCTAAGTTCACCTGGCAGTGCCCTTCCTTACGTGTCACTGTAAAGACTGCATAAAGACCGTGCGGGTGTGTGTGCTCCATGCTCTGCAGGGAGAAAATCAATTTCTCATTCTTCTCAAAAGCTCACAATGTACCTCGAATCTCACCTGAATCAAGTAAACAAAATTGTCACCTAACTTGAATGGGAAAAAAGTGTTAGAAAAAGCCTTTATCGTTCTACTTTCAACTCTCCTACTATTATCCAAGTTTTATTTTTCAAGGTTTGGTGTATTAAGGGGCAACTTGAAGATGAAACCATGCTTCAGGGTTTATAATAGAAACATTTTAAAAAATTTAATCACCAGTGAAAGATTGAAGCCAGACAGTTGGGAAGCTGTGATTTTTTTTTTTTGTCATTTATTTTCTGTGGAAAGTTCAGCCCTATGTGGTGCCCACTTCTCAGCTGACCTAATCACATGGCTGGTGAAGCAGCTGAGAAGGGAGCAGGTGACCTTGGACCTGCCGAAGTCGTGGTAACAAGCTGCCTTTTCTCCCTGGATGCAGAGCCCAGGGGCACGTGCTGCTGAGGGGAGGAGCAGGAGCTGAGGGGAGTCTCCACCCCTGTGTCTGAAGGCAGGGACTGTCCGCTTGGTAGTGATGTCCTGGGTTGGAGGTGTGCAACTGATAAGATGTGCCCTGGTGATGTGTGGTCAGTCCTGAGCACCCAGGCCACGGTGACCATGTGCATCACAGAGTAGCTGGCACACAGCAAGGCTGGGCTGGTGGTGACTTCTGCTGAGGGCCTCTGCAGCTCACAGTAAGGAGGCGAGGAGCTCAGATCCAGGTGTCCTCTCTGTTGGCTAGGGGTCACTCAACTCCTAGACCTTGTGTGTAAGATCAGAATTATGACTCCTATTTGCAGGAATCCCATGAGGTAACATGAAAGAAGTAGCTCAAAGCAAACATATAGATTTATTACTATTGTTGTTGTTGTTGTTGTTGTTGTTGTTATTATCATTATAACAAATTACCTGCGCTCCCAGAATCCCTCTCAGAAATTAACTGGATGTGGCCACAGAACCTGGACACTGGACACCAACACGAGGGAGGAGCAGGAGCTGAGGGGAGTCTCCACCCCTGCGTCTGAAGGCAGGGGCCGTCTGCTTAGTTGTGATGTCCTGGGTTGGAGGTGTGCGACTGATAAGAGGTGCCCTGATGACGTGTGGTCAGTCCTCCTGAGCCCCCTGGGCCACGGTGACCTTGTGCATCACAGAGTACCTGGTACACAGCAAGGCTGTGTGGTTTAGGAAAAGAGAAGAGCATGGTGTCTTTCCTGACTCCCGCCACGGCGTCTCGTGTCCGGTCTGGTGGCCTGCAAGAGGAGTGGCCACGTGCGTCTCCTGCTGGGCATTCCAGGTGGAAGTGCGGTTCCCTCTGGGTGGGTGAAGCGGTTGAGATTCACGCACTATTGTACACTTTCATTTCCGGGACGCGGACCTTGCCGCTAGTATAATCCTCATTGTCACAGAAGGCACCGTGGACCTACCTAAGTGCACAAAGCCACCTGGAGGTGTTGCCAGGACTCGGGGCTGCTTCCACGGTACAGCAGGGCATTGATCTACCACCCAGACCCAAACGCCAGAGCGTCAGGCCGGGCCTCCATTCACGACCGTCGTGTGAGTGCGTACACCTTCCCAGCAGGCCAGAGGGGCCTGCAGGCTTCGTGAGAACAGAGGGCACATGCCAGCAGCCCAGGGAGCCTGGGGGGCCGGTGCCCACAGGCAGCACCAGGAGAGCCGCGGTCACTCGGCCTCCTCCTGGCCGGGCTCCCAGGGACTCCAGAGAGGAGATGGAGCTGGGCTGTGTGGAAGTTGCCTGATCTGGGTCTGCGTGGTGGGAGGGGGGTCTGAGCACCTCTCCTGTTCAGGACAGTGAGGTTTGGGTCCACTCTCCAGCCGGCGACCTCCTTCCTCAAGAATGAGCGCTGACTGCCACAGCGTGCCGGGAAGTTGCCCGAAGTGGAGACCCAGAGCCCGCGTCAGCGTCAGCTCCTGTCCTGGGTCACGGCTTCCTCGGTACGTGTGGGGAAGTGGCCTTTCCCTTGGGCTCTGGAATGTGCCGTCTTGGCGGGGCGTGAGCCAGGCTTTCTGGGACAGGGCTCCAAGGCCACCATGTGGGCCCGTCCCCAAGCTCCCTCACGCCTTCCCCTGGCTTTTACACAGACGCCATCTGCTCTGACACTCCAAAGGGACATCAGCGCCTTGGGACGCTGATCATACGTTAGCCACTCTGCGAGGAAAGCAATATTTTGGAAGCTGCCAAGCCCACCTTCCTCATCCTGTGTACGGAAAATTCATGGAGGTTGCTATTTGTCAGGGGACCACAAACATTTCCTATCATTTGTCTCAATCCTTGCTTGAATTTCAACACCCATCTCCCAAGCCCACAGGCTCCCCTCAAGCCCCCCATCTTCCTCCCTCTCCTCTCACTCCAAAATTACCCACCATGGACACTGAGAATAGTGAAGCTGCTGCTGCCTTGGGCCTGGGTCCTCTGGGCGGGGCTGGTCCAGGCGGGGAGCCGTCCTGTGGCTCTCCGCTGTGCACGCTGTTGCTCAGGTCTTTGGAAAACACATCTGGGTGTGTGGTCATTAGCAGAGCATGCCGTTCAACCACACTGTGGGCGCTGGCTTGTCCCAGCACACCGTCTGAATATGTGCAGAGGAGTCTGAGGGCGGTTTGCAGTGTCTGTCTGCAGTCAACTGCAAGCCATTCCAGAGGGGTTTCCGTAGCATTTTTTAAAAAGCCATTGTTAGTTTCCATTTTGATCCTCAAGTGGCTGAGGCCTCTGTCTTCGGGCCCACCATGCCTGTAGGAGTGCATCCCCCGTGGCAGATGCAACAGGGAGTCCAGCCCTGGCGAGGCTTGCGACAGCTTCTCTCCAAACAGCCCAGAGCCTCCTTGTCACTGTCAATCTCAGGTGTCACTAAAAAGAGAGGATAGAAGAGGAGCCGGAGGGGCTGGGGATGCAGCTCAGTTGGTAGAGTGCTTGCCTTGTGTGCACAAGGCCCTGGGTTCGATCCCCAGCACCCACAAAAAGAAGGAGAAGGAGGAGAAGGAGAAGGAGGAGAAGAAGGAGAAGGAGGAGGAGAAGGAGGAGGAGAAAGAGAAGGAGGAGGAGAAGGAGGAGGAGAAGGAGGAGGAGAGGAGCCAGGGAGCCCTTTCCTCGGCTCCATCCTCTCAGGACACCATCGTCTGCTCTGGGACGCTGCCACTTGGTGCCTGAGGACCGCGCACAGAAGGCACACCTCGGAAACACAGGGAAGGGGATCACTCCCACTGAGCTCTCAGATCTCTCCAATCCTGTCAATGGAGCTGTGTGGCTCTTGGACGTCCCCAACAGACTGCAAGGGTGCGCGGGGGTCAAGCAGGCTCCACCCCTCGGCCGGCTCCAGGGCTCTTGTCCCTCCCAGGTCGGCCCGCCCTGTCTGTCAGGCAACACAATAGGAATTACTTAATTTAACACCGTTTCCATTCTAATTGAATCCCATTTTCTAAATCCTGAATAAATACATTAGAACCGGAGCTCTGGTCAGACGGAGAGAAACGGCCATCTTTAATGCCTCCCGGGATTTAGCGCCTGTCCTATCTGCGAGAATAATGGCGCGACTCCCCTGGAATGCACGGGAGGGATAATGGCTATTTAAGCAGGCCCCGTCTTTACAGAGCAGATAAGTGTTTTAATTTGCATTTATGAAAATCAGAGAGTGAGCGCCGAGCCGGCGCCTCTTTGCCTCCTTCCAAGTCGTGGCAACCAGACCTGAGCGTGGAATTCAGACAGGAAGCCGAGCGCAGCTGCCAGTCACGCTGCCTGTCCCCTCCCAGAGCACCTGCTGCTGCGCCCTGTCCTGGAGAGCGGTCCTCCAACGTCCGCCTGACCACGTCCAGCCCCCGTCTGCGCTCGGCGGCCTCCCTCTGCTCCTGGCCCTGAGGCCCGCTGTCCTCAGGCCTCGTCCCCACATCCCTGGCTCCCCACTTCCCAGCCTCTCACCAGGCCCTCTGCTCCTGCTGCCCGTGGACCTCAGCCCTGCCCACAGTGTGTGCTCTCACTTGTCTATGTCGTAGCTCAGTCCACGCTGTCCCCAGCTAAGCAGTAAGTCAGGGATGTCGTCTGTCGTCCAATACTGCAGTGCCAGCACCTCCTACCCCATAGGCAGTGTTATCCAAAAGCTTCTGACTGAATAAATGATCACTCAACAAATCCATCTATCCACACTTCCTTTGCAGATTCTGTTGAGCCTGAAAGCGAGCCATTTTGTCCAGCGATTTCTTGCTTGTTCTCACAGTCCGAGGCCTCGTCCGGTCTCAGTTACTTCACGTTCATTCATTTCTCAGTTTTCTCTCCCCGCGTCCCCTGGTTCCACTGGACTCTGTCCTCCGGCTGCGTGGACAGATGCCCTGCTCCTCTCCTGAAGCAGCTGTGAACCCACTGCAGACAGCGCCCTCTCCAGGTAGCCCACAGAGCTCCAGCGCCAGGGTGGCCTGTCCCCAGGGCCTCCGTCCTTCTCTGCTCGTGCCCGCCCTGCTCGCCCCCGAGCCGCATGATCTCCTTCTTCAGAAACGGCCCACGAGCCGCCTCCCCCGCCCGTGTGTGCCGCGCTGTGCACCTGGGAGATGGCCCGCTGCCCACACAGTGGGCCTCCAGGGTCCTCCTTGAGGCCAGCGGCCCCGCCACATCACAGGAGAGACTGGGGTCAGGTGCTCAGCAGCAGCTGGCCGGAGAAGATGGCGCAGGCCCTGACCTGCAGCACTGGCCAATGTCCGGGGTGGACATGCCACCACTGCAGCCAGCCGTACGCTTCCAACAGGAAGCCGCTGAGCGCAGGCTGCTCCGACACCCGCAGTCCCGCAGAAAGAGGACGGGGAGGCCCCAGTGTGGCTCCGCTTCCCTACGCGCGCTCTCAGTGCTGCGTCTCTGTCACACCGCTCCACGTCACTCCCTCTGAGTGACAGCCCTGCTATGACAA
The DNA here is from genome assembly GCA_025594165.1 of Tamias sibiricus. Lineage (NCBI taxonomy): Eukaryota > Metazoa > Chordata > Mammalia > Rodentia > Sciuridae > Tamias > Tamias sibiricus. Next base: position 206,151,450 of record CM046659.1, read on the forward strand.
CGTGAGCCAGGAGAGCAGAGCTGGCCTGTCCCCTTCTGAGGAAGCCAGGCCACCCCACTTGTCACCCTCATCTTGATGTGCCATTGGGCAGGAGACGCTCCAGCCTCCTGCAGGAGGGACCAGGCTGGGTCTCACTCCCAGTGCCCAGGACCCTGCTCCCCCGGGGGCTGCCCGAGGCACAGGCTTGGAAGCCCGAGTCCTGCTCCAAGCACTCGCGGAAGGCGTCCTGCGGCCCCAAAGGCTGCACTCCACACATGAGCAAAGGTCAAGAGCCCGGAGGAAGATCATCTTCTCAAAATAACCAAAGTGGCCAAGTGTGGACTGGGAAAGAGGGTCTCAACACACGGGGACCTCTCGGGCTTCGAGGAGACTCTTCAGCAAGAGCAGAAGAGGGACCAGCGCAGGGCAGCGCGGCCGTCCAACCTGACTCTCCTCTTTCAGAGCCCGCATCCCGCACTGCCTTCTCCTGGTGGGAGGGAACGTGGCTCTTAGAATCAAATCCCGCAGGTGTCCTGTGGGCCAGATGCTGGGCAGTGGCCGGGGCCAGGGCCTCCACATAACCAGGTCACTTCATCTCCAAGGACGGAGACTGACCGCCACTGCCTGGATCTTTCTTGAGTAGACACAGGAGAGGGGCTTGGCTGGCAGTGTGGCCTGACCTTGAAAAGTCCCCCAGGGACTGGTTTCTGTTGGCTTGGCTTTGGGGGCGAGCATGAGAGAGAAAGCCGTCCTGGCTGCGGGTAGCGAGGGGCAGCCCTTTGCTGGCTGAGCTGTGATCCAAATGTGGGCAATTACCAGGGCTCGAAGCACAGCTGGTCTTGCAGATCTGCGTCTCAGAAGTGTGAGTCAGGGTCAAGTGCAGCCCACAGAACAGTGCACAGCACTGGCCAAACTGCCTCCGGCGGAGAGGCCACGTCTGTGAGGTCCAGTGGAGGACGCTGAACCTCCTCACCTGTGGGGCTGAGCCTCTCCTGCGGCCTTGCCACTGAGGCTGGCACAGAAAGCCCGTGTGCAGGAGGGAGGCCAAGGCCTTGGCCGCCCTCCTGCACACGGGCACATGCAGTGCTGAGGGACCAGAACTCTCCATGTCAGTGGTGATTCCATCTTGTCCCTTTACAAATCGAGCCACTGCTTACGTGCATGAGACCCCTCTGCCTCTTACAGACCCCAGGAAGAGGGATCTGCCCAGGTGGCAGCTCACCCCAGAACTATTGCCCCTGAGATCATAGATCATGAGCTTGGTGGAGACAGCAGCATTGTGGGCCCCATTATGTCAGGGTTAGGGTAGGACGAAGCACTGTCACCCCCTGTCGATAGGCGAGGACTTCTATGAACACTTTCAGGTGATTTCTTGTATGTTTAGGAGGATTTTTTTTTTTTAATTTGCAGCACAGATAGAAAGAATCATTTAGAAACCAAACTGTGCACACCTACCCACCCAACAATTGCACTTCTAGGAAATCTACCTTAAGAAATACTGACAAAAATGGTCGAAAGACACCCAGTTATGGGAATCATCATAATAACAGAAAACTGGAACAGACTAGTCATCTGTCCAGCCTGCTCTGTTGCGTGCAGGCGGCATCTCTGTGCATGGAAGGCTGCCACACGGACCCGGAGGAGGTGGGAAGCGCCCCAGACCTTTCGAGGTCGGCACGTCAAGGTGTGAAGCCACACAATAAATGGCACGCATTTAAGTCGTGACGCAACCCATTCCGGTGCAGGGTGTGCCCCCGGGCCATCTGCAGAGTCAGGATGGGACCCGTCCACCTGAAGCTTCCTTCTGGACCATGGGCCCTCCTCGCCTCCAACTGCCTCTGTCTCCCAGCAGCGTCCATCTGCTTCCTGGCGCTGTGGACGGTCACTTCTAGAGTCTAGACAAACCCAATCACACGCCGTGTGTGTGGTTACCTCTGGCTTCTGGCGCCCAGCTTGGCACTGAAACGATGTGCCTATCACAGCTCGAGCCTCGTGACTGTGCAGCCTTCCTCGGCACGACACACACACATTTGTTTACCAATTCTGCTGATGAGCATCTGGGTTGCTTTCAGCCTAAGATTGATACAAATGAAACAGAGGCATACACCAGCACCTTCTTAAAAGGCACCTGCTTCCTTTCCTCAGAAATACCTGGAGTCATAGGGCTGGATCACGTGGTGGGGGCGGGCTTTGCTTTTTAAGCTACCATGGAACTGCTTCCCAAAGTGGCTATGCTGGTGTACCGTCCCCCCCAAAGGACAAGCAGCCAGGACATGTTGGGGTCTTAAAATTAGTTGAATTTTAATTGACAAAAGTCATGCATGTTTTTTGAATCTCTTATAGGTCCATGTCACTCCTGGTCCAGTGAAGGCCTCTGACACGCCCATCAGCAGCTCAACCCAGCGGTGTCTCCTTGGACCATGCTGGCCTCTGCCCCAGCACCTGTCTCCAAGAAAGGCGGTGCAGGGCAGCCTGGTGACACAGACCCAACCGGCCACCCTCCATCCCTGTGTCTTCATAAAGCATGGGAGAGTGGCTTGGTGGCCCCAGAGGCCTATACCAGTTAGGAATGTGGTGTGCCATGGTTCTTCTTTCAAAGTATACCATGGACTTACGAGCACGGCATTTCTGTGGGCTTGTTCTATCAGTGTTTATTAGGGTGCAGATTGATTTCCCAACCAGTCCCTGATAAAATCAAAAAGAATCAAAGATGCAGGGCTGCAACTGTGTTTTGCACAAGGACCTGAGAGAGCCTTTTCTGAATGAATCATCTTGAATCCACCTTTCGAATTTAGAAAACTTTGCATTTTTGAAAGACCAAAGTTTAAGCAAATGCCACGGAGGCCCCAGGGAGGACTGCGCGGCACTGCTCTCCGCAGCGAAGGCTGGCACGGGCACGGCTGTGGGGCACAGAAGCCAGCCAGGCTTCATCAGGCTCACCTTGGGAAGAGCACTCAGTGGAGGGCAGAGGCCAGAGGCAGAGGCCAGAGGGCGGGTGGCCAGTCCACAGGCGTGCGTGCTCCACTGAAGGCGGCTGCTGTTCTGGAAAGGGAGGGAAACGCAGGAGCCGATCAGAAAGAAGTGACTGGGAGGTAGACCAGACGTGAGGGTGAGGAACGGTTCCTGGATTCTGGGCGGACCATGAATGAGGAGCGGCTGTGTCCTGTGGGGAAGGACTGAGGCCTGCGGGTGAGGGAAGCGTCACCCTGGAGTAAGAAAGGACCTGGTCCTTCAGGGATATCTGCCAAAGGAGTTTCCTGAGGAAAACTACACAGAGATCCTCACGGCTTCTTCTGCGTATTCAGAGTTGCTATTTACTTGGCATAACTGTGCAAGACCACACGCCAGCGGCCACGTGGGCTGCCAGCACAGGAAGGAGCACACATGGCCCACGGTGAGTGTGTCCCCTCTAGAGGGGCTCAGAAGAGAGCTGACCATGGTTCAGCAGGAACACAATGGCACGGGAATCTGGACCAGGTCTGCCTGCCACAGGCGTCGCTGCCTTTCTCAGGGCACCTTGCAGATTCTTGACGATTCTCCTGCGGAGATGAAGAGCGGGAGTCCTGAGAGGACTGGGCAGGTGCAGCAGAGCTCGCAGATTTCCAGGGTGAGATACGATCCAGGGGTATCTGCACCATGGCGGGCACCCTCCCTGCTTCTTAGAAGATGCCAGATAAGATCGGGACTCTATAATGGAACTTCTGCACATGGAGAGAGATTGGCATGCAATTCAAAGTGGAGTCAAAAGGTTCCGGTTTAGCTTGAGTGATGGGGAGACCCAGGAGGACCATCTGCACCCGAACCGCCAGCCACTGACTCTTCCTGGACCCTTCAACACATCAAAACTGCAGCACAGACAAACACCCAACTGGAAGGAGACGGTGCTCACAGCAGCAGAGGCCCAAGCGCTGCCTGGCTTGGAGCAGGAGCTGCCTGGTACCTAGTGCAGATAATGAGGTTCAGCTGTGGGCCATGGACTGATGGGGAAAGACCAGGAGAGGCCGAGCAGGAGAGTGCCAGTCTGGGAAGTCCAGACAGGCACAGGTTTGCTCCCTAATGCAAGCACAGCACGTGTTGTGTGCACCCGGCTGCGTAAGAGTGAGATACGCACCAGGCACAGTGTGCACGCCCGTGATCCCGCGGAAAAGTGTAAGAGCTTTGAGATATGAGGAAGTAGCTCTGAGATGGCGGCTGGCTGAGAGCCAAGAGGTGGCGCTTACTTGTTTGTCAGACAACTTACACCTGACCTTTATAGTGATTGGCTAAGAAGTTTTCCGTGCTCGTGGGCACTGCGTGCTGCAGCATTAAGTCGAGCTTGTGACAGACACGTGTATGCTTATTAAGAGGACTAATGCACCTGTGATGGGTAAAAAGGGTATTTAACCAGACTGGAGAGAGAGAAGATAGAGAGAAGAAGAAGAAGAAGGAACAATAAAGGAACCACTCATTCCCAGTCTGCCTCTGATTTCTTTCCTGTGGTCTCGTTGCTGCAGGCGGCAACAGCTTAGGAGCCCAACGCAGGAGTATCACAAGTTCAAAGCCAGCTCGAGCAACTCAGCGAGGCCCTAAGCCCTGTCTCAAAATAAAAAATAAAAGGAAGAGGGCTGGGCATGTGGCTCAGTGTTTGAGTACTCCTGGGTTCAATCCCTGGTACAAAAAAAAAGAAGAAGAAGAAAGGTGAAATATGTGGCAACAGCACAAAGGACAGGAAGGGAACTGGAAACAGTCTGTTACATATATATATAAAATTCACACTACCAATGAATTAGGATAATCGTGAAGGTGAACTTGGTCTTTAAAAAAAAAAAAAATGTATGCCGCAAATTCCAAGGCAAAGATTAACATGAAGCAATAAACAATCAATAATATCAGTTACACCTACAGAAGGCAGAAAAAGAGAAATAAATGAAAAATCGAAGCAAATAAAAACTATCTAGTGAAATAGTAGATCTTAATCCAATATTATCAACAATCATTTTAAATATGAATGGTCTAAACAAGCCAGTTAAAAAGGCAGAGATTGTCATGTAGGGTTAAAAAAAGACTCAATTATATGCCACCTACAAAAATCCATTTTAAATGTAAAAACAGACACAACAAAAGGAGAAGGAAGGAGGGCATTGCACACGAACACCAAGATAAAGAGAGCTGCTGTGTCTGCACTGGTCACACTCGGAGCACCACCTAGAACGAGGAGAGTTGGCGGAGAGCGAGAGGATGTTACGTGAAGACCAACGTGCCGACTCTCCAAGAAGCAATAACACCAGCAACGCAGTTTCAACACACCTGAGTCAAAGCCGATGGTTCTAGAAGGGATGGGAAATTCCGCAGTTGTGACTGGAGAGGTGGACGCCTTCTCGGAGGCCGCGTGACAAGCAGGAGAAGCCCGTGTGGAGGAGGACGACCCACAGGGCACGTTGGCTGTGGCCTGAGGGACGCTCCTGGACACTCCGCTCCAGAGCAGCTCATGTGCACTTTCCTCCCGGGGGCGAAGGGGCCTTCCCCAGCAGACACCGCGCTGTGGGCCGTCGACCAGGCCTGAACAGATCCCACACACTGGAAACCACACCCCAACTCGTTTTCCATGATTAGGCCAACCTGGGAAACCGAGGACTGAGATGCCTGTTTGGAAATTGAATGGCACACTTCTCAAGGAAGTGGGTAAGGGCAACTCTCGAGAGAGGTGTGGAGATGGGTCTGAGGGACTCGGCAGCACATCAGAACGTGCAGGACGTGGGTCAGCAGGCTCAGAGGACAGGCCACAGTCCAGAGGTGGTGCTGGGGGAAATACTGAAGCCAACGACCTAGCTCCTGCCTTGACAAATAGAAAGAGGACTGCAGTTAGCCCCAGAGCAGGCCGAAGGAAGGAATCGGTAAAATTCAGAGCACTGAAACAGCAAGGCAACTTTTAAAATAGCCAAGAAACCTTAACTTGGTTCTTAGGAAGGAATCGATAAAGGGTCTAAACCTTTGGCCAGGAAGACAAGAAAGGCCAGTGAGATCATAAATTATTGATAACAGGAATGAAACAGCGGTCATCACTGCTGGAGCCCAGACAGTGAGGACAATGCAGAAGTGCCACAGCACGGCTGGTGCAGAAATCCAGCAACTTAGGTGCCTCGAAGTCCACAGACCACCAGACTCACTCAGGAGCAGATGGACGAGCCAAAGAGTCCCACATCTGGCAAAGAATAAGAAGAAAAATTCCAACAATGAAAACTCCGTGTCCAGATAGCTTCATAAGCAAACTCCACCTGCCACACGGAGGAGGGGACACCAGGCAGGTGTGGAGCCTCACAGAGAAGGACCAAAGAGCAACGAACGCCCGATGGGCAGCGTGAGGCCAGGCTGGTCCTGATGCCAACACTAGAAAAAGGAACCATAAAAGAAATTATCAAGAAAAGAAAGAAAAAACCCACAGGTCCCCATCCCTCATAAATGAATGTGGGAAGAATCCAGAGGGCTTGCTCAGGTGGTGCAGGTCTGCCCAGCAGGGACGACTACAGTCGTGTTGGAGGAGGTACAAAAATAGCAAGCAAAGCCCAGCTTTCATTCATGGTGCAAGGTGTCAGCAATGAAGGGCAAGGAACCCTCGACCTGGTGAAAGTCATCTATAAACACAGCAGAAACGTTTCCCCACAGCACGTCTAGTGCGAGGGACTTGATGAGGTCCCCAGGACGGGAGCACAGCAATCATGCCCTCCTCAGCACCGGGCTGTGACCTCGGTCAGAGAGGCCTGCAGTTGAAAAAGGAAGAAATACAACTATATTTGTTTGTGGACAGCCTGATACTTTACTTGTAAAATCACAAAGAAGCCACAACAAACATTTCCAGAACTAACACATGCACTTAGTAAGTTCTCAGCACATAAGATTAACATACCAAAATAATGGGTATTCATACCTACACTCAATGAACACCCAGCGTCTGAAACTTTAAGATGCCATTTAAAATACCAAGACTACAGTCTTCACCTTTTACACAAAGGTGAAGGACAATTCCTTGGGAAAACTGTGGTCCTTTTAATACATGGTTGCTGGATCAGTTGGACATTATATGAGAAAAAAAGTAAGAACCAAATCACACACATAATTTTTGAAAACCTAGTTGTAAAACATGAGATCATAAAAGTTCTAAAGGAAAACATGGGGAAAATTTTGCATGACCTGAGTTTGGCGCTGTGTTTCGGATATAGCAACAAAACTGTGATGCTTCAACGAAAAAGAAATTGGCAAATTGGATTTTATTAAGATAAAAACTTCTACTTTGAGAAAGACACACTAAGAGAATAAAAAGACAAACTGAAAATCACATATCTAATAAAAGCTTGCATCTAAAACATAAAAGAAACTATAAAACTCAATAACCCAAGAGAAACGTGGGTGAAGATGTAAACCGGTGCTTTTCCAAGGAGGTGTGCACAGCAAATAAGCACTCTGAGCACCCTGAGGGTGTTCAGTCATGTCGGCCAGCACAGATGCGGCCAGATGCCATGCCCACCTCCAGCGTGCTCAGGCGCTGGGAGCCTGCCGTCGTGGGGACCCACGGGGGTGGGAGCAGCAGACGGCACCGAGCTCTGGAGAAGCGCTTTCCATTGTTTCAAACTGCCCAGCAACTCCACTCTGAGTGTTTATCCAGGTGAGCTGGAGACATGCGGTCAAGAAAGTCCTTCACCGTGTTTACAAGAGCTTTATGCTGATTTCCCCAGATTAGGAATAATCCGAAACTCTTTAAACACTGAGTGAACGATCAGACGTTGGTAGGTCTGTGAAAGAGCGCTGCCCGGAGATGGAAAGGCGTGAGCTGTGCAGTGGCAGATGCAGAGGAACCCCAAATGTGCTCGGCCAGGCGACAGAGCAGGCTCAAGAGGCAATGACGTTCTGGAAATGCAAACCACCATGATTGCGGGGGTGAAGGTGAGGGCACTGCCCCGGGGCAAGACACGCTGGGCACCTGACCATTGGGAGCCCGAAAGGGGTGACTCCTACCACACACATCCGGGTGAGAAGCGGTGATCAGCAGAATGGCATGACACAGACTCCGCTCACGGCCTGAGAAGTGACTTTGGAAAACACGCTCCTGCAGATGCCGAGCCCAGGCCGGAGACTCGCACACCACGCCCCATGCCGGTGGGTGAGTCTGCTTCCCACGGCGTAAGACGAGGCGGCCTGAACCAGTACCCACAGGCAAGCGCACCTGCACACCCACACACACACACACCTGCACACCTGCATGCACACCTACACAGTCGCCCAACACACACCTCTACACAGCCCTACACAAATGCCTACACACACACCTACACACACCTACATGCACACCTACTCAATCCCCCAAAACACACCTCTACACAGCCCTACACAAATGCCTACACACACACACCTACACACACCTACATGCACACCTACACAGTCGCCCCAACACACACCCTGCACAGCCCTACACAAATGCCTACACACACACCTACACACACCTACATGCACACCTACATGCACACCTACTCAATCCCCCCAAAACACACCTCTACACAGTCCTACGCAAATGCCTACACACACACACCTACACACACCTACATGCACACCTACACAGTCGCCCCAACACACACCCTGCACAGCCCTACACAAATGCCTACACACACACCTACACACACCTACATGCACACCTACATGCACACCTACTCAATCCCCCCAAAACACACCTCTACACAGTCCTACGCAAATGCCTACACACACCTACATGCACACCTACACAGTCGCCCCAACACACACCTCTACACAGCCCTACACAAATGCCTACACACACACCTACATGCACACCTACTCAATCCCCCCAAAACACACAACCCTACACAGCCCTACGCAAATGCCTACACACACACACACCTACACACACCTACATGCACACCAACACATTCCCCCCAACACGCAACCCTACACAGCCCTACACAAATGCCTACACACACACCTACACACACCTACATGCACACCTACACAATCCCCCAACACACACACACACACACTATGCAGTCTTACACACACATCCCTAAACTCACCTGCACACACCTTCACACACACCCACACACGTGTGAATGGGCTGTGGCGATGAGATCGTGTGGATGAGCCAGATTTCTTGCATGACATGAGGAAGCTCAACAGGGGTAGGTGGACATGCGGGCTGAGCGGGGACAGCAGCACCACCGTGCCCATCTCCATACGATGACGATAGCTTAATGCGTGGATAGACACCAAAGCAAATAGATAAGTGAATTATGTGTTATATTTATTAAAAATAAAACCCACACACACGTTTGCCCCGGGTTAAGATGCCCTTCTGTGTCCTGGCTCTGTCCACTGAGACGACCCCACGGCAGCAGCCCAGCAGCCACCCCCACACCCGCAGCCCAGAAGAGGGCCTCTAAGGCCATCCTCCAATGTAAGCCTCAGTCTCCAGGGCTCCCTGGAGAAATGTAGTTTCTAGGGCTGGGAAAGAGAAAATACAAGTGGGTTTGGAGCACCACTGAAGACCGGAGGCAAAGGGCCCCTGAAAAGAGAAATCAGGGCGTGCACGCCACGCTGCAGGAACTCCAGCAGTCGGTGCCGCACCTGCTCCAGCAACAGAATAAGCCAGTGCTGGCTGCAGGCAAAGGAAGGCAGGGCGTCCGGCCCACAGATGGAAACCAGGGGCTGAAGAGACAGACGAGGGGGAAGTCTCTGCACCAGAATTCCAGTAAGGGTGAGGGAAGGAGGAGAAGCCCTCTGAGAGCCAGGAGCCTGGGGATGCTGGCCTCCTGGGCGGCACCTCAGGAAGACGGGTCTCTACCTGGCCTCCAAGGAGCGCTCCTGGGTGCTCATTAACTGCTGGGTGGTTCTAACATACGGGCACACATTCCTCAGCACCCCTGCTCAGGGGCTGAGGCTGTCTCTCCCTGAGGAGGCCTGACGTTAGGAAGCACTTCTGAGGGGCAGTATGGAAAGTCCAGGAGCGTTCTGGAAGAGAAACCTGGCACCACCCCTTAGGCAGGGGGAGGAGGGTCACAGCGTCAGCTGTGGGTCCCGTTGACGCATCTGCCCGAGGGGCGGATGCAGACTCCAGCCCTGAAGACCTCCCACGTCCACAGCCCCACGGAACCACAACACACAAGGCACACCCAAACGAGGTGCGCTTCAGGAATTTCTGACCACCTCAGGAGTCTCAAGGTCATGAAAGAAGAAGAAAAAAACCCAGGACCTGCACAGGCTGGAGGTGACCACGAGGACAGTGAGATACAACGGGTTGTCCTGGATTCCATCCCAGAACGGGAAAGGACATGTGGAGAAGAGGAGCCGGGTCAAGTCTGGCAGGTGACCAGTGGCGTGGGAGCAGGCTTGACATCCTCCTTGTCACAGACGGTGCCTGCCGAGGGAAGGTGGCTCCCAGGGCGGTGGCAGGAGCGCGTGGGAGCTCTTCATACCATCTTTGCAACCTTTCTAGGGATCTAAAATTATTTCAAAATGAAGAGTCTAAAAACCAAACCTGGACGCAGGACCCTGAGGTGTGGGCATAGCGCCTTCACTGCCAGGGGCTTCCACCTGGAAGGCTGGGGAGTGCAGGGTGGAGCTCCAGGAGCCCCCGTGACCTGCAAGATGCCACCTTGACGCCTTGGGACGAGGTCTGGGGAAGAAAGAGCAATGGCTTTTTCTTGAGTGCTGAGCACCCTCCACCAGGAGCTGGGCCCAGCACGGTCCTCATCTAATCCGGTCCTGGGCCTCCCTCTGTCGGGCTGGGGCCTGCAGCTGCCTGGGACTCGGGAACTGTGCAGTCTTGACTGACTGCGCGGCCTGCGCATCTGCCTCCCACACGCCAGGAGCCCACACAGCTTCTGCAGAGTCAAGCGTGCGTTGCCATGGTGACCTGGTAATTGCCACCTTAGAAGATGTCCACGGCAGGCCAGCCTTCTCCAGTCCCCAGCACCGCAGGGTCCTTCCAGCCTGGGACTACTCTTTTTGGAAGACCCGACTGTGCGTTCAGGCTGTGGGCGGGAGCTTCTGCCTTCCCCGTCCCCCGCCGTACCTCACGGGGCTCTCTCTTCCACAGACAAACTCCACACCCCTCCTCACCTGCTCGTGCAAAGGAGCCCCCAGGTCCAGGTGGTCTCCCGTGAGCTTTGCCATGGACCCGGGTCTGTCCTAAGAACCTGGAGCAAGACCCAGAGAAAGAAATGGGATGGGGCAGTTTCTAGCGCTTTCCTAACTGGCACGGCTTTGAAATGACAAACAAGCCCTCGGACCTGCGTGAGGGGAGGTGAGTGTGGAGGGCTGCGGGAGACCCTTCTCCCATCTGCGTCCTTGGAGGGGTGGCGCCTGCCAGCAGTCTCACATGGTCCTTCGCTCCTTTTTGCTTGAGGCAAAACACAGAACAAGAGCCTCTGATGGCGCATTGTTGAGACAATAGTGATAGATTCTAAGTAGATACAATTACCCCGTGGCTCCAAAAGGGACCTGCACACAATTAATATTGAGACTTGGCAAGCGCACCATCAAAGAAACATGTAATTTATCAAGTAAGGAGATTCTCGGGACTGCCGTCGCGTGGCCAGCACACGGACCTCTGTGGGGAGATGGCACGCCCGTGGACCAAGCGCACGGGCGCGGGGTCGGAAGACACGGCTGAGGTCACTCGGCCGCGGCTTTCCTTCTTCCACCCCCAGTTCCAGACGATGCTGAAGAGACCCCGAGGAGCAGCTGGAGCATGTGCTCGGGAAGCAGACCCCGGAGGCGCGCCCAGACAGGCAGGTCAGGCTCCCCAGGACGACTGGCCCCACCGTTCTCACCGGGAGAGAGGCTGGGCTGAATCCTAGCAAGCTGAGCAAGAGCACAGGGGAACGCAGGAAGACCTGGAGGCCGCAGCCCAGGGAGTGACCCCAGCTCCGTGTCCAGAGAGAGGCTGGGAACTGGGCCTCCCTCTCCACCCTCACCTCCACTTAGCCTTGCTTCGAATCTTAACAAGTTTTAGTCTTTCCAAGCCGTGGTCCTTCCCATCCCTGTAACACAACTGCCTCCCAGGCATGAAGATGGAGTGCGATCAGCAGAGCTGCGCACACAGTAGGTGCTCACGGCAAGCCTGCTGTGCTCTCTGCAGTGCATTTGGAGCCTAGATGTTCAGATTCCCCAGGAACACCGAGCCCCTTCTCCAACGGGGTGGAAATAAAGTCAACATTTGGCCTTCGACCCCAGTAGGATGCACTCAAGGGGGGTTAACTCTCCAGCCGCGGTCCGGGCTGGGGCTGGGGCTCAGTGGTAGAGCGCTTCCTAGCATTGTGCGGCACTGGGTTTGATCCTCAGCACCGCATAAAATAAATCAATAAAATAAAGGCACGTTGTCTATCTACAACTACAAAAAACGCAGTCCAGATGACCTGGGACTCTATTCCTGAGATGGAACTTGGGAATTCAAGGAGAAAGCTGTAATGTGGGCTTGGACTCACAGACCCTCAAGAAAATGAACCCTCCTGCGTCCGCCACTCCATTGGAAGGACAGGTGGGTTGATCACCCTGCCTGGCTGTGATCAGCGTGTGAGCCGCCCGGGGAAGGCTGCGGCCACCTTGTCCACGGCTTGTGGCTCACTTCCTGGGACGCTGCGCTCTCTCCTCTCCCAGCAACAGAAGTTATTCCTTAAGGCAACTTCCTCCCCCACCCCCATAGAGGCAGCTGTTTTACTTCTGATTGACTCTCTTTTGAGCAAATCCTCCAGAATCAAGTTGCTTGAAGGGTAATTGTTCCTGACAAATATCTTGTTTTTCATCTGTGCAGCTGTGGTAATTCAATCGTGGTGACACCATCTATTGACTGCGTATGTGTGGCTCGACTCCTTCCTCCTGGTCCTGGCTCTGTGGCTCTGCGTCAGGGGGAGTCCTATTCCTTAAGGCTGAGAGCTTTTCTCCTCCTCCTCCTCCTCCTCCTCCTCCTCCTTCTTCTCCTCCTTCTTCTTGTATTTGCATTCCTAATGTGGAATATAAGAAATGTCTGTTTTAAAAAATGATTTTAGAAGTAAATACCTGACTCTGTCCATCCTAAGAATTTGGTGAGTCCACTAACTGACAAGATCAAGGAGAACTGGTCACTCTCAGAAATCTAGAGGTCACCTATTAAAATGGGATCCTGAGCCAGTCAGTTGCATGGAACCCTCTTTAGGAAATAGATCTCACACTCACATACATGTTTAATTCATAGCCCAAAATTGGAAAACAGAGGTATCAGTTGTTCTCTTCGGGGACTTCTACAAGTCACATGACCCCACAAGAGTCACAGTGGCTCCTGAGGCTCCCCTCGGGGGCTTTTGGCTTGTAAAGCATCCTTGCAGGGAACGGGCACCCTCTGGAGGGCAGGGCCGACGGCCAGGAGCCAGGCGCCAGGGCCCTTCCTTATCCTAGCAGGCCCCGGAGGCCTGGCCTCAGAAGTGGGAGTGGGATTGGAGCAGAAGTGGGGTCCCAGGAGGCCCGGGTGGACGTGCACTCCTGGTCTTCCCGAGCACCCTCCGATTCAGGACCACCAGGTTGGTGACGGCAATTGTGGAGGTTCCAAACCACTAGCCCCCCAACCTGCCCTGCTTAACCCCGTAAAACCCATCCACCCTTGCCCCACCGTGGATGATGGCCCAGTGGTTCTGAAGGAGCAGCGCCGTTGACAAGAGGGCGCCAAGCAGCCAGAGCGCCAGGGAGTGGGGGTCCGGGAAGCACAGAGAGGGCGAGGGGCCGAGCGCAGAGATGAGGGAGCGCCTGGGTCTCTGACGCCCCGTTCCTGCCCAGCGCAAGGCCCAGCCCGTGCCGCCCGCGCGGTTCCCCCCACTGCGCCCCAGGAGAGCTCTGTGGGTCCTCCACACTGCAGGGCCTACGAGGCCTTCAAATCCAACAGTGTCCGTGCTGTTCAGCACAGCTGTCCAGGACCCAGCTCTGGGACGGGCATGATGTAGCTCCCAGAGGGTGAAGAGTGGGCTCACAGCTCACGGAGTTATCAGCCCAGCTCCACGGGGACCCCCGAGGAAGTGCATAAGAATCGCACTTGCAGTGCCGTCAGACACTCGTGAGCACGACAGAAGGAACAGAGCTTCGTTCATCAACAGCAGCAAAGATGTGGTTGATCGATCCAGAACGTGCTGGCCAGGTTGTAGACTATTCCTAACGGTGAGTGCCCTCCTCGGACCCACATGGGGCACTCTGACGTGCCCTGCTGCCCCAGGGCTTGGCTTCAATACTAGCCTCCAAAAGGAGGAAGCAGAGCCCCTCGGAGAGTGCTTGATGCAATGTCCTGGAGAAAGGAAGTTCAAGATGATTCTGGGACATCTCGCCGCCAGAATTCCTTCTAAAGGGTTTAAGAATGCTATCGAGAGAACAAGAGGTGGCCACCACACGGGGTGGCAATGGGACCATCGCCAGGAGAACAACCACTACAGGTGTCAGAGTGACCCCACTTCAGGGGAAAGCCACCGGCCCACAATGGTGCTCACCGTGGGGAGAGTTAATATGAAGTTTGCACGGCCATCTGTGAATGTCCCTGGGACTGGAGACTTGTTGGCACCAGATTATAAGTCCTCAGATAACCTGCTGTGCACTCGGAGAGATACAGTTCTACAGTGGAGGGACCCCACACTCACCTGGCCCAGTGACCACACAGTTCCAGGCTGGAGGGACCCCATGCCCACCTTGGTCCAGTGACCACACAGTTCCAGGCTGGAGGGACCCCCACCAGCCCCCTTGGCCCAGTGACAAGAGTTAGCATCACTTGTGTTGGAGCCACCTGTCATATGTGACTCATGTGACAGCGTCACCATCAGAGGCCACTCTCCAGTGTGTGCTCGCCTGAACCCAGTCAGGTCTTCAGATCTAACGTCCAGTTCCCAGGGACTGACTGTCAGGGGAGTGGACAAGCAGCACTGGAGTGAGGTAGACCAGTGCAGTGCGGAGGACCTGCACAGCTGACGAGCCTCGTCATGGCACTGATGTCACAGGGAAGATGCCCCTGGACGGGGACGAGAAGGCCTGTGTGCAGGGGCCTGGCTTGGACAAGCCAGCCGAGTGGCAGCGAGCCTGGGCTGGAGCTGTGCGTGGACAGGAGCCTGGCTGGCTCCTCTGGGCAGAGACGGACCGTCTCCGGGACCTGAGGTCTGCACGGTCCTGTTCCATGCCTTGGTTCTGGTGCTGGTGCTGCCTCTTCTCCACTCAGGGCTGCTGGCAGAACGAGGCCAGGCTTCCTGCCCTGCCCATCACAGCTACGGCGAATCCCGCGGAGGCACCATGGAAATCACGGCACTGCACATCACAGCAGGCCACGGAGCCTCTGCCAAGCAGGACTCCGGTGGCCATCTTCCCAAGGCTCTGTGAGGCTCCAAACTTCTGTCCAGGTGATGATGGATGCATCCTGTCAGAGAGTCGAGTAGGCACCAAGTGTCCTGCGTGGGCCTCTTTACTCTCCTGGTCTTGTGCGGGGACACCCTGCTCGGAGCTCCTCAAAAGCCAAGCTTAACCAAGATCTCTTTCTGCGACTCCAGCACATTAGAGGCCTGAGACATGCGTGTCAGATATTCTAAGTCATTTACAACAGCATTGAGATTTCCCCGTGCTGAACGGGCAGAGTGAGGCTGTGGATGGCAAAATTACCTGTTGCATTCAGCAATCCAGCAGTTGTCTGTCACCATCCAGGACGCACTGGAGAGGGCTGGCAGGCTCGGCTCCCTGACGGACGCCTCCAAAAATACCACTTAGAACTTAGCGTTTATTTCCTACAAAAAAGAATAACTGCAGTTTTTCCTGCAGGGAAATTTACTACCTTCTTTCTGTTTAACCAATGGGCTCTCTAAAATTACATTCACTTCAAGATCAAGCAGGCATTTCCATTTGACAGAGAAGCAAGTGTTGTGCCTGGGTGGCCAGCCCTGCCCTGCCCTGCCCCACCCTGCCCTGCCCCACCCATCCCATCCCAGCCACGCCCATCCCCGCCCAGCCACGCCCAGTCCAGCCCCGCCCATTCCAGCCCCACCCATCCCATCCCAGCCACGCCCATCCCCGCCCAGCCACGCCCAGTCCAGCCCCGCCCAGCCCATCACACCCAGCCCAGCCCCGCTCCACCCAGTCCAGCCCAGCACCGCTCAGCACCGCCCTGCTCCACCCAGCCCAGCCCCGCCCAGTCCAGTTCCACCCATCCCATCCCAGCCACGCCCAGTCCAGCCCCACCCAGCCCAGCCCAGCCACGCCCAGCCACGCCCAGCCCAGCCCACCAGGGTCTGCTCTGATACCCCAGCCAGCAGCACTGCTTCTGATCAGCTGATACCCCAGCTGGTGCTCTGCTCCAGCACCACCCTCACAGGGACAGCCATCCTGGGCCAGGCTCTGCTCTTTCCTTCCTGTTGTCCAGCACTGCTCTTCTCTCCTCGAGTGTTTCCCCAGACCTCTCTGTGCGCTTGCGTGCACACACACTCTCTCTCTCTCTCTCTCTCTCTCTCTCAGGTGGATTAATTGATCCTCCTTATTCTTCTCTCCCAAATCCCTGCCCTCGATACCTGTCAGTGCCTCCCACTACACTTGGAGTTCATGACCGAGCACCTTGACTTGGGATTTGGCCGCGCTCTCTGTTCTGGCTAGGGGAGTGGAGGTCACAGGGGACGTGCTGACCC
The DNA here is from genome assembly GCA_025594165.1 of Tamias sibiricus. Lineage (NCBI taxonomy): Eukaryota > Metazoa > Chordata > Mammalia > Rodentia > Sciuridae > Tamias > Tamias sibiricus. The sequence continues at coordinate 206,168,075 of CM046659.1, forward strand.
TGCGTCTAGGACAGTTGTTCAGAACTGCCAAACAGAGCCCAGATGAGACCAGCAGCCACCCCAGGCAGGACCCCAGCCAGCACTGCAGCCCCAGCCAGCACCCACCCACCATCACCCAGCCAGCACCCAGCAGCTGCCCCAGCCAGCACCCAGCAGCTACCACAGGCAGCACCCAGCAGCCACCCCAAGCAACACCCCAGCAGCCACCCACCATCACCCCATCCAGCACCCCAGGAGCCACCCACCATCACCCCATTCAGCACCCCAGCAGCCACCCACCATCACCCCAGCCAGTACCCAGCAGCCACCCACCATCACCTCAGCCAGCACCCCAGGAGCCACCCACCATCACCCCATTCAGCACCCCAGCAGCCACCCACCATCACCCCAGCCAGTACCCAGCAGCCACCCACCATCACCTCAGCCAGCACCCCAGCAGCCACCCACCATCACCCCAGCCAGTACCCAGCAGCCACCCACCATCACCTCAGCCAGCACCCCAGGAGCCACCCACCATCACCCCAGCCAGTACCCAGCAGCCACCCCAGCCAGTACCCAGCAGCCACCCACCATCACCCCAGCCAGCACCCCAGTCAACACCCAGCAGCCACCCTAGGCAGTACCCCAGCCAGTACCCAGCAGCCACCCCAGCCAGCACCCAGCAGCCACCCCAGCCAGCACCCAGCAGCTACCACAGGCAGCACCCCAGCAGCCACCCACCATCACCCCATCCAGCATCCTTACAGCCACCCCAGCCAACACCTCAACCAGCACCCAGCAGCCACCCCACCGTCACCCCCCCATCACCCCAGCCAGCACCCCAGCCAGCACCCAGCCAGCGCCCACATGCAGAAGACACCTCTGTGGTTGTGTGTTAAGCAGCAATCCCTAAGACAACCTCCCTGGTGTTTCTTGTTTGTTTTCTGTGCCACTCATTTTAGAGCAGGGAGATGTAGTAAAACAAGAGTGGCATCGCAAGCCTCGGCCAGCAGATGCACATATTTAATAAACAAAATTTCCTTCATTTTTTTCAAAACCCAACCTAATCCCCAGATCCACCCACTTGGTGGCGGACAGCCAAGTTCCAGATGTTTACTGAGAAGCCAGTGAGAGGGGCCTGCTCTGCTCTCACATCTCCACCCAGGTAGCCAGCCACTTGGACACCCCGTGGGGGCCACCTGGAGAGGCCTGGAGTCCTCGCTACCACAGCTGCTGCTCCAGCCACGTGCTGGGACCTGGCACATGTGGGGCATGGCCTGTGCTGCCTCTGCCTCCTCAGAGAAGCTCTGTCTCCCCACTATCCCCAGAGACCAGCATGTCTCTCTGCTCTGCACCAACAGCCTCTCTGGGCTTTGGCTGCTTCTCCTGGTGATCTGTCCAGAAAGCAGGGAGTATTTTTGCCTTTTTATGTAAAAAGTCTCAGCAAAATACTAGTAAAATTAGTCTGGTATTATTTAACAAGGATTAAACACCATGATCAAGTGAGATGTATCCCTGGAATCCAAGGTTTCTTTAACTTCTGAAAATCAACTAATGTAATACACCAAATCAATAGAATAAAGCACAAACCCACACAATCATCTCAACAGGCACAGAAAACCATTTGACAGAATTCAACACCCTTACATGAAATTAACGTGTGAAAAAGTGGGAATTAAAAGAAAGTTACTCAGCTAGGTAAAGGGCATACATGAAAAACTCACAGCCGATGTTGTACTACACGCTGACGGGCTGATGCTGTCCTCTCAGGATCCTGGTACTAGAGGCACTCGCCACGGCAATTAGGCAAGAAGATTAAACAAACACACCAGCAGGATGCAGTGGCACACGCTTGGCAGGGTAAGGCAAGAAGATTGCAAGTTCAGGGCCAGCAGTTTAGCCCAGTCAGAAAATAAAAAATAAAAAGGGCTGGGGTTGTAACTCTATGGTAGAATGCCCCAGGATTTGATCCCCAGTACAAAAAGAGAAAGAAGTGAAGGAGGGAAGGAAGGAGAGAAGGAGGAAGAGCATCCCAGCTGGAAAAGAAGGCAAAGCCCGATTGCAGATGACAGAGAACCCCAAGGAGTCTACTAACAAAAATGACTAAAACTAATAAATGAGTCCATCAAGTTTACAAAATACAAACTCAGTGCACAAAATCAATTGGGTATATATATATATATATATATATATATATATATATATATATGTACACACATGTATATACACACATATATATGTATATATATGTATATACACACATGTGTATATATATATGTTTTCTTGTGAGTGTCAATACTTTATTTTGGTGTAACAATCAATTATATTTTAATATGTCAGCAATAAACACACCAAAAGAAAATTAAGAAAACAGTCCCATTTATAACAGCATCAAAAGAATTAAAGATGTAGGAATACAGTGTACAAAAGTTGTACAAAATTTACACTCTAAACACTACAAAATGCTATTGAAAGAAATCAAAGAAGCCCTAAAGAAATGGGAAGCTGCCCTGTGCACTTTGTTTAAAGGTGTCTTGTTAAGACACCACCACTGTCCCCACTGGTCTGACACCACCACTGTCCCCACTGGTCTACAGAGCCAGCACAACCCTTGCAAAAAGTCAACTGAATATTTTGCAGAAATTGACAGGAAAACTCATGGCATTTCAAGGTACCCAAAATTTCCAGGCCAATTTTTAATTATTTTATTTTATTGATTGACATGTGCACACACTCATTGTGAGAAACATGCTCACCTGTCCAAGCCCCAGGAGCAGACTAAGAGACAAGGAACAGCAAAAAGCGAGGCTTTACTTTAATGGCAGTCTTGTGAGGTCGGGTGCTGTGGTCAGGGGCCCACTGATTGGACATAACCAGTGTTTTAACCCCCAGAGAGCAAGGTCCCTTCCCCGGATCCCCATTGGCTGAGTCCTCTGGTGCCCAGTCTTCTGGATGTCACCCAGGAGTTCCTGTCTCCCTTTGGGTCAGTTAAAGAAGTGTACCTGTAGCTGGCCCCACCTCCCTTTGCTCTTTGGTGGCAGGAAAGTCCCCCTGCATTGGTCAGGTGGAGGTAGGGGTCCTTCCCACCTCCTGTCCATGAAGGGGCTGTGACTCGTCACACTCTGCTGTGAGCTGCCTGTAACTTGTCATCCTGCTCTTCCCTCTGACCACCCCTCCTACGTCCCCAGTCATCTTAGAGCTAAAGCTGTTGTGTTCTCAAGACGGACCACCGGACTCTATTTCTCACACTTATAAAGTACAGTGTGTTGGTATTTATTTGTTTGTTTGTTTGTTTGTTTTGAGACAGGCATTGCCCAAGCTGGTCTCAAACTCCTGAGCTCAAACTGTCCTCCTGCCTCAGCCTCCGGAGCCCGACTCCAGGTGCCACTGTGGCCAGCCCAGAGTGAAGATTTAATTCACGTATGTATTAGGTAGTGATTAGTTCCAGGTAATTAGCATGTCTATTACCTTAAACTTTTGTTTATGGTGAGTACTTTCAAAATCCTCTCTTCTAACTTCTTGACACGTGTAAGAAGTTGAGAGCAGGAGAGCCTCCCCGAGCCGAGCGTGGCGAGAGGCTGCTGGGCAGGCTGCTCTGCTAGACGGAGGACCTGGAGGGACAGCACAGGCAACAGCCGTGCCAAGAGAGTCCCGAGGAGGAAATGAAGCTGGGCGCTCACGCCTCCCTCTTTCAAAACTACTGCCCAGCCGCAGCAGCCCAGAGCACGCGCTGGCCTAGGGAGCCGCGGAGGAGTCTGGAGCCCAGAAGTCCCCTGGGCGGCCCGCTGGCCTCCAGCAGGATGCCACAACTCCCAGCGAGGAGGAGCTCGCCTTTCAGCAGGGTGCTGGGCGGCGGGGACCCTGCGAGCAGGTGCACGTGAGCCCGCTCCACGCAGAGAGGAAGCTCTCCTCGCGGCTGACCGCGCAGCTGCGCAGAGCTGAACTCTGCACTGAGCGGGAGAAGCCACCGCGTGTGGATTCCCAGAACAGGCCGAGGCCTGGACATGGAAGGGAGGCCAGTGGCTGCCAAGGACAGGGTGGGCCGGGGGCGATGGCTAGGGGATGCGGCATCTCTGGGGGATGACTAAAGTGCTCTGAACTTGGTCGTAGGGGCCTGTGCTGTGGCTGCGGGACTCTGCGAGGCACTGAAACCATGGAGTGGCCCAGTGCTCGGCAGGTGTGGGGGGATAGGTCTCCATGCAGCTAGAGGAACCCGCCTGTGAGTGAGGGGCCACCGGAGCAAGCGGCCAGCACAGGGCAGGTTGGTCAAGCCCTCCTGGCTACAGGACAGAGAGGGACCACAGGATCGGACGGGGGTGGACCTGTGCATGAACAGGCCGTGCCCTGAGCTCCCAGGTGGGTGCGAGGGAGGAGAATCCCGAATGTGTTTTCTACATAGCTCATGGTTCAGTTCAACAAAACTAATAAAAGAAGCAACTAATTAGTTTAATTGGCCAAATTTCACTACAACTAATTTCTCAGTCTCACATGGAGCCTTCGATCAACTAATTAAGAACTCATTGCACCTTGTTTGCGGCAGAGGCCTCCTGAATGAACCCCAGTGGGTGTTTGGGGTGCTGTTTGCTTCACTAGTCCACCTCGAGGTCATTCAGTGATGACAATGACACTCTTGATGACAATGTCACCAAGAGTCAAAGAAACAGAAGACACCTGTGAGAAGAGACGCCTCTCCTCCTGTGGCCACGCCCGGCGCTCCATCCCAGGGGACATCCCAGCTCTGTTCCAGGCGCAGCTGTCTCCAGAGAAGGGGCGCCTAGTATCCAGCTGAGGACCGAGGGCCACATGCAGTGTGGGAGCTACCTGTAAGTCCCCTAGTGTCCAGCTGAGGACTCAGGGCCACACACAGGTACAGGAGTTCCCTCCGCCATCTGCAGTGGTCTTGGGCACTGTGTAAGTCTCATGGGTCTGGAAAGATGTTTCATTTTATTTTAGTTCATATTTCCCAGTACTCTTCATGCATTTAGGGACCATCCAGAATTTCCCTTTTGAAATGTCCTTTCAAGCTGTGGTGCCCGCCTCATTTGATGATCTTCACTTGATTGGGAAACATGTTGTAGGACTAGTGTGTGTGTGTGTGTGTGTGTGTGTGTGTGTGTGTAAGTGACCTTCTGGGTGTGTGGGCAGATGGCTGCCCCTCCTGAGGCAGGTCCTCTGGTCTCTCCTGTTGTCTCTCCCAACACTTCTCACACCAGAGCCCTTAGGAAGGATCTCCACGCCAGAGTCTTCAGTTGAGGGGTGCCTCCCTGGGCACCGTGTTAGTAGTCACAGAACCCCATCCCCTCCAACGCCACATAGCACATCTATGAAAGTTGATACACCCCGAGCCACAAACAAAGCTACCATATTTCAAAGGATAACTATTACGTAGACTGGATTGTCTCACTTCAAGGTGAATAAAACAGAAATCAATAAGTTTTTAAAGATAACTAAAAATCCATGGATTTTTGTATTTTTGAAAACATATACAGTTCACCATGGATCAAAAATAAATCTTGATAGAAATTTTAAAAATATTTAGAACTATATAGTGACAAGGATCCTGCAGCTCAGACTTGTGGCATGCAGCCAAAGAGGCATTTAGGGGCAACATTATAGCCTCAGATACTTACATTAGAAGAGAAGGGAAGCTGAAAGTAAGAGAGCTCTGCCCCACATCATCAGTGCACCAACCAAATTCACCGGAAGGGAGGAAAAAATAATGCATGTAGCAAGGCAGAAGTTAACAAAATAAAATAAGAAATCAGCATATCACAGAAAATATAAAAATACATAAGAAAAGTTTAAATATAATCAATAATTATGAGCAGAATTCCAGAATTTGTTAGAGAATTAATAAGACAGTTCATTAAGTTACGGAGAAAAAAATATAGTGCCACAAAATGTATTTCATTTCAACATTCCCACTGCAAGCAGAAGAGAATCTTTGAATTATTAATTACAAAGGTACCAAAATGCTAACCAGGAAGTAATAAATCCTTAAGTGCTCTGCATCCCCTCTGTGTGGGGCGGGGCGGGGGAGACAAACCGTCATTGACAAATAAAGAAAACCTAAGTAAACAAAAGACAGAGCACATTAGTGGGTGTTGAGAGTCAACGTGCCGAGTTCCTCGGGTGTGCCACGTAGATTCAGTGCAGACCCCAAGTTCCTCGGGTGTGCCATGTAGATTCAGTGCAGACCCTACGATTGCAGTCAGCGCCCAGGTGCTCTGCCTCTATGCGTGTTTGTGACCTGACCCGGGTCCTGTGTTCTAGCACTTAAGCCCAGGTGCAGAGGGGCAAGGAGGGCCGGGGTGCTGGGGAACGGGAAGAAATTCCACCCGGGGCAGTACCACGAGGGCACCTGCAGCATGAAGAGTCAGGGGTGCAGAAGGGAGCCCCAGGACCAGGCCGGGCAGCGGCAGGAGCTGGCGAGGGAAGCAGGTGCCACGCTGTCATGGAGCCAGTCAGCGTCCATGGATGGTCGCCAGGTGTGAGCCTCCACCTGTCTGTCCTCTCCTGGGGCTGGAGGTCGTCTGCTCCAATTTCATGAAAATGGGTTCAGACGTGTGTCTGCTTTTATCTTGCTTGAGAATCTGCACGTCCTAGACCTGAAAACGGTCTCTCATCAGTTCTGGAAGTTCCCGCCACTGCATCTTGCCGCACCGCCCGGTCCTGCCCCTCTCTCCTGCTCTTCCAGGACACCCGGTAGGTGGACGCTTCAGGCCTGCCTCGAGCCCATTTCCCTGGCATGTGTTTCTCATGCTTTGCTCTCTTTGGGCTGCACTTGGGATGATACTTCCAGACACACACCTCAAAGAGCTGATTCTCTTTGCAGCTGTGTTCAGTCTGTCCTTAAGCTGGGTTCGCGTTCCAGCCTCCTCTGGTCTTGGGTTGGTGCTTGTTCTCACGTTTGGAATTGGTTCTTTTTCTCGTGCACTTGGTTCTTTTACATTATTCTTAGATTTTCTCTGTATTTTGAATGCTTTCACTTACCTCTGCAAACAGAATGAACAAGTTTACTTGACATTTTGCACATGATGATGTCGATTCTGAACATTGCACGTGGCTTAAGTGCCATTGGCTGCTTCTGCTGTTGTGGCCATGGCGCCCAGTGGGTCCACGGTTTCTGAGTGAGCTCGTGTTTATTGGGCCCTGCATCTGGAGACCCTCCCATCTGTGTGGAAGGGGGAATGCCCAGAGCATCACCAGGGAAGCCCTCAAAGCTGAGGTCGCAGCGTGAGTTGTGCAGACCAGGGGGACGGGAGCTCACCATAAAGCCAAGGTCTTAGGTGACTGCCATCTGGCAAGGCTGTCCCTCTCAAAGCTAGTTGGCCACGTGGTCCTCTAAGGGACGGACACGCTCTACCAGGCCCCACACCAAGGTGCAGCCCTCTGAGGCCCCAACGGTTAGACTTACCACTTGGGCAGGCTCAGAGCAGCCTTGGAGGCCACAAAAACAAAGCCCAGGGCTGGGGTTGTGGCTCAGCGGTAGAGCGTTCGCCTAGCACGACCCGGGTTTGATCCTCAGCACCACATAAACATAAATGCATTGCATTGTGTACAACTAAAGCAAATAAATAAATATTTAAAAAAACAAAAACAAAAACAAAAAACAAAGCCCGGCGTCTCGGTGGCTGAAGGCCCTCACACAGCCCGTCTCCACTCTGCTCTGGGTTCCGGGCAGCACTCGGCCACCACCTCCCAGGGCAGCTGCTCCCTGCAGCACACCGTGCATCTTAAAGGGCTGTTTGAACCGCACCGTGGGCTGCTGGGGCTGCAGGAGCCTGTCATACCTAGCCATGGTCCTGCCTCCTAATAGCTGCATAAAATTCCACATTATCCATGTCCCACTTTTAAACTATCGATGGACGGGGGGTCTGTTTGTTTCTGGACTGTTCAGTTTGTTTTCATACATAGAGAGTCCTCAGCCTGCGTATTTATGGAGACGTGCCCTCGCTTCTGAAGGAGCAGCTCCGGCACCAGGAGGGCCACCTCCTCATGCACACCCGGGCGCACAGGCGTGTGGTGGGTGGACACGGAAAGGCTCACGAGCTCCCGTGATGGCGGGCAGCGTGTGCATCCACCCTCTTTGCCCAACTTGTCACTTTGGAAAGCTTTAGACATGTACAGGAGCTGCCGGGAGATTGGCACGATGGCTGCCCACACACCCTGGGCTCTCTGGTGGGTCGAGCAGCCCTCAGCACACTTCACGCTGGACGCATCACCCGTGTGTCCCCCAGACAGGCTCCCACGACCGCAGCTCTGAGCTCACACGTTGCAATTATCGCTGTTAAATAACCACAGTGATGTGGGTTTGTTTCCTAAAACACTCCCCATGTTCATATTTGTTCAATTGTTCCGTGAGAACTTCAACAGCTGTTTTAATTTTAATCCAGAAAAAAAAAAAAACCCAGTAGTAATTAAGATCAAAAAGGGCCTAGCCTCGAGAGCCCGGCTCCCCTGCGGCCTGGAGCAGCCCCAGACGCCGTCGCTGCTCTTCCGTCCGCCGGCACCGGCCCCGGGTGAGTCCAGGGGGATGTTTTGCAGCATGTCCTTCAAGAGTCTTTATTTGATGGCCATGTGGTCCAGGATGACCACTGAGGGTCAGAGCGTGGCACAGGAGACGTCCCCTCCACAGAGTGCCACAGCTGGGGGCACGGGCACCTCTCTGTCCCCTGTTGATGGCGCTAGGTCTGACCGGTGGTTCCGGTGGCGCTGGCAGGCTTCGCTCACAGGACGTTCCCTTCGCCCTCTTGGTTGGGAGGTAGTGGGCGGTGCTGGGCCTCGGGCCATGCGGACTTCTCTTGGCCACCCTGCCTGAGGGTCTGCAGGTGGAGGCCGTGTGGTGGCCGTGTGCCCTTCCCCGTTGCTCACCCAGCACTTGGTGTCCTCGGCACCCTGACTTCTCGAGCATCTGCTTGCTGGCGTGTCCCCGCGCGCGGCCCCGTGACGCCCTGGCTGGAGTGACGCAGCTCGTGCCCGTGGCTCTCCTTCAGTGCTCGACGTCCCTCAGCCCTGGCCAGTGGGGCCATCGAGCTGGCCATGTGTCCTGCTGCCCTGAGTCTGACCACCCGGCACGCGCTCAGCTCTGGCCAGGGCCCGCCGGGCTCGTGGCCCTCGCCACCCCCCAGCCGTGGGGTCGGGGCAGCCCTGCTTCCCCGGAGGGGCGAGGTCGGCGGGCAGCAGCTCCCCTCCCTCTGTGGGTCTCTCTGCCCTTGACGGGACAGCTGCGCCTCCCGGCCCCACTCCTGCCGGGGCAGGGCTTCCAGGCCTCCGCTGGCGAAGGGCGGGGGCCATCCGCCCCGTGGCTGTCCCTGGTGCCACGGCCCTCTCTTCTGGCCCCTCCCTCCCTGAGGACTCTGAGCTCTGGGGTCTGGTGTGTGACGCCCACGTAGCTCTCCCCCCGGGCTCAGGCGCTGCTCACAAGTCTGCTCCCAGGTCCCCTCAGTCCTGCAGACGTCTCAAACTCACCTCCTCGTCCCAGTTAGAGCTCCGGCCACCGCGCTGCCTCCCAGCCTTCTTTCGCTGCACCTGTGTTTCTGCGTAGTCACCTGTTGCCACCTGGCGGGGCAAGGTCTGCCCTTTCCTCCCGCCTCGCTCCTGCTGCCCGAACGCCGCTCGTCCCCTGCTCCTCGAGTCCCAGCAGTTGCCAGACCCCTCAGGCCAGTTACCTCCTCAGAACCAGGTGAGGCCCACAGCGCGGCAGGCCCTTCCTTCACTGCCTCCTCCCCGGGAGTCCCGGTGTCGGCCAGCGCTGGTGCCCGCTGCCATCTGGCCACGTCCTCTCTAGTGAGATGCAAGGAACAGCATGGTGTGGGGCTCTGAGGAAGGCCGAGAGACTCGCCGGCCTCCCTCAGGCTTTCTCCCTCCTTCCAGCCTGGCTACAGCTTCTGGGCCCTCAGCGGGCCTCACAGATGGAGGCTGTGTGCTGGGCGGAAAAGGAGCAGGCGACACTGGGCAGCGGCGACTTGCTGCCCCGTCCCAGATGCCTCCCTCCAGGTTTCCCCTGCTTGGGAGACGTCAATGTAGTCTTGTTCAAGCCACCCCCAGTCCCAGCTGCCCCGGCACAGCCCGTGGAGTAGCACAAAACCCTGGGAATCAGCCGTGGGGCGCGCAGAGCAGCCGCCTGGTTCAACAGGCCACAGAACTGCATCCAGCTTCGGCCTCTCGCCGTCCTCCAGCGGCGGGTTCCTCTTCATGCTTCAATACCTAGCTCAAGTGTCACTCAGCAGAAGAGGGCCTTCTGGGTGCTGGCCGTGCTCCGCATCTGGTCCTGACATCGGTGCAAGTGTGCAACCCTGCAACCCTCGTGGGAGTCGTCTTCGTTTACTCTCTGTACACTTGAAGTTCACCTAGAGAAGGCGAGGGTGAGGGGTGCAGGTGGGATCAGGTGAGGGTGGAGACGGGGTGCAGGTGCAGGCCAGATCGGAGACCAGGTGTAGTCACAGCTCAGGGACGCCATCCCCGGGCACCCAGGCGGAACTGGCACTTTGCCCCCTTCTTGAATGGTCAATATCTTCCTTACCTACCTGGAACCACAGTGTCCCCAGCTGGCCAGTGAACTCCTGCATGCCCAGTGCCCACCACACTGGCACACACAAAGCCTGCAAAAGACATGCATGAACACCCGTGTGAGGAAAGCCCCTGTGCACACACGTGTTTGGGGCCTTTTGCTAATGACTTCTGCACGCCTGGTGCCGACTGCATGAAATCACACTTCCTTTACTTAATCCAGGAGGATTTTCTCTACACTGCATGAGAAAGGCACCTGGACTGGGGGCTGGAATCCAGAGACCAGGCGCGCCGCCCTCTCTCCATGCCCTCCCTAGCCAGAGCCGTGTGACTCACGCCCTCTCACCTCTCTGTTTGGAAAGTGGCTGCTCCTGGGGGCCTGCCATCTGTGGAAGCCACCCTCTGCTGGAGGCACGCCCTGGTGCCCTCGCCAGCAGCACAGGTGGCTGCCAGGTGGAGGGCGCCCTCCCCGGCACTGGCAGATGGAAGAGAGCCACAGTGTCCAGGAGCGAGGTGTGCAGGCTCCTGTGGCAGCCAGACTTAGCACAAAAGAAAAGAAGCCGCCCGGGGAGATGTGGATGTCAGATCCCAAGGAGTCCCTCGGCCCAGGTCCGTCCCAGGCGGTAGACAGGCAGCGGTCGGTGTGCACACTTCACACCATCGCGTGGAACAGACACGGAAACGGCCCCCACTGTTTATCTGAAATTCTAACATCAGCAGTGCCTTGTGTTTATCAAACGACTTGAGATCACGGCACGTTTTGTCTACACCAGGCTCTGCAGTGACAGCTGCTACCCTGGACAAGGTCATCCTGCTGCTTCCTACAGAGCCAGGGGACGCAGTGCAGACTCCAGAGCACCATCAGAATGAAGGTCAGCAAGGGTCACAAGACTTCCAGCTGCAGAGCTTGTGGCCATCTCAGGCCACAAGATTTTATTCTCCCACCTCCCTGGCTTTGCTAGTGAGACAGGTGACCTTCCCAGAGCAGGTGACCCAGGCCTACCCCCTGCCATCATCCAGGCATCATCTTTCCTTCGAGAAAGGACGCCCCCCCATCCTGAGGCTTGCGTCCAGGTCTGGAGGTCTGTGTGTCACCCCCACTGGCCACAGTCTCAAATCACTGCCAATACTTAAGACTGGCCAATGAGACACAGTCACAGGACTTTGATCAGAAACCACTGGGAAATAGGCCTCCCCTTCTCTTGGGTATCAGTTTGGTTAGCCTGGAGTGATGATTGCTACCCAGCTACCATGGAAGGAAACACGCCTAAGAATTAAGCCCTCTAAAGGAAAACAGAGCAATAAGAAAAAGGGACAGAATTCTGAGAAGAAATTTGAGCACCTGGATTTAGATTTGCCTGAAGCCCAAGGGTCTTGGTCTTCCCAATTATATATAGGATAATTCAATGTCTTTCTTGCTTAACTCAGGTTTAGTTAGACCTCTACCACTGCCCAAAATGTCCTAAAGACCGCGTGCGTCTACATTTAAATTCCAACCTTCGGGGATAGGCCTGTTGGCCCATCTGTAGGCCACAGCCATGCCGTCTCTGTGCCTGAGAGAGCGTCGGACTGCTGTCCTCCAGTCCACTCATACCTCTACCCCACGTCTGAACCTCAAAGAGCCAGTCTTGGGGACCTCGGTCCTCCTCTCTGGAAAGCGCGCACCTGCCACCGACGGTTAGTGGCAACTGCATGCTTTCCCTGTGCTCCAGCCAGCGCATGCCCCTCCACACCACCGGGGTCTGCCTCTCCCCCAGCTGCCCACCAGACACATAAACCATCCTGCTCAAAACAAACGCCAGTGCTCGACCCCAGCAGGCGCTGAGTCTACCTATTCCCAAGATTTACATCCTGAGCGTGAAAGTCAATAAAAACTAATTAGATGTTTACCTCATTTCCTTGGTAATGACCCTTACATGCCACTAATTGTCAAACTGAATCTATACGCAGGCGTTACTCTGCTGGGGTCAGGGCTAATTTCTGCATACACAAAGAAACATCACTGCGGTTATTTATACCTGCAGCCGGTGCGTTCTGTGCAGATGCGCGTGAGCTCATTTCCAGAGGAGGAGGAGCTAGAGCCAAGATCTTAGTGTGCGGAGTGGGGAATTAGGTATGCAACAACCATTAGCAATAATGAGAGTTATGCACCTAATTCCCCAGCATCATTTTAAAATTTGTTTTATTAAATAATGCTGTAAAGTTATGTTAAGCAATGCAACGTTAAGTAACACTGACTTCAGCCTCATTAAATAATCTCCTTAACTATCATGCTGGAAACTAGTATCATTAAACAAATGCTGTTTGTCGTGGGCCATGATGTAATTGTTGCAGAAGATTCCGTGCCAGGGAATTAATCAATCAACACGCACCGCACGTGTGCTGCCCCACAGGGGAACACGGGGACGTGAGCAGTCTGGAAGGTTCTCGAGGAGGGAACCTCCTCAGATTGTCTGGTCCTGAAACTCAGAGACCCTTATCGGCCCAGCGGAGAGGCCACAGCTGCCACCCTGGCCTTCCCCCTCTCGTACCTGGAGAGAGGCCTGAACGCCAAGACAGGTGTTGTCTCCGTGCAGTGCCGGGAACAAGAGCTGGACAGCAGATGAGCTGGACCGGGCAGGTCCCTGGGGCCCCCCCCCGCCCCCCGATGCAGGAAGCACAGTGGACACCCAACGGTCATCTTTTCCAGGCTGAGGCCGGGATGAGCAGTGTGCAGCCTGGGATGCACACTCACCTTCCACTCTTATTCTCGTCTTAGAATGGAGAAGAATGACCCCACAACGATGTCCGCACCCCAACCCCCAAACCCCAGAGCGTGCGAGGCTGCCGGCAGAGAGGCGTGGAGGAGCAGCCAGCCGACCTCAGAACAGGGAGGCCGAAAGAGGGATGAGACCTATCTGTCGGTCCTTTGTCATCTTAAGTCCCTGGAAGGGAGGCAGGAGGGTCACAGGAGAGAGCTGTGGCTGAGGAGCAGGACCATGGGACCTGGGACCTGCCGGCCATGGCAGGCTTCAAAGATAGAGGAAGGGTCCACAGGACAGGGATCGTGGGTGGCTTCTGGAGCTGCGAAAGGGACCCTGGATTAGAGCCCCCAAAGCCAAGTGGCCCAGCGATGCCTTGGTCCCAGTCCAGTGAGACCACCTCAGACTTCTGACCGACGGGAGACAGATGTGCCTTTAAGCCGCTGTGTATGTGGGCACGCCAGGTCCGCACTCTGACCGAGCACCCTCCCGCGCTCCCAGCCACACCCTGGCCGCCTCCACTGGGAGCCAGCTCCTTCCCAGGCCTGAGTGAGACCCGCCGTGCCCACACGGACATCTCTCTGTCAGAGCAGAGACTCAGGGAGGAGAGAAGTCCCGGCAAACACTGGTGTCCACGGGCATCCTGCAGGAGGGCGGTCACCTGGCTCTGCAGCCCCGTGAGCCCCCCAGAGCAGCCCTCTCTCACCTGGCCTTTCTTCTGAGCACTATTTGCTTGACTTTGGAGCTGAGAAAGCGGATACGCAGGTGGGGAAACCCAAGTTCAGAGTCCTTCCCGGTAGGAACCCTGGAGTGCCGGAGTGGAACCCGGCTGGGGGGCGCCGGGCCAAGGGCTGGGGTCCGCTGACGTCTTAGCAAGCCTCCACCAGTTACAGGAGGTTGAGAGATGAGCTCCCTGTATGAGAAACACCTACTCTCCATAGGTGGTTTCCTCCTGCCTTGCTCTTAGAGAGGGGTCTTCCTAAAAGGGACTTGAATTTCCATTTTTAAAAAACCTTCCTCCGTGGCGGAAGAGCAGACACGAGGCCATTTATTCCTGTCCAGGTTCACGGTTATGAAGGGCAGCCAGGATGAAATGCTGGGAGGGGCTTGCAGCTAATGACCCTCCTTCACAGCAAACAGGACACCGCCATGGCTGCTGGAGCTCAGGGCTCGGCCCCTGTCCTGCGCCTGTGGGAGGGTTTGCAGCCAGAACAGAAGGACAGTGGCCATGTTCGCATCCGAGACGCCCTCCCTGCCCTGGGAGTGGCCCGTTCACTACACGAGGCCAGGGAGAGGGCCACGACCCAGAGGTCATTCCAACCGTCCCGCAGACCCCTCTGGGGGCTGCAGGTGTCCCACGTCCACCCTGGCCAGCCTGGGCTCCACCAGCCTGCACTGGCTGATGTGACTGGGGAGATGAGTCTCCAGCTGGGTCAGTCCTGCCTGATCTAAAGTTGAGTGCCCACACAGAGCCGGGGCGCGTGAACGGGACAGCTCGGGACGCTGAACTCCTAGCTTCACGACACCCGCGGCCCTTGGGTGTGGAACGGCTGGCTTTGTGGGCAGGCCCCTCCCCGCCTCCAGGACCTAGAAAAAGAGTTCTTCTGTGGGAAGCCGTGCTCACTCATCCACCATCCTGTCGTTTTCAAAAAGACCTTTAGTCTGGGTGTCTCGTACCTGCCGCTGACTCCGGTACCTGTCGATGAGCACCACACACGGCTCCTCCCCCGAGGTCCCTGCCCCACGGTGGCCACTCTCGGTGCTGTTTTATTGCACATGCAGGACTGATACAAGCGTTGAGCACGAACATCACTTTAAAGTGTGGCTCATAACTAAAAGTGCCCTTGGACTTCTTGGAGTAACAGCGCCTCACTCAGACAGACGTCTCCCGGAGTGGGGAGACTCCTGGGTCCGCTGTCCAGGCCATCCTCACAGGAGAACCTGTTCTCGAGTCGCATCTGCGGACCCAGCAAAGAGCATCCTGGCTGCTGCCATCTTGGCACAATGAGGACGGTCCAGACTCGCGTCCCTCAACCTCGCGTTAGCAGTCACGAGTGTCTCCAAGGCGTCAGAGCACCCGGACCGTAATCCAGGCTGAGTGACATTCTCAAACGAGGAAAACGAGATTCGTAGACCTCCTCGCCAGCCTCAGCGTGCCGATCCCGCACTAAGCACCGTACCGTTGACAAGTGTCATTTAGAAAGCGGTCTGACTGGGCTTCCTGGGGAAGTGACAGCCCTGAAGTACCTCGCAGCCACCCGTCCTGAGGTCCGCCATGCCCACTCCAGAGCTCGGGCGCTCGCCCGTCCTGCCTCCCTGTGCGCCCGCCTCGCGCTGGCTGGGGAGCTGCTCCACGGACCCGCCCATCGAGGGCCTGTGCAAGGACGGTCCCTCAAAGCCAGCAGGGGCTCACGGCGCTGAAGCATTTGTTCAGCTGCGGCTGAGGCTGTGCCTCCTGCCAGCCAGAGGGCGTGGGTGACCACGGTGCCCTGTGACAAGACCTGGAGCATGGGCGGGGGCACCCAGAACCCGCCAGGCCCCCGACCCGACGGGGGGGAGAAGGCGGCGTCAGACGCGCTGCCCTTTTGCAGCTCCGCGAAGGGCTGCGATGGGTTTCCACAGGAAGCGAGGTCGGCCGCAGGGAAGGGACGCTCGGCCCCAGAGTGTCCTCCACGGCCATCTCCTCTGGACACCAACAGTCCATCAACAGTCTGTGGGTTGGGAAAAGCGTCCCGTCTGTGGCCCAGGAGGGACTGCCTTGTTTGCCACAGCACTGTCACAACACAAAGGCTCCCTCCCGCCCTGCGGGCCTACTCAGCATTTCCATCATTTTAAATAACACTCCAGACGCTTAAAAGACGTGGGGCTACTCACGGTCTCCTGGGCTAGTCCAGAAGGAAATCCCAAAGCCAGTGAGGACCCAGAGCGCCCCGCCCCACAGCCCGGCCAGCGTGGCTTTGCCTAGAGGCCGTGCCTCCTGTCGAGGGGCTCCGTGGTCTGTCCTGGGCCTGGCTTCTCCTTCAGCGCGAGTGTGGGGGCTCTGACACTGCGGCCAGGTGGGCTCTCCTCTCCTGCTGGGCCCTGGGGACGCGCGCCCTTTCAGCAGAGGAGCCCTGCGGGAGGCCTGGCCCACGCTGCCCCTGCTCACACAGTGGGGACAGGAGCACAGAAGCAAGCAGTGCCCAGGGCATGTCCAGCAGGAGACTCCCGACCCCCCAGACGTGCCCATCACTGACAGCTGGCTGGGGTCAGAGCCTGGAGCTGGGTGGCCTCCGCCCACCTGTCCGTGCCCAGGCGGGAGTGGGCTAGGAGCGTTTTCCCACAGAAGACGCGGGTGCCAGGAGAAGGCCCTGGATGCTGGTCAGGCGCAGCTGAGAGATGCCCCACCCAACGTGCCTCTGCTGGGGGCCGCCGACCTCAGCGTGCAAAGACACTCCACAGAAGTGGCTTCTGGGAATGTCCGGCTGCGCACGCTGCTTCCTCTGTCGGTAGCACTAGTCCACGGGCACCCGGGGCCGTCTGTGGCCCGAGCACCTTTATGTTTTGGTAACTGCAATCACGATGGTGGTAAGGAGCACCCAGGCCACCCCGAGGCACCGGTGCCCTCCACGCCCACTCACAGCACCCCGTGCTGAAGCGCAAGGTGCTGACCCGCCCCGGGGCCCGCTGGCCAGTGTCCTGAGCACGTCTTCTGGGCATCAGGCTCCTCCAAGTGACGTGCCCGGCGTCCTCGGCAACATCTGGAAAGTGCCTCGTTGAAGGTCACCTTGTGCTGCCCTGCAGAGGCCACCAGGCACACCCTGGCTGGTCAGCACTGGGAGCGCAGCCAGTCTGAGCTGAGCTGGGCTGAGAGTGACGCCCACACTGGCTTTCTAAGACGTCGTGCAGTGAAAGGCGGGCCCGGCACCCCACGAGGCACGTGTGGGTTGACGCACGTTGGGACAATACTATGTTGGGTGTGTTGGGTTAAAACCGTGTGGTTAAAGTCAATTTCATCTGGTCCTTCCAGTTTAATTTAATTGTGCGGGTCTTTTATATGCATCCCCTAGAATATTAGAAAGGACAACACAGGGCTTTCATGCTATTTCCTCTGAATGGCAGCACTGGTCTGACACTAGGACTTGTACCCAAGGTGGGCATGGTGGCCTCCACCTGGGCACAAGCCTGGTCACCACGCACAGGCTGTGTGTCCTGAGTATGCTGCTTAGTGGCTCTGAGCCTCTTTTGCCTTTGGGCGGGCAGTGAATGTTCAGCAGGACTGTGGTGTGGTCCAGCCACCCTTGCCCCCGAGGGACTAAGCTGCCTGTGACAGGGAGCACTGTGGTTGCTGCTGTCCCTGCTCCCTGGAGCGGAGGAGAGCAGGGAAGGAAAGCTCCAGCAGGGCCAGGCACGACCCTCTGGTCACTAGTGGCACGCCCAGCTCCTCCATCCAGGAGTGGCCTTACGCGCAGGACGAGAGGGCAAGTCCGGGATCCCAGACCTGCCCTCGCCCCCGCTGCCTGAGCTCGTGCCTCCAGCACGGGCGGGTGAGCTCAGTGACACAGGCCTGAGGAGGTGCCGCAGCTGAGCCCACGAGGCCCAGGGTCAGCAGTGGGGCTGCGCACAGCAGTCACATGGTGAGCTGTAACTTCCGCCACCTGGGACCTGCTCTGCCCTTCCCTGAAGGCTGGGGCCACTCAGGGAGCACGACGGTAACGGGGTGTGCGTCCATGAGGGCGTCTGCGATGTGTGCTGTGTGCATGGCTGCGGGGCGCACGTGCGTCTGCATCTTCTGCCTGGACATGTGTGCACATGTCCATGTCCGTGTGCACCTGTGCCATGTGTGTAGGGGGTGCCGAGGGCCGTTTTCTGCTTTTCTCTGCAGGCCTCTCTGGAGGCTGCCTCCTCCGGGGAGCCCTCCACCCGCCACTCCTAGACTGCGTGCTCTTGCAGTCACGAGGCCAGGGCAGCTAAGCCCCGGTGACCGCAACCACATCGCAGGTCTGTACACACTGCGTAGAGACAGGCCTGGGAGAGGCAGCGTCTCCGCAGGAGGCAGAGGGAGAGGGACCGGATCCAGCTCCCTCCAGGAGCACAGCTGGCCGCACCGCCGCAGGCAGCATCTGCAGGGCGTTGGCCGGGAAGCCGCATCCACGACGCAGCCTCCCACCGCAGGAGCTGGGCGCTGCTGCAAGGGCCGGCCGCCATCAGAATCCTGCCAGGCCTCCCTCCGGCCTGCCTTTCCCACATCCACGCTCCACACAGCTCCTCTCTTCCATGACCACCTTTGGGGGCCCACGCGGTCTTAGGTGAGCGGGGTTTCCTTCCCCAGCCTCACGGTTTGTGCTGTTTACTCTCACGACATGCTGAGGATCCACGCATCAATTTCAGTCTCAAAATCTATCTCACACATACGCAGAGCAAATTAAATCAGATCAAGCAGAAATTGCCTTAAAGGGAGTTAATATTCGGATTGGATTCCCACTCAGCGTGGCCGTGCTAACCAGCTCCGCCACACTCAACCTATTATCTGGGCCAGACAAATGAGCAGGTCAGCTGTCCCTCGGGTGTCTTTCAGGACCTGGCCCTGGGAAATCCCACTCACCTCGTAGCTCTGGATTTCAATTTACGGCAGGGTGAGCTGCCTGCCAACACGATGGACGAACGGAGACGACGGTGAACGGCGGATGGGTTAGGATGCCGTCTGTTCAGAATGTGGAGAATGCAGACTGTGTTTGGGGAGCATTTAAAATGGAGGCGACTATTTTTATAGCTAGAAATTCAAAACCACTCAAAACCAACAGGAAGGGAAGGGAGGCAGATATAAAAACAAAATGGTCGTGAACTCTCCAGTGACAGGACGTGACAGGACGTGGACTCTGCCGGGCCGTGCAGAGACCACATAACGGCCCAGGTAGACTCTGTGGTCAGCAAAGCAATGCCCACCAGGAACGCCAGGCCCTAAAGGCCAGAACCCACACTGTGTTGTCTGATGTGGCAAAAGGGACTTTGCAGACGTGACTAAGAACCTCAGGTGGGAGATTGTCCCTGAGAGGGAAGACGGAGCTGGGAGCCAAGGAGAGCCTGGACCTCTGGACGCTGAGCGAGTCCTCCGCTCGGGCCTCCAGGGGGCGAGGGCGTGCGCGCCCTCCTGTGGGGTGCTTGCAGCAGCACCAGGGAAGCCACCAGCTCTGGAGCTGTGCCCGTTCACACCACCCACCGCTGCTCACAGCACGGCCTCAGAGGAGGCAGCAGGGCCTCTGCGCCCCGGACCACCCGGGACCAGGCGAGGCGAGTGGCCTCACGGGCACACAATGCATATGAGTCGCGATTTGGGTAGAAAGAGAAGAGGCTGTGTCCCCCAGGAGGCGAGGCGTGGGTTCACCACGGTGTGCGTCGTCCTCTCCCCGGGCCATCGTGGAGCCGTGTGAGACACTGGGCTCGCGGCTCAGAGCTGTCACTGTCTGTGGAGTGGCTGACAGAGCTCTGCCCCTCTGTCACTCCGCCTCCACTGACTCGCCAGGCGTGTCCGCGCTCCCCAGAGCTCCCCCTGTGCTGGACCCCCGGAGACCCTCCTCGCCCAGCTCCACGCAGTTCCTGGCCGGGACCCCACTGGCTGAACATGGACTAGTCACAGAGAGGGCCCAGGTGGGAAGACAGCCACGGCCACCACGCTGCAGCGAGCCCCTGGCAACCTCTGGAAGGTGCTGGAAGCCGGGCGGTGCTCTCCGACACCACGGGCAAAGACGCTCCATCCCCACTCCCCCGAGCTTTAAAAGTGGGATCTGTTCTGTTTTCGTTTTACTTTCCAGGGGGAGAGCCCAGGCCCCGCCTTCTCCTGCACCATCTCGACGCTGTTCTAGAACCTTGCCATCCTTTGCCGGTCAATCCCTCCTCACCGCCGTCCTGCAGAAGGTCCAGCTCTCTGTGCCTCACCATGTCCCGTGGCCCTGAGAGCGTACCCTCCTTCCTCCTTGTTTGCCTGGCCTGGGGAAGGACAGCGTCCAGCTCTGCTGGTCTGATCCTCGTCCCTGATCCCCCAGCAGACCCAGGACGCTGACCTGCAGACAGCGCCACCTAGTGTCCAGGGCGCAGGCGCGCCCCGCGGTGCAGAGCTGGGGTAGGGGGCAGTTTGGGTTAAGCAGAAAAAAAAAACAAGTCTTTTTCCTAAAGCCCACGTTTCATTTTGTTCCCGGAGCACTCCGTGCTGGAACTCGCAGGCAGCAGCTGTGAACGTAAGAACTACGGCAGGCAGACGCGGGGCCCCCTGGGCTCCACAGTCCCCCGCCGGACACCAACCGTGGCCCAGCCCAGTGGATCAACCTGATGTCTGCCCCAGGCCTGGCTAAAGGAGGGACGCGCGTAGTTCCTCACTCTGGGAAAGAGGACAACGTGCTTTTGAAAAGGAATGGCGCTAAGCAGTGTCCCCCGGGGCTCTGTGGTTCTGAGGGTGGTGGGGTGGTCCTCGCCGGCCTCCTGACCTCCCGCTGCCTCACCCCTGCCTCCTTCTTAACTCGGCTCTTGTTCAACCAGATGGAGCGTGCCTGCCCCAGACCCACCACATGCCCCAAGACCCCCTGATCTCCAAGTGCTGGCCACAGGGTTTTGGCCCTGCCTCGATTCCAGGATCTCCGAAGGAGACTGTGATTGGGCGCTCCTAGCCAGTGGAGGGCGTTCCCAGGTCACGTGTCCCATCAGCGGAGGCCAGGGAGGGCTGGCCCATGACGCTCTCAGGCCCTCCCAGGCCTTCCTCCAACCTGGCTGGGCTGCCTCCTCTGCCTAGGCTCCGTGGGGTCTCCTCTAGTGCCACCTCTGCCAAGAAGCCCTCCCCGACTCCTCCTGGACAGAGGGCCCTCCCACCCCACGCGCTGCCAGGAACCCCGTCTTGTCTCACGCTTGGTACCTGAAGTCTTTGGCACCTGTCCCACATCCATGTCCGTGCATGCGTCCTCCACGAGGGGAGAGGCCTCCTGTGAGCCCAGCCCTCTCCTCACGTGCTGTGTCCCCACCTGCCAGGCAGGGCAAAGTCACAACGGACGTGCCAGGTAGAGGCAAGGGCGCTGTCTCAGTCGCGTGCTAGGAAAAGACTCGGCACCTCCCCAAGAAGGTAAGCAGGGGTCGGTGAGCCCAGGGAAGGAGAGAGTCCAGCAGCGCCCATCTTTAGGGAGACGCAGACCAAAGCCACGGCGAGACCACGTCACGCTCCTCAGGATGGATTAAAAGCATTAATGATAAACAAAATTAATAAAAGCATTAATTATAACACAACAGGCTAAAACAAAAGCCTGAGACACCAGACCCCAAGGAGGGCGTGGAGCAGCGGGACCCTTGCCCACTGCCGGCGGGCCTCGGGCTGGTGGGCCTCCGTGGGCAGCAGCGGCCGGTCCTCACAGAGCTAGACAGGCAGCCGCCCGCTGGCCCGGCCGTCGCCCCTGTTTACCTAACAGAGGTGAGACAGATGTCCACACCTGTGGGCAGGTGCTCATGACCGCCCTGTTCGTGATCACCAGCACGTGGGAACAATCCCAATGTCCCTCAGCAGTTAAAGTAGTCCAGCACACATTTGGCCACTCTCTGCGCTGCGCACAAGGACCAGTGTCAACGCTGGCTGCACTCAGGGGACACCGCCGAGGGCTCTTCCCGTGTTGGCAGCCTCCGTGTGACCCATCGTCCAGGCAATCCAACTGAGGCAGCCCTGGCTAACCGAGGTCCCACCCCTGCCCAGCGCACCCTGCTCCTGTGCAGATAGGCCCACGCCAGCGGCCAGCGGCCAGGTGGAGAAGAGGGGCTCCCTGAGGCGGCGTCCACACCCCTTGAGTGCTCGAGGGCAGGCGTGGGGTGCCCAGGCTGGGGCTGCAGGAGGGTCCAGGGCAGAGAAGGCTTGCGCCTGCCCTTGTCACTGGCCTGCTCAGTGAAGTGACTCGGGTGGCCCCAGGGTGCCTGCCTAAGGCTTCCCGCCAGTCAGGCCTCCGCTGAGTGCCAAGGTCCCCTCACTCAGCCTGCAGGGTGGGTCCTCCTGATGCCCACCATCCAGGCCAGAGGACGTCGGCGCAGATTCTTGGGTACTTCTTGAGGGGGTGCCGCTGGCCCTGGAGCCCCAGGCTGGCCTTGCAGGCCTGTGGTCACCAGCCACGCTGGCCAGCCTGCGGGCGGGACTGTGCCCCCACGTGCACATCTGAGGTCTGAGCCCCTCCTGGGGTGGGGCCTTTAGGAAGCGATTAGCGGGGAGGAGGCAGGAGGGTGGGCCCTGGACCGCAGCGGGGCCTCCGGAGGAGAACAGAGGGCCTCGCGCTCCACGCGCACTCTGAGGACAGGCCAGGGAGGACACGGGGCTCTGCTCTTGCCAAGCGGGGAGGAGGCCCCCCAGTACTGTGGGCACCGGACCCTGCGGCTGGCACCTCCGCGTCTCCAGACGGAGCCGCTGCTGCCAAGGCCACCAGCCCTGACAGACCTACACGCCCCTGGCCCTGCTGCGGCTTCCATGGAGGGACAGCTGCTCCGCTGAAGCCAGGCCGTGTCCACAGGGACCCCAGCTCTCAGCAGAGTGAGGGCACATGCTGATCCCAGTCACTGTTCTGTGGGTGACACACACGTGGTCACGTCACCGATTCCCAGCCACGGTGCTGCTGGCATTTTGGCTGGGTGAGTCTCTGGTGGGGACTTTCCCATGCACGGTAGGAGGTGCAGCAGCCTCTCAGGTCTCTGCCCCTGGGTGACAGGAGCCACCACCCTCAAAGCTGTGACAACAGAAACGTCTCGGAACACTATCCAGTGTTCCCTGGGAGCACCCTGCTCCTGCCTCAGCGGCACCAGATCTCCATCCTCAACATCTGCCTGCAACGGAGTCATCGTTGTCCCTTGCAGAATGGGAGTCGAGCCCGAGAGGCCAGCTCACCTGCTCAAGCAGGGCACGCCCCGCGCCTCAGCCTCGCCTTCCAGAGGCTCCAGAGGTGTGTGTGACGTGCTCCTGCTGACGCGTCCCCCACGCTGCAGCCCGGGAGCTGGGGTCACACGCAGGGCCTGAGCCTGTCCCGAGCAGTATGAAAGTCGTCCCTCTGAGGCAGAATGGAAGCCATGCTCGTCCCTGCTCCCCCACTGCTGCCACAGAGGGCAGCCCCCTTCCCCAGTGCCCCACCAAGACCTGCTGCCTGTGGGAGGGGGCTGCCCGTCCCACCCCAGCGGCGACAGGCTCTCATTCTGGATTTTCAACAGGTCCACACAAGGAGAGGCCTGGCCAGGCGCCTACGGTCCCCAGCCTCTGGGCTGGTGCTGCGTGGCACAGCCGGGGGTGGGGACCACCCCCCACCTGCGCGGGGTGCCTGCCTCGCCACTGCCAGGCCCTCCCAGCCCTAATCTCAGACTCCCAGGGCTTCACAAGGGCCATCCCGGCTGCTCTGCTGAAGCGCATGACGTCTCCCATGCACACCCCAAAAGCATTTCCTGGGGTTTCCAGAGGGGTGTGGCCCCAAGACAGCCTCCCCAGCAAGAAAAGCTCGTCCCTCAAGGAGCCTGTTGGGTCGCCGGGCCTGAGGCCACAGCAACCAGGGTGCCAGAGACCGTCTGCCCAAACCTGGGCCAACCCAGGCAGGTGGACAGGCCAACCAGGCCAACCCAAGCCCAACCAGGTTAGCACAGGCCACCGTTTGATGACACGGGCTGACCCCAAGCAGGCACAGGCCGGTCCAGTTCAGCCCACTCAACATGACCCCCCCCAGGTAAATCCAGGGCACGCCCAGGCCAAGTCAGGACAGAGAAGGTCCACACCGGCCAGCCCAGGCTAACCCCAGACAGGACTCAAGTCGACCCAAGCCAGCCGACGGCCGCGCCAGCTCACATGCTGGTCTCCAGGAGCTTTGCCGTCCATCAAGCTCAGGGTGCGAGGAGGCCGGAGAAGCAGCCCGATGCGCTCCTGTCCCAGGACCTTGGAATGCCCGCGCAAGGTGCACCTCAGCATACGTCCCGTGAGAAGGTCTTACAGAAGCCAGGCTCCGTGGCTGCCAGGACAGAAGCCTCCCAGGTGCAGCACCAAGCGCTGCCTGCGTGACAGCACTCGGGCTGCCGGGTCACGGTGCTGCCAGCCACTTGACATCACTTCCAAACCACGGCTTTATTTCAATAATTATAAAGCTTCCCGGCTCTGACAAATAAATGCAAAGCCTTCCCATGCCAGCAGCCGGGAGGAGAGCCCCGTCAGCCCGCCCGCCCGCCTGGGTGGTTTCTGCTCTTCCTAATTTGTGTTTGCCCAGAGCGAAGGGAGAGGCAGAGGCTGCAGGCTCCACACTCGCCCCACCCGTCAATCAGGGTGAGGTTCTACATTATTGGATATGAGTTTGGGGTGAATTATTCAGGTTTCACATTTTGATGAATGGAGAAAATGCCTGTCAAGAACACGGAACCGTGTGTGTGCGCGAGTGTGCCCGCGTTTCAGGGAAACAGACATCACCTTCAGCAATCCCCCCTCCACTATCCTGTGAAGCATTGTTCTTGCAAATGTTTTGCACCTAGGGTGGGTGTTCCAAGGGGGACGCTTGCCCATCAACCCGAGTGCCAGGCCAGGGCTTGTCTTGGGACAGCTGTCCAGGCAGGCAGACTGGGCCCTGCACCTCCCAACACTGTGGTGAAGGCCGGACCTTGCTGTCCAGGCTTCCCCGGCCTCCTGGATTTATTGCCTCACTCATGACCTGTGCAAGACAGTTGCTTTTCGTCCTGTCTGGATAACCTGGGGGAGCACAGGGCCAATTGGCCATGCACCGTGGTTGCCGAGAAACCTCACGCCCTGAGGAGGGCCCCAGCCCGCGAGCCCTGTGGCTTCGGGAGCAGCCATCGCGGCAGCCCTCCACCCCTGTTCTTAATTTCATTTATAGCAGAACCAATAACTCACACGTTCAGGCGGTCTGTCATGCATACCTGTAAATAGATTGAAAGCTCACTGAAGCATGCTGGGTAAACACGACTCGCTGTCTGCACGTCTCCTGGAATCCCGCCAAGGTCTTTAGATCCGGGCGATATTTGCTAGAATGCGTGTGAATTTATGCTACAAAGGCAGCCTCACCCGGGCCCCGCCGCCATCACCCCTGAGATCCCATTTAGCTCCCGTCTTGCTGCAGGAGCCAGCTCTGGAGGGCTGAGCTCTCTGAAGGTGAAGTACCACGCCGCCGGCCTTGATGCAGGAGAGTCCTCGCCATGCGCCCTGGGCCACGACCTGCTCAGTGACCCGAGCGCAAAGTGCTCCACCGCACACAAGGTGGGGACGGGGTGGCGGGGCGGGGCGGGGCTGCCCGCCGGGCCGCTGGTCCAGGAGGCGCACAGGCAGGCAGAGGCAGGCTCCTGCTCACGCCGCTGCCCGAGGTGGGCTGGAGTCACAGGAAGGGTCCTTGGCAGAGCCAGTGTGACTGGTTCGAGTGGCCCAGGCCAGACACTCAAGCGCCATGTGCCCAGCAAACCTCGTTTCTCTCTTAAGCCTTTGTGTAAAAGAAGGTAAAATATTTGGGCACCCAGGAAGATGACAGGCGTGGCCCCCCGGGGTGATGCTTGCCCGGATCCAGCCAGTTAAGGTGTGGAATCACCTTGGCACAGTGGCTAGCTCAGAGAGGACTGAGGTTGGCCCAATAAGGCTTATCAGACAACTGCTCTCCTGCTCATGAGGTGGCTGAGAAGGGAGACCACAAACCTGGAGCTGCTGGCAACCTTCTTGCAACTAGAAAAAGAAAACCTCATCCAGAATGAAGCTAATATGTACAAATACAGAAGAAGACAAAAGTCACAGGTCAAGAGAGATCAACTGAACACCTGGATCCACCCATTCCTGAAGCTAATGTTTGTCTTGACCTGGGGCTGTTTGAAACCAGTTTACATCTTGGCTTTTGCATCTTTTTAAAAAATCCAATATAAGATTTGCTCTCTTCTCACTGAAAAAGAATATCTTGAAGTTACAAGCTAGAACCCGTATTCCAAGGTCTGGAGTTGAGTGCTGCCCACCCTCTGGCAATCATAAGGTGTCCTTGCAACCACGAGAGTCTGATTCTAGATCCGTGGTGGTGTTTGGATTCCTCCAGGTCCCATCCTCTGTAGAGCCAGCCTCTCTGGGGTCAGACTGCAAAGCTGGCTTTGTGGAGGACGCACCACCCTGAGCTGAGAGGGAGCATTTTCCCCGGAGGTCTGCTGTGCCCGTGTGACACCTGTTCCCCGGCATTGTCACCGTCCCCACTTGGTCCTCTTTGCCTGCCCTGGGGGTGACAGATGCTCCAGCTGGTAGAGCGTCCTTATCCCCAGCACCCTGGACTCCCGCCCTTGGATTCAAGAACAGGGAAGACAGTCAGCCCTTGGCCCGACAGGCTGCCCCAGCTCCGCTCTCCCAGTGGCCCTGAATAACGCGCGTGCCGACACTTGACTCGGGTCAAACTGTTAATTTCACTGTTTTACATACCAGAGTCCCTGGCATTCTGAACACGGCGGGGGAGAATCTATGTAAATGAACATGCATAATTATACAAGAGGCCTCGCAGACTCAGGCCCAGCCGTGGTGAGCGAGCAGCCGCAGAGTTCCTGAGTGGCCCCCATTCTGACCTGGTCCAGGACCCCGGGAAAACAAGGCGCCCGGAGCACGCTGGGTCCTGACGCAGTGCTGCCCGGCCGGCTCGAGGCCACACCACTGCCCGTGTGGACTCCTGACCTCTGCCGCGCGGCTTGCAGCAAGGACAGGGCCTGGGTTGTACACACAGGTGGTCACAGCTCTCGGGCCACCTCTGCCAAGTGTGGTACCCTGGTGACTTCCTGCTGCTGACGCCGCCTGGGTTCCCCAGCTGCTCCGAGTCGGCCACGGCTGCTGCCTGCGGCCTCTGGGCGCGGCGCTCCTGCGGTGAGCGCCCCGGGGGGAACCTGGGCAGTTGTGCCCTCACTTGCCCCTGTGTCTGGGCAAGTGCTGATTTCCTTTCGCTCTCCCTGACCCCAGGCTGTCCCCAGGGCCACGTGTCCTGTGAACTTCCTGGTACCCTGCTCCTGGTCTCAGCTCACCCCACCTGGGAGGAAGAGGCAGCTGGTGTGATCTCGGCGCTCTCAGGTGAAGTCTCCTCTGTGGCGGAAGGTGTGGCGTCTCCTGCAGAACACCCCCATGCACGGGGGAGAAGCCACCCGCCCACGCCCAGCCGGGAGGGAGGCGCCCGCGGACGGGCAAATGGAGGCGAGGGTGGGCCAGGAGCCCTCCGGGAGGAGGCACGCAGCTGCCGAGCGCCAGGAGCCTTCCCCACAGACAGAAGCCGCGAGCCTGTCCCTGAGGGCCCACGGGAGCCAGATCCGCAGACAGGGGGTAGGACAAGGTGTCATCAGCGTACAGGCTGACTGAGTTCAGGGCTGCCCAGTGACTCTGCCTGCAGCTGCCAACGCAGCCTGGGCTTGGGTCTGCAAGAGGCTGATCTCACGCAAGTGCTCTTACTTCATTTAAAGAACTAAAGGTGCTCTCGCAGTGAGCACCAGGAAAGGCAGGAGCCTGGCAGGCAGCGGTGGGCGGGCTGCTGCCCAGGCGGCTCTCAGGCCTCCGCAGACCTCGAGGGCACCCCCAGAAGGGCCCCCCGCCCGCTCTGAAGGGTGCGTTTCCCTCAGGACTTGCTGCTCGGCCCCTCTTGCTGGTTTCAGGGCGCCCCGCGCCCCACACTCCGGGCTCAGCCGGTGCATCATGGAGGAGCTCCCGGAGCCAGAAGCAGGCGCGGCCAGGCCGCGGGGCAGCCTGCCTCTGCCTGGCACACCCGCAGTGAGGACCCCAGCATCCCCCAGTGCAGAGAGACCTCCCTCCTTCACGCTCGGCCGCCCCGTGCTGCCCTGCCAGCCAGGCCTCCTCCTGTTGCCCTACTGCTCGTGCTCACCAGGGACGTGACAGGGCTGGGGTGGCCCTTGGAAAAGAGCCAGCTGGGGCCACCACTTGCCTGGGCCTGGCAGGGCCTCAGCCAGGGTCTCCACGTCCCTGCTGTCACCTGAATGTGAGCTTCGGGGCAGGCAGGGCTGGGCACAGCTACTCCCGCCAAGCTGCCCTGCTGAGCTGGGCCGGGAGGCCTGTCCCCGCCCCGTGAGTTCTGCAGGTCCCTGGCAAAGGCGAGCACTGTCACCCCACGCAGCACCTCTGCTTCAGCACCCGGCCGCGCCCCCTGGCTCGGTTCCCACAGTCCTTCTCTCAGAGCCAACAGGCCCTTCCCAGGACCCCCAGGCGCTCCGCCCCAGGCAGCGCACAGGCCTCCGCGGGACCACCCGACCTCGCGGGCCTCGCCTTCCAGAAGCCTTGCTTCTCAAGGCCACTGGGTCTTTAGGTCAGCAGCCACCCCTCCTGGGGGTGGACACAAACCCGTGGCCCAGCCTCTCCCCTCTGTCTGTTGGAGAGCGTCAGTGAGGATGCAGGGCCTCTCGCTGCTCTCTGAACACAGCGCGGCACCCAAGAGCGCCTTCCAGGCAGGAGGGGAGGGGGACAGGGCTTGCTGGCCGGGCCAGGGCCTCCCGGGACCTTGCGGCATCCTTGCAGCTGCCGGAGTGAGGAGGGCCTCATCAGGGACGCGGTGGGGCTTCCAGGGCCTGAGCTCCGAGGTTGGGACTGCGCTGCCTGGGGCCGCGTCCAGGAAGGACAGAGCCTCCACCTCACCAGGCCCTGCAGCGCCCGGCAGCCTGGGAGCCCACAGCGCCTGAGGCCTACAGAATGAGCGGCCTCCTTCCGCGTCTGACCCGCCCCTCCATGCTGAGTGCACCCTGGGATGGACACTCTGGACGTGGAGCCCCGGGGGACCGCAGACCATGCGAGTCAAGGCTGCTGCTTCTCCTGCCCCTCCACGGTGCTCCTGGGGACACTGAACCTCGAGTGCACCAGGGAAGGACGCAGGGCACACCACTGACCACACGATCGCCGTCCCCAGCAGAGTCACCAAGGACAGAGGAAAACCACGACAGTCACCGAAGCCCCAAGAAGCAGGAGACCAATTATAAACGCAAAGTGCCCCGTCCTGGCCAAGTCCTGCGCTCGAGTTCCTACGTGGGAGAGGGTGCGGGTGCTCCTGTTCATTGGCATCCAAAACACCCTGCTGTGAAAGGTGCCACCCCGGCTCCCGGAACACCAGGGGGACAGGAGCAGCTGCAGGACACCCACTCACCAGAGGGCCGAAGGCTGTCATCAGGGAGGTGCCACAGCAGCCCTGGAAGGGACGCCGCAAGCCAGGTGGCACTCTGCCCACCCCATGCTTAGGCGGAGGCCTGGGGCAGCACCCACCCACCTGGCAAGGCAGGAGGTGGGACAGCGGGCAGGGCGGCCCTGAGGCCGGGGAGGGAGGCCTGTGGCTTGCCTGACCTCACTCGGCGGGCAGCGGTGAAGAAAGGCCTGGGTCTTCGCCACCAAAGACCAGAGGCGAAGGCGGCGAGCGAGCACCGCGCAGCCAGCCCTGGGGACGGCAGCAGTCGGCCAGAGAAAGACGGGAGGAGACCCGGGCGGTGAGAGCGAAGAGGGCCCGTGGAACGCCTCCACAAGGTGAGGTCCCAAACACAGGGCTCCCTGGGACGGGGACTGTGGACCTGGAGGCCAGAGCTGCCCGCTGTCGGGGGGCGGGACTGGTGGAGCACTGCGGGGCTTTAGGCAGCAAGACTGCTCCGTGACTGGAGGACGGAGACGGGCCTAGAGGAGCCGGAGGGAAGGTCCAGCCTCGGTTGGTGACACTGTGTCCATCGGGGTTCCAATGGTGACAAGCTTACCAGCACCTTCGCCAGGCTTCAATAGCCCGGAGGCCAGTGTTCCCGTATGGGGAAGGGAAAGGGACTCAGGAAAATCTTCATCCATGTTGCTCAATTTTTCTGTTAACCTAAAAACGCTCTAAAAAACCACATGCCAGATTTTAAGTGTGGGAGAGGGAAGGCCAGGGGCGTGTCCTTGTCAGGGAGAAGGGAGACTAGAGACCCCGGGACTTGCAGGAGAGCCCCAGGGCCAGACGAAGGCCGCTGAAGGGCTCCTCTGTCACTGTACTTGGAGCACTAACTGGCCAGCCCGGAGCCCAGCCCAGCTCTGCAGGAGGCCCGGAGCTGCGAGTCCCCCAGCTCTGCCTCACCCGTGGGCTGCGAGTCCCCCCAGCTCTGCCTCCACTGTGAGCTGTGAGTCCCCCCAGCTCTGCCTCCACTGTGAGCTGCGAGTCCCCCCCCAGCTCTGCCCTCCCACCTGTGAGCTGCGAGTCCCCCCCCAGCTCCGCCCCCACCTGTGGGCTGCGAGTCCCCCCCCAGCTCTGCCCTCCCACCTGTGAGCTGCGAGTCCCCCCCCAGCTCTGCCTCACCTGTGAGTTGCGAGTCCCCCCCCAGCTCTGCCTCACCTATGAGCTGTGAGTCCCCCCCCAGCTCTGCCCCCACCCGTGGGCTGCGAGTCCCCCCAGCTCCGCCCCCACCCGTGGGCTGCGAGTCCCCCCCCAGCTCCGCCCCCACCTGTGGGCTGCGAGTCCCCCGCAGCCCACCCCAGGCATCAGGGAGGGAGGGAGGACCACCTGAGAACTTCCCTGTGAACTCCAGGCCCTGCGGGGACATCGCCTGCTCAGCCCTTCTGCCCATCCCTGCCCCGGCCCAGCCTCCCCAGCACACTGAAGCCTCCTCCCCCAGCTGCCCTGGAGTGTGGCTCTGTGCTGCAGAGCCGCTCACGGGGCGCAGAAGGGGCTTTGACTGCCTGGTGTGGCCTGCCAGCCTGATGCCGGAGGGCTCGCGCACTGGTGCACAGGAGCCGCAGGATGCTGGACAGGGACGCTGCCTGGAGGCCAGTGCGGCCTCCCTCCTCTGGGGCCTCAGGTGGTCAGGGGACACCCTCCGGCCTCTGGGGACACGGGAGCTCTCTGGGTCAGCCCTTTAGTTCCACTCTTCCTCCTCTGTCCAGGGAACGCTCCAAAAGAGGCCACGTGTGCTGCTCAGCCTTCTGCTGGGGCCTCCTGTGGCTGCTGGGGACAGAGGGGGTCGCATCTGCTGGCCTGCCGCACACCCCACTCCTCCCTCTGCGCCCAGCGGCCTGCGGAGATGTGCCTGGCACTCCCGCCTCCTGCACGCGTGGCCAGGTCTGCTCTAAGCCACTTCCTGCAGGGGGCCCCTGTTCCTGGGGTCGGGTCGGTCCTGCAGGCCTGGGCGTGAGGCCTGCCTTGTCCCAGCCTCCTCTTCAGGATCTGCTTCTCGCGCAGTGCCCGCTGGCCCCTGCTGTCCTGAGGATCCACTGTCACACCGCCTGGCACCTTTCCCTCCCCACGGCAGGCGTCCCCTCCCCTTCCGCAGAGCGCCCCTTCCTGGGAAGACAGCAGTGCGTGGGGTGTGCGGACGGAAGCCTCTGGAAGGGAGCTGGGTCTTCGCTGCAGGGTGAACACTGGTGCACCTTCTGAGTTCCCGGGAGGTGCGTCAACGAGGGTGCTGCTCAGGCCCCAGCAGTGTCCTCGGCCTGAATCCACCAGCCTGGGCGGCTGCCCGAGTCCTAGATCACCCCTCTGACCAAGTGGTCCTGCTGCTCCACCAGGGCCCAGCTACCACCCGCAGGGCCCTGAGCAGTGGCTCCTCCCCTCCCGCTCCCGCACGGCTCCCTCTCCATTGGAGTCTCAGGGGCCTGCCAGGACAGAACTGGAGCCGGGCAGCGAGCTGGGCTGGCTTCCCGGACAGGCGCCCAGCAGGGCACCCTCCGTGGCAGGCCCCATGCAGTCGTGATCGTCTGGAACTGAATCCTCATGGAGGCTCTGCGTTGAGGGCTGGGCTGGCAGCTGATGGTGCCCTGGGAGGTCGTGGAAGTCGGATAAGTGGGCTCCTGGGGGCTGTCCTTGAGGGCCTATCTTGTCCCTGGCCAGTGTGTGTGTGTGTGTGTGCGCACGCGTGTGTGCACGTGTGTGTCTGGGCCACCGTGAGGGCATGAGGTCAGCAGCTCTGCTCCACCACGTGCTCCCCGCTGTGATGTTCTGCCTCACCACAGGCCCAAAGTGACAAGGCCAAGTGATCATGTGACCATGGACTGAAATGGCTGAAATTGCAAGCCAAAATAAACCTTTCCTCTTTAAAGTTGATTTCTCTCAGGTATTTTGCTACAGGGACCACATTCACCCAGGCAGAATGGCCTGGGCTGGGAACTCCCTGTCACCCCACGGATCCAGCCACCACTCAGCTGCCTCATGCTTGGAGGGAATGACCAGCAGCACTCCCGAAACATCTAGAGTCAAACCAAGTCAAATATAACTGGAGAGGCGCCATCTGGACCTCCACGGGTGAGAGCTGCGTCCCCAAGCTCACCGGCGGCAGAAGCCCCCAGAACACCATTGCAGTCCAGAATTCCAGACAGACACGCCCACCTGAAAAGCCCTTCTCCCCCTCCTTCCCCTCTTCTTGGTCTCTGATGTTTTACTGCCACTCTGCCTGCTCGGACTCCCGGCACCTCCCTCTTCTCTTTCTCCCTTAAATCCGATATGATCTGCTTGACAGTTTGACTTGGTCTTCTCTCCTTGGACATTCATTTTTATCGTCTCCCTTGAACTCTGCCGCCCTGGCCTCTGGACCCCACAGCACTGGTGTTCCTGCTGAGCCACTCGCCCCACCAGCCTCACTCCTCCTCCCGCCCAGGGCTCTGAGGCTGGGGCAGGGGCAGGTACAGCAGCAAGGACCCCTCCCCTGGTTCAAGGTCAGCCCTGGCAACTCTCCACCTGCTCTCCTGGCGGCTTCTCCATCACCCACCAGGAGTCCTTTGTTAAGAAGCTTCCTGAGCCCGAGTGTCTAGGGTCTGAACAGATGTCCTAGGGACGTCACGGTGCACCAGCTGAGATGCTCTTTTGGGGACATTTGAGAAGCTGAGAACCCGCATGACAGGGCACTGGTCCTGGCTCTGTGGGAGGAAGGAGGCCCAGCCTTGCGAGGCCATGGCCTCTCCGACAGAAGCCCCACGCTAGGCTGCAGTCAGCCAGGAGAGCCCAGGACAGAATGTTCCAAAGGCAAGTTCAGAGGCCCAGCTGCAGGACCCAGCTCTGGAGGAGCAGGGGAGGGCGGGTGGGAGGGGGCACTGGGCGGGAGAGCTGGAGAGGGCTGGGGCTTGGGCAGGGCCAGCGGCATAGGACTCGTGGGCCAGGAGAGATTATTGAGGGCAGAAGGCAGCCACCAGCTGGCGGTGACGATGATGTGACAGTCTTGGCTCTGGGGCTGGCCTGCAAAGTGCAGTGAGACAGGGCAGCTAGGGACCAGGTGAGGTGGCGGGGGTGGAAGCTTCAGGGGGAAGAACCAACAAAATAAAAAGGGGAAATTAAAAAACAAAGTAGAAGAAGAAAATAAAATCCTAGCAACTTGGGAGGTTGAGGCAGGATTTTAAGTCCAAGGCCAGCTTCAGCAACTTAGTCAAGACCCTGTTTCAAAATTTAAAAAAATAATAAAAAGGGCTGGAGATGTGGCTCAGTGTTATGGCCCTTGGGTTCAATCCCTAGTATCACGCTCCCCCTCCCCCCCAAAAAAAAAATTAAGTGTGCCTGGATCTAGAGCATCTAATGCACTGAATCTAAGACAGGCACAGTGCCACTCATGTCAAGAGGCCCCAGGGAACGTGGGGGTGTGCAGTGCTGGGATCTGGGGAAACAGGGGTCTATGTCCCTCACCAGCATGGAGAGCACCAGGCGTCTGCAGCTCCGTGAGCCCTCAGTCCGTCCAGTCGGTGGCTCCCAGTCTGACCTTTTCTTTCTTTCTTTTTTTTTTTGGTATCAGGGATTGAACTCAGGGCACTCGACCACTGGGCCACATCCCCAGCCCTTTTTTGTATTTTATTAGAGACAGGGTCTCACTGAGTTGCTAAGTGCCTCGCCATTGCTGAGGCTGGCTTTGAACTCGCGATCCTCCTGCCTCAGCCTCCCAAGTGCTGGGACTATAGGCGTGCGCCACCGCGCCCGGCCTGACCTTTTCTTACGATGCACTGCTTCTATTAGCCAGTGAGTGACAAGCCAGACACAAGGCCATGAGTGTCCTGTGACCAGCCTCGCCGTGCCTCACTCCATCTACCATGGTCTTGCTTCTCCTCTAGCAGGCAGACACCAGCGGCAAGAACCCTGGGGTGCTGAGACAGCCCTTCCCCACCTCCTGTTGCCAGGACACCTCTTCTTTCTCTGACAGACCTGGTGGCTTTGATAGGTGCCTGGTTTGACTGTTTTGTTCTGGATTTTCCCCTTCTGAGCTGCTTCGCCTGCTCCACGGACGTTCCCAAAGGTTCCAAGCTCCTCTCCCCCCTCCCCAGGTCCCGGAGGAGTGGAAGCAGAGGCTCCTGGTCCTTGCTCACCCCGGCAAATGTCTGAGTAGTGCCGTGGTTAAAGGTGGGGTCTAGACAGGGGCAGCCCCAAGTCCCAGTCCAAGCTCCTCCCCGGCCTCAGGCCTCAGCTTCTTCATCTGCATCATGGGAGAGCGTCAGAAGCACCCCGGAGTTGCTTGTGAAGTGTGGGGCCATCATTGCTAGCATGGCCTTATCTGCGTCCACCGGGGGTTCCTCAAGGTCGGACCCTGGGTTGTGTGGGACCCAGGCTCTCAGAATGGCAGGGTACAGACAGATGGAGAGGGCCTCCACCAGCCTGGAGAGAGGCCGGGCTGCCAGCCAGGGCTGAGCATGAGGCCAGAAAAGAAAAGACGGGGCTAGCCTGGGCACTGGCCTTTCCTCCCGGGGCTTCTGCACCAGCGGGAGGCCTGGCAGCAAGCCCCTGGGTTCAAGTCACACTGCCTCAAGCGGCATCTCAGCGCGGCCCACACCAGCTGTGGCCCGGGACAAGCTGCCCACACAGCCAAATCTGTTTTCTGTCCCTGGAGCAAGGAGGAGCCACCTCCTTCCTATGTGAGCATGATGTGGGAGAAACTGCAAAGCAAAGTCTGGGTCTGCAGACACCGACCAGGGCGCTGACCAGGGCAGCTCCGGGGCAGGTGAGCAGAGCCTGCCGCCGCGGCTCTCTCCGTCTCCCTCTCCTTTTCCCTAGGATGGCTCTCCGTTCCCTGCAGGAGGTTTCCTGAGCTGGGGGCCATTTCACCCCACAGGACCCCAAATATCTTCAATCGCCTCAGAGCCCTTGTTTCAGTCGTGTGCACAGCTTTTGCTAACATTCTCTGCTTCCTTTACAAAACAGCTTTTTGCCTGACATGGAGGTATCTGAAAAAATAATGATAAATAGGAAGGAAAACAAATTAACGCCAGGGAGACACAGGCCTGATAGGAGCCCCTTCCCAGACACCGCAGCACACGGGAGGCCCCGAGGAGTCTATCAAGCCTGGAACATCTGTAGTCCAGTCACCCTCAATGGTTTACAGGTGTTGAGAGCAAAGAGTCACTGGCATGCCACCCACCAATTGCAGTTTCTTAATCTCTCTTAGAAACCAAAGCACACTTCTCTCTAGGGCCCTTATGCAGGTGTGAGATTCCAGCTCCTCCTCCTGCCTCTGTGGCCTCCCCATGCTGGGAGGGCAGTGGCTGGCCCAGGGACTGCTTAAGAGGGAAAGAGCCAGGTTGTGGCTGGAGCCCGCAGTGGGCTGAGGCTGCCTTTCCCCGTCATGGTGAGCCCTCCCTGCTTTGGCTGCCTTCAGAGCAAGTCTGACAAAGCAATGCTCCCTACTGGACTCCAGCGGGTTACTGCAATGCTTCCAAACCATCCTGAGAAAGCGAGTTCCCTCAAGCCTTTACACACTGCCTGCGCAGGTTCCCTGGTACAGATGTCTGTAGAGTACTGCCACGTGAGGGCCTCCGGGTCGGGGTTCAAATGCTGGCATGGCCCACTGCTGCTCTCCCCCCCCCCGGGAGGTAAGAGTCTGGGAGTCAGCCTCCACGAAGCTGCAGCTCTGGCCTCTTCAGGAGAGTCCAGGCTCTCAGTCACTCATTGTAGGTGACAGGTGTGGCCCTCAGGACCCACCTGCTCCCCCAACCATCCCCTCCACACAAGTTAGCATGTTGGCAACCCTGAGGAACCTCCAGGAGCACTTCAGAGCCGACGCTGGGGTAGGCGAAGGCTCTCCCAAGAAACCATCTACACCAGGCTTAGGCCTCCCGAGGACACAGGGGTGGCCCCCGCTACTCACATGTCAAGACAGCATCAGAACAGGAGGGCCCTGGCAGTCTCTGATCTCACTGGGCATCGATGAAGTACCCTTAGAAGGAGAGGGCAGAGGTCATCTTTCAAAGGCATGAGTGCCTGGCGGAGGAGCAGAATGCTCCTCCAGCATGATGGGTTTCTTAGTGACACCTAGATGACGACATGGGACCTCTGGGTGAGCCTGAACACATGGATCAGTCATGTACATTGGTAACCCCTTCTTCCCCCAGCGGGCTGGGGAGGGGGCAAGATGTGGGCAGCGGAGGCAGGTTGATACAAGTTTGGTGTCCACTTTGCGAGTCCCAGTTCTGGTTGACAAAGCAAAGCTAGCCCCGTGCCCTTGGATACCGCATGCACTCCACCCTTCCTGGGTTACTGAAAACCAGATTTCCTTCAGAGTAACGCAACCCTAGCCAGAGGGCCACCTGCCCACGGGCCAGGGTACTGGAGGGAGGGAAGGAAGGGGCTTTCTGGTGTTGTCCCTGCTCTCTTGCCCATGTTGACGCTGACCTCCAGACTCAGCAGCATCACGCCATCTTCTCCCCCCTCCTGGCGGTGTGTTTCTTAAGCCAGACTCTGCTGTATTCTACACAGAACTCCTCCAAGTCAAGACAAAGGAAAGCCCAACTACCACAGCAAACAAAACCACTTCCTTCAAATCTCCCAGCCTAAAGGCAACCTGCAGAACCCTTCATACACTTTCCAGGCCGTACCTATTGTTCACGTGATGATCCCTTGATGTCCCCCAGTTGGAAATGAGCCATGCCGAGCACAAGGGAGCAGCCTGGCCTCCATGCTGAAGCTCCAACAGCTCTTCTGCCCAAGAATTTCCTCCTCTCCTGCAGCCTATTTGGCTTCTTGGGCTTAACTGGTTTTGATGCACGAAAGGGAATTAGAAGCATCCCCAATCCTAGGGGACCTACAGAGCCAGGCCCTCAGAGACTTCCTGTAAGCTGGAGGGTCCGAGAGTCCTGCGCTGGGCGCACAGACTCCGACCTCTCCCCTTCTCATCTGCTGGGCTCTCAAGGTAGTGGCCATCCCTCCTCCATTCCTCCTGAGCTGCCTGGGGAGCTAGGGGGCAGACACCTGAAAAATAAAGGACAGAATGGTAGTGCCCACTCCCACCGTGGACAGGGAAGGAAGTTGGACTAAGACCTCCGGGCCGCCCCATCCATAAGGGGTGCATGGCTGAGGAGCGGGGACCCGGCGCTCTCTTTGGTCTTCGCGCCCCCTATCCCGTGGCTCCTGGACACTGAGCGTCCTTGGCTTCTTGCTCCGGAACCCGCTCCAGACGCCCTGCGGGGCCGGGGCGGCGGCGCAGCGAGGCGGCACGGCGGCGGGCGCGGCGCCTTTAAGGCCCGCGTCAGGCCGAGCAGCGCGGGGCGGCGGGGGGCGGGGCCTCGCGGGCGGCCGCGCGGCTTCACCTGCAGCTCCGCGCGCCGAGCAGAGGCGCGGGCGGCGGCGAGGCCGGCGGACGCACCGGCCCGAGGGAGCGCGCCGCCGGCCGGTCTTGGCCTCGCTCCCGGAGCCGGGCGGCGACGCGGCGGGCGCAGCGGGGCCGGAGCTCGGGGCCGGCGCGGCGGAGGCGGCCATCGGGCGGCGGCGGGGAGCGGGCTCCGGGCGCCGGGCTCCGTGCGGGCGCCGGGCGGCGCGGCGGGGAAGATGACCGCGGGCTCGGGCGTGCTGCTGGTGCTGCTCTCGCTCTCCGGCGCGCTCCGGGTAAGTTGCCGCCTCCCGCCCGGCGGCTGCAACGCGGGGCAGCGCGGGCCCGGCCCGGAGCCGGCGGGCGCGCACTCGTCCGGCGGGGCTCTCCCGGGCTGCCCCGGCCGGCGCCGCGGTCCTCGCCGCGCACGCCTCTGCATCCGGCCGGACCCGCGCTCCGCTGAGCCGCCTGGGTCGGGGAACGAGGAGCCGCCGGGCAGCGGGAGCGGCGGTGCGGAGCGGGCTGGGCGCGCGGCGGGTGGGAGCCCGGGGATCTCTGCCGCGCCGGAGCCCGCCGCGCATCCTTCGGCCGCTCCGGACCCCCGCTCCGGGGCAGGCTGCCCACTGGCGGAGCCGGCGCGCCCTCCATCGCCCGCGCCTCCGGAGTTGGCGAGCCCCGCTCGGGCAGGGTGTAGGCGTGGGGAGCCTGGCGGCAGCGGGCCGGGATCGAGGGGTGGAGGCGCCGAGTCTGACCCCTCCTGCCCGGGCATGGGGTCCGCAGCGCAGGGCCGCCTCGGTCCCGTGGATGCCGGCGGGACCGTCTCTGCGGGTGGGGTCGAATGGCCAACGCCAGGCACTTAGCCGCCCAGTCCCCAGCGCGGGCTCGAGTCCCAGCGTCTGGCGGGGTCCTCGCGACGTGGAGAGGCGCCGGCGATCCTGGCACCGGCAGGCGCAGGGCTGGACTGCGCCCGCCCGGGAGAGCGAGCCGGGCGCTGCCTTCTTCCTGCGGAGCTCCGCAGCCGGTCCCCAGCCCGGCTCTGCGCCCGGCGAGGTGCAGGGCCGTAGGGGCGGTGTGCGCGGCGGCTCCAGGGGCGCCCCTGGGCGGAGGCAGAGGGGCTGCGGGAGTGGCAGGAACCCCCCTCTCGTGGCCGATCGGCCTCGCTGCCTCCTCCGGGGCTTCGCTGTCTTCGCCTCGGAAACGAACCAGCGCGGGCGAACCGAGGCCCGACCCGAGGCCGCGGGGTGTTCGGGTGCCCTGGGCACACGCCCCCGGGGGTTGAAACTTTCCGGGACAGTTTCGGCCCCACCTCCACCCCGGCTGCGTGTGCTATTTGGAGCTTCCTTCCCCAGGGACGGAACCGCAGTTTGGAGCTTTTTCAAAGAAAAGACCATGCTCCCGCCTTCACTCCCCTCGGTGCTTTTGGGTGGAAGGGTGTCCGCTTGCGGGCCGGTGTCTGGAGCTGAGCTCGGCCGGGAAAGCCTCTGGAGCTCAAGCCCCAGCAGCAGCGGCGGAGACGCGCGGGGCTGGAGGAGGCCGCCTGCAGGGAGGCGCGTTCCGCTCCAGAGGCTCCGCGAAGCTCAACTGCGGGGTGCAGCCTGCGCCTCGGGCTTCCTGATCGCGCCCGGGAGCAGGGCTGGCTTCACGGCAGTTGCACACATTGCCTCTCCTTCTTTACCCCCTGCAGCTTGAGAGGGGCTGTGGCCCATCCCGTCCTCCCCTGCTCTCCCACTGCCTTGGGCTCTAGGCTTCCAGAGGCGAGCCCTGCCCAGGACAGGACACACCCCTGCCCAGTCATTTAGGGGAGTCTCGCGGGGTTGGGCTGGAGATGGGGGAGGGGTGAACAAGGATCCCTGGATGGAAGCAGCCCCTCCCTGCCCCACTCCC
This sequence comes from Tamias sibiricus, assembly GCA_025594165.1. Classification (NCBI taxonomy): domain Eukaryota; kingdom Metazoa; phylum Chordata; class Mammalia; order Rodentia; family Sciuridae; genus Tamias; species Tamias sibiricus. The sequence goes on from CM046659.1 coordinate 206,207,641, forward strand.
ACACCTCCTGGGCCAGCCTCAGGCAGGGCTGCCCCTGGCTCAATATGAACCTCTCCTGGGAAGTCCCCGCTAGCTCTTTGCCCCCTCTCCCTCATCCCCTGTGGCCAGCAGAGGGGGGCCTTAGGTGTGTCCTCCACCTACCTAAAGCCAGATTGCTGGAGCCTGAAGGCCTCACCCTGGCCTGGCCCCTGTGCTCCATGGACGGACCCCAGGTCTTCTGCCGGCTGCCTGAGGACATGTCTCTGCTCTCTTCCCCTCGCCATGTGCCATAGGCCTGGCAGGCCCCCAACCTGACTGTCAGTAGCCCCTTTGCTCCCCACGGCTGCCTGTGCTGGGGATGATTCTTCCACTCGGATCCTTAAGTCCCCAGAGAGCGGAGGATCAGGAATCACCTCTGGGTGGAGACTGTGGCTTCTCAGTATTTCTCAGCCAAAGACCTGCGTTGTACGCTCCCCCCCCCCCACCACCACCACCATTAAATGTTGGTCAGACTGCATTTCCGTGAACTTAATTCTGTTCAACGTGTCTTCTCCGTCTTTTCAGGCCCACGAGAATCTTACAGCCAGGGAGACCTGCAAGGCTGGATTCTCAGAAGAAGGCTACACGGCATTGATCTCCCCAAATATTCTGCAAGGAGAGAGGCTGCTTAAAGGTAGGGCAGGGCGTGGAGGGTAGAAGCTGGTTGCCTTCGTGCTGTGCGCCGGGGAGGTCACTTAGGCAGGAGAGGCAAGGCCTGGCTGGTCCTGGTGCTCCCCTGCTGCAGGTGGTGGTTGCCAGGTCTGTGAGGTGTGGACTGGTCGACCTCAAAGGCATTTTGCATCAAGGTGAATGATTCAGAATCCCTGTCATTTGTGAGTGAGGTGAATCATTTCCTGGGCAACAAATTGGAATTTGGATGTAACGTCACCCAAATAATGTGCAGAGAGAGACTTTCTTACCAAGTATTTTTATGTATGAAATTCTGGATTCTTAAATTATCCCTGCTCTGAAATGCATAATAAAGCAGACGATGTTGTTGGAAATGCGGTAAATAAGCCCACAGACGTTCTGTTCACAAATGTGGCATTCGTTTTCATTACTGCCCCACTGACAACACGGAAACACACACACGCAGGAGGGAACTACCAATTAGCTTTGTCGTAATTGCAGGATCATGTCCACATTGTGACGGGCGTATGGGAGGCAGCTTAAGAACCCACGCGACAATAGATCATGCTGTACATCGATCTGTTTCTTTTTTAAGACAAACTAATTAAACTTTATATTTGCATAGGAGGGGAAATAAATCAGTTGTTGTTTTACTGACGTTTCAGAGTTGTGCCAAGAGCACCTTGGCCGGAAAGCGCCCCTCTTGGTCTCCGTTTGTCAGAAGTGGCAGCCTTTGAGCTGACTTCAGAGTTTTCTGAGGGGGGGGCAGACTTGATAAAGTGTCAAGGCTGAACTTCAACATTCACACTAAAATATTCCTCTGCCCTTGACTGCTCCCCGTTTCCCTGGATAGAGGGCAGCAATTCCTGTGTGTGCGCACACAGTGGTGTGTCCACTCACACACACAGTGGGGCGACGTTTCTATCTACATCCTTCCAGACCCAGCCTGTTGGCTTCCTTAATTGTTCCTGGTTATGTAAATCAGGTTTGTATTTGCACCAGCATACATTTTCTTTTATGTATGTATACATACATACATATATATAATATCTACCATATATGTTACATGTATTAGTTATTGTTTTTACTTATTTGTTTGTATATGGTGCTGAGATTCGAACCCAGTGCCTCACACATTCCGGGCACGTGCTCTACCACTGAGCCACAACTCCAGCCCTCCAAGCGTAACTTTTAGTACTCATTTTTTGTTTTTCAATTTGTGATATCATTGACTCTCGTTGATTACAAAAAACAAAAAGTTTCCAGGTAGCCTGCCCCCGGGAGCAGAATGGCCCCGTCTTGGAAGTGTGCGTGGGAAAGTGTCCTCAAGAAGTGCCGTCAGTCGTGCCTCCGTGTCCATTTGGAGTTTGCCGGGACAGACATCTCTCAGGGTCCTTTGGTTGACTGCGCTCCCTGTGGGCTGGCAGAAGAGGCCAGGAGTGCCCTGGCACTTTGTGGTGCTTGCCACACAAGACGGGTACATTCTCTGTCCTGCTGTGGGTGCGTCCTAGACACCTCTGCTGAGGCGAGCCTGTCACCGCGGGCCTCCGGCAGCACAGGGATGAGCATGATAAGATCTGGGAGTATCCATCGTCCTCAGGGGCTGGCAGCGGTGGGTCTGCCTGTGACAGAGTGTGGCAGGCCCTTGTGCTGGCCAGGAGGCGTCCCCATGGGCCTTGGGCACCCATCCACACTCTGCTGTGCTCTCGGTGGGTGTGGCGGACAAGCTGGATCACTGGCCGAATGTTGCCTGGCACCTGGGTGCCCGTGGTGTTCACCTAGTTCTGGACAGGGAGCCGCGGCGCCTGGGTGTGGTCATTGTGGAGACGCAGCTCTTGTCCCTGAGAAGCGGCCTGGCCCAGGCCTGGTTCAGGGAAGAGGGTTGGGGGCCACCAGCGCTGGGGCCTTCTCCTCCCGCCTCAGCTCCCCCTGGCCTGGGTGCCCCACCCTTTTCCTGCTTTCTTCCCCTTGCTTTTCTTAAGGTGTCACATCTCAGGAGCAGAGAGTCATTTTTAAGGAAGACTTAGAACTAATTTCACACATATGGAGACAGAAGCTAAAACTGCAATACACGCAAGCCAGGACATGCAAACCTTCCTGTGTGTGTGTAAAACTTTGCGACTGCAAGAACACAGCGGAGACGGATGTGTCAAAAATAAATGAGAGGCGGTGTTCCTGTTGTTCTGGTAGGAGTCGCGGTAAATAGATAACGGCTGCTCGTAAGTGAGCTATTCCAGCAGAGAGAACTTAACCTTAATTTGACAAGCAAAGCTTCATAGCGCCCGCTTCGTTGTAAGTTCGCCATGAGCTGCTAACGACCACTCCGAGGCTCCTCTCTGCCTGAGTCAGCTCCCCAGCAGCCCCAAACACACACTTTCCGGCAGGAGCGATTTGTTACACAGTAATTAACTTGTTTATGATAAATGGATGGAAGAAATGTCGTGGCATTTTGTTTTATGTCTAAATGAAAAGCATTTGCATTCTAAAAATTTCATGCTAATTAGGCTTAAAATAGTTTCCCCCAATAGGGTAACAAATACTATGTATTGAGAACCTTTTGAGAAGCAGAGCTGTTCAGTGTGGGAATGCGGGTGCTGCCCGGCTGGTCTGCAGTGTCCTCGGTCCCCACGCCCGTGTTCCCTGCCTGCATTTACTGGAGCACACTGGCATGTGTTTGCGCACACCCCTGCCGTGGTCCTGTGTTGGGGTAGTTCACCTTGGCCGTGGTCATGATGGGTGGTCACACCTGAGCTGGGGCGGGCAAGCTGTCCTCCTGGGCTACGCTGCACTTCAGGCCCAGCAACTGCTCAGCTGGTGTCTTTTTCTCTCTTTGTTAATAATTAATGGTCAGCCTGCCCAGAGTGGCGGCCCTCCGCCATGCCCTGCACTGCCCTCCAGCTGGCCTGCAGAGCCCTGGACAGCACAGCAGCTTGGCAGTAAAGCCTGTGGGGGCAGCGGAGGCCTCGAGGGTCACCCCTCTTTGATGCTGGAGGGACAGTGACAGGTGAGGGGGCACGGTGCTGAGGGGCAGAAGGGCTGGGCATTATCTGAGGGCAGTGGGTACACTGCGGGTTCGGATGACTAGGAGGAAGAGTGCTGCTTTTAATGACTCATTTATGTGACTTCCTCAGAAAAGCCTTCCTTCTCCCAGTTGCCCATCTGCTCAGGACCGTCCTGGGTCCCTTACACCACACTGTGCTTCCTCTTTGGAGAATTTACATCATCCAGACAATCGTCTCTCTTAACCTATAAGGGTCACAAAGGCAGGAGCCCCACCATTCTTGTTTACCATTTATATCATTTCAGAATATTCTTAGCCAATAGGATAAAACCCAATTAGCAGAATCTTGATAAATGGGGGTTAATCTTTCTCACTTTACAGTAAGTGCAGAGATATGGTCAGCGGTGGGGGCAGTAGGTCAGTAATGTTTTCACAAGCCTAATATTCTCCATTCTTACCATTCTACCACATTTGGCTTCTCATCATTTATTGCCTCATCGTTACAAACTAGCTGCTGTGGCTGCACATTTGTATCTGACTTCAGAGCCCATGAAGGAGGGAGTGGTAGCACCATCCTGCATTTCTTGCCTATATGAAGAAAGCAAAAGCTTTCTCAGCATCCCTGCAGAGTTTCTCATTGGCTAGAACTAGGTCGCATGTCACCAGCTGAATGAGGCAGGGAGGCTGGGAGGACAGAGAATCGCAGTCATGTTTGACTTAGATCCATGATAATCCATTACCTTATTGATGAGCACAGTGCTTGACATGATGGGATTCTGCTTTAGGAAGGAGGAAGTGAGGAAAGGGTGCCTGAGTGACAATTCATGTCTGCCGCAGAGCAGCGTGCCTGACCCTAGCCAGGCAGCCATGAGGAGTGCCTCCTGTGCATGCGCAGAGCGAGAGAGGAGGCGCTGGGAGAGGTCGGGTCTGGACCCCTGTGGGAGCATCTGTCCCAGCGTGGAGAGCAAGAGCGGGGCGGAGCAGACCAGCGACTGCCTCGGTGTTGCTCCGCCCCTGCGGGCGTTGCTCCGCCCCTGTGGGTGTTGCTCCGCCCCTGCAGGCGTTGCTCCGCCCCTGCGGGTGTTGCTCCGCCCCTGCCGCCCAGCTTGACTGCCCTCTGAAGACAATGGAAGGCCAGAAGCAAGGCAGGGGTGGGTTGCCCCCTGCCCCTGTTACCTGGCCCAGTGCAGGTGCGGTCCTGTTAGAGGGAGCAACAGCGCCTTCCTGTCTCTGTGTCCTGCACCCACAGCAGAGAGGATGCTGGGAGTGTTTGAATTAGTGGCTCACCAAGCTCCAGTGCCTGCAGCTCCTAGACCCTGCGGGCTGCCCTCCAGGTCCACTCTCTGCCTCTCCTGTGCTGACCCGTGTGGCTGACCCTGTGCCCACACAGGCTAAGCCTCCAGAGCCTTGGGAGGGGGTCAGCGTGCCTCCTGTGGTCAGTGGTATCTGGCCTCATTAGCCCACCAGGTCAGGCTCTGGAAAGCTGGCCTTTCTTCCTGGTAAAAAGGAGAAGGCTCAGTGGGCTCTGTCCTGCACTTGGTCCTCCCTGCTTCCCCTTCCTGGAGCACGCTTGGGTCTGGGGTGCAGCAGGCATTTGTGGCTGGAGGAGGGTGGGAAAGACCCAGTCCCAGGTGGGCTCCTTGAACAACTCACGGCCCTGCACGCCTTTCTCCTGAGAAGTGAGGGGAGCCGGTCACCTGCAGCTACGCGCCTCCCAGCTCAGGGGAACGGTAGCACACACGGCAGCCAGGCTGCCCCAGGCTCCCCCCGGGCCCCCATGTTCTGTGGCCTTAGTGTCTCCATGCAGCACAGGGGATCGGGGACCCATCAGGGTCAAATGAGTGAAGTGAATATTCCCTTGAGATGCTTCTGTGGCCAGAATCCCATGAGCCCTCACTGTCCCAGGACAGGGTGTCCCCCTGAGCCACCAGAGTGTGAGCCCTGCTCTTGGTCCTCACTGCCCTTCCAGGAGGCCTGGTTCATGCCCGGGGCTTTGCCTGTCCGTGCTGTCCACTGCACCAGGAGGAGAGTTAAGGCCAAGCAGGGCTCAGCCTGCTGGTGGCTTGGACTGGCTCTGAGCAGGTCTTCCTGCCCCAGCAGCCCGGGGAGGCCTCTTCCTGAGCACGCAGACTCCACTTCCCCTGCCCCGGCGTCTCCCAAGCAGTACCCAGAGCAGACGGTAGACCTGTGTGCCTCTTTGGCCACCTTGAGGGACAGTCCTGGCCGGTCAGGGGCCACTGTGGTGGGCTTTCAGCAGCTTCCCTGTTGCAGCTGGGCTGGCCCCAGGGTTGGGGGTTGGGTGGGAGGCGAGGAGGGCGCTGTGGGAAAGCCGCCGCAGGAGCCGCAGCCCACAGAGGCCCCAGAAGCCGCGTCTGAGAACAAAACAGAGCGAGCCCCGCTGCCCTTGCTCCCTGCCCGCACAGACCTGCTTGTGCTGTGTCCAGCTGCTCCGCCGCAGCCCAGGCGGAGTGCGTCATGGCCTCGCTGCACATGGGGACAGTCACCTGCATTCTGTGCCCTGAACCAGGATTCTGAGCCTGGAGCCTCTGTCCTCTGCCCTCTGTGACTGCCCTGCACTGAACAGCGTCCCTCCACAATGGGCAGTGCGAGTTACAGAGGCGGACGTGCGTGCTCCCCATCACTCTGCCTTGAAGAGGAGTTAGGCTTCCTGTGTGGGGGGACATGTTTCAGTTGAATCTCAGGGGAGGGAGCTAAGCGGGTGGGGCCAGGCTGTGCTGACCCTCGCTGCGGCCAGTCCCATGCACAGCACCTCCCTCGGCCTTCACAAAAGCCCTTCCTCAGGCAAGATGGGCCCTTTGTGGGGCTCAGAAGCTGGCAGTCAGTGAGGCCCAGAGAGTGGCCCACACGTGCCCCTTGCCTGCCCTTCCTCAGCCCCTCCTCCCTGCCAGCTCATTCCGTGTGTCCTGTAATGTCACTTCAGGTGGTTTCAGAGCACTGTGGCCACCTGCAGACGGGAGGCTCTGGTGTCCAGGGCCACAGTCCTGCCCTCAGCAGTGCCCAAGGGCTCAGTCCTGCTGATGGTCTCTCGGCTCTGGCGGCCACAGCAAATGAAGCCCATGAGTCAGAAGCCCCCAGCGGCACTTGCTGGTGTCCAAGGGCCTCTCTGAAATGGGTCACGCTCTGTGGGCCTGGGCCTTTGCGAGCCAGGCCTGGGCTGGGAAGGGCTGGGACTCTGTGATGCCCAGTTTCCTCATTCTGGCCATGCAGTGGACGGACAGCAGCGGACAGTCCAGGCCGTGTTCTCAACAGGTTTCCGACTGTGCCGTGCTGGGGACCATGCAAGGAAAGACCCTGACGAAGGGCCCGTCTCAGGAAGCCACTTTGCCCGGAGCTAGGTTGATGCCCAGGGCCATCATCATGGTGCTCACTGTGCCTGGGGCGCCAGGGACCTCGGGGAAGCAGAGTTCAGGTCACACGTGGGCTCCCTCACGTGGCTACCTGAGAGGACACTGGAGAGAAGCTTCCTGGGTCTCTCCGTGTGCGGAGGGCCTGGGCTCCTGGGTGTGGGGCCTCCTGTCCCCAGGTGCCTCTCCGGGGCCCACCTGGCTTCCTCTAGCCCCACCATCCTCCGACACCGTGAACCCTCTGTGCCCACACTTCTGGGTGACCTGCTGGGCTCCGAGCACTTCCCACCCTGACTGAAGCGGGCTTGGAGTCTTGTGTGAGCTACCAAGACCTGCGGATTCTTTTCAGAAATAGTGATTTTCTAATTCTACCCTGCAGGGTTATTTTTTCTTCTTCTTTTTTTTTTAATCACAATGAAATTCATACTACAGTTTAAATGAAGTATATTTGGTACGTAGTTACCTCTAGTGTTTGCTTCATGATATTAATTTCAAAATGTGGAAATTTTGTGAATTCTCTCAGGCAGCAAATGGATGTGGGTTAGAATTAAGGAGAAGACTCCCTCCCTCTCCTTCTTCCCTCCGTCACTCCTTCCTCCTCCCTCTCCCTCCCCCCCTCCCTTCTCCCCTCCTTCCCTGCTCCCTCCTTCCCCCTTCCCTCCCTCCTCCCTCCCTCCCTTCTCCTTCATCCCTCCTTCCTCATCTCTCCCTCCCTCCTCCCTCCTTCCCTTCTCCCTCTTTCCCTCCTTCCTCTCCTCCCTCCTTCTCTCCTTCCTCCTTCCCTCCTTCCTCCTCCCTCCCTTCTCCCTCCTCTATCCTTCCTCCTCCCTCTCCCTCCCTCCTCCATTCTCCCCTCCTTCCCCCTTCCCTCCCTCCCTTCTCCTTCATCCCTCCTTCCTCATCTCTCCCTCCCTCCTTCCTCCTTCCCTCCTCCCTCCTCCCCTTTTCCCTCCTTCCCTTCTCCCTCCTTCCCTCCCTTCCTCCTCCCCTCCCTTCCTCCTCCCTCCCTCCTCCCTCCCTCCCTCCTCCCTCCCTCCTCCCTCCCTCCCTCCCTCCCCTCCCTCCCTCCTCCCTCCCTCCCTCCTCCCTCCCTCCTTTCTCCCTTCCTCCCTCCTCCCTCACTCCCTTCTCCCTCCCTCCCTCCCTCCCTCCTTCCTTCCGCTCTCTTTCCTTCTCCCTCTATCCTCCTTCCCTCTGCCCTCCCTCCCTCTCTCCTTGCCTTTCTTTCTTCTTTGAAAATATGGTTAAATAAATGCCAGAACTAATCACAAACTGAGAGAGAGCAAGCCAGCGTTCGTCTTTTCAAAGAACGTGCCTACCATTCTGACTTTTTGAAGGAGCTGTTGTTCCTCCTGGTGAATTCCGCCACAAAACAGACCTTAAGCTGAGAGAAGTGTCTTCCCGTCAAGGACAATAAAGTTCTCCCGAGTGTGCTCCCCAGAGGGCACTGCTGTGGTGGCCAGCTGGGCTGATCCTCCACCAGAGGAGGCAGGCGCCTTTCTGCCCCGGCTCCAGGCTGCCCTCTCCTGGCGCCCTCCAGTACTGCCTCCAGCCGTCTCCCTACCACTGGCCAGGCTAATGGTTCCTAATCAAAGAGAACAAAGCAAAAGGCCCTATGGATTATCTTTGACCAGTTTGTACTTCCAAAGCCACTTTCTTCCAGTGCCGCCAGGGGACAGAGCTGGTGCTTTGGGGACTTAGCCATATGCTGACATTCCTCAGGTATAATGCTTCCGCCATGCCTGCCCCAGGTCAGGTGGCACGGAGGGGAAGGTCTGTGTGGCCGTGTCCCACTGTGTTCTCCAGGGAGAGCGTTGCTCAGCTCCCAGACGGTGTGTTCCAGTGTGGTACAAACTCCACGCACACAGCGGCTCAGCAGCACACACGCGTTATGCTGAAGTTCCGAGTCAGGAGGGGAAACGGGCCCTGCTGGCCCTGCTCAAGGTGTCCCGTGGCGGGGCTGAGGCACCGCCTCCCTAGCTCAGGCCACCTTCCCTCTCGGGCCGGCAGGCAGCACCTCCGCCTCGCTTTCCTCTCCCACTTGAGAACCTGTGTGACTGCCGAGGCCCGCCAGCAGGATCCAGGGTGACCTCCCGTCTCCTGGTCCTCCGTGTAGTCACCCCTGCAGATTCCCTGAAGCACACAGGTGACATGCTCATGGGCTCTGGGGTTAGCGTGGGACCTTTCCAGGGTGCCGTTGTTCTGATGGTGGGGTGGCTGGGGCGCGTGGCAGTGTCTCTGGCTTCTGTGCATGGAGGACTGGTTATGTCTCCCACGCTGAGCAGTGCGATCCGTGGTCCAGCGCAGCCTCAGTGGTCTCTGGTGGCCCACCGTGGAGGGGCGGGAAGCAGGGCCTCGTGTGTGAGGAAGGTCCCTCTGTGGGGAGCTCCAGACTCGGCACCGCCTGCGCGGCTCTCGTCCAGTCCTGCCTGGCTCAGAGCCCCCACCCCGTGAGAGCCGCCTGCTTTGCCCAGTGTCTGTAATTAGGGCTCTGTGGGCGGCTGCTTCCCGCGGGGCGGCCGTGGGAGAGGCTGAGGGGACGTCACTGGAGCCCACGGCAGCCTCGGGTCTGCCTGCTTTCCACTGGCCATGTTGGAGTCTCTGTTTCCTTGCTGACAGCGTGTGTGGATTTAGGAAGGATTAAGGTAAGCTCTCGGCGACAGATAAATATCCGCCGGGCCTGAGAGTGCCACCCCATGCCTGGCTGGTGGCAGGTGGCCCTCAGGAGCTCGGGCGCAGGTGATAAGAGGCCTACTTGACCCTGGGATGGGGACACTTTCCATTTGGAATGTGACTCGATCGACCTGCAGCCCCACAGTGTCGTGTGCAGGCGCCACGTCCGCCCCAGGAGGGACTGCTCCTGTTGCCTGAGCACCCGGGTAAGACGCGGCTCGCAGGCGCTCCCAGGCGCCCGGCGGTGTGTGGCTGCGGCTGTGTCTGACTTGGAGGAATGTCGGGGGTTTGCTCGGCATTTGTCTCGCTGCCCAGATGTAAGCGTGGGGCCAGCTGTGCTGCTCTGCTTGGACGGTTGAGGAGCTCGGTGTACAGTTTGCCAGGGTTTGAAGCCCGGCCTCTGCCCAAAGAAGGGCCAACAGGAATGCAGGCCCCCGGCCACCGCGGGAACAGAGAGCACTTGGCGGGGGTTGGGGGGACGGAGGCGAGTTCTAGTGGGTGCTCACCCTCCCCCGGGGATTCCGTTTCCCTGCTGCAAAGCGGAGGGTAGGATTTTCCACTCTGGTCTGAGAACTACCTGTCTCCAGGACTCTTGCTGAGCCTGGCAGGCTCCTGGGTCCTGTCCCAGATTTACCCTGTCTGTCCACTACAGTGAGATGGACAGTGGCCACTGAGAGATGCTCTCCCTGTAGCCTCTGAATTTGGCCAGATTTGGAGAAAGGGTCTTTGCAGATGCATTTAAGGATCTCAAGATGAGATTGTCCTGGGTTCACTGGGAGTGCCCTAAATCTGGTGACAAATTTCCTTGGAAGATGAGACATGGATGCAGGGGACGAGGTCTTGTGATACGGAAGCAGAGACCAGAGCAGCTGCAAACCAAGGACTCCTGAAGTCACGGGAGGCTGGAAGAGGCCAGGACAGTCTGCTCCAGCCTGTGGAGGGAGCACGGCCCGGCTGGCCCCTTGGTTGCAGGCTTCTGCCTCCAAACCCCAGGAGAATGCATTCCTGTTGTCTTAAGCCACCAAGTTTGTGGTCACTTGTTACAGCAGCCCCGAGGAACTGATCCACCCACTGGATTGGAAATTCTGCCTGTTAATCCATCTCCCAGGGAACCTGATAGTCACAAGAGCCTGAGGGCTTCCGGCTTAGAGGGGATTTAGCTCCAGACTCCCGGGTCGGCCTCCCCGTTGAGTGGCTGTTTCTGTGGGGGTGTCTGCAGTGGTACCTGGCTTCCTGAGGTGCAGTGGGGGTGACACGAGGCCCCGCGTTCAATCTCACCCAAACAGCAAACGAGTCAGTTTCCTGTCGTAACGTAGCGTTTCACGTCGTCCAGTGTGACGTGGAACAGTTTCGCATTTCTTCTGCTGGCCTCCACAGGAAGACTTAACAAGGGTGGCAGCTCGGAGGGTATCAAGGAGATACATTGTAGATACCTTGTTACTCTCAGGCCTGCCTTGCTGGGGGGCTTGCTGCTCAGTAGCAGTGGAGGGAAGGCCACCCTCTGCTGATGACAGTGGAGGTACGTGGGGGGCAGTTTTAGAACTGCCTCCTCTCCCCCCAACTGTTTTACGGCAGAAATGCAGAAGCCCTTGTTCTGGCTGTGACTTGTTTCTCTCTGGGGCAGCTGCACTTGCCACCTGGCCCTCCGCACCACCAGAGGCAGGTCAGCACAGGCGCAGGGCAGGGCTGTGGTGTGGCGCGGTGTGACTGCGGCCACTGCCTAAGGTGCATGGTAGCCCCCACTCCTGGGTTTGCGGCGGACAGGGGAGCCCTTGCGGCCTGCGGGGGCTCTGCGTCTCACTCTGGTGTGGTGGCTGTGCGCCATGCAGCCTGGTGTCCTTCTTGCTGGGTCGTGGTGGCCCCAGAGCTGTGCTGGGACAGGAGTGGGCCTGCCAGTCCAGACACGATGGACGCCACAGTGCTGCAGGCCATCACTTGTCCAGCATGGAGCCCTCGGAGAGGCCCTGGGCCTGGGAGGGGGAAGCGGCCTGTTGGCCTGCCCCGGCCTGTGAGTGTAGGTGCCAGTCCTGCCCTCTGCCTGCCTCCTCTCTGACTCCTGTGGGGCCGTCACCCCTCTCCGCACCTGACAGCCGCGAACCCCGACGTCCCTGTGCTGGCCTCAGTCCTCCGGGGGCGCTCGGGGCCCACCGCAGCACATCCACAACCCCACTGCCTTCCCGAGGAGTGTGCCCGTGCCCAGCCAGAGGCGCCCTGTGAGACTCGGGCACTCTAATTTCTGTCCCCCCAGCAGCCCGGGAGCTCGGAGCCTGAGGGCTGACCTTTGAGGCAGGCATTTCTCCATTAGGCGGTGGCTGCATTCGATGGGTTTTATGGCTTCGTTTGGGGACTGTTCCCTCATTGGCCTTTACGTTCTGATGTGTGGCCAGGGACCTTTTGGCAAAGGCATGTTTTTAAAATTGAATAAATAAATTATGGAGTGACTTATTTAAAACCCCACAGGCTGGTGGGGGAGAGGCAGCCCACGAACGAGTCGCTCGCTGCTGTTATTTATTAATAGGGCGCTGGTGGGATTGGGTCGTGTCACGTGGTGCTAGTGCTGCAGCGCTGATGGCTAGCAGGGCCAGGGCAGGGTGCCCCAAGGCCCACGGGAACCCGGCTGTCGAGAGCTGGGCTGCTTCAGGTTGTCGCGTTCTTGGCCACCTTGCCTCGGGTGTAAGGAGGGAACACACAACTTCCTTTTCTAGTCCTTATATTCTAAGAGAAAATGAATTCCAGGAGGGATTCAAGGCTAGAAAATGTGGCCAAAAGTCCAGAAAACCATAGAACTTGTGTTTACCTGATGAGGGGGGGCTGAGCGAGCGATGGCGCTCTTTCTTTTCCACTCATTTCTTTTTGCAGTCCTGGGTCTGAGTCTCGGTCTCCCTGCTTGGGAGGCAAGCACTCCACCAGGGAGCCGACCCCCCTCCCTCCCTCCTTCCTTTTTTATCTTGTATTTCTTCTCATTGGTGCATTTTAGTTGTACAGATTATTGGGGTTCTTTCTGGCATCATCACACGTGTGGAATATAATTGCTCTTCTTCCTCCTTCCCTCTCCTCCTCTCTCCCCCCGTTCCCCTTTCTCCATTCTCTGGTCTTCCTTCTGTGTATCTGTAGGTTCTCAGGATCAGTGCTGTGCAGTCATACGTGAAGGTGGAATCACTTGGCATATCATGTATGCACATTGCACATGTGTAGGCTGGTCAGCTCCACTCCACTGTCCTCTCTTCCTGCTGCTCCACCTTCCCCTCAGTCCACTTCCTTTGCTCTTTATGTCTTCCTTCTACTTTAAAAGGACTCCCAAATCCCCCCTTATTTTGGTCTAGTTTCCACATATGACAGAAAACATTCAACCCTTGATCTTCTAAGTCTGCCCAGCCCTTTCTTTTAAATTTTGAGACAGAGTCTCCCTACATTGCTCAGGCTGATCTTGAATTTGCAGTCCTCCTGCCTCAGCTTCCCATGTAGCTGGGATTACAGGCAGGCACCACAGTACCCAGCAACTTTTTTGTCTTGAATGAACTGGACAGCTTAAGGATTGATCCTCATGGAAGTGTAAGTTATACTTCTATATGGGGGGAAAATAGAGTTAGATGCTTGAAAGGTTAATGGCTGGTAAACATCAATTTTCTACAATCCTGTCTAATAAAAATAGCTTATAAGACATAAAATGTCATGCTGCCAAAATTACAGGGGCCTTGGAAATCCATTTTGAAGTCTTGCATCCTTTGAAAATGGTCAGGTGTGTGATAGCATCAAGTGTCTTGTCTTCATAGTTGAGGGAGGGTATCTGTAGGAGAGGTAGTGGCTCTCCAGAGTGGTGAAGGTGTTTCCTCTGGGGTATTTTCACTTAAACACTTAACACATCTCTGGATTTGTAGTCCTGGAAACTTCAGGTGCACTTTACTGGGGAGCAGTATGGCCACCCAAGTAAACCCAAACTGTCCCTCTTGGTCTCCTCTATGACACTGTGGAAGTGTTAAATGCCATGAACATAATATTCTCTAGAAATATTGCACTTAAAATACGATGGCGCAGGCAGACTTTGTGCAGCCTGTGATGTGAGAATGGGATTATCCTCACTTTTGAGATTGGAATTCACACACAAATAGGTTCCAGAACCTTCTGGGTTTGAGAGGGAGAGAACTGGGAGGTAGGAGGATAGGATTCCATCTCAGCACCACCACCTCCACCTCCCTGCCTCGCTTGCTGTACTTGGCGTGCAGGATGCAGTGGGTGGAGCAGGGGCCGATGTTGCTAGAGGACATGTGGAGAGCTTGACTTAAAGATAATTGTTCTCTGCATGCTGATATCTCCGTGCCCTTTAGGTGCTGGGTCTTTGCTGTATTAAACCAAGCCCATTGACAATCGAGATCCTTCTTTCTTAGTGATGGAAGATGGCCCTCTGCATCCAGCTTGCTGAATCAGTGCAATAGTGGGCCAGTTAGCTGTCTGTAATCTCTTTGTGAGCAGGATTAAATCACCCTGCAAGCTGGCATGGAGCCATAGGCCATGACTCTGCCGTCTCGGAATATGAGGAGCCAGCCTGGAAGTTCACATGTCAGCATTTAAATTCTGACACTCTCCCATGCTCCCCCGATTCTGCAGTGGTGGCTCTCACCTGTCATCCTCATATGGAGCATGAGGCCATGTGAGGGTAAAAAAAGAATGGGAGTTTTCAGCACTATCCATCTGAAAGTTGTACCTGCCCCCTGGAACAAAGGAAAAGGTGCCACTAATGAGATGGTTCTGTCGCAATGTGAGAGAATCTTGGTTTCATCTTTTCACAATTCAAAAATAAAAATGAAGTGTGGATAAGTTCTCCCCTCCGTGTGCCAAGGTTCGCTTTGGGGTCAGGGAGGGATGTGCGCTGACCCACTTGTGTAATGCTTGCTGTGTTCAAATAAGGCAGTTAGTTCACTGAGCAAGAGGCCAGGCCAACTGAGGGGTGGGAACAGATGGGGAGTAAATGGGTGGGGAGCTGCCAGGGAGAGCCAGGCCAGAAGCACAAAGATGTTCTCTTACTTGGATGGTTCCTTCTTTCACTTAAAGATGTGTCGTTAATAGCTTTTCCTTGCTGTACAAAAGCAGCCCCAAAGAGAGTCCTCTTCAGGCTAAGCCTTAGTCCTCTTGGAAGCCTGAGGCTCTAGCCTGCTGGTGCTCAGGATTGCCAGAGACTTGCCCCCCATTGTTGCCATCTAAAAGGAAGATTCTGGAGGAATATCATTCTCTGATGTGCACATAAAAAGTCCTCCAGCAGCGTTTTAAGGTTGTGGCTTCAAGGAGGCATTAATTAATCACCTCCTGCAGCCCAGGGGAGTCAAGGGGCTGCTCCTGAGATACGGAGGCTGCAGGCTCCAGGCTGCCCTCTGCCTGGCTACTCCTCCCTGCCAGGTGGAAAATCACATTGTTTCCTCACTGTGAAGGATGCTTATTCTATCAGGAAGGTGTCCCTTCCATATGGTTATCCAAGAGTCCTCTTATTGCAGTTCCCCCTTATCAAGGTTCAAATATTAGTATTTCCTTCTGCTTAAATGCCAGGTGGTTCAAACTTTATCAGAAAATGGCATCCTGAATGAGTGCATTGTTTATTATATATGTTCTTGCTCACCCTCGGGGATGGCAAATGCTGACAGTAAAACCATGTGCAATTCAGGACCGTTGTCTCTGTGTTTCTGAAGGAGTCCTAGTTCTGAACATCAGTAGGATGGGAAGCAAATGCTTATCTATTTATTTCCTAACATACTGCACTGCTAATCTCAACTTTCCGTCTCCCAGTGGAACTGCTCTTGGTGAGACTGTGGCCTCTCTCCGGGAAGTTATTTGATTTTTGATGTAAGGAAAAGGATTAATGCAGTTGGGTTTTGATAAGGCTGGCCGTCTGCATGGCGCAGATGCTGTCATCCACTCGTATCGCTGACAGTCGGTTCGTTATGCTGGAGCACTGCAGAGTGGCGATATGGGACGTGCAGAGATAATTGTAGTTTTGCTATTTAAAAAATAAATCTAGTGCTTTACAGTGTTAAAATGATAACCTGTTTAGGGAAACTCACAGTGCCTGTCTTTTGGCACAGAAAAACCTCTTCTAGAAGCTTGACTTGGATCCTATTAATCTATTTTTATTTTTCTGAGCATAAATTAAAGCCTATTTCTATTTGAACTTAAGCTAGAACCTACCAGAAGTGCATTTCTGTGCACTTTAGAGCTAAAAACATCTACAGAGGTTTTCAGTGATCTTGAGCTTTTAGCTTAGATGGAGTTGCTTCAACTTAGTGTAAATAGCTCAATATGTGGTAGGCATTTTTGATTACAGTGCTATCTTAGCAGTTACCTGGGTGGGGGAAAAGAGGATTAGGAAGGCATAATTGAACAGTGGATAAATGTCATTCTATGTTACTGATGCTTTTCTATCCCCTCTAGGAAAATGTCAGGGCTATGTCTAGGATCCCTATTACACACCCTTCTGGGACTAGTGTGCTATGACTCATTGGTGTTGCTGATTCCTTTGTGGCTAAGTCAACTATTCTAAAGGAATGAACATTCATGGAGACGAGGTAAACCTAGTCCAACAGAGACTGGGCCTGCTGTTTTATAATAGTGGCTCTAAGATTGCCACAGGGTCAGGAGCTATTAGACTGAGGGAGACATGGGGCCAGGAAGATTTCACACTTTTCAGTAATATATCACATTGTTCATTTTAATGTTTTCATTGGTGTTTTACTTCATAGATACTTGTAGATCTCAGTGTTCCTAGATATCAAAGTAGTTCTAACCATCACTCTTCCAGTCATGAGGGAATCCCAGAGAGTCTTAGACTCTCTATTGCCTTTGAAGACTCCAGCTCCCCAAAGATTAAAGATCAAATGTGCCATGCCAGGGCCTCCATGCAATGGTCCAAGGTCTTTTTTTCCCTTTTTCCCAATGCCACGCCCATTCCCTTCTAGGCACCAACACCAAACTACCTACTGAGGTAGTAAGAACTCTTCCTTACTCTGTTCTTTTAT
Source organism: Tamias sibiricus (assembly GCA_025594165.1). Classification (NCBI taxonomy): domain Eukaryota; kingdom Metazoa; phylum Chordata; class Mammalia; order Rodentia; family Sciuridae; genus Tamias; species Tamias sibiricus. The sequence goes on from CM046659.1 coordinate 206,224,329, forward strand.
TTTAGCTACATATTCTGCATGGGAGTACCTCACAGGGGCTTCTAACTCAAATGCCAATTCTTATTGAGTGCTCTTTGCTTTATTCTCCCATTCCTTCTGCTTAAGTCAAATTTATTAATTCCGCCTCTGTTGTCTCATTATTTTATTAAAATGTGTAAGGCTATAATGTATAGTATTCTCCCCTCCATGACTTTTAAAATTGTGGCCATATTGTGATTTTGCATGTGTGTGTGCACACTGATGAATGCTATATAACAATTATGGAAGTGAGGCGAGGGTGGGCATGATGGAACTAGAGATAGAGAGATGCCCCAGAGCACCCCCATGAGACCTTCTTCTCAGGAAGAAATCTTCGTGATAGAAAGGAGATAAGTTGTTTTCCCCTGCCTAGAATGGAAAGAGGCTGAAACTGACAAGTAGGAAAATATGAAAGCATGATAATTGGAAAAAGATGGGGCATTAAATGGAAAAGCCAAAGTATTTTTCATCTTGCACCTGTGTATTAGGGATCACTCAGTTTATTTATTAAGGCTTTATCAAAGTAAAGTAAGACAAGTAGTTTTTAGTCTAATGAAATTGCCCCACTGTGAGCTGTGATAGCTTTAGGTATCCAGAGTATAATTGGATAACAATGACAGTTACTACATTTGGAAGTTTTAGTACTGGGTAGCCTCTCCCTTTCTGGGCCTTCTTCACAGTGCAGTTTATAAGCATCCTGATGAAGTGGGGAAGACTGACTTTCCAAGTCCCAATCCCAACATGGAACTGCAGATGAATGCTAATCGAGCCTGGGAGGCCCTCACTTTTTAGCACAGCACACTGTAGATCTGTTATAACCTGGGTGAAAAGCCAATGTACTGCCATTTGGTAAAAACTTTCACTTGTGACTATTTGGCTAGTCCCAGAATCTGCAAGCCAAGCAGTTGCTTTTCTGGGGGTCTGGGGACCAAGGAGACTCACTTTTTGAATTCTACATCATTTTTTAGATGTCTCAGTTATTACAAATTCAAACCCTCCCACTTTACCCTTCTCTCTGTAGTGGTATCTGCCAGTTTTTACTTCTGAAATTGGGTACCTTTATAAAATTATATTGGCCTGTGGGAACTGAGATCTACAGGTTCCCATGTTTTTAAATGTACAAAAATCAAACTGCTAGGCTGATAGTACTTTATTGATTCATCTCCTTGCTCTGCTTCACTGAGCCACAGACCTCCCCAGTGAGGCAGTGATGTTTTGATATTGACCATAGCATAGAAGTCCTCACTCTGGATATTGAAGTAATGTGTTTATGGACTCAGGATATAGATCATTACCATGCCTTGGGTGACTTCATGCAGCAGCACACCTGGCTGGTGGCTTTGGGGACCTTCTGTTTTGAGAACATGAAGACTCCTTTAACCTGGTATTCAGTGCCCTGGTAAAGACCTCCCCTCCCATTTAGAGTCTTCTAGAAGTATCTACAATATTTACTGTAAGGGGAACTGGGACAGAATGAAAGTGGTTTGCAAAGTTCATATTTTCTCTTCCAGCAGCAAGGAGTTGAGGCTTTTCTAGGTCCCTCTGGTCCCTCCACCCCTCTGAGAGACAGTCCCATGGAATGTCAAGGACCCAGAGGAGAACAGCACTCCCAACAGTCTCACCTGAATGGGCTTATTTGTGGCCTATCTGGAAGGTGTTGACTTGATGAAATTCACTTTTGAAAGGGACTTGTTTTCAAAGTCCAGTGACAAGGACCCCTTATTGTAGAAGATTTGGGATTGAACTTCAAAGTCGTCGTCATAGCTTGCTCAGTGTGAGTAGCTGATGGCACCAGTGGGTCTATTGGAGGTCAGGAGTAACATGAGCTTGCTGAGAGCTGAGGGTCCCAACATGGATGGATTGATCCCACCTCTCCATGTGCCATCCACAGTCTTTGTTTTCGGGGACGAGAAGTCCCACAGGCATGCCTGCCATTCTTAAGAGCTGCCCCAGCAAGGCTCCCTGCAGCCTCTTATCAGAGCATGTTCCGAGTGAGCGTCCAGAACATCTGGCATGCTGCGCAGGGACGAGACACAGGAGGGATGCGGGGAGGCTTGTTCCTCCCTGCTCGGTCGACAGCAAGAGCCTTGCCTGTGCTCCCCTTCCTCTGCCTCCTTTTCAGACTCACCCTTTGTGTGAATGCTGGGATGAGCTGTGTGAACAGAACCTCACAGGTCCCAGCACTGACGGCCACTAGCAAGCTGTCCTTCACTTGCACACTCCTTGCCTGACCGTGCACCCTCTGCCTTGGGTTTTCTTCTAACCTTTGTTCTTGTCCTGGGGCCTCTGCTGGGGCTGTCCTGTCAGCAAGATCCGTCTCAGGTGTCTACTCCGAGGCCTTCCCGCCCTCCCCAGGCCCCATTCACTCTGCGTGGTCAGCCTGTGCAGAGCCTGTGGACGTCCAGTCTCTGCTGCTCTCTCCCACGTCAGTCTCCACCTGTTGGCCAGGTGGGCTCTGTGAGCACGCAGCCCACACTCCCAGCTGAAGCCCCGGTACTCAGGGAAGAAATAGGCGCATTCAGTACCAGGAATCACGTCTGCTGCTTCCCTGGATACGTTGGGGTCCCCAGAGGAAGGCAGCAGGCAGTGCCATCCTCATCTGCCAGTCCCTGTGCACCCTGCAGCCCCTCACCCACAGCCTCTCTACCATGCTGTCTGCCTGAACATCATAGCTGCTCCAGGGCCCGGGGCCTCCCACCCCTCGGCCCTTCTCCTTCTCTTTCCATGGCTAGTTCTGCCGATCCTCCTCTCAGGCACTGAGTCTTCTGCAGAGCCCCTGCCCTTTCCCAGGAGCTGACCACCCCAGGCTCTCCATGCCATGCTATCGAGGAGCTCCCCAGCACTTGACTTTGTCTCTGTCTGCATATGGCTCCGTCCTGGAGATCAGGGGCAGGGTCTTCCATGTCTTCCTCACCACCAGCCAGTGCCCAGTCACCCACAGGTGTGGCTCCCTACATGAGAGAGAGTTCCTGCACTCCACACCGACAGCAGGCCCCTCCCAGTGCCCCAGCACTGGGTGGCAGGACGGGGGCAAGTGGGATGAACATGGGTACTCCCTTCTACCTAACCTCCAGGGCTTCCTGGGAACGGAGACCTGGCCTCAATTCCAGTTTCCAGGAAACACAGTAGCCTGACACTGCCTGGGAAAGCCCCCTTCTGTGAGAGTTGATTAGTCAAACAACACGTTCCCAGGCTGAGTTTCAGGCTGCGGCTGGTGACTGCCACATCAGGTGTTCTGAGGAACAGGGCTACTGCATGGAGACCAGCGTTACTGTGTCCCTTTGACGTCCTTCTTGAAGGCACATCACGGGCAGGGAGGGAAGCTCTTGGTTAGGCCCATGTTTCAGGGAAGGTCCCTTCCTCCAGGAGGCTTGAGCCGTCCTCAATGGGTGGTGGAGTGCAGGAGCCCTGTTTGGGGAGATGGCTTAAATTGCGGTTGACTATGGGCCATAGAGATTTGGGCATTGTTGCCTTCCGTAGTCTCATGGGACTTGGCCCGGGATCTCGAGTGACTTGGCTGAGATTGCTGATCGGGTCAGCGCCATTTTGGTGGTGTGTGTGGCGCGTGTTAGTCGTTGTTAGAGCCAGAGAGAAAAGTTATCAGAATAAAGAGCCTGTTTGTTTCCAGTCTTTCTCTGAACTTCTTCCCGCGGCTTCGTTGCTCCAAGCGGCCATCGCTTCAGGCGGCAACAGTGGAGTAAATTACCCATAGGTCAGCTGCCAGGGTGGGAGGGGCGGCCCAGGGATGCCCAGGGGCTTCTGAGGTGGCACTGGGCACCGGCTGGCTGCGGATCCTCCCAGTCTATGTGGACTTAATCCGTGGTCATGTCTGCTGGGCTGGATGGGCAGCCGTGGGGCTCCCCGGGATGTGTGGGGCAGTCTCTTCAGGAGGAGGTGATGGTGAGGCGGCGCCGTGGTGCCCTCAGCAGCTTTGGAAGAGCTTCTTCTTTTTACCTGGAATGCCCCGGAAAGTGGAAGCAAGGGGTTGACTGTTTTGTTCAGACACTTGCCGTCAGAGACCAAGACCACCAAAGCTCCCGGCCCCCTCGCACTCCCCAGGTAGGCATGGGATCTGCTGGGACCGCAGGGTGGCCCGTGGCACTCACAGGGCTCTCCACATGCAGGGGCCCTCTGTGGTAAAGTGCCCTTGCTCTGGTGAGGCTCCTTTTGTCCCAGAGAAGGCAAGTCCCAGTATGAGGCAGGAGGGGGGCATGATCCTGCTTCTACTGTGCTATTCATAGGCACAGTTTCAGGCCACTGGTGCGACCTTCCCTTTCAGACACACAAAGCAATGGGGTCAATTAAATAAAGGCAGAGACCTTGAAGTCCAGGAGGGAGCCACGGGAGACCGTGGTTCTGGCCACCCTGGGCAAAGGCAGCTTTGTGGTCTCGCTGTGTATGGAGGGCGCTACCTCCCTGTCTCTGCTGTGGGGATCCGGCTCCGAATCCTGACCCTCAGTGCTCCCTAGGGGAGTGCAGAGTCAGCACAGGTCGGATGCGGTCTCCTGACACTGCTGTCTGCGCTGTTCTCCTTTACGGTCCCCAGCGCCGGCTGGCCATGCTGTGGGAGTGTCTCCCGTTCAGTTGCAAGTTGTTAACAGAAAACAAAAGGGACATCATGGTGGGTGTGGATGCCACATGATTTATGGGGCGTAGATCCTGGCTGGGCCAGAGGTGCCCTGAGCTGGCCCTGGCCTCCAGGACAGCCTGCGCGGGAGGGCAGCCCACCTCTCCCTCTTGGACACGTGGCTTAGGAAGTGAGGAGCGTCTGACCGAGTGCCGTGCTTTGTTCAGCACAGTGTGTCAGAGGCCGAGGCCGCCCAAAGTCCCCTGCTCCCTCTTGGCGCTTTCGGGATATTTGTGTTCCCGATTTCATAAGCTGAAGCCCTCCCTCTACCATGACGGTGTCAGGAGTTGGGACCAGCAGGAGGTGATCGGGTCGGAGGGTGAGCTCTCCCTCCTGAGGGCATCGGTGCCCTTGTGCGGGCGATTCCAGAAAGCTCTATTGTGTCTTCTACCTGAGAAGACAGCGGGAGACACCATATGAACCAGGAAGGGCTCTCGCCAGACACCGTGTCTGCGGCACCTTGATCTTGAACATCTAGGCCGCAGAACTCTCAGAGATATGTTTGTGTTGGTGTTTTGGTTTTTGGTATTTTGGGGGTGAGGATACTGGAGATTGAACTCAGAGCACTCAGCCACTGAGCCACACCCCCAGCCCTGTTGTGTGTTTTATTTTGAGACAGGGTCTCACTGAGTTGCTTAGCACCTCTCTGTTGCTGGGGCTGGCTTTGAACTTGTGATCCTCCTGCCTCAGCCTCCTGAGCCGCTGGGATTACAGCGTGCGCCACCTGGCTCTGTTGGGCCCTAGCCACCCAGCTGGTGGCGTTTGGTTATAGCAGCCCGGAGTACTAGGACGTGGCTGTTCTCACAGCCACGTCTCTCCCGGCAGCAGTGCACGGCCTCGCAGCGGAGCCAGGAACCAGTGTGCCCTGCAGGCTGGTGCTTCTGTGGGGCAGGAGGGCTGAGCTCGCCTTCCGACCCTGGAGGGCAGCCCCACTCTGCCCTCCTGGGGCCGCCTCAGGACTTGCCAGCCGTCCGTCACGGTTGCTGATGTGTCAAACACCAAGAAAACACACGGGCTGGTGAGATGAGCCAGCTGCACACATGATTCCGCAGCTGCTGCAGCATCTCTTTGAGAATTCCAGCTGATAGGAGGAGCGCCACCGGGAGGAGGAGGAGCGCCGGGTGGGGCCGGCAGGTGCGGAGGCGGCCATGAAGTAAGCAGGGTGAGCCTTTCCCTGGGGCACCTGAAATCGCATGGATTCCTTCCCTTAAAAATCCCTTCACCCCATCCTTCTTATTGTAGTAGGATATTTTGTATTTTTTAAATGCCAAAATATTACTGTTAAAAACTTGAAAAAGAGAAGAAAAGAAAAACGTGCGTCCTCATCCTCCTTCACTGAATGCCACGGGGGTCACATGGTGTGCCTGTGTGTGGCCGTGCCCGTGTAGACACACACGCAGCACCCGGTTACACAGGCGGACGTGCACAGCAGGTGGGTGGGTGTGCACACTGTGTCGCGTGTCCCATGCCGTTTGCTCCGTGTGTGCACACAAGCGAGTGGTGTGCCTGTGTGTGCAGCACGTGTGTGAGGGCATGGTGAGGCGTGTGTGTGTGCCTGCAGCTGTGGTTTTGTGTGTGTGCACACGTGTGTGGTGTGTGGGTGGGGTGGAGGGACAGCTCCAGCTGCTGCTGGGATCGATGCCCTGGTGTCCCCTGCCCGTCCTGCCAGTCATCGTGAGGCATCATAGAGGCAGAGCTCGGGGTCCTGGCTGGACCCTGTGTTGGCTCTGTGGCCCTGGACCCAGGCCGCTACAGGACTGTCAGAAAGGGGCAGCCATCCATCTCCCAGCAGGGCGCCAGTGACGCCACCCCAGCATCCCGGGCCGGGGCTGCCGTGGGGCTGCCCTCAGACGTGCCTCCCCGGGACAGGCGTGGCATGGCCTCGCACGGTCGCTGTCGCCCGGCAGTGGAGGTCTTGAGGTCTGCCCCGCCCCGCCCTGCCCCGCTGTGCGCTGCACGTGCGTGGTGCCAGCTGTTGTGGGTGCTCGCGGTGGGCCAGGCGAGGCACCGGAAGGCCCGGCTCCGTCTTGCGCCCAGACGTGGCCTCAGCGTCTTCCAGGGGTCCGCACCTGCTGCCTGAGGCGCACCGTGCTCCTGGATTCTGCTCCCAGAGCCTTGTCAGAGCTGCTTCCTGGTCGCTGGGCCAGCGTGTGAGGGCTCCATGCTCTCGACGCGCCAGGCGGGAGGTGCTGCCGCAGGGCCGGTGACGGCTGCTTCCTGGGGCCCGGACCAGGCGCGGAAACGCTGCTGCCAGGACGCGGCAGCGCCCCCAGAGCAGAGCTGGCGAGCCTGGTCACCAAGATGGAGACGGGCTACTTCGGGCTGGGCAGACGGGCAGGCAGACGGCGGGACTGACTCGGTTCAGAAGGTGCCACGGACAGTGGAGGGAGCAGCTGCGGCGTGCCAGTGACACTGTTCACAGCAGCAGGCGGCACTAGACCTGACCCTCTGGCTGTCCCTGCCCCTCTCTGCTCTCTGGGGACCCAGCCCTGGGTCTGACCCTTGGCTGTCCCTGCTCTCTGGGGACCCAGCCCTGGGTGTGCTCCCTCCTTCACCCCCGTCTCTTGCTCTGCCCAGCCCCTGTCCTGTTCTCTGTGTGCTTGGAGGACGAGGCTCTGCCGCCTGCTCTGGCCGCGCTGCCCCCACCCCATCCTGGCCTGGTCAGTTTGGTGCTGTCTGCGCCTGTGGCAGAGGAGGGAGTTGAGAGGAAGCTCAGTGACACAGCCCCGAGGCTGGGGTGAGCGTTTGGGCAGGTCGGGGAGGAGGGCCAAGCCCAGCCAAGCCCACGGTGCGGAGCAGCCTCGAGGGGAGGAGGGGGAGGGACCAAGCCCAGCAGAGCGGGTGACAGGGTGACACAGTGAGGACACTGGAGTGCTGAGATGGGGGACAGGAGGCGTGCGGGCCCGTGGTGGGTGGCACCTGCAGCTGCCACCTGAATGGTCCCCGGCTGCAGGCCTGCCTTCCCAGATGAGGAAGGAAGGGTCAGCTCTCAGACATGGAGTCCAAGCGTCAGTGTCCCGCCTCATCGGGGGCCTGGTGGGCGCCCTGGAAACTCGTGGTGCCAGAGGCGTGGCCGCCCTGCTCTGATGGGGCCTGGCAGGAGCCACGTGCCGCCCAAGCAGGCTGGAGGCGGCTGGCGGCCGCCCTGCAGGGGGAGTGAGGCCCGCCCCTCCTCCCCGGGCTCTGGGCTCCTCCCGTGCCCCATTGCAGCTCACGCTCGGGCTGGGGTCCTGGGGACCTGGAGGGAGGCGTGGGCTGCCCCGCAGCCTGAGGGAGGCGGCAGGAGGCAAGTGCTGCCCTGAGCCCACCAGCTCCCCGTGCAGCGCGAGGGGGAGAGGACGTGTCCAGGGACCCAGGGACCAGCCGGCCACCAGCCCACCTGGGAGTCGGCCCTGCCCTCGCTCCGCGCAGGGCACAGCCCCAGAGCTGCCCGCGTCCTTCCAGCTGGTCACTGCAACGCCATGGCACTGTGCTGCCTTCTGTGCCAACCAGGTCTCAGTCCAGGGACAGCGCGGGGAGGGGACGGGCCGAGGGTTGGCTCGTGGCCACTCCACCTGAGGACCGCCCGTCAGCAGGCTTTTGCACTCTTGTGACCAAAACCCAAAGAACGAGTCGGAGGAGCAGCGGGCTGGCTCACGGCCCCGGGTTCCGTCCCGCCGGCTCAGAGCCGAGGCCCGGTGAGGAAGAGCACCGTGGGGACGGGCAGGGGACGCAGCTCCGAGCACGGCCCCAGGAGCAGGAGCTCCTCCCACCAGGGAGGACACGGGGTCCCCAGGCACGCCACCTGCCCACAGTCACCACCCACCCAGCGGTCAGTGGAGTCGCCCTTGGCTAGGCTGCACCTCGTGCCCTGCCCACCTCCTCTGAGCGTTCCTGCGTTGTCTCACGGTGAGGTTTGGGGACGCCACGTGTCTGACCGTAGCCGACCGGTTGGCTTGGTGATGCCACTTGCATGGGGTCCACTGAGCCATCTAGGGGAGCACCTGCTGTGCCGTGGGGACAGGAAGCCAGCCCGCTCCTGTCGGGGACTTGGGGCCGCGTGCTGGTGCCGGCTCTTGTGCTGTGAACCCAGTGCTGGGCCAGGGCCGAGGCCCTGCCACCTGCGAGGCACAGGCACGGGGTGGGGCGGAGCCCTGGAGCACCTGCACGGTGGCCTGGCTCAGGGGACCCGTGAGACCCGCGAGTGCGGCCCGAGGAAGGCCTGGGGGCCGCAGGCGGGGTCAGCGGGCTGCCCTCCTGTGGACGCCGGTGTCCTCTGGGGTGGGCTGGTTGTGTTTGGCTTGGGTTTTGACGTTTGCCAGGGCTTGATGTCACGCAGAGAGCCGGAGGCGTGGGAAGGTCCGCTAATGAGAACTACTTAAATGTTCCTGACGAGAGACGTTTCAGTGGCTTCTTGAAGCTCTTGGTTTGTGGGACAGTCACCTCAGACAGGACACGGACCCTCAGACACGCAGAAGGGCCCAGCTGTTCCTTGGTCCCGAAGCTGAGAACCCTCTGAGAGCCTCGGCCTTCTCTGCAAGTTGGGCATCAGGCTGGCACTGGCCGCCCAGTGACCTAAAGCACAGGGAGAGCTGGCGCACAGTGGCTTCACAGGGACCCTGGCAGGAGGCCCCATGCAGTCCCTGCTGGCTCGTCTTCAAGCACTTTGGAGCTCCGTGATGGGCGCTGGGTGCTGGGGACTGGGTGCTGGGCGCTGGGTGCTGGGTGTGGGCATCTCCTACCTGCTTGGCCCCTGCAGTGGGGCAGTCCTCAGGGGCAAGCCGGTGGCCTCTTGCTCCCTCCTGGACCAACCAGCAGGGCCCGAGCTGGGGGTCAGGTGGAGCCCCCCGCAGGATGTCAGGGTGGCCGCAGAGCCTGCGCTGCCGTGGCCCGGCGTCTGCACCTGGATGCCGGCTGCTCCCTGCCAGGTGTGGCCGCTGGGGTCCCCCTGGGGGGAGGTGCCCCTGCACCTGCTTCCTGGGTCGCTGTGAAAGACGGTCTGGGAGTGGGGGCCGTGGCCAGGGTCCGGGCAGGAACCCCACACCAAGCGGCATCTGCTCAGCTCGGACGCTTTGTGGTGCCGCCGAGGACGATGAAAATGCATCTGGGGCCGAGGTTTTCAAGGAGATGCGAGTTTCCAGAGTGGGAGAAGATGGCAGCCGGTCACACTGGGAGGAGAGTGACCGGCCTGTGACGACGCGGTGCTTCTCCAGTCCCCGGAGCAAGGCGTAGGCTCTGTGTGGCTTCCTTTCCCCAGTGCAGTGCGTCCCCGCGGAGTCCTGTGGCCAGGGCGTCCACTTACGTTTTCCCAGAAGAACCCTGTTCCCGTGGGCTCGCTCGGATTTTCTGGCTGATCTGTGACACTGGCGTTTCTCGGTCCCTGGCCAGCCCCTGGCGCGGAACGTGCACCTACTTCTGCTGGAGAAGTCGCTGTGGCCCTGGGGCTGTTGGGTGCTCTGGCCTGCCCACGTCTGAGGCTGTGGCCGTCGACTGCAGGGTCACCTGCTGCCCTCGTTGGGCCAGTCTTGCTGGTGCCTGGGCCTGGGCCAGGCAGGGGCTTGGCATTAACCGCGCTGTGCCTTCAGTGCCGTGGAGAGCTCAGGGTGCGGGGCGTGGGTGCCCAGCGGGCTCCGGTGAGCCCGCTCTTCAGTGGCCCCTGCTGCCCTGGTGGCCAGCGTGCTGCAGGGAGAGGTGAGAGGTGGTGGGAGCTGGGCTCTGCGAGGCCAGCGAGGGCACCGGCACCTGGAGCACGGCCAGCGCTGGCCACAGGGCACACACGTAGGTGGCTCCACTTTCACCAGATTCACGGGTGGCAGGGTCTTCGGGTGGCCCTGGAATCACCACGGGCTGAGGTGGGAGTCGGGCGTGGCCCCCCTACAGGAAAGCACAGGGCTGAACGTGTGGCAGGGGGAGAGGGTGCGGCTGGGGGAGAGGGTGTGGCTGGGGGAGAGGGTCTGCTGGGGGAGAGGGTCTGCTGGGGGAGAGGTGCGGCTGGGGGAGAGGGTCTGCTGAGGGAGGGGGTCTGCTGGGGGAGAGGGTCTTCTGGGGGAGAGGGTCTGCTGGGGAGAGGGTGCGGCTGGGGGAGAGGGTCTGCTAGGGGAGAGGGTCTGCTGGGGGAGAGGTGTGGCTGGGGGAGAGGGTGCGGCTGGGGGAGAGGGTCTGCTGGGGGAGAGGGTCTGCTGGGGGAGAGGGTCTGCTGGGGGAGAGGGTCAGCTGAGGGGAGAGGGTCTGCTGGGGGAGAGGGTCTGCTGGGGGAGAGGTGCGGCTGGGGGAGAGGGTCGGCTGGGGGAGAGGTGCGGCTGGGGGAGGGGTGCGGCTGGGGGAGAGGGTCAGCTGGGGGAGAGGTGTGGCTGGGGGAGAGGGTCTGCTGGGGGAGAGGGTCTTCTGGGGGAGAGAGTCTGCTGGGGGAGAGGTGCGGCTGGGGGAGAGGGTCTGCTGGGGGAGAGGGTCTGCTGGGGGAGAGGGTCTTCTGGGGGAGAGAGTCTGCTGGGGGAGAGGTGCAGCTGGGGGAGAGGGTCTGCTGGGGGAGAGGGTCGGCTGGGGGAGAGGGTCGGCTGGGGGAGAGGGTCGGCTGGGGGAGAGGTGCGGCTGGGGGAGAGGGTCTGCAGGGGGAGAGGGGTTCTGTGAGCTGGAGCTCGGGCTCCTCTGGCCACAGGGGTGGCCGGGCTCACACCCCTTCTCTGGGCGTGAAGTCGCTGTGCTCTGTCCTCACATCAAGTGCAGACGCTGTGTGAGAGAGACTCTGGGCCGGGGCGGAGGGACAAGGTGCCCACTGGTCTGTCCTGGCCCCCAGGTGCTGGGCATGGCGCGCTTCATCCACACTCTGAGCGGAGGGCGTGGAGCCTTGGGGGCACGCAGGCCGAGCTCCCGGGCACCTCTGACCACCCCACGTCTACGTCCTGGGCAGAGCCAGGACCTGGCCAGCCGTGTGGGCCAGGCCAAGGCTCCTGTGCCTCCTCCTCCTCCCGGAGGCGGCTGCTGCAGTCCTTTTGCCACCTGTGGGCCCAGCGCGAGGGGCACGTGAGCCCGCCAGCTGGCAGTGCCCTGGGAGCAGGGCTGTCCTGCGGGCTGGCCCTCCGTGGGGCCTGGCGCTTCTGGCCAGGGGCAGCAGCATTCCCTGCCACGGGGCTCAACAGGCTTCACGCTTGCTTGGTGATGTCATGGCGGTGGGCGGTGACACAGGCATGGCCCACATCCGGCAGGACCCCCAGGTTTAGCGACACCAGCCTGGCTCTGGCACGGCCCCTGCAACAGTGACCACACGCTCGGCTCCTTGAGGATGGCAGGCCGAGGGACCTGGTGGCTAGGAATGGAGGTCCCTCTCCAGGCTCACCTCCTTCCTTCTCCTGAAAGACGGTGGCATTGTGCAGTGGCAGCAGCTGGACCCCAGGTGGCTGGAGGAAGGCCCGGTACCCCATGGCTGTGACATGAGTGAGGAGCAAGCTGCTGCTCACTCAGCCCCCGAGAGTCAGGGTTGCTGAAGGAAGGGATCCGAGGAACCCAAGCTGATACACGTGGCTACCACTCTGAAGAGCTCAGCCTCTGAGGCGACCGTCAGGCATGGCTGGATCTAGGTGCCCCAACACTGTATCTTTGGATTTCCTGGAGTAGCCTTTCTGGGATTGCTTTTGTTTCTGTTTGTCTGGACTTGGTTCTCCAGCTGGGTCTGCCCCTTGTGCCCCCTGGCCCCTCCACACACTCAGCTCTTCCCCACCTCATCCCTGCAGCCGACATCCCCCACAGAGCGAGAACGTCTCTCTCCAGTCGTTGCTCCTCAAGTCCTGTAGGGGAGTCTAGCGCCCCAAGACATGGCCCCAGAGTCAGTGCGTGTGGCCGTCTTGGAAAGAGGCCTGCAGTGCTGACTGTGAGCTAGGGCTGGCCTGGCCAGCCCCGCCTCCGACGCCCAGGGAGGTCACGCAAAGACTGGTTGAGGGGTGAGACTGAAGCCCATACCACCCTGGCCGTGCTGATGACGCCTCTTTCAAGGTTCAGAGCGCTGTGTGGCTGCACAGGCTCCTCAGCCTCTCTGGGCTCCGTCTCCTCCACAGGAAGTGGGATAACAGCAGGACCTGCCCTCCTGGGTCGCTGCTGGGGTGACGTAGCTGAGATGGCAGAGCATGTCAGGCAGGGCCTGGCACCACGTGGCCCCATGTGACCTCGCCCCGAGGCAGAGTCCCCGAGGGCAGCCATGGGCTCCCACGCAGGCCAGCGGGCACCTGGTTCCGTCTCGGTGAGGTCCTGTAGGAGCTGGGTGAGGCCTCGTGCAGGTGTGACCTGCCGCCTGCCGGGCAGCGTCCTCGGCGCTGGGGGAGAAGGCAGAGAGCGTCCCCTCCTCCCGGCCGTGGCCCAGAGAGGCAGGCCCCGCCCAGGGCTCCACCGTGACTCGCAAACAGTGTATTTTCATCGTGAGCCAGTAAGCACCCACCCAGACGGACAGACGGACAGACCCACAAGCTGAACGGGCGTCTCCCAGCACCTGCGGCAGTTGACGGATGCTCCCGTCTCGTTCTCTTCTTTTGCAATTAAAAATGTTTCTCGCCGCCCACCACGTGGTGCCAGGTGCAGAGGCATCCCGGAAGGCCAGGCACCAAGCGGGCATGGGGCCTGCACCCGGACAGACAGGCGAGAAGGCCCAGCGCGGGCCGCAGGTTCCAGCCAAGCCGGGCAGAGGGCTGGAGGGCAGTGCTCTGGTCTGCCCCTCATGTCCCCTGAGAAGCTCCTGGGTCCGGCAGCGTGGCGATGCTCAGAGGGGACGGACCCCGCGGCCGCAGCCCCTTGGCGGATTAATCCCGTCAATGGAGTCGTAAGCCGAGTGGGTGGGGCGTGGCAGGGGCGTGGGGCTGCCCTGGGACTCAGCTGGGCCCAGCTCTTCGCTCTCTTCCCTTCCTGGCTGCCAGGGGCTGGGCAGCTCTCCCCACCAGCTCTGCACCCGCGCTCTGCCTCACCTTGGCCAGAGCAGTGGCCTCGGCGGCCATGGCCTGGGAGCTCCGGAACCACAAACCCAAATAAGGCTTTTCTCCTCTAAGTTGTTCCGTTTTGGTCACAGTGACGAAAAACTGACTAAAACAGATGCAGGGAAGTGGATGGAGGGACGGATTGATGGAGGGATGGCGGATGGACAGAGGGTGAGTGGACAGAGGAATGGAGGGAGGGAGGGAGGGAGGGAGGGTGGACAGAGGAGTGGGTGGATGGAGGAGGGAGGAGGGAGGGTGGCTGGCTGGGTGGACGGTGGTAGAGCAGACGGCTGGATGGAGGGGCATGGCGGGTAGGCGGATGGAGGCAAGCGGAGGGAGGTAGAAGGGTGGAGGGAGGGTGGAGACGGTGGATGGAGGGAGGCGGCTGGATGATCAGGGCTGGGGCGTGGGGGAGGGCGTGCTGGGTTAAGCCGAGTTCCTCCGTGGTGGTTATCACTCAGCAGATTCTGGGGAGCTGCGGGTGTGATTGGCAGAACCCGGGGGCTGAGTTGAGTGAGCAGAGCCTTGGAACCCACCTGAGCTGCAAGTGGAATGATGATCGCTGCGTGTGACACGTGACAGGGTTCCTAACGAGGATTCTTCTGTTTGTTTTCTCATTTGAGACGCGGTCTCGTCGCCTAGGCTGGCCTGCGGCTCTGGGCTCGAGCGATGCTCCTGCCTCGGCCTCCCGAGGAGCTGGCCGCACCGTGCACGCGCCACACCCGGCGGGATTCCTTTCTTAAAACCAGGAAAGCCCTGGCGTTGTGGTCCGCACAGCCCACGTTGGCATGAACGGGTGAAGGTCTGGTTCTCCGTGAAGTCTAGGTTGCCGGGTGGTTGATGGGGTCTGGCAGGGTCCTGGGCACGCTGGCAGGCCAGCTCTGTGGGGCGGGGCTCTGCGGGCCTGCTTAGCCGCTGTCCCCATGGCAAGGGCAGCGCCTGCCCGGGGCAGACGCTGGATGAGCGTCTGTGGCAGGAGGAGGCTTCCCTGCCCGGCCCCCTGTGGAGGCTGGTGCGCAGCCTCGCCTGCTCGTGCGCCCCTCGGGGGTGCTGGAGACGCTAGTGCGTGTCGGACCCTCTGCCGGGGCTCCATTGTCTTCGTGGGCTCCTTTAGACCAATAAGCAGGCGCCCCCAGCTGACCTCTCGCGAGTCCGTGGGGAGCCACGGTGAAGGCTCGCAGCGTGGTGTGAATGGCGACCACAGGCCGCCGGTGGCCGTGGGGGCAGGCTTTCTGGCAGAGGGCTGCACCTTCTGGTCTTGGGTTCTGGCGACCTGTTATCCCACGCTGGCGCCCACACGGTGCCTTCTGTGGGGGTGATCCGGAGCTGGTGCTTGCTGGGGCTTGGGTGGTGGAAGGCCCTGAGTCCAGAGGGGACCTGGTGGTGTCTGCTAGCTGCCTGGCGGCGGACGCGTCACAGTGGCTTGGTCTGGGCACCCCTGGGCATGCAGCTGCCAGCTCTGCACTGGCGGGAGGTCGCCAGGCCAGGCGTGTCAGTGAGGCTGAGTCAGGGACGCGGCCGCCCCGGCCACTCTTCTGCACCACCCACAGCCCCTCAAGGCACCGTGTCCCCCAGCTCAGCGGGAGGCCTGGCCCACTTCTTTCCTGGCTTTCCCAGTTTCCTCTCTCCTGGGCTTGCTTCCAGAAGGTTCTCGTGGGCCACTTCCTGTTCAGGACTCGGGACGCTTCAGGATGGCCGGCCCGGCTGCCGTCCCCTCAGGCCCTCGGCGGCCTGTCCTGGTGCCCCAGCAGGCATACGTCCACGCTTACGTGAAGAGCAGCACGCGCCTCTGACCGGCGCTCCGAGACTCCGGCCCCCGCGGTTGCCTGCGATTCTGCAGCAGTCATCGCCCTTTCCTCGTGCCAAAACAACGATCAAAAATAGCCTTAAAAGAACACAAAGCAGAGACTCTTTTCCTAGTCAAGCTGCAAAGGGTTCTGAAATTAATAACTGCTGAGAGCCCTTTTTCTTGGTAACAAGGAAAGCAAGTGTGTTTTGCGTGTGATAGACAAGACGGTTTGTCAACGTTCAGGCACTGCCTGCTCTGGAAGGACAGGGCT
This sequence comes from Tamias sibiricus, assembly GCA_025594165.1. Lineage (NCBI taxonomy): Eukaryota > Metazoa > Chordata > Mammalia > Rodentia > Sciuridae > Tamias > Tamias sibiricus. The sequence continues at coordinate 206,239,967 of CM046659.1, forward strand.
GGATTCTGAGGACAGCGATGCCCGGGCGCCGGGCAGGACTTGTCACAGAGTGCTGTTGAGCGTTGCGGATGGAATGGTCTCTCTTGTGAGTGTTTGCCGAAGTCCTGACCCCAGGACCTGCGCACGTGACGGTTGGGGAACAGAGGTCCTTGCAGGTGGAGTCAAGTTGACTTGAGGCCGTCCTGCTCAGGAGGGCCTTCAGTCCAGTGGCCTGTGTCCTTTTCAGACAAGAAGACCTGACCCAGGGCCAGGCAGAGGCCCCCAGGGCACGCCTTCTAAGGCAGAGGTTGGTGGTCTGGACACAGGCGAGGGGCCACGGATTCCCTGACCACCTGAAGCTGGAGAGCAGGAGTGAGCCGCCAGGGCCTCTGCCAGGAGCAGCCCTGCCCCCTGGATTCGGCCCCTGGCCTGCAGGACTGAGGGAGCGGCCTGCTGCTGTCTGAGGTGCCGTGTCACGGCAGGCCGGCAGCCGGCTCCCAGGATCGGGGGTCAGGAGTCAAGAAAGAACCCGAGGGTCCGCAGCACCCAGCGGGGGGTTCAAGGAGCGACGGGCAGCACCGCTGCCCGCCCGCCTGGCCGGGGAGGGGTGGCTGGCCCACGTGCGGGGCTGCTGGAGGACTCGTGCTGGGCAGCCGCGCTCCCACAGCCTCTTGGGAGGCTCCAAACGCCGGCCTCTGCCCGTGTCCAGGGGCACACAGCGACCGGCCACGAGGGCTCTGGGCCTTCCCACTCACCTGGCCAAGGGCCGGGAAGGCAGAGCAGGTGCGCACGGGAAATGCCGACCTAGAGGCCACTGGGTCTGCGGGTTCTTACAAAGGCACAAGACTACAAAGGGACTCGGGGAAGCCGTGAGTTCGCTGGATCAGCAGAAAAGTGCAGTGTGCGCTGGGTGCGGTGGCGCCCCCTGCTGGAGCCCAGGGTGAAAGGGCAGCGGACAAGCCCCTGCCAGTGAGCGCTGGGCCCAGGGAGGGCTGCGAAGCCAGATGATGGGCAGGTGCGGGGACACATGGGTCAGAGGAGTGTTGGCCTGCACCTGAGGAGGCCGGGAAGAGCACGCAGAGGAACTGCCCGGCACAGGCTTCGCGCGGGCCTGCCCATGCCTCTGCTCGGCACCGGGAGTCTTGGGGGACGTGCTCTGGGCTCGTCTGCAGGGATTCTGCCACTGGCTGGGAGCGGCCTGCTCTCCCCTGGCCAGGCCTCACGTGGACACTGAGACCCGTGGACTCCGCCGTGGCCTGTGCGTGCCCGTCTCCTTCCACTCTGTCCGTGGTCTCTTTCTGCTGTCTTCCCGCCTCTGCCTTGTCTGCACCCTACCTGTTGGTCTGCCTCTGCGCCTGCGCCCCTGGGCCCCCCCTGCCCTGGGGGGTCTGGCCCGACCCCTGCTGCCCTCTGTGCGGGTGCCTCACCTCCTCTACAGGGGTGAGCAAGCCATTGCTCCTCGACACCACTCCATTCACGCGGAAAAGCTCTGGTTTCTGGCAGGGCCACAGGAGGCGGATAACAAGGGGGACGCACCACTCTCTATACCCTTTGTTCTAGAACATTCCAAGCTGCAGCAAAGCCAAGGAGCACAGCAGTTGGTGACCACTGCTGACAGCAGGGCCTGACCCTACCCACGAAGCTGCCGGGAAGCCACAGGCTTACCTCACTTCACCCAGCCCCCCAGGGAGGTGGCTGGCCCAGCAAGGTGCAGCCAGCTCCGCGCCCTTCCCTGCCAGGGCGTGGCTCTGGGTCGAGTCCCTCGTGTGCAGGGCTCTTGCTGGCTCAGCGAGCTGGGCCACAGCCATGACCACAGACGGAGGATCCTGCTCCCAGGGCATCCCACCAACACATCAGGGTCACCCCGTCATGCCGGAACCGAGGGGAGCACGGTCCTGGCCTTCACAGACTCCCTGGGCACCACTGTCCATACACTTGCTGGCCACTTGGGAACACAGACCTGTCCCTTCAGCTTCCACCCGGGCCTCCTGCACTCACTCCACCTTGACCTGGTGACCTGCTGAGGCTGGCAGACCTGCTGCTCACCGGGCGCTGGTCGGGTTGGGCTCACCCGGTGCTGACCAGGTGCTGGTTGGGTTGGGCTCGCCAGGTGCTGGTTGGGTTGGCAGACCTGCTGCTCACCGGGTGCTGGTTAGGTTGGGCTCACCTGGTGCTGACCAGGTGCTAATTAGGTTGGGCTCACCTGGTGCTGGTTGGGTGCTGATTGCGTTGGCAGACCTACTGCTCACCTGGTTCTGGTTAGGTTGGGCTCACCTGGTGCTGGTTGGGTAGGCAGACCTGCTGCTCACCGGGTGCTGGTTAGGTTGGGCTCACCTGGTGCTGGTTGGGTAGGCAGACCTGCTGCTAACCAGGCGCTGGTTAGGTTGGGCTCACCCTGTGCTGACCAGGTGCTAGTTGGGTTGGCAGACCTGCTGCTAACCAGGTGCTGGTTAGGTTGGGCTCGCCAGGTGCTGGTTGGGTATTGGTTGGGTTGGCAGACCTGCAGCTGACTTGGTGAGGGTTGGTGCTGGCCCCCACCTTGGGCATTGACCTCCAGAGCTTGCTGCTTTTCAAGTTGTTTCCAGCAATTATTCTCAGACAATAAAACTCATCTCCAAAAATAGGTCACATAAAGGCCTCGACTTTTCTTCTAATTAGTGTAAGGATTTATTGAATATACATCATATGTATAGATCACAATATTATTAAAATTACTGTTAAGACTTTGCTCATCAAAATATTTCAGGCAGTGGGGAGACAGGAAGCCTGATGGTCCCTGAGAATCATCTCTGCATTAGCAAGATAAAGGACAATTTAGGACGATTACAAAAGCAATGATTTAGAGTACAACATAAACTCTGCTGAGGACTGATTTGCAATGCCAGCTGCTGCTAAGCTTCTTAATCTTTATCTAGTTCAATTAAAATCTGAATGTTTGGGATTTCATTAACAACTGGGGGTTTGGAAATTACATGCGCTCTTACACCATTCCACTGCCGCCGTACAGTATAGGAAGCTGCCCAGGATGTCTGCAGGTAGACCGAGAGGGTGCTACAGCCTAAGTACTGAAGGGTGCTATGTGCTAAGTACTAAGGCCAAGGTGGACTGGGTTAGTTTTCAGTCAGGTCCAACCGACTAAGTAAGGAGGCCCCACCCAACCGTGGCCTTTGAGAGGGGAGGCAGCGGGAGGATGCAGGAGCCCCTCCCGCGTGGGCTTCAGATGGAGGGCAGAGCGGCTGGGGCTCCCAGCTGGGCGCCTGGCGGTGCCTGTGTGCAGTGCGTTGTGCCTGGGCGGTGCCGGGCGCCACCTCTCTCCTCTGCCCTCTGCCCGCTGCCTCTGCACAGCGGCTCCTCTCCCGCTGCTGTCTGCAGGGAGCAGGGAGGAGGGCCAGCTGAGGGTCCCGGGCAGGCACGGGTGGGAGGCGGGGCGGTGCATGCATATTCAGGGATCCCCGGGAGAGGAGCCTGCAAGGGAGGGGCCGTGCGGTAGCCGAGACTGCTGCGCGCACTGCCCGCCACTCAGAGCCTGGCCACTGGGACCCAGGTGGTCGTACATCCCAGCAGCGAGAGCACCTGGCTGTCCCTGGTCTGACCCCATGCCGGGTGGCCCTCGGGCGCTGCCCATGCCTCCTCTCCGGGGGCTCTGGCTGTCCCTGGTCTGACCCCATGCCGGGTGGCCCTCGGGCGCTGCCCCATGCCTCCTCTCCGGGGGCTCTGGCTGTCCCTGGTCTGACCCCATGCCGGGGTGGCCCTCGGGCGCTGCCCCATGCCTCCTCTCCGGGGGCTCTGGCTGTCCCTGGTCTGACCCCATGCCGGGTGGCCCTCGGGCGCTGCCCATGCCTCCTGGGGTGGCCCTCGGGCGCTGCCCCATGCCTCCTCTCCGGGGGCTCTGGCTGTCCCTGGTCTGACCCCATGCCGGGGTGGCCCTCGGGCGCTGCCCCATGCCTCCTCTCCGGGGGCTCTGGCTGTCCCTGGTCTGACCCCATGCCGGGTGGCCCTCGGGCGCTGCCCTGCCTCCTCTCCGGGGGCTCACCCACTCTTCCAGGGTCGTCAGGACCCCGTGGCCTCTGGTGTCCCCCTGGAAGGCCAGCTGTGCCCTCTCTGAGCCACAGATGGGGACATGGCCTCATCAGCCGCACACTCCCGAAGGCCACGCTTGGCTTCCAGTTCTTCCCGTGACCCTCTGAGCCCAGCTTGCAGAGGCCAGCGTCTGGAGGGGACGCAGGGGCGGCCCGTGCTCGCAGCCGCTGGCCTTGGCAGGCGACCTGCCACGCGTCGCCTCCTGACGCTGGCTTCCCGTGCCCGCCTTCGGTCAGTCTAGACTTGCCTCTTGTCACCCCAGGACCTGGGCAGGCTGCCTCTGAGCGCTGGCTCTGGTGGGTGTGTCTGTGGCGGTGCTGTGCGGTTTGTGCGTGTGACGCGCGTGCTACGAGTACGTGTGTCCGGGGTCATCTGATTCTGCGCCTGATGACCGAGAGCCTGGACGTGGACCACGACTTGGCGTCCAGTGTGCGTGTGTGTCTGCATCCCCGGGAGGGAGGGACGGGGACCTCGGGCCCCGCAGAGCACGGCAGAGCCACGCCTGGCGAAGGACCCCTCGGGCCAGTCCCGCGTCCTCCTGGCCTCTCGGGCCTCGTGTGCTCGGGGGTCTCGCCGGGGTGCGGAGGACGCTGGCCCCGAGTTGGGGGCCAACGGGGCCGAGAGACGTCTTTCAATTCCCAGGGATGCCGTTGCTGCTGGGCTGAGGACCCCACCTTGTGGGGCAAGGGTCCGAAGGCCTGGGTCCTGATGCCATTCTGTCCCCTGAGCCAGTGTCTGAGGGACGGCAGGCAGAGGCTCTGACTCCTCCAGCTCCGCTGCCCACCAGGGTCCCAGGGCGGCCAGAGGTGAGCCAGCAGGGCTCGGGCTCTTACGGGGTCGGGGGGCGTCAGGGTCGGCCCCAGCCGCCAGGAGCGGGTGCTGCCGTTTGCACTTGAAAGGAAGATTCAGTTCTCTAATCATGAAGGACGCGCGCACGCCACGGGGGACGTGGCCGATGTGGCGCACGCCACGGGGGGACGTGGCCGATGTGGCGCACGCCACGGGGGGACGTGGCCGATGTGGTGCACGCCACGGGGGGACGTGGCCGATGTGGCGCACGCCACGGGGGGACGTGGCTGATGTGGCGCACACCACGGGGGGACGTGGCTGATGTGGTGCACGCCACGGGGGGACGTGGCTGATGTGCCCCAGGGGACGCGGAGTCCCAGCCGAAGACAGCCACATGCTGGCGTGTGCCTGCACGGCCCCGCTGTGCCTCCTGTCCGGGCTGGATCTCGAGGGCTGGGGAACGCCCCTGTCCGCGGTCACTCTTGAACAATGGTGTGAGCCTTCTAATAGCCCCTCTCTGCTCTTAGGAAGAGACGGAGGCCTCTGAGCTCTTCCCGACCGGCTCTCTAATGTGAGTCAAAGCCAGGACAGCAGGGCAGGGCCCGGCTCCTGGCTGCCACTCTCCGGAACGTTCTGGGAGCGTCCCTTCTCCTCCGCTGCTGACGGCCTCACCTCTGTCTGTTGGTCCTGGGGGTCTCCCAGAGGTTGTTGGGCAGGGGCCATCGCGGTCGGGCCTCGACAGAGTCCTTTAGACTCTTGTGGGCACCGCGTCCTAGGCTCCTTGGCGACGCAGCGTCCCCCATGAGAAGCGGTTGTCTTGCTGTGACAACGCTGCCGTTAGTTCTGAGGACTTTCCACTGACGTGTCACTACAGGCCAAACGAGCACACGTTGCGAGTGTCCAGTGGTGAGTCACCTGGAACTGAGCCACCCTTGGCACCCGCCCCAGACAGGTCAAGATGCAGGCATGTGGGCATGTGTCCAGCACGCACGAGGCCCTGGGTTCGAGCCCAGCACCAGAAAAACCAAAACCTTAGGGCTGGACAGTGGCTCAGGGGTCGAACACACACTTGCTGGGCTGTGCGAGGCTCTGGGCTCTTCCTCAGCACCAAAAGAAGCCACAGGGCGTGGCCTCTCTTCCTGTCCTCTAGTCCTCCCGCTTGCGGCGGGGCCCAGACAGCTGGGTCTTTCCCGGCTCCGAGCTTCGTGCGGGCAGACCCACCCACTGTCCCCACCGGGCTCCTTGCTCAGTGCCCAGAGGACGGGGCTCCGGCTTCCAACTCCCCTGCTGCGGTGTTCTGTGCCGTGTGGCAGCGTGCTCGACTGACTGAGGCCACTCTCTGTGACACTTGGTGGCACCGATGATGCCGGGGGACTGCCCATCCATGGCCACCTGCTCAGTGGCAGTAGTGGACTTTTGAAGCCCAGATCTTCTCGTGGAAACGAAGTGACCAGGATGCCAGAGGACGAGGAAGGCGGGAACGGTGGCGTGTGTCAGGGCTGAGAGCCGCTGCCCAGGCTCCCTGCGTGAGCCGTGTGCCAGCCTGTGGCAGGAGCGTGCAGGGCGCATTTCCACACGTGCTCTCACCGGCCAGGAGCAGGGGATGGCAAGGGTCCTGGGGCGGGTGGTGGGAACACGCAGCGCGGCCATCAGCTGCAGCATGGGGTGGGGGCCTGGCGTTGGGCTGTCAAGTTCCTGGGCCCGTGTTCTTGTGGGAGTGCTGGAGTCACGCATCTCCTCCTCGTGTCACTGTGAGGGGAAGCCGTGCGGTTCGTCGTTGTCCACCCACCAGCCCTGGCGGGAGCCGGGCGCACCAGCAGCTCTGAGGCTTCTGCTGACCGGCGGCTGCTCTCCCTCACTGGGACAGGCGCCGCGCAGGGCGCAGCCAGTGGCAGGAGCCAGGACGCACCTCTTGGCAGGAGCCAGACGTGACACGCCGTGCGCTCTGTCATCCAGCGTGTGCCTCTCGCTTGCTAATGGGGCCTGTTGAGACGCCTTCCCGGGCCTGATGAGTGTGGGAACAGGAGCGGCGGGCACAGGGACCCTGGGGGTCGGCTGTGCTGCCAGAAACCTGTCTGCTTCCTTCCATACCCTCCTTCCTGCGCCTCTGAAGTTGCCTAGGACCCCATCAGAGGCCAGCCCTGAGGAGCCGTGTGCAGCCTGGATTGCAGAGTCGGCTCCTGCCTGGACGGGGCAGAAGCCCTGCTGTGGGGTGGGCCCCCTGCCATGCCCTCCCTGGCAGGCCCTGGCAGAGCAGGCCTGGCTGCACATCCACAGGCCCAGGGCACAGTGAAAGCACAGGGATCCTTATTCCACAACCACGAAGAGTTTCAAGAAGGCCAGAGCAGAGGATGTCACCAAGCACAGGGCCCTTCTGAGCACAGCGCTCGTGTGACCATGCAGGCCTCTCCCAGCAAGGCCGGCCCTGCACGGGTCAGCGGGAGCCCAGAAGGGCCCTGAGGCTTTGGAGCCAGGCTGTCTGGCAGAGACCTGGGGCTGCCTGAGCCTCCCCGGAGGGGTCCAGTGTCTGTGCCGCCCCAGCTTCTGCACAAAGCAGGGGTGTCTTCCTCCCCTTCCGTCTGCCCGGGGGCCTGCCCTGCTCTCCTCCTCTGCATGTTCACGTGGCATGATTTATGCAAGGTGACATTGTGACAAGATAGCACTTTGGAAGCAAAGGGAAAAGAAAAAAGGAAGAAACCAAAAACAATCTTGGGAAAAGGAAGGGAAACAGCTCATCGACATCGAGCTTCCAGAACCATCTTCCAAAATGGTCAGTTCCTCTTGTGCTGCCATCCGAGGGAGGCGTGGCCTCATGGTGACCTGCTGTGGATTGGCAGCCTGTGAGGGCCAGGCCCAGCTCCAGCGGCAAGCGAGAGCCAGGACAGAGGCGGCTGCGTAGGGAGCATTGCTCAGGGATCTTCAGGTGGAGTCTAGTGACTCCGACACAGCTTTGGAAACGCACGGGGAAGAGGAGTGCAGCACCCACCCCTGTGCAGACCTAGGGAAGAGGAGTGCAGCACCCACCCCTGTGCAGACCTCCCCTTCCTGGGGGCACAGCAGTCACACTGGGTGGGGGTTCACCCGGGGGCCTCGTTCTCCTCTGCCTCCCTCCAGGATGGGCATTCAGGCTTCAGCACGTGACCTTGGAGGGGACACCGTTCCCAGCATGGAAGGACTCCCCACTTTGCTGCTAGAGCCGGGTTCATGGCCAAGTGGCTCCCAGAGTTGCGTGTTGTGGGGAGACCAGCGGTTAGCTGAGCGCCTCACGGGACAAACATGAAGTCAGCCCGTCACAGGCGCCTGCACGCACCAGCAAGGGCCGGCGTGGGGGGTGGGACTGGGGAGAGGAGGGAGGAGGTGACCCCGAGAGGAAGGTACCTGGGTCGGACAGCTCATTTTAAACATTTGCAAAAGGGCAAACGGGCTTTGTGTTAGAAGGCAGCAGACGGGGAAAGAGGTGCCAACACGGGCGAGGAAGACTTCCTCACCTCAGGCACCAGGCGAGCTCGGCGGGAAGCGTGCACCTGCACGAGTGGCCAAAGCCTGGCCTGGAAGCCTTGCACGATGGCAGGTGCAGGTGGCGACAGGACGCGTGCAGCCTCGCCAGCAGCCCCGGAGATGACCAGGACACAGCGCCCGCCTCCTGGCCTCGCCAGGCAGGCTGAGTGGGTCTGCACTCTCCTTTAGTGGCTCACGGCTGGCCAAGACCGGTGGGTTTCGCATTTTTCATGGCATTGACAAATGTTAAATTGACACAGAAAAGAAACAGAAAAACCATGCCGGGAGCCAGCGTCCAGTCCCGGTCAGCCCAAAAAGGGGCAACGTCACCACAGTGAGCGTGGTGGCAGGACGCGCCCTGGTGGGCAGCACAGTGCCCTGCGGCTGAACCACCTGCCTCTCCAGCACCTGGCCTGGGGCCCTTGCGGAGTCCTGCAGTGACAGCCTGGGCCAGTCGTCCCCATAGGCTGGAGAGACCCAGAGCCCAGGAGGGACAGTGGACATGCATCCTAGCTCCACCCCCACCATTGGCGTCTTCATGGGCTCCAGCCACTGTGCTGGTCCCCAAGGCCTCGGCACTCTTACCCTGAGCGGGCTGCTTCCTGGCCGTGCTCTTAGAGTCAGGGTTCTTTGTGGCTGGAGAGAAGTTCATGGGCATTAACCTAGACATGCTTAAAGACGTGTGCAGGCGTATGTTGCAAACGTGTGCGTGTGATGTGGGTGGGAGAGTGAGTGTGTGCAGGCACGTGTAGGACTGTGTGTTGTGTGTCACATGTGTGCACATGCACGTGAGTATGTGTATATAGTACCTTACGTGTGTTGTAGGTGTGTATACCTGCTTGCATGGCACGTGTGCTCACGTATGCCACATGCACGTGTTGTGTGTGTGCTTGTGTCCGTGTGTATGCACACACATGGGCACACCAGCAGGTGAGCGTGGGTCTGCAGGCAGAATGAGGACAGGCGAGTGGCCGCTAGCCCTTTGTGGCTGCTGGGCTCTCCAGCAGCTCTCCCTGCCATCTCCCTGCCCTCTCTGTCCCTCTCCACTTGCACGACCTGCGGCTCCCTGGAGGTCCCCAGCGTGGGCCCCGTGTCCTTGGTCTCTGGGTGCTTTCCTGCAGGGCTGCTCCACCCTGCCAGACTCTCTCTGCCTGGCCCTTTGGTGAGTGGCATGCCCACCGGCTCGGTCAGCCTCTGTCTTCCTGAGTGCTGCAGCTCCCAACAGCAGCCCTGTGCTGGGGACCCCCCTGTCCCCATCTCTGTCCCCATGGCACACAGCAGGCAATGCAGGACGGGCAAGCGGGGGTTGATTCTGTGCAGTGCACGAGACACCTCAGGTGGGCCAGCCCCGCACACCACCGCTCCTCTGCCGCCTCCCACCTTGTGTTGGGCCCGTTGGGCCTGCACTTGCTCTCAACCCCCGAGGCCCAGTTGTGGCCCAGCATGGCTTAGCAGGCTTCCGCTCCCTCCAGGCCTCACCACCTGCATACCCCCCACTCGTCACCCTCACTCCCTTAGGGTTGGGGACTGGTCCTTTCCAGGCCAAAGCCCCTCCCCACGTCCGCCCAGGCAGCCCAGCCTCCAAGCATGCCTGCTTACAAGGCAGAGGAAGTGCATGTGCAGGCTGGTCCACACCAGCAGACCCGCAGGTCCTGGCTTACGAGGCCCGCGGTGCTCACGGTCTCCTTTCCGACTTAGCTCCTGATCTCTGTAGTACTTGGGGCCTGGTTTAGCCCAGGTGTCTGATAAGCAATGGGCGGAGCCCTGCTGGTGAACGGGCACAGACGGGTCACCAGAGCTGGCTGGGAGAGGCTGGGGTGGCTGGTGTGAGCTGGGGGAACCTGCGCCTCCCTCCTCCAGGGGACCCTCTCTCTGGCAGTGCAGCCGGCCCTTGGTGAGCCTCAGCATGGTCTCCAGTGTAGACGAGCCCTGTGGGGAAGCCGCCCACCCCTTCTCCCGGTGCACAAGCCGCTGAGTGTGTTCACAGAACCAAGTGGAGGGCGCTGTTAATTTCATGCTCAGATTACAGCAGCAGCCTGCGGGCGATGAGTGAGCACCAGCGGTCTGCAAGCCTTGCAGGTTGATCGTGCTTCAGGGTTTTTGTTGTTGTTGTTATGTTGAGGTGCGACTGACAAATAAAACTTCTGCATACCTAGAGGATGCAACTTGATGGCCCAGTAATGCACACGTTGTGAAGCAAGCACAGTGAAGCTGGCCAACACGGCGCCTGCCGCGCCGCGGCCCTTTCCAGCGTGGGACCCAGACCACGATTTCTTCACCCAGGAGCTGAGCCTGGGCGGGTTCCACGCCCGGCTGAAACGGCCGTGGCATGCAGAGCATCCGGTTCCTTTCCTTTGGCCTCCACCCAGTTGTGGCACTGCGGGGACATGTGGTAGTCCCACTGCAGGTTTGGGGGAGCCTCCGGGTTTTCCCTAGCATCTGTGCTAGTTCACATTCCATCAGCGGCGTCCAGGACTCCTCTTCTCCATATCCTCGCCAACACTTACTTTTTTGATAATAGCCATCCGAACAGGTGTGAGATGATACATCCTTGTGGCTTTAATTTGCATTTTCCTGTTAATTAGCAATGTTGAGAACTTTTTGGTAAACCCATTGGCCATTCACACATCTGTTCAGGTCGGTTTTTAACTGGGCGGTTTCTTCTCTTGCTGTCACTTGTTTGCAGTTCTTACGTATTTTCGATACCAACCCCAGGGTCTGAGCCTGAGTAGGCCTCACGAGCCAAAACAAAATGCAAACAGTGCCACTCCCAGCCGAGTGCTCCATGCTGTGTGCTCCCCGGCTCAGGCACCGGGGACGCAGGGCCCTCAGCCCTCCCGCAGCTCCTGTCTCTGGGGCCGCAGTGATGGGCTTGTGATCCGGACGGGACCTGTGAGATGCTCTCAGTTTTCTGGGCTCCTGGGAAATAAACCTTTCCTCGTCTGGCAGGAAGATGGCAGACAGAAGTCTCCAAACTTGGAGAAGCCCGTGGAAGTAGTGCTCCCAGGGAGCCTGGAACTCAAGCAGGGAGGAAGCCGGCCCTGGGCAGGGGTGCCCGGGCGCCCCGGAACACAGCAGCGGCTCCAGATCCTCAGCCGTGCAGGCCCCGCAGCCCGCCGGTGGGGCGCGAGGCTTTCCGTCCGTAGCTGCGGGTGGAGAGGGCTCGGGAACTGCATGCCAAGGAACGCCCAGCGTCGGGGTAGGAGGTCGGCGGGGGAAGGCGTCTCGAGGCTGCGTCCGTCCTCTGGAAGGTGGGAGAGGCCAAGGGAAGGGCTCCTGTGAGGGCTGGAAGGCGCCTAAGACGGCCTCTGCCACAACCAAAAGCTCGGGCGCCTTTCAAAGATGCCCGCCACTGCCCCTCACCCCGCCGCTGGCCTCACCCCGCCGCTGGCCTCCCCTCACCTGTGCAGCAGGCTGCCCTGGGTCTGGGCAGGCGGGTTTCAGGGGAGCCTGTGAAACAAGACGGGGAAACCAGTCCCCAAACGTAGGGGTATTTCCACACAGGCTTTTTACTGGATCTGCGTTTTTCAAAAGCTATTCCACAGGAAGAAGTTAGGAAAGGGGGAGTCTAATGTTCCGGAACACTGGGGAGGGAAGGGCTGCCCGGCAGGTGGAGAGTGCCCCCGGCTGGGCTTGCAGTTCGAAGGCTCCAGAAAGTCTGGAAACGCCCACTCGTCCTCCTGCATCAGCCTCACGCAAAAAGGCAGGCGCGTCGCCCCAGCAGGGTCGGAGGAAGTCTGTGGCCCGGGGGAGCGAAGCCGTCGGCCCACTCTTGGGGTTTCTGCGGCCCCCCAGCAGGCAGCTGTGCTGTGGGGGAGGCTGCTGCTTTGTAGCACAGGTGACTTAGTAGCCATGAGCTGCTGACTGGCAGGAGCAGGTCTGAGCAAACAGCCTGCTGGATGGGGTGACCACGTGGGACAGGTGGACGGGGAGGGGCCTTGCTCCACTGCAGGGGAGGGGAGAGTCTGAGTTGCTCCCGAGAGCTGGGCCTACCCCTCTGCCTTAGTGCAGCGTGGCAGTCACAGCCCCGAGACCCGGGCCAGCGGGAGGCACTGGAGGGTCTTGGGCTCCTTGGGCTCAACTTCCCTCGGTTCCCAGCGGCTTGGAAGAGCACCTCGTGGGGAGCCCCAAGTCCTATGTCCCTCTTATTTCTCCAAAAATTAAGACGTGAAGCGGCCGTGGCTCCGGGCACTGCCCATGCGTCCTGTCAGGTTGCCTTTGAACTGAAGGGCTGGGGAGGCCGCCCCGGCCCCGGGACCCGGCTGAGGGGCCTCGCACCCCCCTGCATCCCGCTGAGGCACGAGCCACGGCCGCGCTCGCGGCCCCATCGTTGCTCTCCACCAGCGTTCCTGCAGCCGCACCGTGGGCCCGCTGGGCTGGGCAGGGCTGTGTACAGGGCCACCCAGTGGGTGCCAACAGCACCCCCACCCGAGACAACCAAGATGCCTCCTCCTTGGGCACAGACGCCTGCTGGTGGAGACCCCGTGAGTCTGGGAGGGGCAGGCCAGCAAAGCCCTGGGTCCGCTTGGGGTGTGTCCAGGAGGCAAGGGTGAGTCGCTGGGTCTCCATGGGAATGTGCCAGAAGGCGGGGTGCCAGCGGAGCGCCCCACAGCATCTGGGGAGAGCGGGATGTCCTGCCCTCCTGGGAGGGCGGCGTCCGGGCACTGCCAGGGCAGGACTGCTGGTGTCCTCTGCTCCTGGCAGACCCCCACAGACCCGAGCCGTGGCTGCACTGGAGGGGCGCCGCTGGCTCTGCTGCAGCTCTGAGGGCGGCACTGCCGTGACTGCAGGAGACTCGCTGCCCAGCTCAGTGCCCGGCTCCTGCCCAGGCAGCAGGTCCTCGGTCCTCACCGACCAGCAGGCCGGGGACGCGGCCTTGTGTTGGCCGGCTCTCATCTAGGATTTACTGCTCCAGATGGCGAGCTCCCAAGGTGTGAAAGTGACGGGCACCGACCCTCTCCCCTCCCCGCCGCTGGCTCACCTCTCAGGACGCATCAGCCTCCCCCCAGCACAGCTTTCGTACTGAAGGCCCTGGAGCAGTTGGGGGCCGGTGGCCAGGAGCCGAGGCTCTCTGGAGAGCTCAGTGGCCTGGAGGACGGACGGGTGGGTGTGGACAGCCCGTGCTCAGCACAGCGGCGCCTGCACAGGCTGAGCCCCGTGAGGTCGGAGGTGTGCTGGGCCTGTCGGGCTCCCCGTCGTCACCACAGCACGCCGGTGTGGAGAAGGTGACTCTGGCACCCACTGGCTGGTTGGGGCGGGACCTTACAGCTGTGGAGCCCGCACTGCTTGGGCACGCGGTGTCCCCGACCCTCGTGGTCTGTGCAGAGCCTGGGCGGAGCCTGCTGGGCCTCCCGGGTGGGGGCCACAGCGAGAGTGGCTTCCCAAGCCCCCAGGACTGCAGCGGGGGGCGCCAAGCAGGGGGTACGGGGCAGCCTCAGGCCTCCCAGGGCTGTTCGTCACGGCAGGGGCACGGAGGTGGTTCGGCCTTGGCGTTCCTGAACGGAGCTATGGTGAGCAGGTGGCGCACACGTCTCTTCAGGACCCAGAGTTCAGTCTCTGGGATGACCCCACGTGGGGTTGCTGGACCAGCGGCTTAGGATGGGCTGTGACTAGGGGCCAACCAGATGCGGAGAGAGGAAGCCATCCAGGCAAGGGAGCGGCATGAGCAAGGGGCCTGGGACGGGGAGCACGGGGGAGAAAACTGGGAAGTGGCAGAGGCCAGAGTGGGCACCCTGGTGTGAGACAGCACGTGAACAGGGAGGACTGCCCGGGCTGCTGCGGTGGCAGGAGGGGGGACCCTGTCTGCCCTGCTTTGAGGAGGGGCCCTGAGACCTTGAGTGTGTCCAGTAGGCCTGCCTCATCGGCTGCAGCCCTTTAAGCCACCCAGCTCCTCCTCTGGGCTCCCCTGACACTCGGGTCCTCTGGGGGTAGTGACCTGTCTCTACTAACCTCCGGTCAGTCCCAGTACGGATTTCCAGAGAAGAAGGGTGGAGGGCGGAGGGGCTCCGCGGTCTCATTAGCAGTTGATTGAGGCCAGAGAGCTCCGGCGTTTACTTAACTCTGCAAATTAGACCAGCTAATTTCCTGGGAAATGGATACCGTCTTCTCATTGATCCGGGACTGTGCACTTCAGCTCAGGAGTGCGGAGCAAGGGCCGAGGCCGGCTCCGATTCCCCAGGCGAGGTCACCTTTTAACAACAGAGAAGCCTTGATCATCTTTGCTGCTTTGATTTTTCATTCTTTTATCACTTTCTGACGTCTTAAAAATGTGGCCTTCGGATGCTAATGCTATTAAGTTTCTCCTTAAAAAAAATACAAATTACGTGCCTCTGTGTGTGGTGAGAACCCAGGACTCTCCCCGAGGGTGCGCTTGTGGGGAGACGCCGCGTGCCTCGTCTGCCCCTAGACGCCCGCCGCGGGGGCCTTGCCCGAGGCTCTGCACGGGCCAGGGACTCAGTGGGCCTTGCTGAGCCGGCTCTGGCCCCTGCCCGGGGGTGGGAGGCTGCCTGGAGGGCCTGCACAATCCGACCCGAGGACGGGCGTGGCGGGTGCTGCTCTGCTCTGGGTGCACACGCGACAGGTGAGTCTGCCCCAGAGTCCTCGGCCAGTGACAGCATGACGCCCACTCAGGAGACAGCAAAAGGCTCACCACCGGTCACCCAGCCAGGCTCCCGGTGATCCTGCGACACACAGATAATCCACAATGTGTGTTCGCACGTCGTGCGCCGTCACGACACACAGGGTGCGCGGCACAGTGGTCAGCCGCGTTCCTCCCATTTACAGATGGGGACACAGGGCCCAGGACAGTCGGTGCTCAAGGTTCCGGCCTGGTCAGAGGTCAAGCCAAGGTACAGATCCCAGGACTGGCCACCTGTGCAGTGGCCATGCAGTCACCAACACGTGCAGAGCCGACAGCTTCTGCTTTGCACTCTGCTGGTCTGTGGTTCTCTCTCAGGCTTCTCATTGTACCAACTGTGCATGCGTGCACACAGACACACACGTGCACACAGACACGTGCACACAGACACACATGTGCACACACATGTACAGACATGTGCACACACACGTGCACATGCATGCACACAGACACACACGTGCGCACACGTGCACACAGACGCACATGCACACAGACACACTTGCACACGCACGTGCACAGACACACACATGCACACAGACACACGTGCACACAGACACACGTGTGCACACACACACACTACAGCGAGGAGGGGTGCAGAGCTTCTTCACACCTGAGATCTCTCCTGGTGGCGCGTGCGCCGTGCCTGCCTCTCTCAGGCCCTGGAGGGCACAGGCTGGGCGTCCTCAGTCCCTCCCGGAAGCTGGGCCTCACCCAGGGCTGTAGGTGGCTCGGCCTCCAGTCCTTCCTGCCCGGCTTTGGTGGCGGGGAAGAAGCGGAGGTTTTCTTCTCAGGAGGAGTCGGTGGGATGAGCTGGCCTCCCTCCTCCACACCCAAGTTCCCGCTGGTGTCCTCTGTGCGCCGTGGCCGTCACCAGGGCAGTTGGGTGGCAGGTTTGGCAGTGCAGAGCTGGGCAGGGAGCAGCCTGTGGCCCAGAGCCTCCCAGGCGTGGGCACATCTAACACTCAGCGCAGCCAGCTGGAGCAGCGGGGGTGGCGGCAGGGAGTCACCGCCCACCGCTGGAGAGAGCAGTGGCAGTGGGGTGGGTCCTGCTTGAGTCCCCTGGGAGTTTGTGGAGGGCCAAGGTGAGACTTCTGACCACAGCTTTTCGTGGGGCCAGCCCGAGCCACACGTCCCACGGACTCCATCCTGCTTGGTGGCCCAGCCGGGCTGTGAGTGCAGGGGTGAGCGGGCTTCCAAGGAGCAGCTCCCGCCCCCGCCGTGGCTCGTGCAGCAGAACGCTGCTCTCCCCCCGAGGAGGGGCCGCTGGTCTGCTGGCCCGAGTGGACAGAAGGCCGCCTGGCCCTGCTCCTGGCCTCTGTCGCGGCGTCGCTCACGCCCTGCCAGGGCGGGGGCTCGAGCTCGGCGTGAGTGAGGACCCCTGCCCCCACTTGGCTCTCGTGGAGCTTGACTGCCCAGTCCTACCCAGTGGCCGTGTCCACGCCAGGATGGGCACAAGATGACAGGCCTGCGCATGGTTCAGGGCTACCCGAAGCCAGCGCTGGGGACATGGCTTCTGTCACCATTTTGTCATGTGGCTGTCTCCGCTCTGTGTCCCTGATGGAGGTGACTTTCTAAGATCGTCATCAGTACCAGTGGCTTTGGCCACCCATGTCGGGATGGCCCTGAGCTCATCCTGCACTTGGTCAGCACCTGGGGTCCACTGGACTGTGCTGGACGGGCAGGTCTGAGGGAGGCTGTCAGAGAGAAGGGCTCTGCCCTCTGTGCGTGACCTTCGCTGCGTGCAGAGCGTGTCTGAGGTCTCTAGCGCACCCTGAGGCTCAGGGCAGCTGCCCCTTCCTGTGGGGCAAGGGAGCTCACAGGGCTGTGGGCTAAGAACAGAGGAGGCGCGCAGGTGCCCCCAGAGAGGAGCCGTCATTCCTGACGCAGCGGCGCGTGCGGAGCCAGCGTGTGGAGGAGGGCACGAGGAGGACTGCCCAAGCCGGGACTGGCAGAGCAGCGACTCCTTACCTTTGTGTGAGTCCATCTGTCTGTCCTCCGGGATTGCTGAGGGTGCGTGAGAACACGTGAGGTGCTGGGTTGGGTCCCGGAGGTCCAGCTGGGGCCCTGGCCTCCAGTTGCAGCCAGTGCCTGGCCGTGGCACAGTTGGGATTGCCTCCTGCACCCTAGCACAGCAGGCAACCTGGGGGGGTCTGCCTGGTGCAGTCCCGGGAGGCCTCCTGGAGGAGGCTGCGTGTTAAACTGAAGCTGGTTGTGCTGCTGTCGGGGCTGTGGTCACCGTCCTGGAGGTGAGTGGCTGTAAACAGCGGGCCGTGCTCTCTCTGCCCGTCTGGAGGCCAGAAGGCTGAGGTCGAGAGGTCAGCAGGGCCTGCTCCCTCCAGGGCTCCAGGAGAGGTCCTCCCTGCCTCCTCCAGCTCCTGGCAAGGCTGGTGGTCTCTGGCGTGCCAGCCTCTGCCCCCTCCCGCACACGGCCTCCCTGAGGTGTCTGAGTGGCTCTGTGTCCAGACCCTCTTTCCTAAGGACAGCAGCTGTGGGTCCAGGACCCGCCGTGATCTCTTGAGCTCGTTCTAACTTGGTGGCATCTGCAGAGGCCCCGTTTCCAGTACGGGCATGTTTCGAGTTTCCAGATGGACGTGGATTATGGGGCGCTGCTCGGCCCAGCCCCGGGAGGGGTGAAGGTGAAGGAGCAGCGGACTTCCCACGCTCAGCAGCCCGAGGAGCCCGACTCTGTGGGGCCACACACCTCCCCGCCACAGACCCGGGCGGGCCAGCAGCCAGGCCTGTGGGAGGACTTCCAGACCCGGAGCATGCCAGGGTACGTCAGGTGAGGGGCAGGAGAGTGGCTTCTGAACAGTCTTGCTCCTGGGCTGAGGCAGTGGCCCCACAGTGAGCCCTGGCTTCTGCCCACGGAGCGGGCGAGTCATGTGGCTGCAGGCGCCCGGGCTCCGCTGCCGTGGGCGCCCCTCCTCGTGGTGCCCTGGGCGCTGAGGTCGGCACGCCCAGGGCTCCGCGCGGGCCTGGCACCTGGCGACCCTCAGGAGGGTTCCTGCTGGCTTCTTTGATGTCCTTCCTCACTGTCCTGTTGGGTCATAAACGAGTGGTCACCGAAAAAGAAAATCCGCAACCAGTCCTGACTTCCAAGTTCTTTCATGTAGAAAATCTCTCAAAGAGGCCCCGGGGAACCCGGCAGCCACTGTCTTCTCGTGCGGCTGGAGGGCGGATCCGGGGTGCTGCTCCCTGTCTGGGTGCGGTGCTGTCTGAGCCCCGCCGGTGCTCCCGCTGCAGACGTGGGCCTTGGTGGTGCTCATGTCCCCGCACAGGCAGGACCAGGACGGCGGCCCTTCTGGAGAGGAGTCAGAGTGGGGGCTGGGTTTTGGCGGTGGCAGGCACGGGACAGGTTCCTTTACAGAGCTGGGGTGTGGCGCAGGGAGCGGCCTGGGGAGCGCGGAGCCAGGGAAGAAATGCAAAGGCCAGCCATGCTGGCCAGGGGCACCAGGGGTGAGCGCCCCCAAAGGTCAATGGCGGGAAGGGGTGGGCAGCGCTGCTCTCGCCCCCGGTGCGCGGTGAGCAGTGAGGAGACACAAAGGCAGTGCAGCCTGCAGAGCCCGTGGCCTCTGGCAGGAGGCGGGCCTCCAGTGGAGTCGGCTGGCTTGGCTTGGGCGTCTGAGGGGAGCCAGGCTGTGCCTCTCCTCACAGGCACCAGCTCTGAGGGCCTCGTGCCCTTTCCCACGGCCCGGCCGGGGCTGCCCACTGCTCGGGCTCCCCAGGGAGCGGCGCCTGCTGGCCACAGGTGCTGTCAGCATGGGTGAGCTGGGGAGGTGGCCTGTCCCCTGTTTCCAGACTCTACGTTTAGGTGACAGTAGCGTGGAGGGACAGAGCAGGTGTCTCTCCAGGAGCATCACTAAGTGGTGGGCGCACGCCGCTCCCCACCGCCTCGCGCCTGGCTGGGTTGCTGTGCGGGGCCCGGGCCAGAGCCTGGCGCCCTCTGTTTCCCTGAGTGAGTGTCACGTGAGCAGCGTGGAGCCTCAGTCTCCGGCCCACTGACTCAGGATGCTAAACCGCATGCCGCACGGAGACTCAGCGACAGTCCCTTGGGGGTGTTGGGTGGCTCCACAATTCCCTGGAGACCACAGACTTCAGTGCTGTGGCTGCAGGGTCGAGAGGTCAGTTTGCCGCTGCGGCGGGATTCTGACCTGCGTGCCCCGCCCTGGAGAAAGTAGACGACCATTTAAAAAGTTTCAGCATGAAAACTAGAACCCACGATAAAACGTGCTGCCCGGAGGGAGCAGAGGCCTACTTGACCCGGGAGCAGGCAGGCCTTCTGTGACCCTGGCTGTCTGGAGGCCCTGCTGGCTGCTCAGGGTCACACAGTGGGGGTCTGGTGGCAAGGGCCCACGGGGCGTAGCCTGTGCTGTGCTGGGTCCCTGCGGTTGGGAGCAACAGTGAGTGGTTTCCGTTTCTTTGGAGGGAGGTGAGGATCTGGCCTTAGGTGGGGAGAAGACAGGCGGATGCGAGGCTGCTGCTCAGGCTAAAGGTGGCCGTCCTTCCGCGTCTGGGGGCCCAGGTGGAAGTGCTGGGGCGTGTGCGAGATCTGTGACATGGTGTTTGTGGGTAGCCTTCCCCGTGTCACGCCATGTCACAGGAGCATCAGGTGCAAGTGTGCTGGCTGTGAGTCTTACTGTGCACCCCCACCAGGCGGTCACGGTGCCGCAGCAGAGGAGAGGGTGGGCGCAGCACTGGGACTCTGTGACTGGCCTCCAGTGGTCTGCTGGAAGCAAATGCTTGCTTTGAAGTCTCGTATTTTACCTGAAAAATTCATGTGCCCAAAGGCCATAGAAGAAGAGGCAGATATGTTTGACTCATAAAAATTAAAGTTCCTGACTATCTGAAAACATACAATTTCTATAGTAAAAAAAAAAATAGAAACCTAGGGGAAAAAAACTTATGAAATACATTTGGAAGTTTTTCTTAATGAATTAAAAACTCTTTGTGATTGATGAGGAGACCAGCAGCTCGATTTGGTAGGGTGGGGTGTTGAACAGACGAAGGCTAGATGATGCCAACCGGCAGTTCAGGGACGCCCTCCCCATCCTGGGCCGCGCTTGCTGTTTCATTGATCAGATTGTCAGGGGTTAAAGTTAGTTCTCAGGCATGGAGTCCCTGGGGAACTCACCCTCCCACAGGGGTTGGTGGGAGGCCGGAGCAGCCCATGTTAGAGGGCGTTTGACGGGACACCCCAGGGGTCCAGTGCACACCCTGGGCCTAGCGGTCCCACCACGGGATCCGCTGCAACAGTTCCACATTGTTCCACAGAACTCTGCCTGCAGAGGCTCCCCAGGTGTGCAGAAGGACTGGGAACCCTCCCAGCTGGGGCAGATGTCCACTCCGGGACCAGACACCCTCAGAAGTGACGAGCTCTGCCTTCCTGGGTGGCTGTGGGCTCCCAGCACGTCACAGTGCCCCGTGGGGGGGAGGGTGCCATCACTATTGCGCTTACCCACATTTGCAGGGTATTTAAAAAGTAAGGATATTTTTAAAAGTCGCACAGCTCCTTTGGGGACTGGGAGAGGGAAAGGAGACAAGAGGCGTTCCTTGTGAGTCTTGTGCGGTGGGCTTGCGTCACCTTCTCATGGAATTGCTAACTGAAAGCAGTTTGCACGAGGAGGAACCCAGCCCCCTCTGGGGGTGTCCATGGTGGTCAGAACCCCGATCATACTTGACACCTAATGAGACGCGCTGGCACGGACGTCGGGTGCACTCCCCGCGGTGCCCTGGGTTAGGTGGGGCTCGAGTGGGGGGTGCACGTGTCCCGTGGATCTGCCCCTGTGCTGGCGGCGGTGGGGGCTGCTGGGCCTGCGCTCCCCCACTTCCTGGTGAGGCCCCCTTTCTTCCCCTCTCTCCTGCTCTGCCCTCCACTCCCTCTGTGGATGGCAGGCCAAGCTCTTCCTCTCCCTGGTCTCACCACCACATTCCAAAGCCCCTGGGTTGTTCCTTGCACTGTCACCAGAGCAGCCTGTGTCTTGGCTGAGAGTCGGGTTGGGTGGGCAGTGCCCTTCTAGAATTCCTCATGCTTCAGCCTCGGCCGTCTGCCCCTGGGCAGGAGCCCCTTGGCCCACCGCTGGGTACGTGAGGCTGCGCGCGGCCGGCCGCCTCGGGGGTTCACCCCTGGGTGCGCCCACGCCCAGCAGGACGCCTGTTCCCACGCATCGTCACACGCGTACCAGCCTGCAAACATGCTTTCCCCAGGAGAGGAGCTGCTGAAAGCGCCTCCCGTGAGATGGCTCTCCGAGGCCCGTGGCCCGCAGAGTCCATGCCCAGCAGCTGCGGGGCTCCTTTCTGTGTCTGCTCTGCGCTTGGCTGAGACCGGCCCCGGGGGACGGGATCTGTTGCCGTTTGCCGTGGTGGGCAGTCCTGCGCTGAGCCGGCGCGGCCTGGGAGACGGCGCCAGCACCAGCGCCCAGGCCTGGTCGGAGTCACAGGAGCGTCCAGCTTTCGCTGGGGGATGCTGTCCAGACTCCTGTGACTTCACTCCCAGGACCCCGGGGCCACACCCAGCCTCTGCCTGGCTGTCCCCCGGAGGGTTCTGCTTCCTCCACGCCCTGCCCCTGGGCCCCTTTTGCACCTTCTCCAGAGCCATCTCCTCTCACCCTCCTGTCCCCGCGAGGACCCTCCCTCCATGCCTTCCCGCTTCACTGCAGTGCCCCTGGGTCAGGGGGCAGGTGGTGTGGCAGTGGCCTGGCCCTTAGGTCAGGGTCTCCGTGGTCGTGCGCCTGCAGAGCCAGCTGGGCCAGGCTGCTTCCCTTAGAACCCAGGAGACCTCCACTGCTGGCCAGGAGCCGTGTCCCCAACACAGGAGTGGCACCTCCTATGTCAGACACATGCAAGAGTTCATGTGGCCCAGACAGGCCAGCGGGGGGTCGCTCAGAAGAGTGCTCGTGGGGTCACTCCTGTCCGTGATCGCAGCAGGGCCTGCCAGCACCCCTTGGCCTCTGTGCGCCCGTCTGCACCTCCTGGGCAGCAGACCCTTCCAGCTGGCACGGCCACAGCCCGCCCGCCCTCTCCTGCTGAGCAGTGGTCTGGCTCCTTTAATGTCCGCAGGGCTCGTCCTGGGCTGATTCAGGCTTCCGCCTGGCCGCCTCCACGCCTGCTCAGGGCGGGGACATCCTCGGTCACAAGCGTGCCCTGTGCCTCTGCATCCTGCTGTGGGAACTCGGCCTTCTCAGCAGGTGTCACCGCCGGCCTTGGGCGCGGCTCCAGTGCCCCCCTCAGCCCTCTGTGCTTTTAGACCCCTCCTGCTGTTTTGAGAAGGGCTGTGGTCACAGAGCCGCCTCTGCCCAGCCTCGCCCGGCCTGGGACGTCTGAGGCCCCCTCTTTTCCCAGACTTGCAGCCTCTGAAAGCATCCCCTGAAGGACTGACCACACTCGCTGGCCCAGCTGCCGTGAGGCTGTGGTTTGGGGACAGGAGCAGCAGACCCTTGTTTGTGATGGGGGCGCTCCTGAGCTCCGAAGGAGCCCCCCATAGTGTGCCTGCCTTGGCCTTCAGAGAGCAGGGGGTTATTTTTTAGAGGCATTTTAACAACTCTTATAAAGAAACAAAAGTAGGCATGACAACTGCTGGTATCACACACTCACACACTCACACACACGCTCACTGGGGAGCCAGTCAGCTTCTCTTCTCTTGAATGCTTAGCAAAATCCTCAGTTTGCACACTGCAGGGCATGGGCCATGGCCTGGCTGGCGGCTGCAACCTAGCAAGCCCCGGAGGGCACTGTCCTGGGTGGCAGACCGACCCTTCAGCCAAGCAGACAGCCTCAGGACTCTGGCTAGGGGAGGGGACACAGGATTCTGTGCAGGGAGCCGCCTGTGCTGGCTCCATGTGGCCCCTGTGCCGACAGCAAGGCCGAGCACAGAGCCAGCAGGTCTGCCCCTGCCTGGTGTCGGCCACCGGTGCCTCCTCCTGGCCCACGGTTGCTGTTCCAGACGAGGTGTGTCGTGATGTAACGTTGTCCTGGTAGCAGAGCGACTCAGAATTGAGCTCTGGGCTGTCTGGGAGACCTGCTGTGAGAACAGGTTCCATGTAGCCTGATGCCACCATTAGCACCATGGTACGTCTGCAGCCTGCCAGGGCGAGTGATGGGGCACCCCGCAGCTGGCCATCGGGAGGTGACGGATGGGAGGACACAGCAGCCCCAATACTGAGGAACAGGAAGGCGCTGCCTCCCCCGGACCCCCTGAGTCTGCTCAGGCTGCTCCGACCACGCGCGTGGGGCCGGGCGGTCTGAAACGGCAGGAAGGCCTCGCTCCCTGCGCTGGAGGCTAGGAAGGCCAAGGTCAGGGACCAGCAGCTCTGGTGTCAGCGGGGGGCTGCGCTCTGCTTCTACCTAGGCACCTGGTGCTGTGCCCCCACCTGGCAGAGGGCACGCACAAGCCTCGTGGGCCTCTTTCCCAGGGGCATGGCTCCCATTCTGAGGGCCAGGGCCCTCGTGGCCTGTCTCCCAGGCCCACTGCCGGACCCCGCCCCACTGGGGTTAAGTTTCAGGGTGACCTGGGCCCGTCAGTGGCCTTACCTTGTGTGGGCCGAGGTACGCTGGGCACTCTGTCTGTGAGGCGCGCCGGCACATTCATGCCAGGACAGTCTCCCTCGTGCCCGAGATGCCCTTGGGTCTGCTGGAAACCATCCTGCCCCCCTCATTTGCTTTATGAGACCTCTGCCGACGCTGCCACCCCCTCTTCCCAGGACGCTGAGCCCCAGCCCCCTCCCCCTCTCACACCCCCCTGTTGACCTTCTGCGCCCTCCTGGCTCCTCCCAGCACCCTCACCCTCATGCTGGAGGGTCCTCCCCTGCCCACTTAAACTGGCACCTGCCCAGGGCTCAGCCCCAATGCCCCTACTGGGGACGGGTGGTCTGAAGGGGACCCCGTCCTCAGCCCCTCGTCTCCCACCTCGACCTTCCCCAGGGCATGTCCCTCTGACTCTGGAGCCCTCCACCCTCCCAGATGGTCCCTAGAGTTTGCTGTCCTTTCCTCCGTGAACAAGGACGCCCTGCAGGCAGAGAGCACCTGTCTGCTGCCCGGGCCTTCGGTGCCCCGAGCCTGGCACACAGGAGGTGCTCACATCTGTAGGCACCGCCTGGGCACAGTGCCCATGCCATGTCTCCCCGAGGGTCCCGAGGCCCTGAGCCCAGACGGAGGCCTGAGGGCACTGCCTGTGACCGTGAGCCTGGAAAGGAGACGGGCCCTCCTGAAAGGGCAAGAAGCGTCCTGCAGGCTCCACAGGCACAGTGACAGTGGTGTCCTCCCTCATCCACCCACAGGGACTCCCAGCAGCCCTCCCCATGCAAGCCAACTGCACAGAGTGCTGGCTGAGGCCTCGTGGCAGATGCAGAGGCTTCCGTGTCATCTACCAAGCACAGCACCCCGGACGGGCGCCCCACAGGAAGCTGGGGCGCGGCACAGCTGGCAGGTCTCCCTGATGTCGGGGTTCCGCATCCTCCAGCTTGGGCACTCCACAGTGAGTGGGAAGAGGGTGGCCCTTGATGAATGCCAGCAGGAGTACATCCATTCGCCCTTAAGGGCCAGCGGATTTGGGAGGGAGGAGGTGGCTGCGTCAGCAATGGCGACTGCTGCCTGCGGCCCGTGCGACAAAGTCGTGGTGTATTTGGTGCTAAGGCAATTGAAGGTAACTGTAGGCACTTTGTTCCAAAACAGGAATAAGCCCCCGGGAAGCACTTTAGGATTCCAGATAAAGGGACCGGGTGTTTGAGAGTTTGATTGCTCCTTTTCGTGACACACAGAGTGCCTGCTGGCACCAGGAATGACTCATCTTTGGGCTGGACACCTACTAGCCAGGCACTCGGCTGGGCCTGCAGGGGCCAGGATGAGCCCTCTGCTGAGAGGTGGGCCCGGTGCAGCAGCACTTGTTCCTGGAGAGAATTAACAGAGGACATCGGAGAGCCATGACCTACTCAGATTCCTATCAGAGTCTGCCGCAGATTCAAACCACGATGTGGTCCAGAGCCCATGGAGGTGCTCCCTAGACACAAAGGCCAGCAGAAGACGTGGAGAACAGGTGGTGTGGGTGGGTCATGTTGGGATTTTGGCCTTTGTCTAGCCAATCAGACACAGAGTGCAGCCTGTGCCACCACACTCCACCCTGGGCTCGGATACCTCCCACTCCAAGGTCCACAGCAAGGGCTTGAGGTAGACAGGCCTGGGTTGGAATCCGGGTGCGACTGTTCTCTGCTGAGATGGCCCTGGACAAGCTACACTGTCTGAGTGACCATGTCACACTGTGCAGTGGGGATGGTGCAGGCAGTAACATTCTAAGGGTACCTGCTAAATGGGTTAATTTTTGAGTGTGGCCAACAAAATGCATTATCAGGCAATGACGACAATGAAGATGATGGTTTTGGTGGTGGTGCTGCTGCTGCTGATGGTGCAGATAGTCGTGATGGTGATGGTGGTGGTGATTGTGATGATGGTGGTGGTGATGATGGTTGTGGTGGTGATGATGGTGGTGGTGGTGATGGTGGTGGTGATTGTGATGGTGATGGTTGTGGTGATGATAGTGGTGGTGGTGTGGTGATTGTGATGGTGATGGTGGTGGTGATGGCTGTGATGGTGGTGGTGATCGTGATGGTGGTGGTGGTGGTGATGGTTGTGGTGATGATAGTGGTGGTGATGGTGGTGGTGATGGTGGTGGTGATTGTGATGGTGATGGTGGTGGTGACGGTTGTGATGATGTGGTGGTGATGATGGTGATGGTGGTGTTGGTGGTGATTGTGATGGTGGTGGTGGTGGTGGTGATGGTTGTAGTGATGATAGTGGTGGTGGTAGTGGTGATTGTGATGGTGGTGGTGGTGGTGGTGGTGATAGTGGTGGTGATTGTGATGGTGGTGGTGGTGGTGATGATGGTTGTGATGATAGTGGTGATGATGATGATGGTGATGGTGGTGGTGATTGTGATGGTGGTAGTGGTGGTGGTGGTGGTGGTGGTGATGATAGTGGTGGTGGTGATTGTGATGGTGTTGGTGATTGTGATGGTGGTGGTGGTGGTGATGGTTGTGATGATGGTGGTAGTGATGATGGTGATGGTAGTGGTGGTGGTGGTGATTGTGATGGTGGTGGTGGTGGTGGTGGTGATGGTGGTGGTGATTGTGATGGTGGTGGTGGTGGTGATGGTTGTGATGATAGTGGTGATGATGATGATGGTGATGGTGGTGGTGATTGTGATGGTGGTGGTGGTGGTGGTGATGATAGTGGTGGTGGTGATTGTGATGGTGGGTGGTGATTGTGATGGTGGTGGTGGTGGTGATGGTTGTGATGATGGTGGTAGTGATGATGGTGATGGTAGTGGTGGTGGTGGTGGTGATTGTGATGGTGGTGGTGGTGGTGATGGTTGTGATGATGCGGTGGTGGTGATGATGATGATGGTGATGGTGGTGGTGATGGTGGTGTTGGTGGTGATGGTGGTGGTGGTGGTGGTGGTGGTGTACAGACACCTCCTGGGTCTAATCCTGCAATTTCCTCAGCATTTGTGTCCATGAGTCTAGCGCATTTGTTTTCAGGGCCCTCTTGCCGAGGGCCTCCATCTCACACTTCCACAGATTGCTGAGCCCATTTGGGAAACTTGACGTCCACTCTGGGCCTTTCACAATCTGAGATTTCTGATTCTTGGGGCTGTGGTTCTCTGTGGCTGTGTGGTCCCCTCTGCTGCCCTGTCCAGTGCTGTCCGCTGAGGTGTCTGCTGTGCAGGCGAGGTGCTGCTCCTCCAGCCTCTCTGTGGTGTGCGAGTCTCTGCCCGGGGTTTGGTTTCCTCCCGCGGCAGGGGTTGATTAGTCTGGTTACTCCACAGTCATCTTAGGGTTTTCTTATTAACTGGGTGGACACCCAAGACGCAGCCTCTTCACCCAGTTTCTGGGAGGCACGAGCAACAGGCTAGGTGGAGGATCCACGGACCCCCTCCCCAGCTGTCCTCAAGAAGTCACAGGCTCCATCTGCCATTTTTGCCATTTTAGTTTGACCAAGGAGAGAGACCTCAGACACAGCCCCGTTGTTCAACCATTCATTTCCTACAGACCTGGCTTCAGGACAGTCTCAAAGCACAGATTCTCAAGCTGCTTTTAAGAAGGAGATCGGGGAAGGATTGAAGAGAAGAAAACCTGCAGGAAGGCTTTTCTGCACTAAGCATCTCCTAGGAGGGCATCCTCGGACGGTGTGGGTTGGGGGTTGCAATAGGGCATGTGTAAAAAGGGGAGGAGTGGTGGGACACTGCTCACCCCAATGTGGGGGCCTCAGAATTTGTCTCCTGCCCCAACAATTGCCCCTCTCTGCTTTGCCTAGTCCCCTGACACAGATTTAACTCTGATTTTTCATGGGGTCTTTCCTGACCCTCCAGGCTAGCTGCTCCCTGACTGACCATCACTGTGGATGGTTCGATAATAACATCAAGCCCCGGCCTAACATCAAGATTTAGACGGGAGTTGAAAAGTGTCCTCTTAAGGGCACTAATGGTCCCCATAAACTGTTTGTTTCTAAACATCGAGCCATCCTTGGGGCTGACAGCACTGGAGGGTGGATTTGTGGCTGGAAGTCCTGCACTGAGTGGGCTTCTGGCTTCTGCACCAGACTCCCGGGAGGCTCGAGGACCTGTGTCCAAGGAGGAGGCCAGGAAATCGCCACAGCCTCGCTCATGCCGCAGACAGCCCAAGCAAACTCCAGCCCCCACAGGAGACCACGTCCACCGCGGCCCGTCCACACAGGGCGGTTGGTGAGGACGCAGAGCCCGTGGCTCCCGCTCCAGCAGGACGCACGGTGTGAAGGGACGTGCAGAGCCCCCAGGCCCTGCGCTGGCTCATGCCCACAGGGAGGGGGCGTGCCCAGGAGCCCAGGGGTGCGTCCTGGTGGTGGGGCTGGGTGGTCCCAATGGGGTGTGTGCGAGAACGGGCCAACTGCAAACCACACTGTCAGGAGGCGATGACCTGCTTCAGGAGGGTGTCGTGGTCAGGTAACAGCGCGGCCAGGAGGAGAGGCCAGGCGGCAGAATGTGGGGAGCAGCGTCCACTGTGAGGTGCGATGGCTCTAGAGGGCCCAAAGCAAGGATGGGGAGTGAGTGTGTGTGAGTGTGTGTGTGTGTGTGAGTGTGTGCATGTGTGTGTGTGTGTGAGTTCGTGTGTGCACGTGCGTGTGTATATGTCTATGTGTGTATATGTGTGTTTGTATGTGTGTGTGTTTATGTGTGAGTGTGTGTGTATGTGTGAGTTCATGTGTGTGCATGTGCATGTGTATATGTGTGCATATTTGTGAGTGTGTGTGTGTGTGTGTGTGTGTGTATGTGCGTGTGTGTGTGCGTGTATGTGTGGGGGGGGGTGTGGGTGGACAGGCTACTTCTGCACATTGAAAGCCCTCCATGGTGCTGCCCAGTGACAGGCTGAGAGGAGAGGTGGCAAGGGACTGTTTTCTAGCATCACGGCCTCTCGTGGGAGGTGCGACCCTTAAATCCGGAGGAAGCCCTGCCGGGCCCGCGCTGGGGGGCGCTAGACGGTGGGAGCACGTGCGTCCCGCCTGCTGCTTGCCTTGTCCCAGACCAGGATCCAGGAGCAGGGACCCTCCCAGGCACAGCGAGGAGCACCTGCACCTGCTGGGGGAGTGGAGGAGGCCAACACGCGTGGGGCCAGGCAGTGGGCTCAGGCCCGCGTCCAGCGCCTTGGTGGCCTGGAGGGCCAGGCCCTGCGGGAGCCCCACCTCTGGGTTATCTGTTTGCGGATTCCCGGAGTCGCCTCGTTGCTGCCGAGCTCCTTTTATGAGTAGAAAAGGTATCACCGTGTTTAAGATGAGTTAATTAACAGATTATAATTCCCCAAAAGCCTCTTTGACATGATTTAAAAACCCAGGTAGGTGTAATCCCATTTAAAACCTTAAATTAAATGGGAGACTAGAAAACACCGTCCTGACCGTGCGATGCAGGCAATCCCTAAGGAAGGCCCGTGCACAGGAAGGGGCAGAGGACAGGGGACAGGCCTCGGAGCACAGGGGGCAGGCAAGAGGACGCCCTCGGGCCCTGCAGTCACGGCACACGTGGGTGCATCAGGAGGGTCCTCAGGTGGACCCGTGGGCAAGCCGCCCACAGCCAGGGCCTCTGCGGCAGCCACACCCTCTCTGCGTCCACATAGTGACACCCACTAAGTGAAGGCCAAGGCCGGTGGCTGTTGATATGGCTGCGGGGTGGCTCCAGGAGGAGGCCCCGTGAGCCCTTCAGACGCGAGCGTGTTAACGTGATGCACGTGAGACACTTGCTCAACCGAGGAAGGACCCAGAGTGCACCTAGAGGGGCTGTCCTCGCCCCGGGGTCTGCACTCGGTTCTGTTTACTGACGGAGCCCTGAATCACGAGGCGCAACAGCAACATTGGCCACGAGGGCAGCACCGGCCAAAGCTGACTGACGTGGGTTTGGAATGAGAACTCTGCCTCCTCGCCTCACCAGGGGCAGAGTGGGGGCCCAGCACTGCTGCCCCTGCGGGCCCCTGGAGGCACCCCTCACCCCCACCCAGCCTCCGCCAGGGCTTGGCTTCCCGCAAGGGCCTGGCCTCGGTGCTCACGGGAGGAAGGCACCGGCTGCAGCCCTGGCAGTGGGGTGCAGGTCAGGGCTGAGCTCAGCCAGTGTGGTCATTGTGGTCCCTGGAGGAGTCCCTGCGCCAGCTAGGGGAGCTCAGGGAGCACAGGGCCTGGGTGACACAACGGTTCTGTGGCCTGAGATCGACCAGATCCAGGGTCTCCAGGTAGCCAAGCATGGCAATACCTTCGCTTGACGAGACCGTCAGGAGGCGATGACTTGGCTTGGAGAATGTGTATTCTTTTAAGATAAACCCGCTGAGGAAGGAGCTCGGGATGACAGTTCCTGGCAGTTCAAAAACTGGCAGATGAAAAGATTGGCAAATAACATTATTCCAAACCCCGAGCTCTTTCTTCTCAGATGATAAACACCTTTGTTGATTAACTGCCGCGTGCTATTAATAGGAAGCTGAGTAATTGGAAGTGATTGGCAGAAGACTTTGTAGGCTGCTCTGCTGATTGCATTTTTATGGCATTTCCCGTGCAGAGCACATTCAAGGTGAGGTGGAGAGGCCTCCGTGGAGATGCACTGGAGGCCTGAGCAGAGGCCTTCAGATGCCAGGACCTCGCAGGGACTGCAGGGCGGCCCTTTCCGAGGGTCGCGTCTCCCGTCCTCGCCCACTGTTGGAGCTGGTGGGGTGTGCCGAGAGGCCTGGCCGTTTAGTCCGGAGTCGCTCTCCACCTGCATGGGCGGCACCTGTGAGGCCACTGGCAGTGGCGTGTGGGGACAGGCCCAGGGGTGACGCCTGGTGGGCTTGGGCCATGAGTGCTGGGGACCCAGCTTGCCGGGAGAGCCCTGGGGTGAGGCGCAGGTACCGCCCCAACCTGCCCTGGCAGGAGGGAGGATGGCGTGCAGGCCCCTCCCCGCCCCCTCTCGCCTCAGAAGTGATCCCCTTCTCGTAGGGAGGCTGTGGAGCAGGTGAGGGTGGCCGTGACCTCACAAGGGAGCCTCCTGGTCTGAAATTCCGTGCAGAGATGGTGGCCAGACAAAGCAGCATCTTAAAGGAAAGCGTGTCTTGCATTGTTTTTAACCAAAGCAACACCAGGAACTGATCTGAAATCGCCCGGCTGTGGCTCCTCCCAGACGGCCTCATTGATCAGGAGGAAGTGGAGGCTGAACGTGCACCCCGCCTGGCCTCCGCAGGCACCTGCTCCGAGGTCCAGGGCTCTGAGTGTCATGTGGCAGGTGGGGGTCGCTCCCGTGGCTGGGGAAGCATGCCGTGCCACTTGTGGAACGTCACGTCCATGGAGAGGTTTCTTGTTTAGCAAGTAGAGTGTGGATAAGTAGATGACTACCTGTTCTAGGCCAAAAGACTAGATGCGAAGTGATTATGAATTAAGGTTAGAGAAACTTAAGGTTAGTAGACCTTGCCAAAAAGTAATTCTCATTCAGATTCTATCACAAGATTGGCCGGGAGCCAAGAACACAGAAAGAACAATATTTAACTAGACTTCTTGCGTGGTTATGTGAGAACGTGTGTGCACAGGTGTGTGAGTGTCGAGCTCCAGTGTTAGCACCCAGACACGTCTCCACCGCGGTGCAGGTGTGTGGTTAAGACCCTCAGCAGGAACTGGGTGTGCGTTCCCGCTCCTGCTGCCGGGTTGCAGCGTAAAACTCCTGAGCCACATCTGTCACCCGGGGGAGCGTGGGCTGCAGGGACTGCTGGCCGCAGAGCCCCGGTGGCGGAGGGCAGCCGTATCTGCTCACGCACATGCCACAGAGGTGATCATGTCCTCCTCATCCCAGAGTCCTCTGCAGAGGCCGGCCGCTCTCCTGGTCCCTGTGCCTGGTCTTCAAAGCACATGTCACAGTTCATATCCGAAATGCTCGGCAGGGCTGTGAGGCTCTGAGCCCCAGACGGGCCAGGGCATCGTGCCAGCCTCTCGTGGCTGTCACAGCAAAGACAATCGGTGATTTCGGCTGAGAGCACAGGCCCTCGGGCTGCAGGTGCTGAGATGACAATGAACGGCTGAGAGGCTGCAGAGAGGCGGGCCGGCCTGGAGCGCAGGGGCGCCCGGGGACAGAAGGAGAGGGCCTGTCCCGGAGCAAGGACAGAAGGACGTAGCAATCCTTAGGACATGCCGGGGACATCCAGATCTACACGACGAGGTGGGGGGGCAGCGCGCGGTCTGTGTGGGTGCCTCCACTGGGTCACGCGGCAGGTGCTCGAGGCTGGCCCTGGACCCACGTGGCCGTCAGGACCCGCGGTGGGCTCGCCTCCCGCGGCCACTCGGTTTCCACATCTGTCTGTTGTGGTTGATCCTCTGCCTGTGTCCAGAGCCGTGTCGGTGACTGACAACCGGACGCAGAGCCCGAGGGAGCCAGGGAGGCGTCTCCTCGGCTGCGAGCGCCCCATGGTTCCGTTCTCTCCCTTCCCGTCTCTCCTGGAGACGGACAGCCGCTTGTGAGGCCACGAGAGGGTCCCTGCTGCCCGTGAGTCCGTGAAGCCCGTGACTCGTTTCTGTGCTGGCTTCTCTGTGTGTGTCGCAGCTGCACCCCTGCGCCCAGCGCCTCGCGTTCTCCTTCTCAGTTTGACTTTTTGGTGGCACCTGTGATACTGACGTAGCTCACGGACACTCAGATGAGGCCTTCCCAAGTTTAATGCTGGTGACATGAGATCACTCCGTGAAGGGAGCAACTGGGCAGGAACGTGGCCCTCAGCCCTGGGCTCCGCTGCGGCAGGTCTCGTCCGTGACACCAACAGCTCTGTCCCTGGCCGTTGTCCTGCAGGCGTGCAGCCCTCGGCACCTGTGGCTGAGCCTGGGTCCCCAGCTGACGTTAGGGGCAGCTTTAGGCAGTGCGTGTGTGCAGGTGGCCTGGGCTGAGCTGTCCTATGCCACTTTTGTCCCTGTCTTTTCTGGTGAGCGGCCGGGTTCTTCCCGGGGCCAAGGGTCCACTCTTGGGAGCACCTGAAGGAGACCGTGTGCCTTCCTGCCTGTCCTCTTCTGTCCCTCACTGTTGACATGCCTGTGACACGTCTGTCTGCAGGTGACATTTCTACCCCAGTGGAGCGAGGATGGGCGGTGCCCTGGTCCTCTCTAAGTGCTCACGGGCTACGTGGAACCCCAGGCTCACCAGGGCACAGTCTGCACGGGACCTCTGACTCCCTGGGTCTTTAAAAGCAGTGCCAGCTCTTGCCACTGCCTAGCCGAGTTTCACGGGGATGTGGCGTTGCGCTGAACACGCGGCGTTTTCTCTCACTTGGCTTAAGGCAGTGTGGGGTAGGAGAAAGCTCAGGTCGATGACTCTGGGTGTCACATCCACAGCAGCGTCGGTGTCCTGCCTGGTTCCTGACCGACCAGAGGGCCTTGAGTCTGCCTGCCCAGCTCACTCTCACCTTTGAGGACAGGAAGGGACAGGCTTTGAGTGGCGGCCAGGTGCTGTGGACTTGAACAAGAAGGTGGTTTCCAGGGACATTGCTCTGGGGGCTCCTTATCAGGAGGGCTTCTGGGCTACTGGCTGCAGGGAGGCAGCGGTGGGAGACCAGCGGTGCCCGTGGCACCTCCTCGGGCACGCCCGAGCTTGGTCCTTGGGGAATGGCTTCTGTGTGGAGCTCGGAGCCAGAACGCTCCTATGCATCCCAGCCTCGCCCGCTCCTGCCCCTGGGGTCTGCACGGCTGGGAGAGGCTGAGACGGGGCACAAGTGGGCCGAGCCCCCGCGGCTCATGAGGAAGCAGAGGAAGGCCGCGCGAGCTGGCGAGGGCAGCGCCCTCCCGCGGCAGCCACTTGCTGGGTCGGGCCCAGGGGCTGAACTTCTGTGCTGCAGGAACCAGCGGTGGAGGAGGACCCGGGAGGAGGGTGAGCGGGCGGCCCGGGAGGGCAGCAGCCCCGGAGCAGGCCCGGCCAGGCAGAGGAGCGGGCCGTCAGGGACGGCCGGCGGCTCCTGTAGCAGCGGGCCCTGGGGAGGCACCCGAGGTCTTCAGAGGAGCGTGGCCTGGGGTCCGTGGTCTAGACGGCGCGGTGCTGCCGTGTGGACGTGGACGTGGGCATGGGGCCGGGGTGGCTACGGTGAGTGGGTCAGGACAGCAAAGCTCATCAGATCGACTCCACATCCGGTGACCCACCAGTCTGTCCCCTCATCGCTGTGACCCACCCCCAAGGTGCAGGCTGGCAGGCACACCAGTGACCCGCACGTCCCTCTCCTGCTCATCGCCTTCCATGCCTGCATCCCATCAGCCTGCAGCACTGTGAGATTGACAGTCGTGTTTGGCTGTCCTTCACTCCAGACCCGGTGTTGGTCCTGAGTTCCCAGCAGGAACCCAGGGACCGTGACGCACTGACTCGGGTCCTCAGAACCTGACCTCTGGTAGGGGGCAAGGCTGTGGCGCCACGCCCTGTGTGGCCCTGAGGCCAGGCATTAAATTAAATTGAAAGGAGCTCTAAGCCACGTGTCCCTTGGCCTGGCGAAGCACCTGCTGTCACCCGTCAGTGGGGACCGAGTCTGGGTAATGGCTGATGCGTGTTTAGAGATACACCACCGCCCACCAGAAGATCCTCTGGCCCAGATCATTCTAAATGTTCTCACTTGGATTTCACTTAAAGGGAAAAAACCCTACTCTTCTTGCTCCCCAAAGGGAAAGTGTAACAGGATACCGACTCCCACGATTCTTCCTGTGGCAACTAAATATAAATATCTGTGACAGTCGCAGAAGGAATCGTTAGTGGCAGCTGTCAGCGTTCTTCAAGATGAGTGAGCCTTTCCAGCCCCCTCGGATAGGCTGCGCTGAGAGGCGTCTGGGTGGCTCCGTCACGGCCGGCCTGGAGGCCCCTGGGCTGCGCAGGTGGGGCACTCCCAGGCAGCGCGGTGCAGCCCAGGGCCCCGAGGGGTTGTGGGGGTTGGCCCACCACCTCGGTCTCTTCACCCTCTGCCGATCTTGAGGTGGGGAGCTCGGCCCAAGGGCCAGCAGGGGCCGGGTGTTCCTGGGCTGCCTGAGCTGTTGAGGGAGGGAAATGGACCCGCACGTCAGGCCGGCCCTGTGGGGCTGGAGGGAGGCTGGAGAGACACCTGCTTCCCAGGAGCACGGCCGGGGCTTCCCCGGGGGTTTCCTGCCGCAGCAGGAGGAGCGGGAGAGGGCTTCTTCTCTCCAGGGACTGCTGCCGGATTGCCGCCTCCGTCAGAGGCCGAGGCCTGGACTCTGCCCAGACTTCCTCTGGCCTTAAGATCGAGCTCCCAGTGAGAACATCGCTTTATTTTCTGTTTGATTTTCTTCCACTTCCTGCATTTAAGTGACCCAGAATTCGTCGGCCCTTCAAGGTGTCTTCTGATGTGCTTTGGCCGACTTCCTGCCAGTGGCTTGGAGGTCAAGGCCCAGGGCAGGAAGGTCAAGTGTGGGGTCAAGCAGGGGGAGACCTCGGGATGCAGAGAGGACTCAGGTCTGGGAGCTGCGCTTTCTTCCTGGCTCCAAGGAAGCGCTCGCCGGCAGGGAGTGGGCCTCTCCTGTGCAGAGGAGACCTCTGGCTCTTCAGGCGATTCGTGCAGGTCTCCAGACCCTTGTGCTTTTGTTTCCAGGCTGTGTTCTGAAGCCCAGGCGTAGAGATGCCCACTGGCCCGCCCTCTGGAGCACCGCCCGGCCCTTGGCGGGGGTCCGTGGCTCTGCTGGATGTCCAGTGGGGGTGGGGCTGCCCGTGTGCGTTTTAGTCCCTCTTGTTTCTCCCTGTGCCACGCTGGACTGTGTGCTTAGAGGAGCACACTCACGCTGGGGACAGAGCACACCCAGCCCCAGCCGGACCACAGCCAGAACCTGTGGTCCAGGCGCACAGGGGTGGCCCTCTGCAGGGAGGGGTGCGCTCCCACTGTTGCACCCTCCCTGCCCCTGGCTGGTGGCCGCTGGACAACAGGTTGGGTGGGTGGTCTGCTGGAGGAAGAGAAAGGCACCGGACGCCTCCCTCCCACCACCTCGGGATGCTGGGGCTCGGTGTCCGCGGGGGAGGGGTCATCTCGAGCACTGGCTGGGGCTCGCCGTGCACCCACCTGGAGAAACGTCCACTCCAGTGGAGACCAGTTGCTTCAGATCAGCAAGGGAAGGTCCGGTCCCCGCTCACTGTCTTGCACCCTCTCTGCGACTGGCGGAGAGTGGAGGTGTCACCTGGCGCTGGCTGCACTGGGGTGCCCTGGGGATGTGCCTGGATTCGGGGACAGACACGTCTGTGCAGGGAGGTTTATAGTGGGGACATGTGGCTCTCCCAGCCCCTTTTAGATCAGGAGCTCAGCTTGTCCCTGGTGGTCAGCTCTGTGTCCGGAAGGAAGCGTTGACAGGTGTGGGCAGCCTGCTGCTGGGAGGCCGCTCTGGGAGCAGAGGCCTTTCCTAGCCTCTGCCCAGACAGAGCCAGGGACCCTCCTCTAGCTGGACTCCGTGCTGCGCATGCGAGGCCAGTCGGGAGAGAGGAAGTGGGAGGGCGCCCTGCTCTGCTGTGGGCTCCCACCTGGGCCGTGCCAGTCCCAGGAGGACAAGCCGGTCTGGAGGAGCTGCCCCTGGTTGGCCTCCGTGCCAGCCCGACTCGCTTCAGCAGTGGGTGGAGAAGGCCTGGTGCCGATGCATCGGGGCCTTGGGGTGCGGAGAGCCGAAGCCCGGTGAGAGCCCGTGGCCACAGGCCTCCTCCTGGGCCCTGCGTTCACCGCTGAGCTCAGGGCTCCCCGTCACACGGGGTCCTGCGTGGGCAGCTGCCCACACCACGGTGTGTCCTCACTGTCCCGCTCAGCCGGCGCAGTGGCGTCGAGCAGGGGCAGGGCCACTCTGCTCCTCTGGCGCCTCCTCTGCAGACTGGTCCCAGCACCTGCCCCTGCCCTGCACGGAGACAGGCGCACGCGTGCCACTGGCAGCAAGGGCGCTGCGTTCTCGCATCTCTGCAAGCTGGCTTTTGATCTTAACATGCGTTGGAGTGCAGGCTGCGCCAGGACATGCAGCTTCATTCACTTTTTTCAAAAACCGCAGCTGTCCACAGACTGTGCTGTCCACTCCCTTGCTGACCATTTCTCGAGGTTCCATCTGGGTTGTTGGCAGTGTGGCTCCTTGTTCCGGCCAGCGACCTCCACTGGGCCAGCAGGTCTGACACTGACAGACCGTCTCGCGCCTGACCTCGTCTCCCCCCCCCCCCCCCCCCCCCCGTGGTCTGCGGTGCTCACTCTGGACTCTCAGCACTTGGTATCTCCAGCTCTTTTAATTTTGGAATTTGATTTAAAAGAAGAAGAAGAAGTGTTGTATTTTGTTTGATCCCTGTCGCCATGGTAACCAGGGGGCAGCTGGTTCGTGCTTGCCCTGTGAGCTCCGGTTCGTGCCCTCCCCATGGCCTGGCTCCGCCCTCCTGTGTTCTTTTTTTTTTTTTTTTTTTTTTAATATTTATTTATTTGCTTTAGTTGTACACAATGCAATGCACTTATGTTTACGTGGTGCTGAGGATCGAACCCGGGCCGTGCACGTGCGAGGCAAGCGCTCTACCGCTGAGCCACAACCCCAGCCCCCTCCTGTGTTCTTGAGCTGAGCTGCGCTGCAGGACCTGAGGCCTGAGTGCACGTGAAACACGGAGGGCAGGGGCCGGGCTCAGTCTCCCTCTCACGGCCCAGGAGGCGCAGGCCCTGGCAGCCTGGACGCACGGGGCAGACTGCTTGGCTCGGCTAGGGTCACAGCAGCTCACGGGCGCCTGGGGCTCCCGGGGCCTCTTCCTCCGCTCTGTGAGTGGATGGAAGAAGGAGGTCCTCTGACCCCTTGGTTTCCAGCCCCAGGGCTCAAGCCTGCGCCGTCTCCCCATGCCTGCCTGGCCAGGCTCCACGGGGCATTGCTCCGGGGTGTCCCAGGCGTAGGAGCCAGGGAAGGACAGGCTGCTGCTTCCTTCCTGGAGGCAAAGTCTGGTCAGGGGGAGGGTTCACAAGGTCATGGAGGCAGTGCCTGGGGTGCAAAGGCACGGGGCTGGGACCCTGAGGTGGCCTGCCTGTCTCCCGACTAACATTTCCTCTTCCATTAAAATTAATTTTGCAATCGCTGGTGACGTGCCAAGCCACCGTGGATTGTATAATGGCCGCGACTCCGGCCTGTAAATTCATTTCACCACCGTTATCTAACTCATTACCTTGTGAACCGCCTTAATATACTGAGGCTCCGCACAGCCCAGTCTTCCTGTAAGGTGAGGTTCTATTCCACAGTATTGAGAGTGGACGCTGCTCACATTAATCACTCCTGCGGCAGCCCGGCTTTTAATCCAGGTTGATTCTGCTCCTCTCCCCCCGCCCCCTCCTCCTGCGGCAGCCCGGCTTTTAATTCAGGTTAATTCTGCTCCTCTCCCCTCTCCCCCCCTCCCCCCCCTCCTCCTCCTCCTCTTTTGATTTGCCTGGAAAAGTCGATGAAATGCAGTATTTACGATCCGTCCCAGTTCACCTCCCAATAGCTGGGGACGGCTCTCCCCACCCAGGCCTGGAATGTGCTGTGCTACAAACCTCTGGAAATGGAAATTGCTTTCTAGCTCGGCTGATTTAATGAGATTTATCTTTGAGCATAATAGAGAGCTGTGCTTTCTCACCCGGGCCTGCCTTGTGTTTAAAGGACTTGCCTTCAGCTCCGCGCCAAGGCCTTTTCTTTCCCGTCTCTGGGCTTGGGGAGCGGATCCTTCGCAGATCCTGGGGCCCTGTGCTTTATCCAGGGGTGGCTTTGTAGGGGAGGCTCCTGGTTGTCACAGCTGGAGGTGGTGCTGGCATCTGGTGGGCAGAGGCCAGGGACGCTGCTCAGCAGCCTGCCGGTGCTCAGGACTCTCCCCACCCGGAGGCCCTGCCCATAGCGTGAGTGCTCCTGAACGCCCCTGGGCTCAGGCCCAACACCTCTGGAGTCCCACACTTGGCCTCTTAGCATCTCCACCTCCGAGCCAGCTTCCTGCTGAGTGCACTGAGGATTACTGCCACAGGGACGGGTCCGTGACAGTGGCTTAGCAAGAGGGCAGCCTCGCAGGCCGTCCGCCGCTGCAGTGCTGGCGGGGCTGAAGACAGACCGTGGAGGCCGAGCCTCCCCACCAGGCAGTAGCCTCCCCACCTGGGGCCGTGCCACCTGCATCTGCCTGGGCTGCTTCCTGGCCTGGCTCTTCCGGGGACTTGCTGGCTGACTGGGGCTGCCACCCAGCTTCCTGTGCAAGCACCTGCCTTGGGCTTCACGGGTCTTCACGGCCCATTGTCCTGGGGATGCACTTCCCAGATCCAATTCCACCCTCCTGGTTTGCTTGTCATCCTTGGGGCCACCGGGGCTCCCAGGAGGCTGAGCAGAGGATCTTCAAGGGGACAGCGGAGCCCAGGAGCCTCCCTGGCTGCTGACAGGCTTGCTCCCCCTCGGAGAGCACCTCCTAATCAGGCATCTCCAGCTACACTTGGCGCCGCGTGTTAGCGCTTTATACGCCTCTTTCTCATGAGGCAGATTAAAGCCGATGCAAGTCTTGCTGGCTTTGGGGTTCTGGCTTCACACTCAGCACATCAGATGACGTCCCTGTGGGAACGGCGTTCCTCAAATGTGGCCTCCGAGCACACGGAGCAGGAGAAGGGCTCCAGGTGAGTCCCCTGACAAAGACCCCAGAGCCTCTAATTTCCAGGCTGTAAGCCCTGAACTAACCTGCCCTGGAGAAGGCGCTCGGAGTCACAGCGGTGACCAAGGACACAGATGTCCGGAGGCCAGAGTGCCGAGCTCTGCGGATCCTGCCTCTGCCGACTGTCGTGCAGCTGAGGGTGAACTGGTCACCCACAGCTTAAATGTCCTGCAGCTCTGTGACCTTGGCTGGACTGAAGGGACCGTGGTGGGGGGCACCTTCTTGTGGAAGTTCACCGATCTCAGACGCAAGGGGAAACAAAAGACCACATGCATCAGAAATGGGGGCCGCCAGTCAGGCTTGGCACTGCCCTCACCGAAGACTGCGCTGCTGCGCACGCGAGGTCGGCCGCCTGGCTTCCTGCTTAGGAGAAGCTGGGGCTCGGAGGATGCACACCCTGGGAAGGAGTGGGGAGAGCTGAGAAGGAGGAGCTGCGTGTGCGTGTGTGTGTGTGTGTGTGTGCACGTGTGCGTGGCACTGTCTGCACCTGTCTGTCACCCAGCATGCATGCTGTCCGCCCGTCGTGGAGGCACACGCACACGCGCACAGTCCCGAGAGCTGACAAGCGTGAGGAGCCCCGGGTTGACGGATGGTGTGAGAAGCTGTCTCTGTCCTCACAGCCTGGAAGGGAGAGGAAGGGAGGTATCTGTGGGCTGATGGAGGGTTCTGGAAACCCTCGGGTTGTCAAGAGAACGCACACTTGGGAAGTCTCTCCAAGAAAGGTTACACTTTTTCTTGGTATTTTTCATTTCAATTGCCGTCTCCCCACTGGACAGCCACCGAGGTGGACCGTCACAGCCGTGGAACAGGCGAGGAATTGTCCCCCAGGCGCTGCAGTGGGGTCCAGCTGGACTCCACTGTCCTCTCTCCCACGCTTTCGCTCCCCCACCTCACTGCCCCCTGAGTGGAGAGCCAGCGCCCGGGGAGCCTGGGCGAGTGAGGCCTGCGCCGGCGTCCCCGCCCGCTGTCGGTGAGGCAAGTCAAGCGGAGAGCGCCGGCCTCTTCCCGCTCTCACACACTCAGCATTAATTGTCCGACTATATATTTTCTTCAAGAAGCAACAAAGAGTAAACGCCAGGCCGTTGCTTTTCTGTTTAGCTGGTTGTAAATATTCAGCCAGGATTTGACTGACAGTGCAATATTTCATTCCCCAAAGCCTGCACCGTATGTGAATATTTTAATTAGGATTGTAACAAGCTATTGAGAAAGTTTGAGCTAAATTGGTTCAGCTGTTTTTGCATTAGTGAAGCATGAAAAGGAATTTTTTTGTCTATTAGAAAATATTCCTTTAAAAAAAAAAATAAACCAAAGCAACTGAAAATCAGCCAGCTTGGGATGCTTATTTAAACTCAGCAGATGGGATCCAGGTTGGGATTAGCAGGACGGACGTGGAAGTGTGCGGTGCACTTCAAGGACACTGGTGCCCTGTCCCTTTGGCCGCGATCTGGAAGAACCAAGTGGATCTTGTAGGGAGCGAGGCCCGGGGACGGAGACGGCGAGCAGGTGGAGTCCTCGGGTCAGGGTCAGCCTCAGAGCAAGCTGCTCGCCACCGAGTCAGATGCTGCGTGCCTTGTCAACCCGTGACCACCACGGCCCGTCGGCTCTGATGGCAGTGGCGGCCACCAGAGCTGGCCTGGCCCGTGTGCCCGGGAGGCTCTATGGGAAAGTCCTGCTGCCGGTCAGTCGGGGCCGTCCCCTGTCTCTTGCTCTCTCCCGCTGGCTCCTGTGTCAGCAGCGTCATCTCTGTCCAGGTCTCTCCTGCCCTGAGAGTTTCCCGGACCTTCTCTGAGAGTCCAGCGGGTGTGAAGAGCAGCGGACTGGGCAAGCCTCGTGCTCCCTGTCCCACCGCCCTGTCCATCGGGGCCCCCGGCTTCCCTGCCCCGGGCGCCTGGCTCTGCTGGTGGGTGGGCTCTGTGTGCATCTCTGCCTGCCCGTTCTTCTTGGTCTCAGACTCCCATCCCACAGGGCCCTGGAAGCTCGTGGCCATCTTGGGTCCCGGCAGCACAGGTGGGGGCCAGCGCCGCCCCCTCTTCACGTGTTCCTGAAGCAGTTCCTTGTGAGTGCGTCACCTCACGCAGGCACTCGAGCGTCCTGCACAGCCGTGCAGCCACAAGGCTGACCGCGTGCCCACAGGACTGGTCCTGTTGGTCATCTCCGGTCCTGAGTTTAGGACTTCCTAGGGCAGGAACAACAATTCTTTGTTTTGTATTTGTCCCCATGTCCCCAACAACACCTGTGTAACTGAGCAGTTCATAGTCTTGAGCAGATGTTTGGGGGAAGGGGATTGAACAGCTGTGGTTTGGGGTTATGTCCAACCCTCGGGGTGGCTTTGCTTGGAGCTGGGCTTTGGGCTGCAGGCCTGGACTTCTGGGGCACTGAGGAGGCCATGCTGGTTCTCACAGGCGTGCATGCCACCCTTCTCTGCCCCGTGGCAGTGCCCTTGACCATGAGCTCCACAGAAGGCAGGTCCAACCTGGCTGGCTCTG
Source organism: Tamias sibiricus (assembly GCA_025594165.1). Lineage (NCBI taxonomy): Eukaryota > Metazoa > Chordata > Mammalia > Rodentia > Sciuridae > Tamias > Tamias sibiricus. The sequence continues at coordinate 206,281,560 of CM046659.1, forward strand.
TCAGCGCCCAGTGCCTCCCAGGCTGGGCAGACTCACCCGCCCCGCCAGGTGGCTGAATGAGGGCTGCACGGACTCTACCCTTCCTGTCACTCCTGCCCAGGGTCTTTGGAGTCCCAATGAGGACACTTTAAACTGTCATTGTTGCCCTGTTCATCAGTAAAACCTGAACCCGGCCCCTTGCCGACGGCTGTGCCCGCAGCTCCCCCAAGGCCGATGCTGAGCCCTCCCCAGTGTGCACCCCTCGAGGAGTTTGTCTCAGAACAGGCCTGCTTCTGTCCCTGCAGGCTGAGTGTGAGGCCCAGGCACCAGAACCTGGCCTGGGCCGGAGACATGAGTCTTAGCAGAGGGAGCAGGCCCCTCACTGCTGGAGGAGAGAGAGAAACCTCCGTAAACCGCGTGGAAACGACTCTGCGGGAGTCCTCGGCCAAACACTCGCCATCAATCCTAGCGGAGCTGGTGGGGGGCTCGGCATCTGCCACGGGGCACCTGGCGGGGACTGGGGTCTCCGGCAAGAGTGGCCCCAGCCGCACAGCCGCGCTCCTGTCAAAGGCAGGCGGGAAGCCGTGGCCTGGAGAGTAGGCAGCGCTGCCCAGAGACCGCGGTGAGGACCGGGCAGCGTCTCCCTCCCCGGTGGCCAAGTTCATTAACTCGAGGGAACTTTCTGGGTCGCTGACTTCTCCTGGGGCTTTCTTTGCATACGGAAACAATGAACTCACACATCTCCCCCCGGACCCCCTCCCAGGGCCTGGGAATTGTTCGCCCCTCCCCGCTCACTTCCACAGGAGGCCGGGGCCGGTGGCGGTGCTCCTCCGCCAGCCCCGCTGCCCTCCCCACGTGCTGTGACTACGTGCTCGTGTGTGCACTCCCGCCTGCCCTGTCGGGGGACGTGAACAGTGGGCTCGGAAGTGGGGCCAAGTCCAGGTTCAGGCCAGGAACACTGCGTCCAACCCCCGCCCAGGAAGCCTGTCCAGGAGGCTGCCCGTTCCCCCCCCGCCCAGCAGGGGCGGCTCCAGGCCACTGGGTCTGCCTGGGTCCTGGTTCCGACCCACAGAGTGGTAAATGACGCATGCAGCTCCCGCGCTGCAGACCCTCCGAGCCGCTCTCCGGGCAAGGGCCTGCAGTCGCCACCTCTGATCCCTCGTCCTCCACCTTCCAGCGCTCACGGGGACCTGGAGGCAAGGGCGAGGCTGACGGTGCCTTTCCCTGGCTGCTCCCACCTGTCTGCCCACGTCTGGGGAGAGCCCACTGTAGGCAGGGAGATCCGCAGGGGACGCAGGGGTCCCCAGCAAGGCGGCCTGGGACAGGGCCTGGAAAGCAAGCTCTTTGTGGAGGGGTCAGCCGCAGCCAGCCAGACAAGACAGGGGCCAGACGGGCCTCCTGGGAGCTTCTCCAGGAGCAGCAGGCAGTAGGCGGGAGCGGGACCTGCGGCTCCTGGCGAGAGCCCCTCTGCAAGACTGAGGGTCTCCCTGCCTGGAGCTCGTTCTCACTGAGCCCAAGGCACAGCACAGCTGCCCAGGCCAGGCCGGGGGCTGCAGGCGCCCCCTCCAGGGACAGGCTCTGTGGGCAGGGGAGACAGCCAGGCTGAGACCGAGGCTTGACGGGGCAAGGGAGGAGCCAGGCGTGCCCAGGAGTGCAGAGAAGGAAAGGCCAGGGCAGCCGGCTCGGCCTGTGGGGGACTCGCCTGGCGTCTGGCTCGAGGGCCCTGGGAAGTGCTTGGGTTTGGCCTGGGCCAGGGTGGCATAGAGGAGGGTCCCTAGGTGAACACAGGTCAGTCCTAGATGGCCACCAGAATCTCCCAGGGCCCCTGGCTGGGCGGGGGCATCCCTGGGCTGGGCGTGCCTAGGACTACATCAGGAAGGAAGAAGGGGGCCTTCCTAATTCTTAAAAAATGCAAACAGCTAAGCTCGTCGCAGCCCTCACCACGGCCTGTGTCCTGCGCCCTTCCACAGTGGCACCTGGCACTTCTGTGGGGCCTTGCTCACTGGCCCAGCCCCCAGCGGGCCCCGAGCTCTGGCCTCCTTGGCTCTCACTCCTCTGGCCCAGGCACATGTGCAGTTGCCTCTGTCGTGAACAAGGACACCCTTGGCCACCCCACCTGCCTCCCATCGGCTCTGCGGGGAGCTCCTGCCACCAGGCTCGGCCACGTCCCTGCCCAACGCTGTGCAGCACCCGACTGCATTTATTTGTGGGTGTGAGAGGAGGAGTGTGGGGGGAGAGGGGCCGTCTCTGGCCTCTCGGGACTGACCCCCATGGACAAGCTCTTCTGCTGCTCAGTCCTTCGGTCACCGCGTCCCCGCCACTCAGCTGAGCTCGGGGCAGTGAATGAGTGGAGCTGATGGCGAGGTGCGTGGGCCGACAGGCTTCCGCGTGTGGTCAGGCCCTGGGTGGCGGTCACCCGCAAGCCTGTGAGTCCCTGTCCCGGAGACCGGAGCCCACTCTGCGGCAGGCGCAGCGGGTCTGGCCTGTGGAAGGACACCGTGTGCTCTGGAGGAACCCGCCTCATCGCCCTCTCACCCGCGAGCGCCTCAGAGCCCAGGGCCCCTCCCCGGCCACTGAGGCCACGGAGGCGCCACGTGGAGGTCCTCCTGGGACTGCACTTCGTGGGTCCTTTACCTGTCCTCCTGTTGAGGTGTGGCTCTGCAGGGACTGTCCGCCTGGGAGCTGTGTGGACGCCAGCCCTGACCACAGCTGCGTGGGGCAGGTAGCTCTCCAGCGGCCCGTCCTGGCCCCCGCGGTGCCTGCTGTGGGCGCAGTTCTCAGCCCAGTGCGGGGAGCGAGGTCGCGTCCTCGACGTCCTCTGGGCTGTTTTCTCTCGTTTCCTGAGCCCACGTCACGTGACCGTCCTGTTCTGCTGGCACGTAGGACGTGTCTCAAGGTCACTGCTGTCCACACGCAGCCCCTCTGTTCCTGTGGAATTGGCCTGGAGCAACGTGAGACCGGGTGCCATCCGCTGGGGGTCACGGCCCGTCCCTGCTGGCTCTCAGCACCGTGTCTCCAGCCCTCGAGTGGACTTCACGTGGTGTGGGCGGGTTTCTGGACTTCCCGCTTGTCTGGACCGTGCCAGCGTCCCCGGTGCTCAGCAGCAGGCTGGGCACGCCGCCCCTCCGCCGCCCCCGGCAGACTGCCCACCGCTGCCAGGCCTCCCGCTCTTCCGCATACATGTGGAATCACCTCCCACAAGACACGTTCTGAAAATTTCATTGGATTTCATTAACCTATAACCCAGTTGAGTGCCTAGATTTACTATAGAGGTTTGTGTCTTAAACTATGCAGCTGTTCTAGACGTTTCTGTGAGGTTTTGTCATTTTCCACGTAGCCCTGTGTACCTCTGGTTACAGGCACTCAGGGAACTTCTTCCTTCAGTGTGGCCATTTCTACCATCTCACAGGCCTGCGTTCTGGAGTGTCGAAACCCAGTGGACATTCGTGAACTTATCTTCTATCTAGCAGTTGGTCCAACTTCTAATTTCTAATGAATGATGGATTCCTCAGAGTTTTTCAATGTAGAGACTCTTATCATCTATGAGTGGTGCTAATTTTAATTATCTCTTTCCAATCACTGATTCTTCTTTCTTGTTAATTAGTCAATGTTAAATAGAGGTGTTAATTGATGGTGGATAGCTGTCTTGCTCCTGATTTAAAAGCAAGTGGTCTAATGAGGCATCATTCAGCACGACGTTTGCTGGGCGGCTGGAAGGACTAGCCTTTAAGAAACTGAGGCAGCTCCTGTCACTCTCCCTTTGCTGTGTCTGTCAGGACGTTTTCCTTCTGTGGAGATAATTGGGCAATTTCCCCCTGTAATCTGTTAACATGGAACACTATATTCGTGAACCATCTATTGTTGGGTGACACATATGCTGCTGCCCAGGTAGGCAGCCTGGCCACCACGACTCTACCCTGCTTTTCTGCATTTAGTGTGTATGTATAAACATCACGCATGTGTGTGCCCGTGTGGGGGCCATTGAGGACGGGCTGTTTCCTTTAGTGGCCACAGAGCTGCTCCCCCTACAACTTCTCTGTGCCAGGCCTGTCTGTGCCCTCTTGCCAGCCAGGGTGGCGCTAGAAAATGCAGACCAAGTGAGGACTGCTTGGAATTGGCCCTTCCTTGGAAGCCCAGGCTGAGGAGGCCTCGCGGCCCTGGTTACGGTGCAGGGTACTTCATGCTGATAGCTTTTCAGCCCACTGTCCTCTTTCTTGCCCGAGGACCCTCGTGGCTCTGTGTTGGCCGCCCTCTTTGTGTGCCAGGCCCTGTTCACCCCACGTCCTCAGGACTGCTGTGTTGGCCGCCCTCTTTGTGGGCCAGTCCCTGTTCACCCCACGTCCTCAGGGCTGCTGTGCTGGCCGCCCTCTTTGTGGGCCAGGCCCTGTTCACCCCACGTCCTCATGGCTGCTGTGCTGACCGCCCTCTTTGTGGGCCAGGCCCTGTTCACCCCACGTCCTCAGGGCTGCTGTGCTGGCCGCCCTCTTTGTGGGCCAGGCCCTGTTCACCCCACGTCCTCATGGCTGCTGTGCTGGCCGCCCTCTTTGTGGGCCAGGCCCTGTTCACCCCACGTCCTCAGGGCTGCTGTGTTGACTGCCCTCTTTGTGGGCCAGGCCCTGTTCACCCCACGTCCTCGGGGCTGCTGTGCTGGCCGCCCTCTTTGTGTGCCAGGCCCTGTTCACCCTACGTCCTCAGGGCTGCTGTGCTGGCCGCCCTCTTTGTGTGCCAGGCCCTGTTCACCCCACGTCCTCAGGGCTGCTGTGCTGGCCGCCCTCTTTGTGGGCCAGGCCCTGTTCACCCCACGTCCTCAGGGCTGCTGTGCTGGCCGCCCTCTTTGTGGGCCAGGCCCTGTTCACCCCACGTCCTCGGGGCAAGGTCTCTCCGTAAGGCAGCCCGTAAGAGGCACACTCTGCCCACGGCGGAGCTGCCCAGCCCCAGGTCTCGGCTTCTGATCGTGCTCAGCCCGTCTCAGCCAGCATCACAGCCCAGAACGGTTCTCTGCTGGGCCCAGAGTGCAGCTGCCAGACGAGGCGCCTCGCTGGCCCGTTCCCTCTCGCCTCGCTGGCCTCCGCCCCGTCCTGACGCGTGCTCAGAGGATGGCAGGAAGGCGCACAGGGTGCCCCAGAGGTGCTCACCTGCTGAGCACCAGCCTTGGCTCTCCCTGCGTGGACATCCAGGCCAGCAGGGACGCTGCCCCTGGGAGCCCGGCTCCTTCCTCCCCTCACGTGCTGCCGTGCCCATCACTGCGCCTCCTCCTGGCTAACCCCCTCCCTTCCCCACACCTGCTGATCCTGAGTCTCCGGGTAGGTTCCAGGACATCCTCGAAGCCCCTGGGTGCCACAGAGTGCAGGCCCTGGGGCCAGGCCGTCCTTGTGGCCTGAGTCCTGGGCACGCTGCCAGTTTCCTGTCTGCAGAGCGAGGCTCGCCCCGGCCCTGTCTCCTGGGTGCTGCCGGTATGCAGTGGGAGACGCGTCCACCCACGCTCCACACAAGCCCCTCCAGCCCAGGACTGTTTCTTCCTTTCTGCGTCCTTCAGCATCTTCACAGGATGATCTCAAAGTGACCTCTCCAGGCCCAGTGAGCGGGGCTGTTTTCAGGCTGGCCGTAGGGTGAGGAGACCAGAGCTCGCCCAGGGCCCTGGCACTCAGGGGCGCAGAGCTGAGGTCCAGGCAGCACTCACCACAGCAGAGCTCGCCCAGGCCCCGTGGCTGCAGAACCACAGAGACACCCACCGCTGGGCGCTGTGCAGACCAGCGCCTGCCCAGGCCTCTGTCCTGACCTTCTCTGCACTTCCCAGGCCCTGGGGACCTCTGATGCTGGTGGCCCTCTGCCCGTCTGCTCGCCATGAGGGCAGCCCTGAGCTCCCTGGACCCTGTCCCAGCCACACGGGGGACAGCCTTTGTGGGCAGAGCAGGCGGCAGCAGAGATGGACTGGAAGGGTGGCTCCGTTGGCCACAGCCTTTGCTCAAGCCCATTTCAAGAGAGCACCCTGGAGGTGGAGGCCGGCGTGCTCTGTGCTCTGGGGTTGTGGCGAAAGGCGGGAGGCCAGCCTGAGCCGGGTGCGACTAGGCCCCTCTGTGTTTAGGAGAGGAATCAGCTGCCGTCAGCTCCACGGCTCTGAGCCCACCGACAGGTGTGCTCTGCTGGCCGGGGCCAGCGGGGGCTCTTCCAGCGGCTCTCCTGAGCTTCCAGCAGGCCTTGCTGGCACCGGCCTGCGTGCACCGGCCTGCACCTGCCTGGCTCCGCTCCATGGACCATGCCTCTGCTAGCAGAGAAGCCATGCCTCCAGCCTCCAGGCCAGTGGGACTCAGATGCCAGGGCCATCCAAGGCACCAGTGCCTGTCAAAACGCAGATTCCTGGCCCCAGAAGGGGAGATTCTGGGTCAGTGACTGGGCCCTGGCCCAGGAATCTGCTCTGTAAAGCAGGCAGTGCGTGTGATCCCGGGCAGGTGGCCCAAATCCAGCCCCTGCCAGTGCCCTGATCACAGCCACACCCATCCACTGGCTTGCCATCAGTGCTGCTGTCACATACCAGGCAGCGTTAGTGTCACAGGGACACCGTGGCCTGTAAAACTAAACACTGGCCTTCTCTGATCTGTCTCAGGAGAAGCTTGCCGACTGGTGTAGACTGAGAAGCGGGGCAGGGCAGCTGTTGCACTTGGAAACAGAGCTGTCCCCCCAGAGAGGTCCGCACCCCGCACGCCGTCCCCCAGAGAGGTCCGCACCCCGCACTGCGGCTCCGGGCCTGAGGACCGGCCGCTCCACACCCTCAGGATGGTTGGTGCATGAGCAAGGGAGGCCCGCTGTGCCAGGCCTCACAAGTCCCCAGTGAGCCACAGCACCTGCAGTCACCCTGCGTCTTCACTGCCGCCTGCCCCGGGACATTGCCCATGAACGTACTCCACCCGCCTTTTCCCGTGCTGGACACTTCACAGGGGAGGGGTGTCCCCTCCTTGCGGGACTCTGTTCTCGGTAACCTGCTTGCATTTGTTAGGGAGCTGTCAGGAGCACTGTGTTGGGAGCAGCAGGTGGACAGTCCCTGCCCCAGAAATGCTCGTGGTTAATAAGAGGTGGCATGTGCCACCGTGTGAGGACCACAGAGGACCCACCAGGGCACTCGCAGAGTGCAGCACCCCACATTGTTGGGAGACTCCAGAAAGGCTTCCAGGGGGTGGGGTGGGGCAGAGTGGGGTCCTGGTGGGCCAGGGGTGCTGCTAACCGGAGAGCAGGCCTGGGCCCTGCAGGGCCTGTGTGTGGATGGAGGCGGAGCTGCTTCTGATGCGGCCGTGCATCTGTGCACACCGTGGGGAGAGGCTCGGGCCCTGCACGTGCTGCTAAGAGCTGTCTGCATTCCCTGGGAAAGAGCTGCCAAGCCCTGGACGTGGCTGGCAAGAACCCCCAGGTCAGGGCTCAGCTGCCCGGATTTGCAGCGGGTGACCGCCTGCTCCTGGGACCCAGGGTGAGCTCCGTGCAAGCCCAGTGGGGACTCCGCTGGGACCGGGGGAGCAGGGTGCTGTCTCCTAATGGCAATGCGTGGCTGACCAGGACAAAACTTGCACCAGCAAATCACCCAAATGCAGACCTAGCCGGGCCCACAGCCCAGAGCCGGAGTGCAGAAGGGCTTCTCGAAGCTTGCAGTTCTTCAAATGAGCAGGCCAGCGGGAGGGGAAGGAGGCGTGGACTCCGTGAGAAGAGATCGTCTTAGTTAAGGCAGGTTTTCCTGGAGAAAGGCCGGAGTCCCTGCACCTCTCCAGGATCAATGAACTAGCCCCCGCAGAGCTGTCACTGGGTTCCGGCACTGAGTCACCTCTGGCAGGTGTCTGCAGTACCGGGCTCATCCTAAGCTGAGGTCCTGACTGCACAGAGTCCCTGAGAAGCAGCTCCTGTGGCAGGGGCAGGCTGCAAGCAGCTATTGAGAGATGACAAGAAACCTGGAAGGAAGGTTGGGGACGTGTGACAGAAAGGGGAGCCCTAGGGGCACATCAACAGGGCCATGGCCCTGGGCAGCTGGAGCTCAGGGCTCTGAGGACCTGCAAGGAGCGGGAGCAGGGCCATGCCTGGTGGGACGTAGCTGGGTGGTTGGGGTGTCCCTCAGAGGCCTGGCCTGCCCTGTCCAGGCAGAGGAAATGTGCAAGGCCTTGGGGAGAGGCCCCTGTGCCAGATGACCCATGAACAAGCAAGGTCCCCAGGGCCGCAGGCAAGTCCCTGGGCCTCCTGCACCTGATACCTGACCTGGTCAGTGCAGTCTGTGCCAGGCGCCGTGGGCTGAGGACGGGGCCCAGGCGCGCTGCTGCTGAGCACAGTCAGGAGGGCTGAGCCGGGTCTCCCGCTCATCCCGCACCCACTAAAACAGCAAGAGAACCGCGCAGGGAGCGAGGAGCCTCCACAGTGACCAGTGACCGGAACGTGGCGGGGAAGGCCCAGGCGCCAGCGTGAAGGGCCTCGACCCAGCCGGGGAAAACACAGCATCAGGAGTGAGTAATGACAGAGCCCTTGTGACCTACGGAGTGATGGAACCCCCAGCCCGGGGACACAGAGGTGGCAGCCCCGCATCTCCCCAGCAGGCCAGTTCACAGTGAGGAGGGAGGAGGGCTAGAAATCACCACCGGACAAGCTTCACAGTGAGGCGTGGTGGAGACCGGAGGTGCCAAGAGGTGCAAAGGGAGGGAGAGACTGGGGTCACAGCCACGTTCCTGGGGGGACTTCCTCCGGATCCTTAGCAACTACAAAGGGAAACGGCAGATGAATTGGAGGAAGGTGGCCGGTGCCTCCTGCTGTCCCAGCATCTGGGTCCCACGTGCCTTTGCTGAGACCCTCACCCCAAGGTGGGGCCTCCTGGAGGGTGGCGCCCCCTGAGGGCCAGGCCCTCATCCTTCCACCCCTGAGGCCAGGACAAGGAGGCTCCGCTCTTCAGCGGGAAGGCCCGTCCGGCTGCCTTGACCTTGGGCCTCTGGCCCCCAGGACTGTAGCACAGGCTTCTGCAGTGTGTGAGAGCCCCTGCCTGTGGCACGTTGCCAAGCAGCCTGACCTTCCTGAGGGCCCACAGTGACAGCCACCAGTTGCTGTCCGGGGCCTCCCCTGAGAAGGGGCAGTGTCATTTTTGAAGGCTCCAGATCAAAGAAGACTCATGTCAAGAGGATAGAGTGCAGTAGCCGACCCAGGAGTGCTTTGCTATAAGACTGTCCTGGGGCAGTGCCCTTGCCTGGGGCGGGCCACCTGGGGCAGTGGCCTTTCCGTGGGGGAACCACCTGGGGCAGTGCCCTTGCCTGGGGCGGGCCAGCTGGAGCAGTGGCCTTGCCTGGAGGGTCTTGCCTGGGGCAGTGCCCGTGCCTGGGACGGGCCACCTGGGGCAGTGGCCTTTCCTTGGGGGGGCCACCTGGGGCAGTGGCCGTGCCTGGGGCGGGCCAGCTGGCTGTGGACTGGAAGACAGTGCAGTGGTGCGGTCACCTTGCTGGCCTTGACAGGTGCAGGGTGGGTGCGGAGAGGATGCCCTGGTTCTGAGATGGTGCGGGGGATGAGTGGAGATGAAGCAGCACAGAGGGCTGCGCAGTCCCAGGAGGCCCACAGGGCTGGCTGCCATCTTTGTACGGCTCCAGGAGGCCTGATGTCGGGCTGCAGGGTCATGGTTGCTGTGAGGATGGAGGCCCGGGTGGGACACGCTGCACTCTGAGGTGCTTGTGGCTCTGAGGGATACCTCTGACCTGCGTCTGCCAGAGTCCCCAAGTCCAGGGTCTCGTCCTTGAAGGACAGGGCTCCAGCCCACTCTGGGGCTGGGAGAGAGGTTCAAACAGGTGCTGCTGGTCAGTCCTGGTGTCGTGACCACGCCCCTCCCTGGAAGACGGATCTTCCCAGCGGTGTTTAGATACCGATTACGACTCTGGCTTTGAGAGTAACTCAGTGGTGGATTCTTGCAGTATTGTTTCACGGGCGCTGTGATGAGAAGGCGATTCTTCCCCGTCACTTGGATATTAAGCTCTTTAACGAGAGGCCACAAAACAGCTAAATAAAACTTGGTCTGGCGCAAGCTGTGTTGGGGCTCACGCTGTACTAAAGTGGCCAGGGTTCCAAGGAACTGATGAACGGCCCTTTTGTCATCGCCGGGGAAGTGGAATAGTGGCGGCTATTCGTCCTTTCTCTCTCCCTTGCCTCCGCCCACTTGTGCCCGCGGAGCCACGCTGTGCGGGGCCGTGGTCACTGGGTGAGGCTTCCTGGGGAGGGTGGGAATGCGCGCCTTGCGGGTTCCTGCTTGGGAGCGTGCCTACTTTTTAATTGGCCCTGGTGTTAATGAATGGCCTGGCTCTGCTCGGAGCCGCGGGGCTGGGCGCTGGAGCGTGTGATCTGATTGCGGCCGGGTGCTCGGAGCCTGCAGGAGGCTCAGGGCAGCAGTGATTGGTTTGGCCTGGGCTGTGCCGTGCTGGCAGCCACGGGGCACGAGAGGGTGGGAGACTGCCCGGGAGGGGTGGGCACCGGCAGTGGCGGGTATCCAGTCGGTTCGGAGGTCACTGGGGCCATCGTCATCGCGCAGCTGCTTCTGAGGAGGCTCTTGGCCCTGTGGTCCCGGGAGCCAGTGTAGAAGCAGAGACCTTTCCCTGGCATGGCCCCTGCATCCAGCAGGCACTTAGCGAGTGCATCCCCCGCCCACTCTTGAGCTGGGCACACTCCGCATGAGCCCCACCTGTCCCTTCTGGATTGGCTTGGGAAAACCTGTCCAAGTGACAGTCATGCAGGGACCACCTGGTTGTCCCCAAGCCCCTGTCTTTCTTCCCGGGCCTTTCTCGGCCTTTGGGCTTACTCTGCAGAAGAAGGATCCCGACCCTAGGGCACCTGGCAGGCCTCATCCCCGTGCCCTGGACAATGGGTCCCTGGGGCCGTGGCGGGGCCCTGGTCATCCCAAGCAGCCCTGATCAGAGCCCTGTGCTAGGGGAGGAGGGAGGCAGGACCAGGAGTGTGTGGTGCAGCCCTGGAGGCAGCCTGTGCCCCGGGTGGTGGCCCTGCTCTGCCCCTGACTCTGGCCAGACGCCGGTGCAGCTGCCTCTCGGGCTGAGGCGCACCAAGCCCGAGCTCCAGAGATGACTCAGAGCCATTTTGATCTGGTGACAGCTGACAGCTCGCGTTTGTAAACAGTGTCTCTTTCAGGGCCAGAGTCACTTGCCGTAAGGGGACCACGCGGGTGGAGGCCAGCCTTACATCTGAACCGGGTGCTCTGCCCGCCCTACCGGGTCCCCTCCACTGGGGAGTCACAGCTCCTCCTTTGCTGGGCTGCGATTTTGGCCCCAGAATGCAGCATGTGGCCGCAGAGGGCTGGGCGTCTTGTCTTCCCAGAGGCCCACCCCTTGTCTGTGGCTTGGCCGCCTGTTTCAGTCACGCAGCGGTGACATGGCCTGTGTGGTGACATGGCGAGCAGGAGCCAGCCGCACCCGACCAGGCGCCCGTCCCTCCCTGCCCAGCATGGTATCAGACGCAAACAGTCCCAGCACGAGTCTAGGCACGTGCCTGCTCCTGACCCAGCGCAGCGTGCCCCTGCCAAGCGACTGGGTCTGCGGCTCCGCCTGGGACCCCACAGCACCCTCCACAGCGCGTCGGGGACTGTGCTCAAACCGAGGCTCGCACACGTCCCAGCCTCCAGCAGCAAGGCCTGGGAACCGTGCCGGAGCCTCTCCGGGCCTCGGGTAGCTCGGGACACTCTTGGCCATTCCGGAGCTCTGGCGGCCCTTCATGTCACTTCTGAGGGCTCTGGCCAGGGCCTGCCCACCCTGCCCACGAGCAGGCCGGAAAGCAGTTTTGCCTGGAAGAGCAGCAGCACAGCTGTGTCCCAGGTCCTCGCCTGTGGCGGGGACGGCCAGCGCAGAGCAGGGAGCACACTCCCCAAGTCAGAGCAGGGCGCCACCTGTGCGGCTGTGGCCCAGGAGTGCACTGGCTGTTCTTGGGATGCGTGAGAGGCGTGGGGACCTTCAGCGTGGAGCGGCTGGTGCCACCCCACCTGTGGGCCGGATGACATGGTACCTTTCGTCTGTTGTATCTGATGCTTCTGGTTGTTTGCAAAAATCCTGATTCCTGGCTCGTTCACTAAACAGCTGGAGGACGTGGTGCCAGGGGCACATTCCTTGGGTGCCCAACAGCTGGCTGTGCGTGACTAGGGCATGGGCTCTGTTGTCACCATTACTGTGGGGGTCCCAGCAGCCACCAACCCTGAGGACCTGAGGCCTGGAATGCACGTGGCCATCAGCATGGCCACCTCCACTCTGGGAGCTGAGGGGCCAGGACAGCTGTGAACATGCATGCCCAAGAGGCTGGCTGCACCTTCAGCGTGGAGATGCCCGGCTGGGCCCTGGCCGTCTGCCGCGACTCCCGGGAGACTCATTCGAAGGCTCTTTGATTGTTCTAAGAACAGCAGGATGTTCTTCGCTCTTTGGAGATGATGTGGCGGAGGTGCTGTCACATTTCTCATAACAAGTGTCGCCCTGGGCCTCTAAGGGCCACTTGGACTTAATGGAGAAAAAGCAGCAGGTCGGGCTGTGGAAAGTCCTCCTGCATCAGCCCCCAGCCACGCGGGCCCAGGTGGGCACTCCGCCACCCTCCCAGCACCTGAATAGCACGTGACCTGGGCCCCACTGTGAGGGGTGTCAGGCTGCCTGTCGGCTGAGGATCCCCATTACAGACCTCCCTCCGGTGCTCTTTGTATTGGTTGTCACTTTGTGAAGTGACGTGAAAGCATCGAAGGCGGCGTGGTTTGTCCCAGTGCACAGGGACGCAGGGACGCAGATCTGTGTGGCATCTGTGCAAACCCTTTGGACTTGGTCCCACTAAAGACGTGAGACTCTTGCTCTCCAGAAAGTGACAGGAACGGCGCCCAGCTCCCAGGACGGGCGAGTGCTCTGGTGTGGGGCACAGCTGGCCCAGTACACGTGGGCGTGGCCCAGGGCTGTGAGGGTCCCAGGCTTCTCGCAGCTGCCCAGCGCCGGGGAGGGTGGCGAGCGCGGCCCCTCCCGGAGCTCACCACAGGGGAGAGGGCACGAGCGCACGCGTGCCACGTCCCTGGAGCGGCTGCGTGAGGCCGGTCAGGGATGTCCTCTGCTCGGGACTCGGTGCTCAGAGGAGGCAGAGACAGGGCACAGCGTGTGGCTTGGCGTGGACAGGGCTGCGTTCCTGCGGGGCTGGCCCCGCTGTGCCCAGGGAGCTCCAGGAGTCCGCGCAGAGCCCAGGTGGGTCAAGTGGTGCCAGGCTGCCTGGACCCTTGTCCCTGCTCCCCCTGTGACTTTGGGCAAGCTACTGAGGTGTCTGGACCTCAGGGGTCTCAGCTGCAGGGGCAGTAACAGCCCCCGCCTCCCTGGGGCGTCCCCTGGCAGTGCTGGGTGGCAGTAGCATGCAGATGGTGACTCTAGTGTTGGTGCTCATGATGACAGTGGTGGCTGGTGGTAGGGGTGATGGCTCGATGGCAGAGGGGGTGATGGTGGTGGATGGCGAGGGGTGACTGTGGAATGGTGGCATGGGGGCAGTGGTGGTGGCAGAGTGGGCTGGTGGTGTGGATGCTGGTGGTCTTGTGGTCAGTCAGTGCCGGCAGGGCAAGGGTGGCACAACAGCCTCGATGGTGGTGGTGACCGTTCTCAGCCCCCTGGGCACTGGTGAGATGAGGAGAGACTCCATGAGACAGTGGCCTACGGACCTCTCCCACGGGACTCCTGAGGTGTGGACAGAGCGCTGTCGGGACGGGTTCCAGGAGAAGGGGAGGAGCTGCCGTCTGCTGGGAGGGGACAGGCTCCGGGCCTGGGAAGGGTGGCCAGCTTTGGCCGGCTTTTGAGGCTGGAGAAATGGGGGCAGCACAGAGTGGGGGGGGCAGGTCACCTGGAGCAGACAGCGGGGGGGGGGCAGGTCACCTGGAGCAGGCGGGGGGGCAGGTCACCTGGAGCAGGCGGGGGGGGGGGGGCAGGTCACCTGGAGCAGGTGGGGGAGCAGGTCACCTAGAACAGGCGGGGGGACAGGTCACCTGGAGCAGGTGGGGGGACAGGTCACCTGGAGCAGGTGGGGGGGCAGGTCACCTGGAGCAGGTGGGGGGCAGGTCACCTGGAGCAGGTGGGGGGGACAGGTCACCTGGAGCAGGCGGGGGGGGACAGGTCACCTGGAGCAGGTGGGGGGGGCAGGTCACCTGGAGCAGACAGCGGGGGGGGCAGGTCACCTGGAGCAGGCGGGGGGCAGGTCACCTGGAGCAGGCGGGGGGCAGGTCACCTGGAGCAGGTGGGGGGGCAGGTCACCTGGAGCAGGCGGGGGGACAGGTCACCTGGAGCAGGCGGGGGGACAGGTCACCTGGAGCAGGTGGGGGGGCAGGTGACATGGAGCAGGTGGGGGGCAGGTGACCTGGAGCAGGTGGGGGGGCAGGTCACCTGGAGCAGGCGGGGGGCAGGTCACCTAGAACAGTTGGGGGGCAGGTCACCTAGAACAGGCGGGGGGGCAGGTCACCTGGAGCAGGTGGGGGGCAGGTAACCTGGAGCAGGTGGGGGGACAGGTCACCTGGAGCAGGTGGGGGGGGCAGGTCACCTGGAGCAGGTGGGGGGACAGGTCACCTGGAGCAGGCGGGGGGACAGGTCACCTGGAGCAGGCGGGGGGGCAGGTCACCTGGAGCAGGCGGGGGGGCAGGTCACCTGGAGCAGGCGGGGGGGGCAGGTCACCTGGAGCAGGCGGGGGGGGGGGTGGCAGGTCACCTGGAGCAGGCGGGGGGGGGGGGCAGGTCACCTGGAGCAGGCGGGGGGGGGGCAGGTCACCTGGAGCAGGCTGGGGGGGCAGGTCACCTGGAACAGTTGGGGGGCAGGTCACCTGGAGCAGGTGGGGGGGCAGGTCACCTGGAGCAGGTGGGGGGCAGGTCACCTGGAGCAGGTGGGGGGGGCAGGTCACCTGGAGCAGGCGGGGGGCAGGTCACCTGGAGCAGGCGGGGGCCAGGTCACCTGGAACAGTTGGGGGGCAGGTCACCTGGAGCAGGTGTGGGGGCAGGTCACCTGGAGCAGGTGTGGGGGCAGGTCACCTGGAGCAGGCGGGGGGGGCAGGTCACTAGAGCAGGCGGGGGGGGGCAGGTCACCTGGAGCAGGCGGGGGGGCAGGTCACCTGGAGCAGGTGGGGGGGCAGGTCACCTGGAGCAGGCGGGGGGCAGGTCACCTGGAGCAGGCGGGGGGCAGGTCACCTGGAGCAGGTGGGGGAGCAGGTCACCTGGAGCAGGCGGGGGGCAGGTCACCTGGAGCAGGTGGCGGAGCAGGTCACCTGGAGCAGGTGGGGGGGCAGGTCACCTGGAGCAGGTGGGGGGTCAGGTCACCTGGAGCAGGCGGGGGGGCAGGTCACCTGGAGCAAGCGGGGGGGCAGGTCACCTGGAGCAGGCAGGGGGTGCAGGTCACCTAGAACAGGCGGGGGTGCAGGTCACCTAGAACAGTTGGGGGGCAGGTCACCTAGAACAGGCGGGGGGGCAGGTCACCTGGAGCAGGTGGGGGAGCAGGGTCACCTGGAGCAGGTGGGGGGACAGGTCACCTGGAGCAGGTGGGGGAGCAGGTCACCTGGAGCAGGCGGGGGGGGGGGCAGGTCACCTGGAGCCGGCGGGGGGGGGGCAGGTCACCTGGAGCAGGCGGGGGGGCAGGTCACCTAGAACAGGCGGGGGTGCAGGTCACCTAGAACAGGCGGGGATGCAGGTCACCTAGAACAGGCGGGGGTGCAGGTCACCTAGAACAGTTGGGGGGCAGGTCACCTAGAACAGGCGGGGGGGGCAGGTCACCTGGAGCAGGCGGGGGGGGCAGGTCACCTGGAGCAGGCGGGGGGGCAGGTCACCTAGAACAGTTGGGGGGGCAGGTCACCTAGAACAGGCGGGGGGGCAGGTCACCTGGAGCAGGCGGGGGGAGGGGCAGGTCACCTGGAGCAGGCGGGGGGGCAGGTCACCTAGAACAGTTGGGGGACAGGTCACCTAGAACAGGCGGGGGGCAGGTCACCTAGAACAGGCGGGGGGGCAGGTCACCTAGAATAGTTGGGAGGGCAGGTCACCTAGAACAGGCGGGGGGGCAGTTCACCTGGAGCAGACGGGGGGGGGCAGATCACCTAGAATAGTTGGGAGGGCAGGTCACCTAGAACAGGCGGGGGGGCAGGTCACCTAGAATAGTTGGGAGGGCAGGTCACCTAGAACAGGCGGGGGGCAGGTCACCTAGAACAGTTGGGGGACAGGTCACCTAGAACAGGCGGGGGGGCAGGTCACCTAGAACAGGCGGGGGGGCAGGTCACCTAGAATAGTTGGGAGGGCAGGTCACCTAGAACAGGCGGGGGGCAGGTCACCTAGAACAGTTGGGGGGACAGGTCACCTAGAACAGGCGGGGGGCAGGTCACCTAGAACAGGCGGGGGGGGCAGGTCACCTAGAATAGTTGGGAGGGCAGGTCACCTGGAGCAGGCAGGGGGGGCAGTTCACCTGGAGCAGACGGGGGGGGGGGGGCGGCAGATCACCTAGAATAGTTGGGAGGGCAGGTCACCTAGAACAGGCGGGGGGGCAGGTTACCTGGAGCAGGCAGGGGGGGCAGTTCACCTGGAGCAGACGGGGGGGGGCAGATCACCTAGAATAGTTGGGAGGGCAGGTCACCTAGAACAGGCGGGGGGGCAGGTTACCTGGAGCAGATGGGGGGGGCAGATCACCTAGAATAGTTGGGAGGGCAGGTCACCTGGAGCAGGCGGGGGGGCAGGTCACCTGGAGCAGGCGGGGGGGGCAGGTCACCTAGAATAGTTGGGAGGACAGGTCACCTAGAACAGGCGGGGGGGCAGGTTACCTGGAGCAGACGGGGGGGGGGGCAGGTCACCTAGAATAGTTGGGAGGACAGGTCACCTGGAGCAGGCGGGGGTGGGGGGGCAGGTCACCTGGAGCAGGCGGGGGGCAGGTCACCTAGAACAGGCGTGGGGGCAGGTCACCTGGAGCAGGCGGGGGGGGGGGGCAGGTCACCTGGAGCAGGCGGGGGGCAGGTCACCTAGAACAGGCGGGGGGGCAGGTCACCTGGAGCAGGCGGGGGGCAGTTCACCTGGAGCAGACGGGGGGGGGGGGCAGGTCACCTAGAATAGTTGGGAGGGCAGGTCACCTAGAACAGGCGGGGGGTGCAGGTCACCTAGAACAGGCGGGGGGGCAGGTCACCTGGAGCAGGCAGGGGCAGGCCTGGAGGCTGGAGAGGACCTGACCTGGGAGGCTCTGGTCCTGCGGTGGCTCCCACCTGGGCAGAGTCGAGATGAGCCCCGGTGCTTAGAACCGGGAGCTTGGCGCGCACTCCCCGTGGCCTGGGGGGCCTCGGGCGCTGCCATCTGGCTGGCAGCACAGCTCTTCCACAGAGCTGCTGGTCACAGGCCCTGGGCAGGGGTGATCGCACTTCCATCTTAGAGGCAAAGGGCACAGGCTAGGGGATGACCCGGCCTCACGCGTGCAGGGCCAGGGTCACAGGGTCGCTCTCAGCACGAGGCACACCAGCCCTGCTTGCCCGCACGTCCTCATGTTGACCACCCTGATGCGACAGCCTGCTAGGTAGTCCCCACACGCATGGCGTCTTTCTTGAGGGGAGAGCCTGCTTTGCATGTCTTCGGGGCCGACTCTCATCCAACCCTAGTTAGGCAAGCTTGAAGCTGTGGGATGATCAAAATGCCAACGTGCACCCACCCCAGTGCTTGCGGGAGCTGCTGGCCCTCATGCCTGTGTTGCCAAGGAAACTGGGGATTTGGAAGGGACGGCTGAATGGCATACTTTGCAAGCAGGGTTCTGCAATTATTGGAGACCTGTGGCTCAGTCTGAAGCTGAGGAAATTTAGAACTTGAGAAAGTAGAACAGAGGGTGAGGTGGCCAGGAGGAGCTGGGTGCCCAGGAGGGTCTGGGTGTCCAGGAGGGGCCAGGCACCTAGGAGGAGCCAGGTGCCCAGGAGGGTCTGGGTGTCCAGGAGGGGCCAGGCACCTAGGAGGAGGCAGGTGCCCAGGAAGGGCCAGGTACCTAGGAGGAGGCAGGTGCCCAGGAAGGGCTGGGTGGCCAGGAGGAGCTGGGTGCCCAGGAGGAGCCGGGTATCCAGGAGAGACCAGGTGCCCAGGAGGGGCCGGGTGCCCAGGAGGGAACAGGTGTCCAGTAAGGGACCGGGTGCCCAGGGGGGTTGGGTATCCAGGAGGGGCCGGGTGCCCAGGAGGGACCAGGTGTCTAGTAAGGGACTGGGTGCCCAGGGGGGTTGGGTATCCAGGAGGAGCTGTGTCCTCCTGCTCTGACTTGCCCATTCCCTGGGGAGATGACGACGCGGAGCCCCTGGGCTCTGACACATCCAGAGAGTGCCCCTGCCAGCAGAGACAGCACGGAAAGGCCCTGGCTGCCCCTCCAGTGGCCTCTGTTGACTGCAGCATGGTGTCACAACCAGGAGATGGACATGGCACGATCCATGGGGTTTAGGCCTGGTTTTCCCCAAGGGCTGCATTTTAAATCAGGTGTATGTGGACCCCAGAAGGACCCCCTCTGGGATTTGGAGACAAAGGGTCATCCTGGGTTTTAGGTGGGCCATCAATCCAAGGTGGCATCCCCATAGGGCACCAGGGAAGAGGAGGGCAAGGAGAGTGGGCCAGACTTAAGCGGGGTTGGCGATCTGTGCCCAGCATAGCGGTGTCCCACCTGTGCCATGCAGGGCGTGAGGACACACCGGGGAGGCCGGGAAGGTTCTCACAGGTATTCCAGGGAGCTCCGTGCACAGTCACGTGCATGGTTCTGAGTGCGAATGTCTCCAAGGAGCAAGAGGGAGATCTTCAGGACGCTCTTCCCTGGTTTTGGCTTTCTCCAGCCCTGCTCAACACTCCTGAGCTTGGACACTCTTGGTTTGAATCTCCATTCCAAGTTTTAGAAGGGAACTGTCAACTTCAGGAATATTCCAAAAAAATAAATCAATGAGCAACTTGCTCGTGGTGGCTAGCCTCCGGTGGAGTGGGGCAGACCACTCCCAGGGCATCAGACGTAATCGGCCTTTGTTTTTAAAGTGGACAGTTTTGCAATAAGGATCGTGTAGATAATTTTGTTGCAGACTTTTTTATTACACAGACTAATTTGATATTGTCCTGGGCAGCCGTCCCTTTGAATATTCAACAAAAGCGACAATGCGGGGGAGAGATGGAATTAGGAGTATTATTCTTGCATAATTTATGCCCGGCAACAGCCCTGCCCGCTTCCCTTGATCACAGGCTTACCGGGAGAGTGCTCGATGCTTCAAATCTCATTAAGCTATTTATTCATCGTAATGAATGATTTTAATGTTCTGCATTAAGGTTATGCCACACTGAACTGTTAAAAAAATCCATCTTACTGTACACATTTAATGTTTGCAGCTGAATTAATACCTTTATTACCGCCTCACTGGTTGAGTGGACACCACTTGCAGATTAATCATACTTGTGGCCACTCCACCCCAGCTCTGGGCCACCTCTTGGTAGAGTTGTGATCATCTCACTGAATCCATGCTGTGGACACAGCATCCTCCAGTTTTTGTAAAGCCCTTCACTCCCGGGCTCCCCTTCCCGGCACCACCTGCCCAGGGCTGACCCTCCGCCGGCCGGCCTGCCCCCCGCTGTCTCCCCTCCCGGATCTTTTGGGATGTTGTCAGTAAGTTTCAACGACAGGAAGATAATATCTGTTGGGTGGATGGGAGGCAGCTCTAATAAAAAGCTGTCCTTCATCAATCCAGGCCCCGTCACCGGGTATGCATTTTAAAGACCATGTGAACTGCTAAACGGCTCAGTGTGGCGGCCCTGTGGGTACTACAACTTGAGATTTTCAACAGTGCCAAAAGAGGCTGGGGCCCATCTTGGCTCTGGCTAATGGAAGGTCTGGGTTTCTGCGCTGCAGCGTGGCGTCTGCGCTCTGTGTTCAGAGCGACCCCCTCGCCTCGTGAGAAGCCCCTGGAGATGCCCGCCCAGCACGGGGAGGCAGTGGGCGGGTTTGCAGGCAGGAAAACACAGGAGTAGCATCCTTGGGAAGCCAGCAAATATGGAAACTATGAGCTGTGCAGCGAGGCCTCTGAAAGCGGCGTGCGGGAATGCAGTGCGGCTTGGGGAGGGGACGTTTAGGCGGGTTGTGGGGTGCAGCGTGTCACGCTTGAGGAGGGAGCGGGAAAGGAGGACCGGCTCCCGGCTTCACGCCAGTGCCCGGACGGGGCTCGGAGTCCTGGGCTCTCCCTGTCCCGTCTCCAAAGAGGCAGGCGAGGGGTGTGTGGCCCAGGGAGGTCACTTGTGAGGGACGCCTGAGGAGTGGCTGCTTGTGTTCATAGATGGTGTCACCAGGGCCCAGTCAGGGACTCGAGTCCTTGAGAAGAAAGCAAACGCAGAAGCGGGTAGACAGTTGTGTTGAGCGTGTTTCAGACTGGGTGGAAATAATCACTCCCTTGCACACTTTCCAACAGCTGACAGTAAACAGAAACATCCACTTAGCCAGAAGATTCTTTGGTTTTAGAAGAAAAGAAACTCAAAGAGCAAAAGGCATGCTGCCCTGCCCCACCCCCGCGCGCCCCGTCCCTTGGGGGGTGGCTTGGGGCTCAGAGCACAGGCAGCACGAGCCGCTAAGGAGCATTGTTACTGCAGAGTTGAGGGTCTCCACCTGGGGAAGCCCCCTGCCACAAACACCCCAACAGATGCCGGCTCTTAGCTTTCTTTTTTCCACTTGGCCTTTGTGTAGTTGAGTGACAGGGAAAAAACTAATCAGCTCGTGTGTTTTGGAGAACAGTTTAAAAGCAACTCCAGGTGACAGAGGTGTCTAACAGGAAGGACATCGAATGCTGTACCACTGCACCCGTTTTCTCGCAGGCTTAAGTGTGAAAACCAGATTGAGAACTGGCCCGGCTCCGCAGGCTCCCTCGGCCTCGAGGCCTGGAGCGCCGCAGCTCCTGCTCGCTGTGCAGAGCTGGGCTGGAGGGAGGGGCGTTTCCCACCAGGGTTGTAAGGGGGTGCGCTGCCCGGGTGCGGGAGGCACGCTGCCTGGGGGCTCTGTGGGCCCTCCCGAGGACCCCGGGAAGTGGTGGCCGCCATCTCTTTGCCACTTAGTTGAACTCTGTGCTACTCATGTTCCCTGAGATGTTACTGGGGAGAACTTTCTGAGGCCCAAGATGAAGTCGGGGACCCCAAGAGGTCTTGCATTGGTCACTGCCAGGCACAGGACCTGGGGATGTGCTGGAACCCCCTGGGGTGGTGACCTTCCCTGTGGCGTCTGAACAGCTGGAAGCCACCTTCCCGAAGGCTCTGGGGTGTCATGAGCTGAGTCTGGCCTTTCCCCCAGGGCGGGCACTCTGAAGGGCCGGCTCTCTGGGTGAGGGGCCTTCCTGTCTTCATAAGACTGGGACCCCGTGTGGGCAGGGCCCTGGGCAGAAAGGGCTGGACGACGCAGTGTGCCAGGCTCCCCTGCCGCCCCCAGGCTGGACCGAGAGCTCGTCCTGTCTTCACGCGGTGTGCTCAGCCGTCAGCAGGGCCTGGTTGGAACACTGCCCCGCTGTGCGCCCCACGCACAGTGTCCAGCCCCCAGCCACCCTCTTCTGCCAGCCACCTGCTCCCAGGCCAGGTGCCCAGCCTCAGGTGCTCCCCAGGTACCATGCCCACTGCCTGGAGTCTTCCTCCTCCCCTTCCCTGCCCACTCCTGCCCCGGCCACCCTGTAACCTCAACATCACTGCCCAGGCTTCATGGCCGCCCAGCTGTCTGCGCTTGACATTCACAACACGCATCATAGCTGTGATCATGTCACCTGCTAGAGCACTTGACGTCTGCCCCAGCTGGGCTGAGCCCCGTCAGGCCATTGCTGTCTGGTGCCCCGTGGTGCATGTCCTGTGGACCCGTGGTCAGCTTCGCGGGGGTCAGCCGGCCACGGCCTGTCCCGGAGCCCAGCGTCAGCGTGGAGCAGGCTCCCTGCCTGGCTGGTCTTGCTCACTGCTGGCCGGGGTGCTCCTGGGGTGACTTCCCCACAGCAAGCCCTGCTTGTGCCTGGCCTTGCTGACCTCCTGGGCAGGCTCGACGGCTCCAGCTGCCGTGCGGCCAGCAGGACGACACCTGGGATCTGGGAGGTTGGCCTTTGGAGTCCGCCTTGCAGCCTCCCTCTGGACAGGTCAGCCTTGTCCCCACTGATGGTCCAGCTCTGCCTCCCCTCTCCTCCACCAGCCTCCCGGGGAGGCCCAGCCTTCACTGAGCTCCTGCTGGGTTCTCGTTCCTGCAGGAGGACTGTGGGCAGTGAGGGCTCCCTGGGCAGGGAAGGCCAAGCGGCCCCTGGGCCTGAGGGGCGCCTGCCCCTGGCCCTGCCCCTCTTGGACCTCAGGGAAGCGCTCACGTCTCTGGAAAGTGACACTTTTCCCCTGGGGACAATGGATCAACTCTGGAATTGTGTCAGAGTCAAAGGAGAAAAGGTCTCAGACACCCTCAGCATGGCATCTGGAGTGTGACCACGTGAACTCTGCTGGCCTCAGTCAGCTCGACTGTCCTGCGTCACTGTGGGGGTCCCGGGCACACTTGGGTTCTTTTGGTTTTACACGATCACGAGTGGCTGTGGCATGCACAGCCTGGGGCACGTCTTCACCTCTGCGTGCCTGTCCCCTCCGGGGTGTCTTGAGGACTGGTGTGGAGTCACAGGGGACACCTTGAGAGCTTCCTGGCCAAGGTTCTGTGTGCAGCGTCAGCCATCCCCGGGTCCCCAGCAGAGGTGGCCGTGCCCTGTGGGTGGCACTGGCAGGAGTGGGGAAGCAGGCCCTGCCGTCTCCATTCTCTCCGCTCAGTCCTGGCCTTGCCACCTGACCCTTGGTGGCCCACCCAGACCCTTGGCATCACAGCCCTGCTGAGCCCGGAGCTCCTAGATCCCAGGGGCCTACTAGGGACTCCAGCTTGTCAGGTGAGCACGGTCCCCCGTCCGACACAGTGTCCCTGGTACCTAATCCCAAGCCTGGCACCAGGAGGGAGCTCCACCTGGGTGTGGAGTGGGCGTGTGGCTTGATCTGGTCAGTGCCCAAGGAGCAGGCGACGGCTGTGCACCGCGTCCACGTTGGAGACAGACCAGCACGTCCCAGCCAGGCCCGGGGGTCCTGTGGCGATATCTGGGGACATTCTGGGTTGGCACTGCAGGGCTGCACACTCCTGTCAGCTCCTGGATGAGGCCAGGGACGCTGCCCAACACCCTGCAGAGCCCAGTGAATGACCGCGCGGCCTGGAGTGTCAGGATTGCCAGGCCTGGGCCATCTAGGCCCTTTGCATTGTATCCGCTTCGCACCTTCTCGGGAAAGTGTCACAGTTAGAAATACTCATCATCCAGGTGTCACTGATTAATACTCGTCATCCAGGTGTCATTGATCAACACACGCTGTGTGAACACGGTGGCTCTCGGGAGGGTCCCGTCTACACGCGTGCTCCAGCCTGAGGACTTTGTCTTGCACTGGAAATTTTCTGCGGTGAGCCTGAATGCCTGCTCGTGTCTTCAGCCCTCAGGACACTGGAGAGCTCAGAGAATGTTCTAGAATATGTCCCTGATATGTCCCCTGTGAGCTGCCAAATGAGACAGTGCAGGCACATAGAGAGTCACACAAACGGACAGAATCGCCACGTTTGGGACAGGGCTGAGTGCTGTGGACAGACAACCAGACTAGTCCAGGCTGGCAGGGCCACGCGGCGACTGGCCAGACGCCTTCAACCTTGACCTGCAGCAGGAGAAGTTCTGGGCGCAGCCCTGCATGGGCACCGCGGGCCAGGGCACTGGCTTCAGTGGACGGGCGTGACTGCCTCCCGGGCCACCATGCTGCTCCCCTGGACTGACGGTGGGCTCAGCTGGACGAGCTAGCTCCTCCTGCTGCCTCTGCAGCTCTTCCAGAACGTTCCCTGCCAGACAAGAGGGCTGGGGCCTCCTGGCGAAGCCCCTTCTGAGCTGGCAGTGCTGGGAGGCGCGTCTGCTGCGGTGGAGACGCCTGCCCCGCACCCTGGGCCTGTCCTCCTTCCTGCTCCTCCCTCGGGACGCGAGCTGCGTGCCCCTCAGGCAGAGAAGCGGGGAGGAGGCTGCTGCGCTGGTGGCTCCTCTGGCCTGTGGAGCAGAAATCAGTGGGAGGACACTCTGTCCCTAATTACCCGCCCTGCGTCCAATTTGCCTGCAACCGCAGCTTTCCTGAGGCAAGCCCTTGGGGACACCGAGCCAGCCAGAGGGACAGGAACGGATTTCTGCAGAAGCCTCCCCCCCCCCCCCCCGCCCCGAGAGACAGCTAATGACCAGGAAGCCGGCCCTGCCCGAGCGCGCCTGAGGCAGCCACGGCCAGCGTGGACTGGGCAGGGCCAGCCGTCCTCTTCACCGCCAGCGTGGACTGGGCAGGGCCAGCCGTCCTCTTCACCGCCAGCGTGGACTGGGCAGGGCCAGCGTCCTCTTCACCGCCAGCGTGGACTGGGCAGGGCCAGCGCCCTCTTCACCGCCAGCGTGGACTGGGCAGGGCCAGCCGTCCTCTTCACCGCCGGCGCGGCGCTGGGTGTGCTCCAGAGCCCATGTGCCGGCAGCCCTGACCTCGCGGGACTCCGGGACGCACCAGAGAACTTGCAGGACGGGGAGGTGGTCGCTCGCCTGCAGGAGGTGGAGCAGGGTGGGATGAGCAAGGCCTGCCCTGGTTCAGCTGGGTGGCACTGACCCTCTGGCCAGCACAGGCGCCCTCCCCGGGGCCAGCAGGGAGGACCGCGGCTCCCCGACGGGCGAGCCCTGCTGTCAGTTCCAGGCTCCTCGGGCAGCAGCGGCACCCCTGCTCCGTGCGCGCCGCCACGGGAGCACCGTGGAGACCCGCATCGTTTTCCAGAGAACGGAGTCCCTTGAATATTAGAATCAACCTTTTTAATAACAGAATGCCACAGTCCGTCGCAGTGGGCTGGACCGTCTCCTGCCGGAGCTTGCCGTGCCCTCGCTGCTGATCAGTCCTTTCAAGTTGGTTGAGCTCGAGAGGCTGGAGGCTGGAGGCTGCCGGGCACGCCCGCACGGTGGAAGTGTGGTCCCGTCGGGGACGCCGTGCTGGCCGCTGACCCAGCTCCCTGTGTCCTCACGTCTGCTCAGAGACGTGTCCCCGCGCTGTTACCCCGGCATTTCCAGAGAACCTGGGACTGTCCCTCAGCCTTGGCACAAACTGCACAGGGGCGTGTATTTCACGGGGGACGCGTCCCCCACGGCCCTCTGAGGCGTCAGGTGTGTGAGTCTCCCACTGGCCGCAGGCCGCCCCGCCGGCCCTCTGTGGGATAGGCTGCGCCAACACACAGCCCCCACCGGGAAGAGGGCAGTGCCCAGCCCTCCCCCATCAGGGCACACGCCAGGTGCTGGGGCTCCTGGTCAGCGCGGCCTCCTCTGAGCGTCCCGCTGAGCTCGGCAGGACAGTCCCTCTCTCCCTCCACCCAGCTTCATGCTGTGCATGGTGGACGCTGGCCAGAGAGTGCGGCTCGCACGGTGGGGCCTCTCGGGGGCTCGTGCCACGGCGGGGCCTGGCCCCAACAGGGAACAGGCATCACGGCTCCCTGTGCCTGGGCAGGGGTCCTCCCCTCCCGGGGGCAGCCGCACCAGCGTCTTCCTGCCTCGTGTCTGGTGAAGCGAGAGCAGCCACAGCCCCTGCGCTGGGGACTGCCAAGTGCTGGTGCCTTGATGGGTGGCAGGAAGGACCCCGGAACCAGGCCTCCCACCAGTGCAGCTGTGCGCACAAGCCGGCCAGCGCCCTCGGCCAGCGCCCTCGGCCGGCTCCGCCAGCCCCGAGCGGACGTCTCCAGGCCTCTGCTGGAGCCGAGCCCTGGTCAGTGTGGGCAGCACAGCCGGGTGGCCGGCGCCCAGTGCTCAGGGGACACTGCAGGACCTGGAGGTGCCCTCCTGGGAGAGCGAGGCTGGTGCTGCTGGGTTCTCACGAGGAGCCGTAGGACAGTCACACCCAGAGCCGGGCCAGGGACCATCCGCAGTTAGTCGCACAGTGAGGAGTGGCCCCACCAGCTACAGCAGACGTCAGTGTCCCTGGGTCCTTGTCACGGGCTGAGCATGTCCAGCAACCTCCGGGGATATCGGCACATGTCCAGAGAGTGAAGAAAACTTTCCAGACACCGAAGTCGGGTCGGGGGGCGTCGGGCATGGGGCCACGCCCTGAGCAGAGCCAAATCAGGCCTGGGCTTTCCCGGCCCAGACCCTGCTCAGGGGCCTCCATACCATGGTGCCTCCGGGGGTGTCAGCGCGCCTGCCTGGCCACGGGGACAGTGTGTCCTGCACCATCTTGTGTAAAATGGGTCTGTGATGCCGCTGGGCGGGTGTGCACTTGGTGTCGGTCCTCCTCGCCACCCCTGTGGGCACTGTCACCAGGATGATGACTGTCACGACACCCGATACCAGCAGGGCCTCCAACAGTGCACTACACGCACATATCCCAAGTTGTGACGGAACACATGAGCCAGGCGCAGTGGCCACACCTGTAACACCAGGGGTTCAGGAGGCCGAGGCAGGAGGATCGCAAGTTCAAAGTCAGCCTCAGCAACAGTGAGGTGCTTGGCAACTCAGTAAGACCCTGTCTCTAAATAAAATACAAAATAGGGCTGGGGTGTGGCTCAGTGGTCAAGTGCCCCTGAGTTCACACACACACACACACACAGACTGTCGCAGTATTACCAGTCCTGTGCTGTGCTATGCTTACAGAGCAGAGAGGAGAGGAAGGTGGCCATGTCACCCTCCCGGGAGTCCTTTGTCTTCTGCAGCTGGGCCTGACTCTAGCACTGACCACACCCCAGCAGAGCTCAGGGCTGGGCTGTTCTCTCCAGCCTCGCCCCTGGGCAGACCTCAGCCCCCTCTAGGAAGGGCCCTTCCTCCGGCCTTTCCCTTCTCCCTAAGGCTCAGCTGGAGTGTGTCCCTGGAGGCTGGCCCAGCCTCCCCCAGCAGAGCCAGCTGCCTGGGCCCCAGACCCTAAGGGCACAGCCCACTTCTGAGGCCACATCAGTGTCGCTGAAGAGGAGGCCTCTGAAAGCCCTGCAGGCCCCACCCTGATGGAGATGCGGAAGCAGGGGAAGGGACACGCCTCGGGCTCCGGCAGCCCGGCCTGGGGGGAGGCGCTGCCTGGCACCACGGGGCGCTCTGCAGCCCTGCCAGCGGGCGGAGCCAGAGCTGCCCCGTCCTCAGATGCGGGAAGGCGCCCGCCTAGTGGGGGCTGTGTCAGGAGGAGTGGGGGCCTGGGAACCCTGGCGTGTGGAGGGGGGTGGAGGAGGTGGGCTGGTCAGGGCCGACGGGCTTTCCCAGGCCCTCCCGTGTCTTCCAGCCCGTCTGGGCTCCGGCCCGGGGGCGCTAGTCCAGGTGAGCATTCCTGGCCCTGCCCACTGCCACCAGCCCCCAGGGTGGAGGACAGGCCGAGGGGCCTCGTGACTGCGCGTCCCCACCAGCCAGGCCAGCTCAGTCCTCTGCCCACCAGCTTCCTGGGCCCGCAGCCCAGAGAGGCACCCAAAGGGCCATTTCTCCTCCCGCTAAATCAGACAGGTCCCCTGCTGTGTCCCATCTCCAGCCCTGAGCGAGACCCCAGGGCCAGATGCCCCTGCGGGAGGGGAGGGACACCCGGCCTAAAGAGCTCATGTCACCCCTGTGACGCAGCTGGAAGCTCCATGACTCATTCGCGGTGGCGCTGGGGACAGAAGCCGGGGCCTCCGTCCTTCCCCGGGGCCACCCCCCTTCAGTCTTTAAACCCTGCACAAATGATCTTGCCAAAAATGTTTATTTCAGTGAGCAGAATCCTAGAAAGTCCTTAAAAGGGAGGACTCTTCTCCGGGCGCTCCCTGGGGACAGGGAGGCGCTGGGGACTCCCAGGGCTGTCACGCTGCTGCCCAGACCTGGGCGGTGGCTCTGTGCCGTGAACCCGCCAACCTCACACTCATGACTGTGCCTCTGAGTGTGTCGGACGCTTCCACTCTCACTTGTGGGAACGCAGGACTTGGTGGGCGTCACTGGCCTGCAGGAGTGGACACGGCCACGGCGTGGCCAGGCCCCCGTGGACCCATGCTTGCTGTAAATGCTGCAGTTTTCTGCAGAGTGGCAGAGTCACACTGCGCTGTGGTCCCCGTTTAAAGTGTCGACACATCGGACACAAGCGCTGAAGTCACGCTGCAGTCTGTGCTGGGAACATGGACAAGCCCCACGGGCAGCCCTGCCGGGTGTGTGCCCAGGGCCCCGAGCCCCCGCCTCAGGAAGTGGCCCAAGGGGACCTCTTCAACAAAGGGATGTCCCGGCTTGGGCCTGGCTTGCCGAGTGGCGCAGGAAGGTGCAGCCAGATGGCGAGCGTGGTGACCAGATGGCGAGCCGTGCGTGCCGGGCCTAGTCCCGGGGGCGTGGTCCGGGAAGGCCTGCCTTGTGTGGGCGCCTGCAGGCTCCTGGCGGCGGCTGCCTCACGTGGGGACTCGCGGCCTTCGAGTGCATTAGTCTTGGTTATTTATCTTGGAATTGATGATGTTCCTCCAAAGATTTTCAGCTTTACATGTTTGCAGAGGCCGGGCGTGCGTGGTGGGGACTCGCCGTCTAGATTTTCCCAAGTTAAGCATGGAAGACCAGATGTTCCTGAGTGCGCTGTTTGCAAAGACCCTAAGAGGAGGAGGCAGAGGTTTACTGAGGAGAGATGTCACTGCGGTGTGACAGGAGCTGGGGGC
This sequence comes from Tamias sibiricus, assembly GCA_025594165.1. NCBI lineage: Eukaryota > Metazoa > Chordata > Mammalia > Rodentia > Sciuridae > Tamias > Tamias sibiricus. Next base: position 206,310,167 of record CM046659.1, read on the forward strand.
TTGAGCTCGGATTCCCCAGAGAAATGCCCAGCAGGACGCGTGTCTGGAAGCAGGAGCGAGCTCTGTCTTTAGGATCTGGTGCACAGGATGGTGGGGCTGGGGAGCCTGAAGGTGGCCAGGCTGGCCTGCGCCAGGTGAGGCCACACCGTGGTGTGAGGCCGTCCCAGACAGGCTTCTCTTACAGGGAGCTGGTCCTCTTCCCTTAAGTCCTCAACGGATGGGCTGAGGCGGACTCGTGTGCCGGTCAGCTTCCAGCACTGTGATGAGATACCCGAGACAATCCACTTACCAAGAGAAAAGGTTACTTCAGCTCAGGGTTTTGGGGATTTTGACCCATGACCAGTCAGCCTGTGGCTTGGGCCTGGGGTGGCCCTTGACAGCAGGCACACATGTGGCAGCCTGCTCACCTCCCGGCTGGGAATGAAAGCGAATGGGGACAAGATGGGGGTCCCACAGTGTCCTCCAGGGCACACCCCAGACCTAAAGCCCTGCAGGACCCCTGGCTGAGGTTCCCCACCTCCCAGTTGCACCACGCTGGGGACAACCAGGCCTTCAGCACCCGGCCCGCCCTGGAGGGCCGCCTGCTGCGCCCACGGCTCCTGGCCCCTCGGGGTGCTCAGGCTGCACCACGCCCCACCAAGCGGACTCGGGGACCCCGCGTCACAGACTCGCTGCGCAGCGCTGGGGAGTCGCTGCCTCAGAGGGGAGGCGGGCGAGGCTGTGTCCCCCACGTAGGAGCCACTGGGACTCCACGCAGAGTGGGGTCTGGGCCACCTGGGGGCCTGGTCCTCGCCACCGTCACCCTGCCCGTGGCAGTCGAGGGCCAGCAGGGCAGGTGGGGGCAGGTGGGCACCCGCTGGCCCGCGTCTTCCAGCCCGATGCCTCCCAGCTGCCCGCCAGCCTCAGGGCTGCCCCTGGTCCCCCGTGAGGCCAGGCCGTCCTCAGAAGAGAAGTGACGCCTACCAGGCCGCACACCTGAGCTGCGGGCAGCTCCAGAGCAGGGAGGCCGCAGCTGCAGAGCCCCTCGGGCAGCCTGCACCCGCCCCGATGCGCCCAGGTGCTGGTTGTGAGGTGCACACACCCCAGTGCTCCTGGGGTGACTCGTGAAAGGCGTCTCTCGTTGCAAACGAGGAAGACCCAGCTGGTGCCGGTGTGAACAGAAAGGGAACGCTTCCTCGTGCGTTTTGAAGCGCAAGGATAACTGGTTTCAGGCGTGGCTGGATCCAGGAATTCAAATCCTCCACCTTGCCACTTGGGGACATTGTGACATCGTTTTCCAGTCTCTTCTGATAACAGGAAGGTCACTCTGGTCCAAGTCGGGACAGAGTACTATGTCTATGCAGACACAGTGACGGGGGTAGAGGACTTGCAGCTGACGCCCAGGTGAGAGGAGAGCAACCCTGCCTTAACCTTCAAGAAGGGAGGCCTGTAGGCAGGCGAGGCCTGGGACAGAGGCCACAGCTACCTGTGAGTGCTGTGGGAACACCCGCCAGCGTGGGTCTGTAAGGAGCGGTTCCCAACTACCTTGTGCAAGGCCAAGAGGTTGCTCGGGTGACACGGTGGAGGCCAGGACCTCCCTGTGCGGCCTCTGCCGGGTGTTCAGCTGTGAACGCTTCACCAGAGCCTCAGGCTCACAGCACGTACTTTCAGGTCGCCTGACCTGAAGCAGGCGTCCAGCCAGTGTCCACAGAAACAGAGCTGTTGGGCCACGTGCGCGGGTTAGCAGGGTGAGGCCCGTGGGGGAAGTCCTTTTCCTTCCCTCCTTACTTACATGTCCTAGATTCGGCACCTGTCGTGGGGTGACACCCAGTTTCCAAAGAGCCTGGGAAGGAGCCTTTGTGCTGGCTGTCACTCTGTGAGTAAGTTCAGGCTGGTGAAATCAAGTGGAGATGATCTGTGGACCCCAGAGAAGTGGTTTTGCAACTTCTCCCTCTCCCACCCCCTTTCCCTTTCTCCTTCGTCTTCTGTGGGACACGGAAATGATGGCTAGAGGTGCAGCAGCGACCTTGGGCCAGGAGGTAAAGATGGAAACCGCACATACACACACAGCAGAGGCACCGGAGCCTGAGTCTCCGTCACCCCCCGCCACTGCCACCACCAGCTTCCTGGTCGCCAACTTCTGGGCTCCATTTGAACTAGCAAATGACCCTTCCTGAGACGGAGGTGGTGCTGCTGTGTGCAGCTGAATCTCAGCCCCGAGCAGTCCTTCCTGCTGCGTACCCAGCGCTTTCCTGCCGTGGTGAGTGTGGAGTGGCCTGCTGGGCACCTCCTCTGCTCTTCGTGGGTGGTCATCAGAGTCCGAGGTGTGTGGTCACCTCTGGAGATCAGGGTGCTGGAGAGTGGCCACCTTCCCCGCCAGTGCCGCAGTCCTGCTGAATCCCCTGGGAACGTGCACTTGAGCCAGAGCCCAGGGATGGCTTCCTGCGCCCCGGCCCTGCCGCCCCAGGGCCCTGTCTGGACTCTCCGCTGGGAGCTCCCGTCTGTGCTCCTGGTCTCCACAGACTTTCTGCTCAGAGACCCACAGAGCATAAGCTGCCGTCGCCCCAACCTGGTGCGGCTCGGCTGCCCGGGGGCCTGTCCCCTCTGTCTAAGTGTGACCGGGATCGCCTGACAGGACCGGGCTAGCCAGGAAGAACCCAGAGCCTGCAGATGCAGTCTCGGCCGTGTCTCTCCACGTGCTGTCCCTGATTGATCATGCTGTACTGGAGCAATCAGGTGACTGGCAGCCTCGGCTAAGCGGTGATGGAGGCCGCGTCTTCCCCACGCTGGTGATCAGGGGCCCAGCCGGCTCGGCGGCGTCTGCCCGGCACCTCCTTCCCCAGCGCCTCCCGGCTCTCTGCCTTTGCCGAGGTCCCTGTGTCCCAGAGCGAAGCCCAGCTGGCCGTCCTGGGCAGGTGCCTCTCTGGAAAGCGGGGCTGAGCTGATTCTCACCCCTCTCGTGCTGCTCCTTGGGGGCAGAGGGGGTCCGCACCGAGGCGTCAGATAAATGTCACAGTTCTTGCCTTTCCTGAAGTGCCCAGTGGCACGGAAGCACCTGGTGCCCCTGGCTCCCTCCCAGGACTTGGCGTCTTAATTGTGAGCAGGAGGCCCTGAGAGGAGGCCCGAGCCCTGGGTGCCCGAGGCTAGGGCAGGAGACCACGTGGGCAGGGGCCGAGGCACCGCGGCCTGTGTCCTCAAGGCCCAGTGTCCCATGAGTCTGAGTGAAAGGCCAAACGCGGGGACTCGGGGATCATGTGAGGACAGGCTGTTCTTCTAGGGGGCACCGTTGTGCCTGGTGGCCTTGGAGCATGGGCCGGTCTCCTTCCCTGGAATGGCTTTGCTGGGGCTGGGGTCAGGTGGAAGGCAGCGCATGCCTCGGTCCCGTCCAGTGCTGCGCCTGCTGCAGCTCCTCAGACACCTGGTCGGGGCGAACAGGGGCTCTGGAGGGGCACAGGTGCGGCCACCAGGGAGCCGCTGGCCGGGTCTCCAGGACGGAGCCCGCGCCTCCCTGGGTTCCTGCAGAGTCCCCTTCAGGCGTTTTCCCGGCAGAGCTAAGGCCTCACATTCAGGGTGTTCACTGACCCCTGTGCACACAGGGAAGGGACGCAGGTGGCCGGGTGCCCTGAGGGGTGCTGAGCCTGCCTGAAGGTGACACGGGTGGGGTCACAGAGGTGTCGAGCAGGGCCAGGCACAAGGCAGACCCTGCGTGGAGATCCCAGGAGGCTCGGGCTCATGGGGCAGGTGGGCCAGCTGCGTGAGCCCCTGATGCAGCTCCCGCAGGTCACCACAGGCCAGGCTGGGCCACACCACTGGTTCTGGGACGGGTGCGATTGCCGGGTTCCTCCTGCAGGCTCTGCGTGGACGCTGGCTCCGTCCTGCCTCATGCCCAGAGGCTGCCTGCACTCCCTGCCCGCGGCCCCGCCCTCCAGCCCCTGCTCCCATCGCCACACCCCCCCCTCCCGACCCCCACTCCTTCTCCCCAGTGTGTGTTAACTCAGCCCCAGTACCCCCTGTCCCTGCCCCGCCCGGCCCCTCCTCTGCTCTCTGGTCTCCTGTTCACCGCACGTCTTTTTCTCATTGGTGCGTCATGCGCAGCCGCGGCTCAGTGCGGGCACACACGTGGCACGGCAGGGCTCCCCTCCTCCCTCTACTCACCCCCTTCTGTTTCCGTGAGATCCCCCTTCTTCATGCCTGCCTTCTCTCCAGCCTCCGCACACGAGGAAGAGCCTGGGACCCTTGACGCCGGGTCTGGCTTCGCTTAGCTCCACCCACATACCTGCAGTGAGGACCCGCGTTCTTCTTTCCGCTGAGGCCGAGTCGACGCCGCGGGCCCACCCACACGTCCTGCGCCGGCTGTCTGTGGACGGCACCTGGCTGGCTCCGTGCCGTGCACGTGGGAGCGCAGCTGTCGCCGCAGTGCTGATGCGGTTCTTCTGGAAAAACGCCAGCAGTGGGCAGCTGGTGGCCGGGGTCCGTGCCTGTGTTCTGGGGTCCCCAACGCCCCCCAGTGTCTGCACGCACTCGTAGCCCCACCAGCGAGGTGCGCGTGCCCCTGTCCCCCTCCTCTCGGGCATTCCCTGGTTACATCCCTTTCTCTTTTCTCGATTCTGGGGTGGAAGCCAGGGCGTGTCACCACTGAGCTGCGTCCCCAGCTCTCTACTTGTGAGGCAGGGTCTGGCTAAGTTGCCGAGGCTGGCCCGGACCTTGCCGTCCTCCTGCCACGCCCCGCCTGATGGCTGTCGACCTGACTGCAGGTGAGCTCTCCCGCAGGCGGGACCCGCGGCTCCCTGGAGCGTAGGCTCCCGGCCATCTGCTTCTTCTCTGGAGAAACGCCGTCGCCTGCTTCCCGGGCGGGCGCCTGGTGTTCAGTGTTATCTTAACTCCTCCTAAGTTCCGGGCATTGACCCTGCCAGGGCAGCACTGCAGAGACCGTCCCATTCAAGGCCTTGCAACACTTGTTCCCTGCCTCCCTCTTATGAGGACCGTGTGGTGACATGGGGCCCACCCAGACAGTCCAGCACCTTGTCCATCTCAAGGTCAACGTGACCACACCAGCAAAGTCCTGTGCCCCCTAGGGGCTGGGGTTGGACATGGCACCTGGGAGGGCCTCTTTCCATACCCGATGGCCATGGGGTATGGGCTGACTGGCAAGTGCCGGGTGGACACGGGGGCGTCCAGGGCCTGCAGTGTTCAAATCTCAGACTTGCTGACGGGGCCATCCAGACCTAGAAGCCGACCGGCCTGTGACACTAACCTGGAACCTTCTGCGCACACGTTACACGCCATACAAATCTGCAAAGAAGGAAGGAAAGCCCAGCCCTCCTGTGGCCACCGCACTGTGGCCCTAGCCACCTGTGCTCAGAGGGGCACAGCACTAACCTGGCCCGTGTGACCATGGTGACAACTGGGGCAGTGGGGGTGAGGCGTGGAGCGCGGGCCAGCCTGGCCTGCGGCTCTGTGGCGCCCTCTGGTTCCATTCCGCCTGTGGTGCCCGGGGCCGTGACCTAGCCATGGAGCCGGGGACTCAGGACTCGGCCTGACGGACTCCAGTGAGCGCCTCAGGCGTCTGTGGGAGAGCACGGGCACCGTCCCCACGTTTCCTCCAGATGGCTGCAGGGCAGGGGCCTGTTGGGACCCGGCCACTCACCCGGCCTGCCTTGGGTGGAACTGAGTTTCTCACACGTCTCCTCACTTAAGGCTCTGGGAACTGTGGTTTGGCGAGCCCTGGGGCAGGTTTGCTGAAAGGAAAGCTCCAGGCTGTGTTCAAGCCTGGGTTGGGTGGGCAGGGCTGGGCATGGCAGGGCTGGGCATGGCAAGGCAAGGCAGGGCAGGGCTGGGGGGGCGAGCAGGGCGGGGCTGGCTCACCTGCAAAGGACACAGAGCTCCCTGCTGGGGGCCTCGTGGCCCCTGCAGCGTGGCAGGGGCACTGCCTTGGGAGCACAGCTCCTGGCCCTGAGCCCCACCAGCGCCGGTATCGGGCCAAACCTCCAGTGGCTGGACTCAGGGGGAAGCTCGCTGAGAGGACCCTCCCCCTAAGGAACGCACGTGGGACCCGACAGCTGAGTGTGAGGACAGAGCCACCTCCTGGGCAGCATGCTCGCCTTGCTGCTGGTGGACGTGGGGCCTGCTGTCCACGTGGCGCCAGGATGGACCCCGTCCTGCACCCGGGGATGGCTCTGGAGGGGAAGGGGCTGAGGACGCCCTGCAGCAAGAGCCACCCTGCAGAGATGGCAGGCCAGGGGCCACCCGGAGCGGTCACTCTGCAACCTCCCTGCAGACGAGTGTCCTTGACTGTCTAGCATCCCAGCTTGGGCGCGTGGAGGAGAGGAGTTCAGAGATCGGGGCTGGGAAGCACCACAGTGGCCAACGTAGAAAGGCAGGGCCATGGGCAGCCTGGCCGCCACCCAGGCTGCACTCCTGGCTGGCCCACCTGCTGCCCTTGCCCGGCCTCGAGCTTCGAACCACGACACCCCAGATGGAACTGGGCCTCACGGAAGTGAAGGGGCCCAGTCAAGAGCCGTGCAGCCCGGGAGGGGCCGGGGTCTGCGTCCAGTGCAGAGAACGGGCAGCGAGGCCTCCCGGTGCTGGCTCTGACCTCAGGCTCAGGCGGGAGGCGCACAGAGGCCCGTGAGCTCCAACCCTTCCTACAGGGTCTCGGGAAAGAACACCTGTGTCCATCTGCCCACCCACCCTTCCATTTATGTCCCCACACACTCATCCGTCCACCCATTCGTCCTTCTGTCTGTCTGTCCATCCATCTGTCCACCCGTCCATTCATCCATTTGTCCTTCCATCTGTCCATTTGCCCGGCTGTTCATCCACTTATCCGCCCACCCACCCTTCCATCTGTCCACCTGTTCAGTTGTTCAGGTGTCCATCTATCCAGCCCTGCCCCTTCCCTCCCATCCCTCTGACCATCGGGCTGACGGGGTCCCTGCTGGCACAGGTCTGGCTTCTCGCTGTCCCTCCTCGCCAGCCCGCACCTGTGGGAGTGGGCACTGCCGGTCCTGACGCCACCCTCATCACAGCCCCACTGAGCGTCACCCTCTGCCTCCTCTTGTTGAGCTGCCTCAGGGGCCACCAGGCACAGGAAGGCCAGGCAGAGCCGCGGAGGCAGGGGGCACCGGCCAGGCTGCCCTGAGGCCGCCCCAGGCCGTGCTGCCGCGTGGCGGAGCCAAGCATGGCTGGCCAGCACCTGGGGAGGCTCTGGCTGAAGACCGTCCTCAGAAAGGACCCCTGGGGCTCGCAGCAGGGCCAGGCACGCCTCTGGGCCTCCCTCTCCCTCTCTCCCTGCCCTTCCCCCCTCTGTCCCTGTCCTCCTCCTCCTTCCCTCTCTCCCCCTCCCTCATCTCTGTCCCTCCCCCTCCCCCGTCTCTCTCAGTACCCTGCGGACTCTCCCCGACCCTGCCCAGCAAACCTGCTGGCCGCACCCTGGCCTGAGCCAGCTGCAGGAAGGGGACACACCCGGCACCAGCTGTCGCCTCTGAGGTCACCCGCCTCTGAGGTCACCCGCAGCGTGAGCAGCGGCCGGTGCTGGGCCAGGCCGTGGCACCACCCGGCTGAGCCCACCCACTTCTGGCTGGGAAGCACCTCTGTGGCAGGGTCTGCGCCCTGGGATGAGGGAGGTCCGCGCGCTCCCCTCCGGATGCCAGCCTCCCCACGCCGGGCATTGCTGTTGAGGCTGAAGCGCTCACAGCAGCACAGGAGACCACCGACGCGGCACGTGGGAAGGGGCACGAGCACTGACCTGGCCGGGCCCCGAGGCCAGTGGGGTCTGGGCTCTCTCCAGAGGCTCCACAGGTGCCCCCAGAGGCCTGGCCTCAGCACGGTGAGCAGCAGGCAGCCTGGGTGCCACAGCCTCGTGCTCCTCTGAGGCCCCTGTCCGTGCCTACTCCCACAGGGCTGGGCAAAGGTCCATTGCTCTTGGGCTGTGAAGAGGAAATGCTGACCAGAGGGCAAGGTAGCTGCTGGCATCCTGCCCTTTCATCTCAAGACAGATTCAAGTGCATGATGGCTTTAGCCCCGACATTTTTCACTAATTGAGGTCAGGATTGAGCCAAGTCCTCCCTGCACCTCTGTCTTCTGTCTATAAAATGGGCTAATAATAGCACTTAGGACAGAGAAATTAAGTGCTGGTTTCCTGGGGCTTCTGTAACAAAGCAGCATGAATTAAGTGCTGAAAGCAGCAGGAGTGTGTCCTCCCACCGCGCTGGAGGTCAGAGCCCACACTCAGGGCTGCGCGGCCTCATTAAGCTGCAGGGCTCCCGTTAAAGACCCCTGGAGCCCACTAAGGGTGTGCTTGACTTCGGCCTCGGTCTGAGCTCCGCCCAAGAAGGTGCCGCCGCGCTGGGTCTCGGGGTCCTCCCATCCTCTCTTCTGCAATCCTGGCTTTCCCCTGTTCCCCCAAAGCCAAGGCTGCCCTGGGCCACTGCCTGTCCTCCTGGGACTGAGGGTGGGCTGGACTCACCTCGTGGAGCAGCCTTCAGACCTCGCCCAGCCGCAGGGCACCGGTGAAGCCCTTCCTGCTCAGGCGCACCTGCCCACCCACGGTCGGAAGCCGGATGAGAGGCAAAGAGGCCAGCGCTGACCACAGAGGGACATCAGCGCACGCGTGGGACGGGCCAGATGCTCTGACGAGAATCTCTGCACCTTGCCTTGCACAGACTCCTCATGAAAGGTGGGGGGGTGAAGGAGCCCTAATTAGGAAGGGCTGTTGTAGCTAGCTGGAAGCCATAAGTTCCACCTGATATGTATGTGACGCACCTGTAGGCACCCGCAAACCTGAAGGTATATAACCGGGTGAAAGCAGTCCGAGTTAGGAGAACGGAGAATTCAGTCAGCCGGGCAGTCACTCGGTCGGTCAGAAGAATCAGAGCGGCCAGAACGTAGGCAGAGCGGTTACAGAAAAGAAACCAGATAGAAGAAGTAATGACTGGTCAGAGTTAGGCCGAGACTCCTGAGGAAGACAGAAGACAGAAGACAGAAGAAGGAAGAAAGAAGAGAGAAGAAAGAAGCTCTAATCTTTCTCTAAGCTAAGCTCTATCTTTCTAACTCTAACTCTATCTTTCTAACTCTAACTCTAAGACTCTAACTCTAAGCTAAGAAGACAAGAAGAAAAGCTCGCTTTAATCTTTCTCTCTAAAAATCTTTCTTTACTCTAAGCTCTCTCTAAGAAAGTAGAAGTAAATGTAGTAAAAGCTTTACTCTGCCTCCAAGAGTTTTCCTCCCGGTTTACGGTACCAGGCAGCTTACAAATGGTGGTCCGTCCGGGGCTCGGCAGGCAGAGAAGAAAAGCTAAGAAATAAGGAGAGCAACGAAAAAGCATAGCCTCAGACTCAGTTGAGACCAGCAAAAAGAGTAGTAAACAAGAGAGCATAGCCTCTGACTCAGTTGAGGCCAGTTAAGAATTAAGCTGAAGCAGAGTAGCCAGCGAAAAGCCGAAGCGAGCCGGCCAAAAGCTGAAGCAGAGTAGCCGGCGAAAAGCCATAAAAAAAAAAAAAAAGAGAAAAAGCCTTGAGCTTTAGTATAAAGAAAAAAGCCATGAGCTTAAAAGAAAATAGAGAATTAAATAGCATGGTAAAAACCATGCAGAAAAAAAAGCCATTGAGCTTTGGCAAGAAAGCCATAAAGAAAAATATAGAAGGAAAAAAAAAAAAAAAAAGTCAAAGCCGCTTATACAATTGTGCTTAACTAAGTGCGTTAGCTGCTCCTCAGCAGTAGACTTCCTTAAAGCCGCAGCACCTTCTCAAAAAGGGCTCAAATATCCACCTTTTCAAAAATAAAAGGTGAAAAGCTAGGTAGGGACAAGAAAATAAAAGAAAATAGAGAAAATAAAATAGAGAAAATAGAATTAAAGCACCTTTTTAAACTAAAGGGAAGGAATATGAAGGAGCCCTAATTAGGAAGGGCTGTTGTTGTAGCTAGCTGGAAGCCATAAGTTCCACCTGATATGTATGTGACGCACCTGTAGGCACCCGCAAACCTGAAGGTATATAACCGGGTGAAAGCGGTCCGAGTTAGGAGAACGGAGAATTCAGTCAGCCGGGCAGTCACTCGGTCGGTCAGAAGAATCAGAGCGGCCAGAACGTAGGCAGAGCGGTTACAGAAAAGAAACCAGATAGAAGAAGTAATGACTGGTCAGAGTTAGGCCGAGACTCCTGAGGAAGACAGAAGACAGAAGACAGAAGAAGGAAGAAAGAAGAGAGAAGAAAGAAGCTCTAATCTTTCTCTAAGCTAAGCTCTATCTTTCTAACTCTAACTCTATCTTTCTAACTCTAACTCTAAGACTCTAACTCTAAGCTAAGAAGACAAGAAGAAAAGCTCGCTTTAATCTTTCTCTCTAAAAATCTTTCTTTACTCTAAGCTCTCTCTAAGAAAGTAGAAGTAAATGTAGTAAAAGCTTTACTCTGCCTCCAAGAGTTTTCCTCCCGGTTTACGGTACCAGGCAGCTTACAAATGGTGGTCCGTCCGGGGCTCGGCAGGCAGAGAAGAAAAGCTAAGAAATAAGGAGAGCAACGAAAAAGCATAGCCTCAGACTCAGTTGAGACCAGCAAAAAGAGTAGTAAACAAGAGAGCATAGCCTCTGACTCAGTTGAGGCCAGTTAAGAATTAAGCTGAAGCAGAGTAGCCAGCGAAAAGCCGAAGCGAGCCGGCCAAAAGCTGAAGCAGAGTAGCCGGCGAAAAGCCATAAAAAAAAAAAAATAGAGAAAAAGCCTTGAGCTTTAGTATAAAGAAAAAAGCCATGAGCTTAAAAGAAAATAGAGAATTAAATAGCATGGTAAAAACCATGCAGAAAAAAAGCCATTGAGCTTTGGCAAGAAAGCCATAAAGAAAAATATAGAAGGAAAAAAAAAAAAAAAAAGTCAAAGCCGCTTATACAATTGTGCTTAACTAAGTGCGTTAGCTGCTCCTCAGCAGTAGACTTCCTTAAAGCCGCAGCACCTTCTCAAAAAGGGCTCAAATATCCACCTTTTCAAAAATAAAAGGTGAAAAGCTAGGTAGGGACAAGAAAATAAAAGAAAAATAGAGAAAATAAAATAGAGAAAATAGAATTAAAGCACCTTTTTAAACTAAAGGGAAGGAATATGAAGGAGCCCTAATTAGGAAGGGCTGTTGTAGCTAGCTGGAAGCCATAAGTTCCACCTGATATGTATGTGACGCACCTGTAGGCACCCGCAAACCTGAAGGTATATAACCGGGTGAAAGCGGTCCGAGTTAGGAGAACGGAGAATTCAGTCAGCCGGGCAGTCACTCGGTCGGTCAGAAGAATCAGAGCGGCCAGAACGTAGGCAGAGCGGTTACAGAAAAGAAACCAGATAGAAGAAGTAATGACTGGTCAGAGTTAGGCCGAGACTCCTGAGGAAGACAGAAGACAGAAGACAGAAGAAGGAAGAAAGAAGAGAGAAGAAAGAAGCTCTAATCTTTCTCTAAGCTAAGCTCTATCTTTCTAACTCTAACTCTATCTTTCTAACTCTAACTCTAAGACTCTAACTCTAAGCTAAGAAGACAAGAAGAAAAGCTCGCTTTAATCTTTCTCTCTAAAAATCTTTCTTTACTCTAAGCTCTCTCTAAGAAAGTAGAAGTAAATGTAGTAAAAGCTTTACTCTGCCTCCGAGAGTTTTCCTCCCGGTTTACGGTACCAGGCAGCTTACAAATGGTGGTCCGTCCGGGGCTCGGCAGGCAGAGAAGAAAAGCTAAGAAATAAGGAGAGCAACGAAAAAGCATAGCCTCAGACTCAGTTGAGACCAGCAAAAAGAGTAGTAAACAAGAGAGCATAGCCTCTGACTCAGTTGAGGCCAGTTAAGAATTAAGCTGAAGCAGAGTAGCCAGCGAAAAGCCGAAGCGAGCCGGCCAAAAGCTGAAGCAGAGTAGCCGGCGAAAAGCCATAAAAAAAAAAATAGAGAAAAAGCCTTGAGCTTTAGTATAAAGAAAAAAGCCATGAGCTTAAAAGAAAATAGAGAATTAAATAGCATGGTAAAAACCATGCAGAAAAAAAGCCATTGAGCTTTGGCAAGAAAGCCATAAAGAAAAATATAGAAGGAAAAAAAAAAAAAAAAGTCAAAGCCGCTTATACAATTGTGCTTAACTAAGTGCGTTAGCTGCTCCTCAGCAGTAGACTTCCTTAAAGCCGCAGCACCTTCTCAAAAAGGGCTCAAATATCCACCTTTTCAAAAATAAAAGGTGAAAAGCTAGGTAGGGACAAGAAAATAAAAGAAAATAGAGAAAATAAAATAGAGAAAATAGAATTAAAGCACCTTTTTAAACTAAAGGGAAGGAATATGAAGGAGCCCTAATTAGGAAGGGCTGTTGTAGCTAGCTGGAAGCCATAAGTTCCACCTGATATGTATGTGACGCACCTGTAGGCACCCGCAAACCTGAAGGTATATAACCGGGTGAAAGCGGTCCGAGTTAGGAGAACGGAGAATTCAGTCAGCGGGCAGTCACTCGGTCGGTCAGAAGAATCAGAGCGGCCAGAACGTAGGCAGAGCGGTTACAGAAAAGAAACCAGATAGAAGAAGTAATGACTGGTCAGAGTTAGGCCGAGACTCCTGAGGAAGACAGAAGACAGAAGACAGAAGAAGGAAGAAAGAAGAGAGAAGAAAGAAGCTCTAATCTTTCTCTAAGCTAAGCTCTATCTTTCTAACTCTAACTCTATCTTTCTAACTCTAACTCTAAGACTCTAACTCTAAGCTAAGAAGACAAGAAGAAAAGCTCGCTTTAATCTTTCTCTCTAAAAATCTTTCTTTACTCTAAGCTCTCTCTAAGAAAGTAGAAGTAAATGTAGTAAAAGCTTTACTCTGCCTCCGAGAGTTTTCCTCCCGGTTTACGGTACCAGGCAGCTTACAGGGGGGCAGGAGAGCGTGGGAGCTGAGGGAGGCAGAGAGACCCAACACGGCCTCCCGTCAGGACCCCAGCCCGGCACTGCCAGCCCTGCCGAGGCCCGTGTGCAGGGCAGGGCCTCGTGGCCACATCCCCTCCCAGAGCCCCCGCCTGCACTGGAGGTTTGCTTCTGACACGTGGACGGTGGCCCCCAGGGAGACCAGGGTGCCCCGGGGATGCTCAGCGGCCAGCGGGGCCCTCGTGCTGCTGAGGTCCCGCCACGCTCCCCTGAGAGGGGGCCGTCAGCCGGGATTCCTTCAGGGAAGCCAAAGCAGGTGTGTGGCTGTGGGAGGAGGGTCAGAGGTCAAGGTGGCGGGGGCACACAGCGGAGGATCACAGCCGGGCTGTGCCGCAGGCACATCAGGGAGGGGGCACTGGGGGCCAGCGGGTGATGGTGGAGCCAGGTGAGAGCCTGGACCTCGCAGCACACCTGGGCCCAACCAGCGGCTGCAGGGCCTCCTGCTGCGACCTGATCTGCTCCGAGCCCTGGAGCCTGGCTGAGGCACAGCCTCCTCCCTCCCCGGGCGGGCGTGGCTCTGTGTGCAGTTGCGGGGAGGGGCTGGGGACTCTGCCCCCGCCCTGGGAGCGAGCCAGTGGGGGGCCTGCGTGCCTTGCACCCTCCCCTGCTTGCCAGGTGGGGTTGTCCTGTCTCTCTTTCCTCTTGGTTTCATTTTGAGATCTACACACTTAAGCCCGTGACGTCTGCATCGTTGATGGGACTTTCCTAGGTCCCAGTGACATGTCCTGGCCTCCCTGAGCCTGCAGTCCCAGGCAGGAGGCACGCCACAGTGAAGGACAGCCTTCCTCCAGGCTTCCGAGGCCTTTCCCGTCCTCAGCCTCACGTGCGTGCATGTGCCACAAGGAAGGGCTGTGTCCTGGCACGCACACGCACCATGGACCCTGGGCCACAGCCCTGTGGCTCGGCTCCTCCCACGAGCCTCCCTGCCTCCCCGCAGGCCACTCTGCTCTGGGCCTCAGCCTGCTGGCCCCGCCCACTGCCCTGGGCCTCAGCCTGCTGGCCCCGCCCACTGCCCTGGGCCTCAGCCCCCGCTGCCTCCTCTCCACCCTTTCCCGTCTCCCCCTCTTCAGGGCCAGGAGCAGGCCAGGCTAGACCTGGCCGCAGTCTTCTTCTGTGCCCTTACCTCCTGCGTCCTCCAGGGCCAGCCAGCTCAGACTCGCCCCTTCCAGCATCCCCCCAGTGCCCTTGGGGATGGGAGGGACACAGGGGCTAGCTGGTCCACCCGAGCCCAGGGCCCCCAGGAGAAGAGCCTGCGGCTTCAGCCTCACTGCTCATCCGGCGAGGGCCTGCGGGGACCAGGGAGCAGGCGGGACAGGTCCCTCCTGTCGTAGAGGGCGTTGCGCCTGCCCATGGTGCCCGCGGGGTGCTGTCACCCCCAGCCGGTGCGACACCAGCCTGGCTCCTGAGTACCTTCCTTGCCACAGAGGGAGCTGGGGCTGGAGGGGAGGGTGGCCAGGAAGGTGACGGCTCCCTGGACCAGAGCTGCCACATCGCGACGCTGGGTGTGAGCCCAGGGTCAGCTGGCAGAGGGAGGGCCGAGGGAAACCAGGCGTGGCGGCCAGATGGAGCAGGGCCCAGGGAGGCCTTTGGGATGGGACGCCGTCCAGTCCCTGTTCCAATGGGGGGGGGGGAGCCGAGCTGTCAGAGCTGGAGCAGGCAGGGCAGCAGGCGCCGCCTCCAGTGAGACCAGCCGGCACCTGCACAGGCGGACAGACACAGGGGCCCAGGACCTCAGAACCACGACCGCGCTGGTCAGCCCCGGGGCACCACTGCCTGGACCACCTGAAATCGGGGCTTTCCGCCCTTGTTGAGTACACCAGGTGACTCACAAGCCCAAAGGCCCACAGCTGACCTCAGGGTGGCACCTCTGGGTGTTACACCCTAACCAACCCTTTGCAGGCAAAATACTTAGAAACAGGAATTGAGTTTATGAAAAAAGCAGTGAAAGAAATAGGAAAGGCAAGATCTGATGGAAGGGTGTCTTCTGTGTTTTCATAAAGGAATGATCTCACTTTTTAAAACAACTGGACACTTCAGTCTACCGGACAGAGGTTTGCTGGGGAAGCCGCTCTGGAGTAACCAAGGTGGGAAGCGGGGGAGACATGGGGACGTGGAGCGGCAGGGTCCCTGTCCTTGGTTGCTCCCTGTGACGCGATTGCACTGCAGCCAGGGGAGGGTCGTGGGCAGCACTGGACTCTG
Organism: Tamias sibiricus; assembly: GCA_025594165.1. NCBI lineage: Eukaryota > Metazoa > Chordata > Mammalia > Rodentia > Sciuridae > Tamias > Tamias sibiricus. The sequence goes on from CM046659.1 coordinate 206,325,243, forward strand.
ATGACCCTTGGGAGGCTGCAGAACCTCAGTGTCTTCCTCGGCTTTGAATTTCTGCGACCTCAGGGGACAGTTCCTGTGTGCCAGGTACTTTCCTGGCCCTGCCTTTCTGCTTTATGTCCAAGTGAGTCCTGGATCCCGGTCATGACAGTCACGGCCTTCCTGATGGGGACACGGCCCTGTGGGGCCAGCTCGGCCGTCCCCAGCTCCTGGAGCCTGTAGTGACACCTCCTTGCCCAGCACCATGACAAGGAGGCTGGCGAGGCGGGGTCGGCTCTGGTGGGCCACCTCCTGCGGGAGCAGAGGCAGAGCTAACAGCTCCTTCCACGCCTCGCCCAGAGGCAGAGCTAACAGAGCTAACAGCTCCTTCCACACCTCGCCCAGAGGCAGAGCTAACAGAGCTAACAGCTCCTTCCACACCTCGCCCAGAGGCAGAGCTAACAGAGCTAACAGCTCCTTCCACGCCTCGCCCAGAGGCAGAGCTAACAGAGCTAACAGCTCCTTCCACACCTCGCCCAGAGGCAGAGCTAACAGAGCTAACAGCTCCTTCCACGCCTCGCCCCGGGCACCTCAGAAGTGCAGGCTGCGGAGAAGTCAGGTGTCGGGAGTCCAAGACCCAAGCGTTCTACGAGCAGATCTCGCTGGAGGCCTTTTATGTAAAGCCAGTTGCACAGCCCTGGCTGGTTGTTAGTGGGGTTTTGTTATTGGGACTGTGTCCCAGGCAGGTGACGATCATCTTTAATGATGTTCATGTCACTCACTCATGATGGAAGGACTGAAAGGAGCACTCTGTGTGTGGCAGCCGCTCCAAGTCTAATTAGGGAGAAGAAGAATCAGAAAAGCAAGCACTTTGCAAGCTGGCATCTTGGAAACGAGCGACTAAGAGCGACCTTGAAGGCAGCTCGGGCTTTCCCGCTGCACTTGCAGAGACGGAGACGGGCTCCGGCGTCTGCTTGATGCCCCCCGGATCTGTGCCCTGTATTGCGAGGGACCCTTGGCTGCGCCGTGCCAGGTGACTGGCGCCTCCTGCGGAGCACTGCCTGCCTTGCACTCTTGGGCTCCAGGGCCTGTTTCTCCCTGGACTGGACAGGGGAAGAGTTTCCTCTGGGCACCACGGGCCACGCAGCCCGGAGGCATCAGCAGGTGCTGCAAGGTTTGGGGGCCTGTGCTGTGAAATCACGTCACCTGCTCTGACCCGGGATCCGTCCGCCAGTCTGCATGCATCAGTTGCAGGTTTGCTTGGGGCTTTGTCCTTCGGAAGCCCCTGGCTGCTCCCAGCCCTCGCGCCTGCCCCTCCACGCTATCCACATGACTACACTGCACCAAGGAGCGTCCTGACTGGACCAGCCACCCGGGCCTCAGGGTGTGCAGCCTGTGCTGTCTGCTGCCGCCTCCAGGCCCCAGTTCCAGGACAGGCGAAGGCCTGCCAGAGGCCGCGTGCCCCTCTCCTGGTGCCTCTCTGTCCAGTTGGCCCAGCGGTCGCTACGGGCACCTCCGGTTCCAATACAGCAGAGTGGCTGGGGCCAGTCTAAGGCCGCTGGAAACCAAAGGCTTTATGAGATAGGACGAGACGGAGGGGGCAGGGAGTGGGGGAGAGGACGCAGGCCCCAGTGGCTTTGAAGCACCACAAAGCACCCAGGGCAGCTAGGACTCCAGCAGCCAGAATCCCAAGGGGAAGAGCACGGAGGCGAGGGGCCCACCCTGTGTGACAGTGTCCTTTGAGTTGTGCGACTCGCTGGCCGCACGTTCTGCGAGAGGGACGCGGAGATGCTGAACAGGAGTAGCAGCTGAGAGGCTGAGAAGTGGTCTGGGCCGAGCTTCGTCCCAGTAGCACGTACGCGGGCAGGTGGGTCCACGCAGGGTCTGTGTAGGGGGCTTCGGGTACGACCCGGTGCTGGCGGAGATGGGCAGCATCTGGACTCCTGGCGCACAGCGGAGGAGGTCCTACTGGGGAAGCTTCTGCACTGCCCCTCTGTGATGTCCCCCAGCAGAGGACGACATCTAGAGACACACACCTAACATAGCAGAGGGCAAGCACAGGAGCACTCGCAGCATCGGTGGCCAGTCCTAGGACAGCAGTCGTCCAAACACCCGATCCCTATAACAGTGGACGAGCGGACTGGGGGCCTTCGCAGAGGGGCGTACTGGGCACCGTGCAGAAAGGACGGGCCCTGCCCTTCACACCAGGCATGCCGCCCAGCCCCATGGTGCTGGGAGGTAGAGCGGAGGGGAGTGGGCCGGGAGCAGGGCTCCGTGCTCTCCTGAAGTGCTCGCCTTGGCCTGCACGCCATCGACTCTGGGCGTGCCCCCATGAAAGTGCCAAGCCACACCCCAGCCCGCGGGTTTGCCTGGGTACAGCCAGCGTACGTGCTAGATCCTGCGTGTCCCGGGGACATGGGCACGTCGGGTCTCTTCCTTCCTGCTCTGTGTCTGTGCCATCTCCTGCCCCTCCATCCACGTGTCTTCTTCCCACGGTGCGTCGTCTGCACCTCGAGACTGGGGACTCTTTCCACAGAGATGACGATGGCCTGACAGAGGTGTCGGCCACATCTGACTGCCTTGTTCCAGATGCGGGTCTAGTGCCCGTGGGATTAGCTCATTGGCCTTTGTGAGCAGCCCTCGAGGGAGGGCTTGTGTACCTCGTCCAGCGTCACACACCAGGGAACGGCAGAGGCCCTGGCCATCAGGCTGGCTCATCTCTTCTAGTGATAAGAGTTTCCTTACATCAAATTATGGGCCCAGTACTACAGAGAGCCCAGCACCCACCTCTTCCTTGTGCCTCCAATACCCAGCCTCAACTTGGTGACCGCTATCTGTTGAATCAATGGATGGATGGATGAGTGTCTGTCCAGATGGATCAATGACTGGACAGACGGATGGATGGAGGGGTGGAGGGATGAGGTTTGCAGACAGTGGCACCTCTGCAGCCTGCCTCTGAGTCTGTCTGCTCTCTGGGTCTGGGCTTGAACAGTCCCTGAGAGGAGCACTCGACGCTCGGGCACCTGCAGTGCCCAGTGTGTGTGGAGACGCCTGTGCTCACTCACACCAGAGACCCTGATTTGGCAGGTTCCGATGGATTCTGAGAACCTGAAATCCTAGCAGGTTCCCGGGGCTGCTGCTCTGCCCTCCCCAGCCAGGGTCCTGCAAGGGGCAAGGACACCAGATTCTCAGAGCCTTGGGCACTGGACCTCCTTTGCCACCACCCTCGGTCCCTACGCCCTCCGGCAGTTGGACCCGCTAGAGATCATGCCAGGATGCCTCTCGGGCAAGTCCTGACGGGTGGGCGTGCGTGCGGGGCGGTGTGCCTTGCAGCAGCCCCCGAGCCCGGTCCACACTGGGCTCTGCAGCCCTGCTCACCCGTGCCAGGCAGCTTTCTGCCTCCAGGCCATTTACAGAGCGCTGCTCGTGGAGCGAGAGCATTTGATGTGCGATTGCAGGAGGAAATGGGAAAGCGCTGAGCATGGCAGGAACCAGGGCCTTATCGCCCTCCTGCGCAGCCACCGCTTGCTGGAATTGCCAGCAGATCCGCACCATCGACAGAACGGTGACATTTTTCATGGGCCGCCGTGTTCCGAATCAACGCTGCAGTGGTGCGATTAGAGGAGGGAAGGAAGGAAACAATCCCGGCTCCGGTGACAGATCCGCGGCGAGTCCCTCCCCCTCCTTATTACCCGCTGTCTCCTGCGATATGCAAAGCAGCTGCTCAGCCGCACTCCCCCTCACATTACCTGAAAATTGAATTTTATTTGGTGGCCTGCATATGATTCACGACGCTCCGCCCACACACTTCAGTTCTCATTTAGCTGAGAGTGCCGTCTTTGTTCCCTCTGGCCGGGGGACAGAAGCCCCAGTACTCCTGCGAGCTTCAGCCCCGTGCCCCAGCTCCCCGGGCAAGAATTGGGTGGACGGCTGCCCTGCCACGCTTCCTCCAAAAAGCCACCATGCCTCTTTCCTGGGGGGCAGGAGCTGCCGTCAGCCTTAGCCAGGGTGTGGGGGGCCCGCGGACCCCAGCCCTGCAGCGGCATCTCTGTCCCTAAGTGGTCAGGCACGTCCAGGCGGGCAAAGGAGAGGGCGGACTTCCCTCCAAAGTTGCCCTGTAGTGGTTCTCTCCTAAAACCCAGACCAACCTGCTCGCCCCACTCCCCAGATCCCGCCGCACGCTGCTCAGGGACGCCCACGTGAGGGCTCTGGGCTGCTCAGGTTCCACGTAGGAAAGTGGCCGTGGCCAGAATCACTCTTTTCTTTTTAATCAAGTGAGTTTCGATGAATGACGACGCTTTCTGAGACCTCCCCTGTCGTCAGCCTGTGTGTCCCCGGCTGCCTGGCCCTCACATGGGGGTTGTCTTGCCTTTGGGGGAGGTCGCCATCCGTGGCTCGCCTTGCTGTTTTCGTGAGATGGTCTTTCAAAGAGAGAAAGTTCTAACTTCGGTAGAATCCGTTCATCAACTCTCCCTTCCATGGCTCGTGCTTCTTATGTTCTATCTAAGAAAACTTTTCCTGCCCCAAAGCCACCGCGCTTTCCCTCGTTTTCTTCTGCGAGTTCTATGGTTTCAGCTTCTGCATGCGGATCTCTTCTGTTTTGAGTTAACTTTCTGGTGGGGTGCCTTTTACTTCTCCACGTGACGCCGCTGTCCGAGCACTGTTTGTTGAAGGACTTCAGCTCCCTGGTGGCTGTCCAGCCTCCTCAGCTCCCCGTGCGTGGCCTCTGGACCTGCGCTGTGCGGGGCTCTGGGCACCTCCTGTCTGGCTCCCTGCCCTCCAGGCCTGCCAGTGCGACTCACCCAGCTTCATCTTTCCAAAGCGGCTTTGGTGGGGCTAAGCCATTTGCATTTTCATGTAAATTCTAGATTCACCTTGTCAATTTCAGAAAATAAAACCTGGTGGGGTTTTTATTGGGATTGTCAAAATCTCTCCTGACAGTTTCTCAGATTAAACTCTAAAATGCAGCATGTGAGGGTTTGGTGTTCAGGCTGCACATCACTTCTGTGCCCAAGTCAAGGTGAGAACAGGGACCAGGCAAAGGGGGCAGAGAAGGGGGAGGCTGTGGCAGGTGAGGGCCAGGGTGGCGGGTGGCTGTGGCAGGTGAGGGGACAGGGTGGCAGGGGGCTGTGGCAGGTGAAGGGCCAGGGTCGCAGGAGGCTGTGGCAGGTGGGGGCCAGGGTCGCAGGAGGCTGTGGCAGGTGAGGGGACAGGGTGGCAGGAGGCTGTGGCAGGTGAGGGGACAGGGTGGCAGGAGGCTGTGGGCAGGTGAGGGGACAGGGTGGCAGGAGGCTGTGGCAGGTGAGGGGACAGGGTGGCAGGAGGCTGTGGCAGGTGAGGGGACAGGGTGGCAGGAGGCTGTGGCAGGTGGGGGCCAGGGTGGCAGGAGGCTGTGGCAGGTGAGGGGACAGGGTGGCAGGAGGCTGTGGCAGGTGGGGGCCAGGGTGGCGGTGCACAAGTCCCTTGGGTGCAGTTATTGGTTGGATGGGTTAAATACAACATGGTTCCTGGTAGGTGAGCTGTGAACGCGGGCTTTACCTCTGGCTCCGGCCCCTGGAAGTGCTTCTCCCCCAATCTAACCTGTTTCTAATGGTGACTCTCCTATCCCCCTCACACTCTCCATGCCTGTGGAGGTGTGATGTCCTGCAGAAGGCCAGGTTCTTTGCTCTAGAACATTCCACTGCCCAGGGTTTCTGCCCAGGCATTGACACTACATAATGGTTACTTCCAAGAGGTATAACCAAAGTGTCAAAGGTCAAGTCAGCCATAGCATGAGGACCTGACCCCCAGGGACTGTCATGCTCAGACAGTCACCCAGGTGAGTGCCGGCCTACAGCTCATACCCGCCACAGGTTTGTTGAGCGCCTTTAGATCTGCGTCATCTAATTTAGCCTGGCACTGAGAAGGGTTGTGCGGCTAGTCCCTGCCTGCTAGCTGATGGAATAATAGATCCATAGGAGAATTCATTTGCAACTCTAAGCCCTGAGTTAAAGACGTCTCGAGGGATGGACGTGGATGATTTGTGGAACACTGCGGTGCATTTATGAGATAGATGGCGTTCGGTGCGAGCGAGGCCCAGATCGGGTTGCATTAGAGGCTCTGCGTAATCCAGCCCCCTCTGGGGGAGAGCGCGAGCGTTACTGAGTGCTAAGTACAGAAACCCTCGGTGGAAATTGCTTCTGTGGCTCGGGTCCTGCGAGCGAGTACCTGTTTGTGTTCACTTAAGCACATTAGCGAACGTCGCGGACACTTAAGTGGCTCGCAGGACGCTTCGTGCCAGGCCCAGCCCCTCCTCCGCTGTCACACAAAGGCTGCCAGAGCCACCCTCCTCCTTGTGTGACAGCCTGGCCAACAGCACCTCACCAGGCTGTGGCCAGCGAGTCCTGGGCTGGGACACCGGTGGGTCTCGGCAGCTGCCCGCCCCCCCCCCCCCCCCCCCCCCGGGCCCTGCCTCCCCTCCCCGTGCACTCTGCCAACGGCTCAGCCTTTTGAGAAGCAGATAAAATCACCAGTCCCTTGCCTTTTCCTTGGAGCCCGGAGTCCTGCAGCCTCGATGCTGCGCCAGCCGCACCCCTGGCATAGAGCTGCACCCCGTGCCCTCCGCTGCAGGCGGGTGGCAGAGACAGACGTGGCTTTTCCTCTCAGGGGTCTGTGACTACCCGTTCTCTAGCAGCTGCGACCCGCACACCCACCTGATCGCCAGAGACCATGCAGATCCCATTGCTGCACCATTGTACAGAGAAGCGAAGCTCCGGGCACCACGACCTGCGGAGGAAGGGGGCCGTGGACGAGCGTCTGCACTGCGGCCCGGGGCCCGCTTCTGAGCGTCCTACCCGGGGGCCGCCACGTCTCCAGGGGCTCTCTGCCAGGGACACCGGCTCCCCGGATTTGCCCAGCCAAGCCGGGACTCCAGATGGAGGCACAGCAGGGAAGGGGCAGGGCCAGTGTCAGGGTTGGAGGCCGCTGACGCCTGGGAATGGCCACCTCCTGACAGCGGCCCTGGGTCCCCTGTGAGAGGCCAGGGCTACTCGTGCCTCTCCATGCCGAGGAGGCCTGGGCAGGGCAGTTGGTTCCCTGGGCCTCCCTCCTCTGCTGCCTGGCCCGGAGTGAGTCCATCGCTGACCCAGGTGACTGGTGTCCCCTTGTCCCGGGCAGGCCTGGCCCTGAGCCAGTTGTGTACATGATTGGCCTCTTTCCCTGCGGAAGCCCCGCCCACAGAGCGGTCCCCGACTCCAGAAGCCTGAACCTCGAAGACGGGAGCAGGGCGCTGGCTCGTGGGCACAGGAGGGCGGGTCCCTGAGCAGCCCCAAGGACTCAGCCCGTGGGCACAGGAGGGCGGGTCCCTGAGCAGCCCCAAGGACTCAGCCTGCCTGGGGCGGGTCCCTGAGCAGCCCCAAGGACTCAGCCTGCCTGGGGCACAGGAGGGCGGGTCCCTGAGCAGCCCCAAGGACTCAGCCTGCCTGGGGCGGGTCCCTGAGCAGCCCCAAGGACTCAGCCTGCCTGGGGCACAGGAGGGTGGGTCCCTGAGCAGCCCCAAGGACTCAGCCCGTGGGCACAGGAGGGCGGGTCCCTGAGCAGCCCCAAGGACTCAGCCTGCCTGGGGCGGGTCCCTGAGCAGCCCCAAGGACTCAGCCTGCCTGGGGCGGGTCCCTGAGCAGCCCCAAGGACTCAGCCTGCCTGGGGCGGGACGGGCGCCCTGCTGCCCTTTGCTGGGGAGGGTCTCCCAGGGCTGCGGGGCCTCCGGGCCAGTGTGTTTGTGCCCACCCAGACCCTCTGCACAGTGGCCTCCCGCAGTCCCTCCAGGGGCCTTGGCATGAGCTGCTGCCTCAGCCTGGAGTGCCCAGGAGGGCTGCCCGCCTGGCTCACCTTCAGCTTCCGCTCACACTTCCTCAGGGCCTGGCCCTGACCTCCCGGCCAGTGGGGCCCTGCGGGTCTCAGCCTCAACTCGGCCCTCTGGCTCAACTCACCTGGTAAACGCCACCTTGGTCACTTGCTGTGTCACCCACGCCTGTGGTTCTAGCTCAGCCCCGCAGACATCCTGCAGTTCTCTCCCAGAAGGTAGCTGGGACCTCAGGCTAAGAGCCCCATCTCAGGGGGGTCTCGCGGTCTGACCAGCTTCTGACCAGCAGGTCACACCTTTAGGAGTTCCCACAGCCTCTATGAGACACAGGCTCAGGAAAGCTCTGCGCTTACAGCTTTACGAGCAGGGATGTATGTGGGATGAGGGTGGGGAGGGGTGGAGGCTCCATCCCCCCTGCGAGTGGGCGCATGGCCCCTTCCCAGCTCGCCCTCCCTGTTCACCGACCGGGCGGCCCCTGAGCCTCAGTGTCCAGGTCCACTGCAGAGGCTTGATTCAGCAGCTCGCTGGACTCGGCACTGAACCTAGCCCCAGCCCCGCCTCTGGGCCCAGGCCTGCTCAGGTCCCAGTCTCCAGCATGTGGCTGGTCTCTCTGGGGAGCATCCCAGTTCTAAAAGCACCCTAGGAGTGGGCCACCTCATTAGCACAACAGACACTCCCATTCCCGGGACATTCCAAGGGTCTCCGGAGGTAGGCCAGGACCCTGGGAAATGCCAGGTCTTCCTCATGGCAGTCTGCCTCACTCCCGTCGGCCTCGCTGGTGGGGGCTCAGGAAGACAGGACCCGCCTGGCATTGCTACCGCCTGTCTCAGCCCGGTGTACTGTCTACACGCGTACATACAGGCTTACACACACACTGAGCACACACAGAGCCTACACATACAGGCATCTACATGTGCATATGTAAATACACTTAGCATGTGTGTGGTTCCTACTGACATGCTTACACACACTCAGCACATACAGAGGAGCTTGTGTGTCTGCATGCAGACATACATGTATTCGTGCACACATATAGGCATGCCTACACACGTGCTACATGCATACATGGTTCCATACATAGACACTTAGCATACCATGCCTACACAACACATGCTTACACAAGACACATACATGCAAACATACTCACATACAAATGCATTTGTACCTCTTTAACATGCATACAGGGCCTGCATACATGCTTACATATATGCACACATGCTTGATCCATACACAGCAGGCATCTACGCAGCATAAGTACAGTGCCTCTACCAGGGTGGACACTCTCCAGATGCCAGCCTCTGAGAGGGGCAGGTGGCTGGCATGATATGGCAGGGCAGCAGCTGATAGGAGCAGCGCGCGGCCAGGGCTCACCCGGACCCTGCGCCTGAAGACGCGCAGAGCCCTGATGATCCCCTTCTCCCTTTTTGCTGCATGGTGTTTTCGTCTGGCGCGATCCCTGTTTTCTTTGGAATGATGCTTAGAACGATAGCACTTAGCCGCTGAAAGAGCAGCCCTCCTCCACCTGCCGCGACACAGCACAGACGCTACGGCAAGCCTGAGCACTTGCTTCCCTCAGGCAGGCTCAGCACGTCCCCGTGCAGGGCACTGGTTAGTGACCGTTATCGGGGCGCCACCATTTCATCTGAAGAGGAGCCGGAACCGAGCTTCAGCCCCAGGGCCTCACTCAGGGAGAGTCCTGGCTGGCCACCCTTTAAAAGCAGGTCTGCAGCATGTCAGGAGGAACACGGGAATCGACAGGGTTTTCTTGTCAGATCCAGGTCCACTCTGCTCCATTTAGAAGGAGCTTAGCCACTGGGACCCTTCAGTGACCACCCTAATGTCCACATGCCACTTAATGGACACGTCCCAGCAGATGAAGGAAAATCCCTTCGGCCAATGGACATCCCCCGACAACAGGTGGTAAAGGATGATTCCAAAGAGACTGTGGCTCGTCCGTCCAGCGGTCTGCGGACTTCCCAGTGAAGGCAGCTGTGGCCTTCCAGCTTGGACAGTCCCCCGGACACCCACTGGGCTCCACCTTTGTGCACAAAGGCCGGGGGCAACGCTACATGGGCTGCTGGAATGTCTTCTATGCAGTGCAGCCCAGATTTGGCCCAGGGGCCAAGCCCCGCAGCTGGTTCTGCCCACAGATCTGATTCCGGAGTCCCAGACCCGGGAATTTTTTCATGAATCAAAATTTTTGATGGATCGAAATCTCCATTTATGCCTGGAATCCAAGGCCAGCCATCTCGAGATTTACTGCCTTCTTAGAAGCATATATACTATCATAAAAATAAACAGAATGCAGGCTGAACACCTCTGCTGTGGAGACTCCTCTGCAGGAGCCGTGCAGACCCAAACCCTGTGCAGTCTGAGCGTGGGCTTCTTAAGACAGGAGCCAGTCTGCGCGTTCTGGTTTTATAGTGTGTTCTTTGTTCTCCTCGAGAGAACCTCATAAATCAATTGGACACATTTTGCTGTAAAAGAAATATTTTTATGTGTGAAGTGCTTTCTTCAAGATTTCCTCTTTTTTCAGGGGTTTATAAAAGTACAAAGTGGCACGTGGGTATAATTGGCTGGCCATCGTCCTTAACTGCGGGTGTCATGTATCTCTGCTAAATGCAGAATTTATTTGAGCGTCAGGACTTGAGTGGATAGGTGGAGAAAGTGGCCCTGAAAGCATTTATATGAAAAGAATATTCTGTGCTTCAAAAAAACTTTGGCAAAACTTTGCAACCTATTGCTGATGAAGTAATGGCACCCACAGTGTTCAGAAACATCGTGGGCAAAAATGGACCCTGCATCCGATTAAAACCTATATTAGATTGATACCCAGAAGCCCAAGGGAGGAAGCCCAATTCATTTTCAGTGCCCCCAAATAGTAGAAATTAGCTGAAGATCTACCTCACGCAGGAGCGTTGAGGAACAAGACTCCGTTATTTACGCAGTGCAGAGTCCCGGGGAGTGTGTTTTCACTCCTTCCATTTTTCTGCTCAGCCTAACATATGACTTATGTGTTGACTGTGCTGACTGAATATATTTTTAACTTTTAAAAGACTTGTCTCTTAACTGAAAAATAGTATGACTTTTTATCAAAACGGTCAAAAGAATGGCGGTGTTAGAGCTGTGTGATTGAAGATGCAGTCCTGCCTTTTAAATAGCACAAGAGCCCTGGAAGAGTGTCGCTGGGCAGGGTACAGCAGTCCAGTCAGCCTGGCGAGCACCTCCAAAGCCCAGAGGCCCCCGACCACCAACGGCCGTGGCCTCCATGGTTCTGGGGATCGTCGAGGCCTGACGGGCCTTCAAACTCGGGGTTTTCATGCCCTTAGACGCTCAGGTGGGGCCGGGGCGGAGCCATCCCAAGCCATACCAGGCCTGGATGTCAAGATAGCGCCCGTATGTGGCTGGCAGCAGACGGTGGCATCAGCTCGGAGAGAGGGGACGTAGGCTGCACATGGTCCCGGCTTCTCCTACCAGGAGGACAGTGTTCCGAGAGGGCATGTCCCCTCTGGGGACATTCCACAGTGCCGTGTGGAAGCCGACGTCTCCTGTTTCCCAGCCTTAGAAACGTGGGGCTGCGTTCTGTTGGTCAGAGCAGTGCTGGCCAGCCCAGGGTGCCAGGGAGGAGACTGGCATTGCCCCTGAGAGGAGCAGTCTGCACACACCGAGAAGGAGGAGGTGTGGGGCTGTCTCAGATGCCACCGCAGCACTCAGGCAGGGCAGCTCCCCGCTTGCCCCTTGGTGTGTGCTGCCTGTTTGGTGGCCATTTGGGGACAGGAAGGCATCTCTGCACAGACCACCCCCCAAACAGAATCCTCAGCCCAGCCGCTCTCGCTCACCAGGCTCTGGGCCGGCTCGTAAACACCCTGGAACACACCCCAGCGACTGGACCCAGGGAGCCTGAACCACTGAGCCACATCCTGGCCTGTTTTAGACTTCACGTAGAGACAGGGTCTTGCGAAGCTGCTTAGGGCCTCTCGAAGTCGCTGAGCCTGGCTTTGAGCCTGTGATCCCCCTGCCTCCGCCTCCCTCCGGAGCGGCCGGGATCACAGGTGTGGCCAGCACGCCCAGCTTAGTTTGGTTTTCTTTTCTTTTTCTTTCTTTTTTTTTAATATTTATTTATTTGCTTTTAGTCGTACACATGCGTTTTTACGTGGTGCTGAGGTTCGAACCCGGGCCGCGCACGTGCTAGGCGAGCGCTCTACCGCTGAGCCACAACCGCAGCCCCCATAGTTTGGTTTTCATATGAAGTGTGGAGCAGGTGTCTGAGTTGAGCTGTCACTTTCAAAAGCTACCCGGTTGTGTGAGTGGATGTGCCTGAGTCGAGATGGCTCAGGAGCAAGGACCTCCTGAGGTCCAGATCCAGGAGAAGGGGACTGGAATGCCGGCCTTCTCCCTGTTGATGGTGAGCTCTGTGGAGCGGGGCTGTCCTCGGTCCAGGGCAGGCTTCCTGGTACCTTGCTGAGACGGGAGGAACAGGGAGGAGCTCTGGCTCACAGGTCCTGTGCTTAGTGCTGCTTCCGCCAGGTGGGGAGTTCGGGAAGGGTGCAGGAGCGGGAAGCGCCTGGGCCGCAGCTCTGCAGGTGCACTGCTCCCTGAAGTGCTGGCAGAGACTTTGCGTCTGAGTGGAAGTCTCACCGAGTGCAGACACAGCTTCACAGACATCTGTGCCTCCGCCCTCAGCTTGGTGTGGAAGAGACTCCGTTCTTCCTCTCATTTCAGAGCAGAGGCGCTGTCTCCAGCTTCGGGCCTGTACTCTGGTGGGCTCCCCCAGCTGCTGGAAGAGCCGGTCGGTCGGAAGGCAGCACAGGTCCCAAGCCCTGCTGCTGGCCCGCCCGTCCTCCAGGAAGAGTAGAAAGAGAGGGCTGAATTTTGGAGTCAGTTTTGGGAGGAAAGGAAGGCAGAGGGAGCCACGGGCCAGCCCTGCAGTTGGCCAGGATTTAGGCCAAGTGACTGGCCAGGGCCACGAGAGTTGCAGCAACCGCCCAGGCCCAGGGCTCAGACTGCTCACTGTCCTCAAGTTGGGAGAAGAGCCACCTTCTCCCCCTCTTCCATTTTGCCACTGTGTCCCTGCCCTGGGCTGAAAGTTTGTGTGTCTCCAATCCACAGGGAGAGACCCAGTCACCCAGGGGATGGTGTCCGGAGGTGCCCAGGCCACAAGGGCTCCACCCAGGCATGGGATCGGAAGAGGCCCAGAGGGCGCCTCCCCTTTCCTCCAGGTGAGGTCACATTGGGCCCTCCCCAGACACGGGGTCTGCAGGTCCGTGGTCTCCAGCCCCCAGCCTGAGAGCAAGAGATCTCTGCAGCTGGGATGGCCCGTCCGAGGCACGTGGTCGGAGCAGCCGAGCACAGTGAGACAGGCCCTTGAAAGCGGGAGAGTGGCTGCCCTGTCCACCGCAAGGTGTGCTCGCCCAGGGTCCCCGATGTCCCCACTAGCCAACTGCAGCTGCAGAGGAACTCGAGCCCAGAGAGGGGGAAGCCATCGAGGTCTTTAGAGCCTGCTCTTGCACATTGGTGGCTTCCCGGAGACCACGCGGAGCGTGGAGCTGGCTGACCCGTCCGCAAGACCACCGAGACGTGACTGCAGCTCGGCTCCGGGCGCGGCTGCCCCGGCTTGATGGGTCGCCTCCCTCTCTGCTGAACCGCGTGCGTGCTTCAGGAGAGGCAGTGCCCTCACAACCCGGCCCACAGAGGGCTGCTGGGGTGGCCTGCTCAGCTAGCGCGAGGACCCTGCGGGCCGGAGGCAGGGCCTCATCGTGGTGACCGACAGGTCGGGGCCCCGGCTTCCCGACAGGGACACCCCGGACTCGTCACCTCGGAACCTGTTGCTCAGCAGACGTGGCCTCGCCGGGCAGCGTGGCCTCCCGTCTTCCTCATGCTCCTTGTTCTGCTGTGAAGACGCTCACAGTTTAAAAGCACCACGTCTTGAGACTCGGATACCGCGACTGCAGAGCACACCGCCGTGGCGGGAGTAGCAGTGGCACTCCTACGTGGCCCACGTGGGCCCTCAGGCGTCGCTTAGCAGTCACAGCTGACTGCTCTGAAGCTTCCGCACTCACGAGCAGGAGTGTGCAAGACGCTGGGCCCAGGGACGGGCTCCCAGCTCCTCACAGAGGTGGGGCAGGGTCCTCACCCTCTGTGGGATGACAGTGACATCCTGGGATCGCGCTTCCCCAGTGTGACTGTAGGCCTTTCCACCAGGCTCCCCAGCCTGGGCACTGTTCACCTCGGGGTGGAGCCACATCCTGGGGTGGGGTGTCCCTGCGCGCTGCGGCGTGTTGGGCAGTGTCCCTGGGCTCCACCAGCAGAGGACTCTGGTGGCACCCCTCGTCCTCCCCCACCCATCTTGTTGATCCACAGTGTCTCCTGGAGATCCCGGTCCCTGGCTGGGGACCTCCACCTTGTCACCTCCCGAGCGACCCCACCCCACCTATGCGAGAAGCACCCTGCTCCCCGCAGCCCTGCGCAGGGTGCGGCCCACCAGCAGCTCGGTCCTCTCCGTGGGCGCGGCCTGCCCGGGGCCTGCGTGCCGGCTGGAGGCCTCCTGAGTCAGCCGTGCCACGTGGCTGCTGTTTGAGGGTCGGCACCGGCGCCTGCTGTTCCGTGTCACCCCAGCCGTGGTTACTTAACACTGATTAATAAATGGCAGGTTGTCAGCGCGGCGGCGAAGACACTTCAAGGAGCCATTGTTCTTTTAAATTAAAAACATTTAAACATTTAAATCCGGGGCTGGTGCTGGTGCTCACTCTGATCATTCCTTTTGTCTCAGCACACCTTTCTCCCGCCGTCAGGCAGCTGTCACGCAGTGTACCCGGAGTCGGGCGCACGGCCGCCCTTTTCCCCCCATTAACTGCCGCTGTTTCCACAGGCAGAGCTGGAAGCCGCCGGAACAGAGAGGAATTTTGAGAGAGGACTGCGGGCACAGTATTACAATGAGCCTGTCTGAGGAATACGACTCATTTGATTCATGTAACCGGCAGAACTGGCGGGGGGTCTGGCTCAGCTCTTGTGCACATCTGTGGGGGGGGGGGGTCTGTGTACATCTCTGTGTGCGGCTGTGCGTGTCTGAGCTGCCTGGCACATCTGTGTGTGTGCATCTGCGTGTGGGTGTGCATCTGTGTGTGGGTGTGTGTCTGTGTGTGTCTGCGTGTCTGAGCTGCCTGGCACATCTGTGTGTGTGCATCTGTGTGTGGGTGTGAGTCTGTGTGCGTCTGCGTGTCTGAGCTGCCTGGCACATCTGTGTGTGTGCATCTGCGTGTGGGTGTGTGTGGGTGTGCATGTGTGTGGGTGTGTGTCTGTGTGTGTCTGCGTGTCTGAGCTGCCTGGCACATCTGTGTGTGTGCATCTGTGTGTGGGTGTGAGTCTGTGCGTCTGCGTGTCTGAGCTGCCTGGCACATCTGTGTGTGTGCATCTGCGTGTGGGTGTGCATCTGTGTGTGTCTGCGTGTCTGAGCTGCCTGGCACATCTGTGTGTGTGCATCTGTGTGTGGGTGTGTGTCTGTGTGCGTCTGCGTGTCTGAGCTGCCTGGCACATCTGTGTGTGGGTGTGTGTCTGTGTGTCTGAGCTGCCTGGCACATCTGTGTGTGTGCATCTGTGTGTGGGGTGTGTTGGGTGTGCATCTGTGTGTGGGTGGGTGTCTGTGTGTGGGTGTGTGTGTCTGTGTGTGGGTGTGTGTCTGTGTGCGTCTGCGTGTCTGAGCTGCCTGGCACATCTGTGTGTGGGTGTGTGTCTGTGTGTGTCTGAGCTGCCTGGCACATCTGTGTGTGGGTGTGTGTCTGTGTGTGTGCATGCTCCTGTGTGTGTCTGCGGGTCTGTGTGTGAGCATGTGCAGTGTGCTCCTGTGTGTGCCCGTGCACCCGGGTGTCAGGGTTGCACGCTCATCCCCTCCTGGTGTGGGGATTCTCTCCTCCCTTGACCTGCGTCCAGTCCTCGCCCTCCTGACGGTGGGACTCAGCCAGCGCTGGCACGTGGCCAGGGGAGCAGGTTGAGCAGAGCAGGAGGCCTGTGTCCATGCAGCGGGACGCAGAGGGACAGAAAGCAGGTGTCCAGGGTCATTGGGCATCTAGGCAGGGGTTGGCCTGGCCCTACCTGGCTGCCCAAACTGGGCCCTCAGCCTGTCCCGCTGGCCAGCACCAGTGGTCAGGGCCGTCTGCTGAGCAGGGTCCAGCTGACCACGCCAGGGTCCTGAGCTGGCAGCCCGGGGGCCCTGCAGAGAGGCTGGCAGGGTGCCCGTGAGGATGGCGCTGGCAGATGCGAGTGCCCGTACCAGGAGGGTGGGAGTTGGGTGGAACCCAGTGTCCTTCCATGTGGGTGCGGCGTCCGTGGCCCCAGCTTCCTGCCCTGGAGGTGCCATTCCGTCACCGCCTCAGGACCGCCTGGGTCTGTTCTGGGCTCGCAGTGAACTACCTGAGAAAGCAGGGCCTGGCGGCGGCTGAAGCACTCTGCGCCGAGTCTCCGGGGACCTCCGTCCCTCTGGCCTCCATCGGGGCAGGCCTGTCCAGGCCTCACACTCCCCCGTGGTGGTGGCCGGGAGGGGCCTGTGGTCCGTCTCTGCCGTCCCTGCCCTCGCTCCGCTCTCTCCTGGCTGAGCCTCAGGTGAAGGCCGGGCTGCCGCCTCCAAACCCAGCCCGGGAGCCTCTCGCACCACAGGCCTCCAGGGACGGTCAGGATGCAGGGACGGGCGGCGGGACCTGGAGGAACCGTGAGCAGCTTCTTTAGAAGACATGATTCCTAGGTCCACTGGGAGAGACAACCAGAAAGGAAAGATGACAAACTCAGAGTCCTCTAGGAGTCACCCCCGGTCGCATTCTGAAAGCGGCCGCGGTGTTAAGGTGTTTTAATTGAAGACGTTACTTTCAGGGCACCACAGTCAGCCAGCCACTCGCGCACAGAACACAGCTCGTGACACTGTGCACCCCCAGAGGGAGGGGAGCCGTGTCCGCTGTGCCGGCCACCTTGCTGAGGCCCTTGGAGCCAGCTCCCTGTCCTCCTCCCCACGCGCACCGTCAGTCAGATACGGCCACCGAGGGTACGTCTATGAGGGCAGGTGGCCAACGGCTATTTTCCCTATTAAGCTGATTTCCATAACTCTACCTTGGTTTCAATTATAGACTTAAACATAAGCAAAAGTGTACGCTTTAATGTGATGTAAATAAATGTTTGATTAATCGCTCTCCCCACAAAAACTGCTTTTCCAAAGAGAGAGACCTCACACTTTGCTCATGCTCCTGTTTTAAGTTGAACGACTTTAAATCAAATTGGGAGCTGGGCTTGCTGGTCTCCTGCTGCCCCGTGTCATCCAGCCCTCCTGGCTGCCACACATCCCACCACGTAGATCCCCAGGGACATCCGGGTCCCAGTGCCCCAGAGCAGATGTGCCTGTGTGGGCTTGCACTCACCTCCAGTGGCTCCCTGGAGCCCGGCTCACAGGACCGCAGGACCGGGTGTCCCTCAGGCTTCTGCCCGTGGCGCTGGACTGCCTGCCCTCCCGGAGCCCAGCTGTGGGCCCACCCAGGAGCTGAGAAGCCTGCTCACCTCCGGGGTGTGACTGCACGTGTCTGCACATTGAGGCCTCCGTGTTCCTGAAGATCTAGTTTGGCCAGTTTGTTAGGGGGAGTGCAGGAGCCCTGTTTGGGGATTGATTTTAATTGCAGTTGACTATGAGCCGTGGAGATTTGGCCATTGTCGCCACCCGTAGTCTCACGGGATTTGTTGCGGGATCTCGAGTGACTTGGCCGAGATTGCTGATCGGGTCAGCGCCATTTTAGGGTGTGTTTTTGGCGTGTGTTAGTCGTTATTAGAACCAGAGAGAAAAGTTATCAGAATAAAAAGCTGTTTGTCTCCAGTTTGCTTCTGAAGTTTTTCCCGCGGCTCCGTTGCTCCAAGCGCTTCAGGCAGCAACAGGGGAGAATCGCTACTTCAAGCCGTGGCTGTCCATTTGTGGAAGCCGAACCTTGACTGGCACTTACCTGGCCATCTGCTGCCCCTGGTGAGTACGTTAGTCGTCTGTGGTTCCCGCGGTCGCTCTCCCTGGCTCCCCGGCCTCCCCTGTGAGCTGTCTGTGCCCTTCGTGCACTGACCTCTGGGCCTGCCGTGCTTGGTGCTGACCTTGGCCTGGCCTTTCCCGTCTTTGGTTTCGCTCCCAGCGGCTCCAACTAGCCCCGTGCTGCGGAGACTGCTTTTCCACCTTGCCGTCTGGCTGTCGCCCTGCTTCCCAGGCCTCCTACTCTCCAGCCTCACTCTGTGCCCTCCCTGCCCTCCTGGCCTCCCTGCCTCCCTGCCCTCCCGCCACTTTTTCTGCACAGATTCTCTTCTCCCTCCCCTCAATTCCTGACACCTGGGTAGTGACCTTCCTTGCTTGGACCCCAACCTGGCCTTGCTCTTCACAGGGGCCTGGTACGCTGGTTCCCACGCTGGGTCCTCTGCAGGTGAGCCACCGGGTCTCCGGGAGGGCTGCCGCCGGCCCCAGCCCAGCAGGTCTCAGACGCCCCTGGCTGAAGCCCAGCCTCGCAGGGTGGACGCGGTGTCCACCCCGGGCTGGGGCGAGGGCACCGCGTCATTCCGTAGGTCTCTAGAAGACAGGCCTGGCCCGTCCAGGTGGAAAGGACTCTGGAGGAGCCTCCTGGCCTGCGCCTCGCCTCGTAGGTGCCGCTCGCCCTCCCGCCCGCCCCGCGTCTCCTCCACGGCGCGCTCTTTCTTTCTGTCTGTTTGGTCTGCAGCACAAACACGCATTGTGCTCTCGGGAAGATAATGGCTGCCTCCGAGAGGACAAAGGAACTTGACCCGTCTGGCGTAGTGGAGGGTGCGGAGGAGCCTCTGGCCTGTTATCTCCCGGGGTGGGGACGACCTGAGGAGCGGAGGACGCGCAGGGCGAGCAGCGCCTGCCTCTCATGTGTGGAAAGGCTATTCTCTCCTTTTCAAAGGCCAATCTTCGAGCTCAGTGAGGGGAATGGCAATAACAATAATAACAACAGCAGCACGAGAAATAAAACAGAACCCAAAGGCCTGGGATGTCCAAATTCTCATTAGGAAAAGCAGCCGCTGCGGCGCAGGAGGCCTCGTGGAGGGCCCCGCCCGCCGAGCCCCTGCGCCACCGTGTCCAGCGGGGGTGCTCATTGACCGGGTACTCCCCGGGCAGCCCCTGGGGCGATGGGGACGGGGTGGCACCTGCCCACCCCCTAGCTTGCTCTGCCCAGGGCTTAATCCTTGCTGCTCTGTGGGCGCCAGTGCCAGCCGCCCTCGGGACCTGTGCGTCCCTCACCACTGGGGGCCTTGGAACAAGGGTCAGTGGTGGCTGGGCCAGCTGCCGCCAGACCAAGGCGGGGAGTCACAGCCATTCATCCGCATGCTCTCCGGCTCTTCTCCCCGCTCTGGGCAGAGCCTCCTCCCCGTCCCCACGTCCCGTGGCTCCCGAGTCTCTCTGCTGATGGGGACTGCTCTGCCCTCCAGCCCCTGCTCGGGAGCACATGCCAGGGGCCCCTTGCTTCCCTGGCAGGCAGTCCCGTCTCCCTGCGGGGCAGGCCGGCAGCAGACGGGAGGACGGCCCAGCCGCTCCGCCCCCCTCATCTCCGCAGTCCTGCTGCCACGGGGAAGGGCCAGCGATGACCGACAGTCCCCACCGTCCAGGACTTGGCTCTGCGAGTATCTTCCTTAAATCTACAAATGTGGCATCACACCACACGGCCACTCCCCCTCAACACCGTCCACCGTGGCTCTCCCACCTGGACGGTTCCGCACCCTTCTCCGGAGCAGCACTGACCCTCCGCAGCCGCCAGCAGAGGGAGACCCCACCAGGCAGGGAGAGGGGCTCTGCCCCGCCTGCCCCACCCCAGGGAAAAGGCCTTTGCGCACGCCGCTTGCACGCCACCGCTGCAGGAACCCTCGGGTTTCTGGGGGGGCGGGGCTGCTTGTGGGGCCACGCTCGGCAGCCGTGACCCGTTACCAGTGGGGGTCCAGGTGTGCGGCATCAGCAGGGGCACCTCGGCCCCTTCTGCGGCGTGGTGAAGACACGGTTGCAGTCAAGCTGTCCCACTGGGCAGTCTCAGTCTCCTTGGATGGCCTACTGTGCGCGTCTAACCCCAGCGTACCATGCTGTCTGAGACCCGCCTCTGCGAGACTATCCCCCAGGGTGGGCCTTTGTGGGACCCCAGGAGCTTCTGGACCAGTTGGGGATCAGGGAATGACGCTTCCCTGGGAAGGTGAGTGAGACCCAGACAGAGCCGTGAGGCACGGAGCACCCGGCCACCCAGACAGAGCCAGCAGGGCTGCGTCCCCATGGGTCACTACTGAGCAGCAACGCCACCTGTGTCGCCCCCAAGACACAGTTCTTATCAGCAGACCCTCCCACGCGTCGATTCTGCAGGGCGTGCGCAGGGGAAAGCTCTGGCTGTAAACACCGCCTTTGTGGGAACAGTGGTGGACTTTTAAGTGGGATGGGGTTGCATGCGTGTGTACTTCTACGACCATCTCAGTCCCCTCATTATTGTCCCAAACCAAGACGACACCCACGTGTGCTCTGAGGGCTGGTGGGCTCTGCCATCCCGAGCGGGGCCTTGTCTGAGTGCGCCTCTGTCCCCAGTCCCTGGCTCGCTGCCTCCTTTGCTCCAAGAGGTGCGGAGCAGACTTCCCCTCACAGACCCCGTGGCCGATGGCCGTAGCACTTTGCTAAGCGAGTCCTGGAGCTGCAGGCCAGCCCCCGGGCAGGCCTGGGGGTACAGCTGGGTACTACAGCTGTGTGTCCTGACAGCCTATCTGTGGCGGGTCCCACGGGGCTGGGTCACTCAGAACAAGGGGAGGGGCCTCGAAAGGTGTGAGTGCTCCAGGTGTGCCCACTAAGACAGCTGAGGTGACCGGTGGGAGGCGAGGGCGTGGGACAGCTTTCCGGGAAGCAGGTCTGGCCGAGGCCCTGGCCTCCGGGCTGCATCTGCTGCCTCCTGCAGCCTTGCACGAGGACACCCTGGGTCCCAGCTCCCGATCACAGGCCTCACCCATGGTCTGGCTCTCCTCCTCCTGGAGGTTAGGGAGGTCTCCAGTCTCTTGGAGAAATAGCTTCTGCTGAGACGTGGCGCTGCCCAGACAGGGCGTAGCAAGCACCTGCTGTCCACCATCCTCAGAGTCCCCGCTGGCCCAGGCGCTGGTCCTCATGGTCCCTGTGCATCTCGGGCCTGCTGAGCTGAAGTCTGCATACACCCAGCTCCGGACACCCCTTCCCCCCCTCCAGGCCTGCTCCCAAGAGGGTGGAGGAGTTGCCTGCAAGTGGGAGCCCTTCCTAGTCTGCAGATGGTACGTGAGGGCCACGCTCCAAGGCCCTCACAGTGACCAAGAACCCAGAAAGCCCAGGGCGCAGTCAGCTCTCCTCCCAGACAGGCTGTCAGTCTTTGGGCAGAGCAGGGCCTCCCCGAGGGGCCTCGGGGGGGCAAGCGGACCACAGCTCTCTGACCCTCCATTTTGCTTCCTAGTCCACACCTGGGGCTGAGGACCTGGGCAGCAGCTAGTGCCGCATCTGCATGAGCCCTGGGACTGGACACCCAGAGCGCACAGTGCACGGGGGCACAGGTGTGAGCTGGGTCCACGCAGGCCTGTGGCACAGGGAGGAAGGGGCACAGCACCGGGCAGAGCCTCGCGGGGTGGCCTGCTCCGTGGATGGCGTGGACAGCTGACCTGGGGCGGCGCCCGCCCGGCCCAAACCCATCGGGTTCCTGGCTGGCCGCTGTACCGGGCTTCAGCTCCTCGTCCTTCTTCCCAGACTGGGGAGCGGAGGGTCAGGGAGACGGTCTGCTTCCAAGCTCGGGCTGCGAGGGTGAAGCACAGGCGGGGCCTCCCCTCCGTGGCAGCAGCTTGGCAATGGGCGTCCCCAGCCCCAGAGCAAAGCGAGGCCCCAGCACTGCCCGGTCCAGCCACCCAAGGACTGAGCACAGGATGCCTCTAGGCTGCCCATGTGCCAAGGCTAGCCTCGGCCCTCGTCAGAGCCCACGGCTGCAGCTCATCCCCCAGGCCCCCTTGGCAGGACTTCGGCCAGGAGGGAACTGGGACTGTCCCCAGTCTGTCTCTCAGTTGTGGATGATCTAGGAAGAAACTATTGGAAAATTAGTTATCAGGTAATTGCCCAGCTCTTCACTTCCTAGGGTGAGACTGGCTTGTCGCTGAGCCGCTCACCCTGCGACCTTGAGGAGCCGACCTTGCCGCCCGCGGGCCCAGGCACTGCCTCTCACTGCAGTGGTTGGTTCTGATTTAGAGGAGCGGCCCCCAGGCACCCGGCCCATGGCAGAGTGGTGGGACTGCGGGAGGCTGTGCTCGGGTGTGATGAAGTGAGTGCACTCCGTCTCCCAGGCGGGGCCCAAACAGGCAGCGACTCCACACGTGGCGGCCCAGGCAGCCCGGCACGTATCGCGCGCGCCAGGAAATGATGCGAGATGATGCCTGATTCCGCAGGTCCGTAATGGTCGTCGTTCCTCATTTAAGGATTCCTTCCACTGCGTGATGGAGAAGAAGAACCCTCCTTAAGTGGCTTTATGTGTGTAGTTTGATTTCTGAAAAGATTGCTAATCCTAGTGGGAATTTATGTAAAAGCGTTCAGCCCCTGCAGAGTAGCCCGGGTTTCCATATTTATCAACTTGGCTCTTCTGTGAATAATGCATTGGTGGCAGCTCAGTGAACGGCCTTAGTTAATGGATTTCAAAGGTGGAACTGTTGGTTGAGGCGTCTGATCTGGTGGCTTGCTGCTTGAGTGTTGTTATTTATTCAGTTTTTAAATTTTGCGATTGTCAAAGAGTTTTCCAGCACTTTGTACAGAAGTGTGATGAGAGATAGTCATTTGCTTACTTTCTTCGCGGTCACTTCTTGGGGTGCGTTCTTTTTAGGCAGGCGAGGACCTCGAGTGCAACCTAGACAGGAGGGAACTTAGACCAGGAGGGATCTGGGGACTGACTGGGTCCTGAACGGGCACAGCCAGAGGGAAGGTGAGTGTCACTGCTTCCGTTCCTCACTCTTCCCATCCAACCGTCCCCCCCATCGCCCCGCCTTCTGACTGATCTGACTTCCATAATAATACACTGGAGGAAAGGCAATACCGGCATTTAATCTTGCAACTTCTTAAAAGTTACACTAGTGATGTGTCGTCTCCCAAGTTAGCAGGAGAGAAAAAGGTTTTATTAAGAAGCAGATGAAAAAATGAAAATCAAACTTCCTGGGAAGCAATTATATCAGTTTATAATAAGTCATAGAAATTTGAAAGGAAGAAAAAAAAGCCAGCAAAGAGTACATTGAGGATATTAAATTAAGTAATTTTAATGTCACCATTTGATATCCAGGAACACGAACAATTTGTAGTTCTTGAATCTGTCAAGTCGAAGCATTCATCTTCCTGTCGTGGGAGCGGTGGCATTGATGGGGATCACACGTCCCGGTACCTGAGGAAGGAGCTCACACTGCGCTTTGAAGATGCAGGTTGCTGCGGGGCCAGCCGAGCAGGCAAGGCTGAGGTCGCTGTGTGCACAGTAGTCCCGTCCCGGCTCAGAGCGAGTTCCCCTGGCAAGTGACTGAGCCCCCCGAGCCCTGCCCGGAGTCCTGCCCATAGTGTGCGGAGGGTGCTGATGCCCAGCTCCCCGCCCTGGGAGTGAGGAGCCAGTGTGGGCAGCGGCCTAGCGGCGGGCAGGGCTCGGCCCTTGGTTCTGCTTCACAGACATGGCGGGCCGCTCCCCGGCCAGCGCTCCGCAGCCGTGGGGTTGTTCTCACTCACTGAACAGCTGAGCGCTCTGTGTCCGTCCCTCTGCTGCACGGTGGTTGCACGGTGCCGTCTGAGACTGGACAGCAGCATGGACACCTGTGTGCCCTGACAAGCTTCTCAGAGTGTCCCTGCCTGTGCTGGTGGCCTGGGGGCACGTAGCCACGGGTTCTTCTGATGCTGGCCGCAGTGGACGAGGTCTGTTCCCCAGGTGTGACCACTAAGAGGGGATGTCAGAGAAAACGGCAGTTACAGCCAAGGAGGACCTGTGTGGCAGAGACGTGCCGCCGTGTGGGTGGGCACCCCGTCAGACGTGGGCAGGTGCAGGGCAGGGGTGGGGCAGCTAGGTGCAGGTGAGGCAGGGGCCCTTCAGAGAAGGAACAGCGGGAGGCAGCCCAGGGGCAGGCCTGCAGCACGTCCAGAGCTAGAGGCTGCGTGCGCTTCCCCAGCACGGCCCAGGGCCAGGACGCTGGGCAGCCGGGGCGGGGAGAAAGCACAGCCTGCGCTGCAGCGTGGTTCAGACACTGCGGGGCGTGACAGTGGCTTTATTGAGATGCGGTTCACACAGCCTGCGTTGGGTTTGGTATATTCAGTTACGGAGCTTCATGGCTACCTCACTCTGGAACACTCGTGTCACCACAGGAAGTCCTCTGTGATTTTATCTCAGGGGTAAATTTGCATTGTCACCAAGTCAAGGCCCTGATCGTTCCGTCTGCTCCGGAACGTGCCTTTTGGTAAATGAACACTCAGTGCGCTACAGCGTGAAGGAGGGTGCGCAGGAAGGCGAGGCGCAGAGGGTGGATTCCACGTGTCAGCAGCCCACAGGACACGTGCAGGGGCCCCAGGCCTGCCCCCAGGTCCTGTGTGAAGGCAGCACCCCAGACGTCACCATCACGGTGTGGACTGCTGACCCCAGGGCCCACTGGAATGGTGAAGGGCTCTGGAAGGTTCTGGGTGGCTTCCTTCTGTGTCTGTGGTAGTGGCCCCCGAAAGAGTCAGCGTGTGATTCTATGTCCTGCACAAGACCGGTGAGACGCGCGTGGGGAGAGCAAGGTCTGGACTCAATTCCAGACCACAGGAACACGGGCGGGGCGGGCCAGGTGTCCTCGGGGCCTCTCCCTGCCCCTGGCATCCCTGACTCATGCCTGAAAGATGTGAGTGGCACTCCAGCCATCAAAGTAACCAAAATGTCCTCCCACGTTTCCAAACTGCCCTTGGTGGTGGTGCCAAGCCCCGAGAGCCACTGCGCTCGACTGTGGGATCCTGGAGGGCCTGTGTGTGGTTTGTACACTGCACCTCAACATGGCCCGCGGGAGTGAAGGGCCCGCCAGGCACATGTGAGTGGATGGGTGGATGGGAGAGAGGATAGGTGGGTGGGGAGGGTGGATGGGTGGAGGCATGGAGGATGGATGGATGGAAGGGGAGAGGATAGGTGGGTGGGAGGGTGGATGGGTGGAGGCATGGATGATGGATGGGTGGAATGGGGAGAGGATAGTTGGGTGGGAGGGTGGATGGGTGGAGGCATGGATGATGGATGGGTGGATGGGAGAGAGGATAGGTGGGTGGGAGGGTGGATGGGTGGAGGCATGGATGATGGATGGGTGGATGGGAGAGAGGATAGGTGGGTGGGAGGGTGGATGGGTGGAGGCATGGATGATGGATGGGTGGATGGGAGAGAGGATAGGTGGGTGGGAGGGTGGATGGGTGGAGGCATGGATGATGGATGGGTGGAAGGGGAGAGGATAGGTGGGTGGGAGGGTGGATGGGTGGAGGCATGGAGGATGGATGGATGGAAGGGGAGAGGATAGGTGGGTGGGAGGGTGGATGGGTGGAGGCATGGATGATGGATGGGTGGAATGGGGAGAGGGATAGTTGGGTGGGAGGGTGGATGGGTGGAGGCATGGATGATGGATGGGTGGATGGGAGAGAGGATAGGTGGGTGGGAGGGTGGATGGGTGGAGGCATGGATGATGGATGGGTGGAAGGGGAGAGGATAGGTGGGTGGGAGGGTGGATGGGTGGAGGCATGGAGGATGGATGGATGGATGGGAGAGAGGATAGGTGGGTGGGAGGGTGGATGGGTGGAGGCATGGATGATGGATGGGTGGAATGGGGAGAGGATAGTTGGGGTGGAGGGTGGATGGGTGGAGGCATGGATGATGGATGGGTGGATGGGAGAGAGGATAGGTGGGTGGGAGGGTGGATGGGTGGAGGCATGGATGATGGATGGGTGGATGGGAGAGAGGATAGGTGGGTGGGAGGGTGGATGGGTGGAGGCATGGATGATGGATGGATGGAAGGGGGAGAGGATAGGTGGGTGGGAGGGTGGATGGGTGGAGGCATGGATGATGGATGGGTGGAAGGGGAGAGGATAGGTGGGTGGGAGGGTGGATGGGTGGAGGCATGGATGATGGATGGATGGAAGGGGGAGAGGATAGGTGGGTGGGAGGGTGGATGGGTGGAGGCATGGATGATGGATGGGTGGAAGGGGAGAGGATAGGTGGGTGGGAGGGTGGATGGGTGGAGGCATGGATGATGGATGGATGGAAGGGGAGAGGATAGGTGGGTGGGAGGGTGGATGGGTGGAGGCATGGAGGATGGATGGATGGAAGGGGAGAGGATAGGTGGGTGGGAGGGTGGATGGGTGGAGGCATGGATGATGGATGGGTGGAAGGGGGAGAGGATAGGTGGGTGGGAGGGTGGATGGGTGGAGGCATGGATGATGGATGGGTGGA
The DNA here is from genome assembly GCA_025594165.1 of Tamias sibiricus. Lineage (NCBI taxonomy): Eukaryota > Metazoa > Chordata > Mammalia > Rodentia > Sciuridae > Tamias > Tamias sibiricus. Next base: position 206,351,514 of record CM046659.1, read on the forward strand.
AGGGGGAGAGGATAGGTGGGTGGGAGGGTGTGGATGGGTGGAGGCATGGATGATGGATGGGTGGAAGGGGGAGAGGATAGGTGGGTGGGAGGGTGGATGGGTGGAGGCATGGATGATGGATGGGTGGAAGGGGGAGAGGATAGGTGGGTGGGAGGGTGGATGGGTGGAGGCATGGATGATGGATGGGTGGATGGGGGATGGATGGGTAGAGAGATATATGGGTGGTTGATTGGGTGGAATGGAGAGCGGGTGAGTAGATGGGTGGGAAGAAGGATGGGTAGGTGGGTAGTTGGATGGATGGATAGATGGACACATGGAAGGAAAGGAGGGTTCATGGGTAGTTGGATGAGTGGATGGGTTTTAAAAAGTCACTATTCCTTCCGAGCCCTCAGGGGCCTGTGGCCAGGCCTGGGTGCTAGTTCACCATCTCTGCCCTCCTGGTATGATGGGCCTCTCCACCCCTAAGCAGGCCGTGTTAGATGTGGTGGTAGATGTTAAAACTTGGCTGTTGTAAGAACCTCGGGTATTCAAGAGTCTGAGGTTCTCCTGTAGCTCAGTGGGTCTCCACCTGCACTGATTTTGCCCCCACCCCAAGGGCGTTTGGCAAGCTCCAGGAACCTTTCTGGTTGTCACAACTCGAGGGAGGGTGCTCCTGGCCTCTAGTGGGTAGGTCCAGGGGCACTGCTCAACGTCACGTGATGCACAGCATGACCCCCATCACAGAATGATCCATCCCAACTGACAAAAGTGCTGGGGTTGAAAGACCTGCTGAAGGTGGCCAGCTCTATTATTTTTAAAAGTCACTCTGATGTGACTTATATAATCCTCACAATAATAAAGACTTCCTTGAACAAGATACATGCTGAAAGAGCTCTTGCACCAACAAAAACAGGAGCTGTGGGGCAGGCAGCTCAGAGAGGGGCCCTGTGAGGATCTTTCTTGTGGTATCTTTGGATGCCACAATGTGGTATCTTTGGATGCGTCCTGCATGGTGAAATTGACGTCAGTGTGACTACATACGCTTAGGTAAAGACACAGTTGTTCTATAAAATGCAGCCAAGCTCCTGAGAATAATAGGAGGGCTTCTTCTGGGGTGAGCAGGTTAACACAGAGAATGAGAGACCTGGATGCATAATGGGGTCCTAAATGGAAGCTCACTGCACAAAGGAGAATCAGTGTTTTAATTTGTCAGAAAATTACTGACTGGTGAGAGGTGCTTTGTACCAGAGTTCTCCTTTTCAGAGTACGAATTTTCCTTGAAAAAGAGCAAACCTGTGTTTACAGTATCCACCCAAAGCAGAGTAGTCAAAGAGGACAATGAGGACTTACGTGGAGCTTGCAGACCAGCCCCGGTGTTGCCATGACCACAGGGCCCTTCTTGGGGTGGGATCACCACCACCACCTGCTGCAGGCTGTGGTGGTCAGCTCTCCACTTACCTGGGTGATGAGCATCATCTCCAGCCAGTTTCTTGCACCCCAAAGCACCCTGTCTGCATGTACCAGGTATGGAGGAAAGGGTGGCTTGTCTTATCCATCCTCCTTTAAATAACTCTGTTAATGGTGCCACTTGGTTAGAGAGCCAGAAATGTGAGCAGGGTATGGAGCCACCTGAAATCCAACACACGAAGCAGTCAGAATGTGGCAGTGACTGTGAGGTGAGAATGACAGTGGCAATGATGGTGAGGTTGATAGTAGTGGTGACACCGTCGGATGGTGCTGGCAGTGATTAAATGGTGTGGCCAATGAAGGGGACAGTTGTGATGATGAGATGGTGATAGTGATGATGAGATGATGGTGATGAATATGAAAATGGTGGCAGTAACAGTGGTGGTGGTGGTGATGATGGTGGTGACAATGATAAAGATGGTGGTGGTGGTGATGGTGGTGGTGATGATGTTGATGGTGGTGGTGACGATGATAAAGATGGTGGTGGTGGTGATGATGATGGTGGTGATGATGATAAAGATGGTGGTGGTGATGATGATGATGGTGGTGATGAAGATGGTGGTGGTGATGATGATGATAAAGATGGTGGTGGTGATGATGATGGTGGTGATGATGATGGTGGTGGTGACGATGATAAAGATGGTGGTGGTGGTGATGATGATGGTGGTGATGATGATAAAGATGGTGGTGGTGATGATGATGGTGGTGATGACAATGATAAAGATGGTGGTGGTGGTGATGATGGTGGTGATGACGATGATAAAGATGGTGGTGGTGGTGATGATGGTGGTGATGAAGATGGTGGTGGAGGTGATGATGACAATAATAATGAAGATGGTGGTGGAGGTGATGATGACAATGACGATGAAGATGGTGGTGGTGGTGATAAAGATGGTGGTGGTGGTGGTACTGGTGACGGTGTGTCTGATAAAGATCGTGGTGATCATGGTGTTGGTGGTGGTCATGGTGGTGATGGACACAGTGGGAATGATGACAGTGATCGTGATGATGAAGGAGGTGGTAATGACTTGGGGTGGGTTGACTCAATGGGTGAAGCCCTGGCAGGGCCAGCAGTGCACGCTATTGGCTCTGCTCACCCCTTGGAAGAGCTGCACCCTCTGACCTGCACACCTAGTCCCTCAACTCCCTGCTCCTCCCGTTCCTCCTGCATCTGAGCCCGGCCATCCCCACTTCCTTCCATCCTGGAGCCCAGCAAGCTCTGTCTGGCCTCAGTCCTCTGTTCTGTCCTCCATGTAAATGTCCCCCCCAGGTCTCCCTCTGACTATCTCCTTTGGTCAAGAGGTTTGCAACTCACACTGTCCCCTGGAGAATTCCTTGGTGGCCGCCACGTCTGTCTTCAGTGGCTGGCATTGCCCAGTGTCTGGTTTGCCGCTCTGACTTGTCTGAACACCCCTGCTCTAGAAGGCGGTCCTGTGAGGGTGGACAGCTGTGCTGGGCATCACTGTACCCTGGTTCTCAGGGTTGTCAAGCAGGAGGCTGCCAGGGAGGATTCCTGGCCGCCAGCGCTGTGTACATTGTGGTGTTGGGTCAGCGTCTGGGCAGCTCTTAGGGCCTGCCAGGAACTGGCACCATGGAGTGACCACGAGCTTACCCTGCGCCCAGGACCCCCCAGGACCCCTGCCTAATCCCAGCCTTGGTTCTTCATGAGCCACATATTGGAACCTTCCTGAGCGGCAGGGGCTTGGGCCCCGAGGACCTTAGTGCTGGCCATCGGTCAAGCTCCCTGGAATGTGCCCACACTGGGCAAGGCTGTGGACCAGTGCACACAACAGGTGCCCACAGTGAGAACTGGGAGGTGGCACGGGGGAGGGACACAGGCAGGCCCACACTTGGGAGATGTCACCGATCTGGGTGGTGAGGAGTGCCCCAGGCATCGGGTTCCCGTCGTCACCCTCTGGGAGCAAGGCTGCGCGCTGCGCCCTCAGGCCTCTTCCTGCTCTTGGTGCCAAAGAACCCAGAGTCAGCCAAGAGCTGCGGACCAGAAATGCCCCTCCCGAGCCGGTCCACCTGACGTGCGTCCAGAGGACAGAGGTAGGGACCCCACGGAGGTCAGCTCCACCCCAAGGTGGGAGAAGGGAGGTGGAACCTCAGTGACCCGTGGAAGGTCCCAGGAGAGGGCCTGAGGGAGCCACCATGTTGTGCCTGATGCACTGTCTGAGCAGCTGTCCCAAGCTGACCCTGGGGCCCACAAGGACCTCCAGCCCTGGAAGAAACAGCCGCAGAGCAGAGAGGACACCAGGGACCGAGGCCCAGGAGAGCAGCCTGGGAAGCAGCGGCCGACACCGAGCTCGGAGCCCACGCGGGGCAGCAGCCGTCCGCCCCAGCAGGAAGGCAGTGTGTGACAGGTGCGGCCCGTGGAGACGGGATCGGGGACACTTCCTGCTGGCAAGGAATGGACACTGACCACAGGGGGTCCGCCACTGGTGCGGCCCACGCGGCTTGTTGCTAGGACAGCCAGCAGGAGTGGCCGCAGCCCTTCCTGACTGGTCTTCCACGGCACAGAGCTGCTCTGCCCTTAAGGGAGGCCCATGTGCCCCTGCGACCTCAGGGCGGCCCCACCTCCCGCAGCTGGGCCTGGGGCCAGGCAGTTCCCTTGATGCCCGGCCTTGTTGGGATGACTGTCAGGGTGGGGTCCCAGTTTGCCCACCTGCACAGACGCAGCCGGTGGCCTCTGAGCTGTTGGGCACAGCTGGTTTCATGGGGTCTGTGTCTGGGCCAAGGGCTCTGGTCATGGAAGAGTTTTGCTGAGGCTGCAGAGGCCAGGCTGCTGGCCAGGTCTGAATGAAGGCGTCCCAGGCGGCCAGGTGGCCCTGCAGGAAGGAGTGTGTCGAGTGGGTGTGCTGGGCCCTCGGGCGGCCGAGCTGTCTGGGCCACAACTGAGGCCTCCTGTGGGAGGGGGTGGTGGGCGTGGAACTTGGGTACAAAGTGACAGCATGCTCCCTGGGGACTGGAGTCCCTGGGGTCATTGTTGGGGGTGTCTGGGCGGTCACCTGCGGCTGTGAGCAGCTCCGCGTGCTGCCCGGCAGCCTGTGGCCAGCTCAAGCTCTCAGCTCCAGACCCCACGCCCCAACAAGGTGCACCCCCCTGACTGGTGCCCTGCTGCAGCCCAGCCCCGCTGCTCTGGGTGCAAATCCACTTACCAGGGAGGCCGGGAGGGCCAGTTTCCTATGCTGAACTTGGGCAGCATTCACAAACTCTGAAAGGCAAACCTGTGTCATGTCCCTGTCCCCCGGTGTCACACAAGTGGATACTGGCAATCTAGGAGGCAGATGTTAAAATAAAAAGAAAAGCCAAATCCCTGGGTGTGGGGTTCCGGGCACAGCTGAGGGCTGTGGGGAGGGGCTGCCTGGCGAGCACCACCTCCGCTCCTCCCGCGGTGGCGGGTCTCAGGAAGCAGCGGGGCAGCGCCCCCACCCTCTGTGGGGGTCAGTGAACTGCTCTGGTCTCTGACCCATGACATGCCAGCTGGCAGCGCCTGGCCCCAGCGTGGGGAGGAGCTCGGTGGGGTGTCTCTGGGGGAAGTGGAAAGTGGCCCCTGCTGGCAGGACCAGGCTGAGGCCCAGGGTGGCAGCTTCTTCCCACAGGTCCTGGAGGCTGCCAACTGGGCAGAGGGATGGGCTCCTTCATGAGCCCTGGGGTCCAGGCCCTGCGGTGCTGGGACCCACGGGAAGGGCAGCTGTGGTGGGGAGGGGCTGATGCCACTCCCTGGAATTGGTGTCTGGTCCTCTGGTGGCCTCTGCTTCTGAGAGGTTGTCCACTTAGCCTGTGCACTGTCCCCACCAGAGAGGCCAGCATTGCAGGGCTCTCACTGAACATGGCCACCAGTGAGGACAGATGGGCTCAGGGGTCAGCCATGGCCTCCCTGCTGGCTCTGCCTGGGGACGCGCTCTGGGTCCCCTGGGGCCCTCGCCACCTCCTTGGTTCTGTCCTTGTTGGTGACTGACGCTTGTGTGAACCCAGATGAGAGGAGGTATCTTTTTTGTGAGCATGACCTCCACCGGTCTGTTGGAGTCCCAAATTGTCCCACGAAGCCTGTTGATTCAGAATAGACTGCTTCTCAGGAAACTCGACAGGCCGGGGCCCAGATTGGGGTTGGAAACGTATGGAAAGGAGGGACAGGCCGTGCCGGAAGGACGGCGGGGACCACTGAAGCCACGCCAGGAGAGGGCGTTTGTGTAGGAGACCCTGGTGGGGTGCTCCTGCTGCCAGCTGCGGGCATGACCTATGGCAGCGTAGGGTCCAGCTGCCTGCGCTTCAGCTGGGAAGCGACAGTCTGGAATTGTGGACGGGGAGGGCTCTCGTCATCTGCGATGGCCTCTGAGGCCCTGCCTGGTCACGAGCCAGCACCCATCTGCTCCTGCACGCAGCACTGGTCCCTGGGTAGTGCCCGCTACGCGGGAGGTTAATTGGTTTGGGCAATGCTGGACACAAACGCTCTCCTCAGCTGGGAGCTGTAGTGGCCCGCGGGGCCGCGAGCCTTGGGGGTCCAGCAGCCCCTCGACTGGGCCCGCTCCTTCAGGTGAGGAGTGACCCAGTCTTTGTGTGAGCCGAGCCCGAGTCCCCTCCCAAGCCAGCACAGACACTCCTGCCGGCACGCACTGTGGCCTTGGAGCTGTTACCAAACTAATTTTTCGCCGGGAACAAAGAAGCCGGCTTCAAAACCGGGAGCACAGTGAGGAGAACCGCTCCTCACCCAGGGCACGCACTCGCACCCTCCCTGTAGCAAGCTAAAAGTCTAAGGATGTCGAATGTGGGCTCTTTATCAAGCAGGCCGGAAGTGGGCACGGGGCTGTCTGTGAGGGGATGTTCTTCAATGACAGGCCGAGCACCCCAGGTGCCCGTGACACAGACCCTGACCTGGCCTGGGGGTGCCGGAGGGGCAGCGCACTGCGTATTTCTCTGCCTCTCTGGGAATGCGGAAGGACTCTGTCGGAGTGTTTGCTGGAGATTCTGTGCTTGATCATATGGAAATAGAAAACCTTCTACTTCCTAGTTTTTAGTATAGCATCCAGAAAGAACGGAATTTTTTTTTGGAATCATGCATTAAAAAAAAAAACCACTTTCCTGGGAGCTATGATACTGGGGAGCAGGCAGCATGTATCAAGGCTGGGTTTTTAAATCCCCTCTCCTCTGTCTTCAAACATGTCAGGTACTTCGTAGCAAAGCTCGCTGACCTGAACAATGGAGTCACCCTTTTATTTTCTTATCAGTTATCATCCTTTGGCATAGCTCTGTGTGATAGGTGGCATGCGGCACCTCCTGGAACCCCGTGTCCGTGCTGATTTCACACAGGCCGTGCACACACCTGAGGAGTCGCGTGGGGGACGTTTCTTCAGCAGTGAAGGTCGACGGCTGCACTTGAGTTCTGAGTATCTGTCTCCTGGCATGTGTCTACCCCTCCTTGTACATTTCAAACTCGGCTTCCATCTGTGGGCAGCACTCCTGCTTGCAAAGGTGACTTTTAACTTGGGGCTTAGGAAATTGTTAGAATCCCTAAACCAAAATTACAGGTTCTCAAGTCTGGCATGTGGCTTTGGAGGGTATAAAATAGGACTCTAGGGGGTGGGGTGCAGAGCTTGACTTTCTGGTACATTCTCCAGTTTCTAGACAACTCTAGTTCACAGAAAAAGGAAGCCTCCCACTGGGGCTGGGAGGTGCCAGGGTCACGTCTTCCCTTGGGACAGTTTTTGACTTTGAGAGTGGATCAAATTTAGCTCACAGGTGATTCAGGCGGAATGCGCCCCCGCCCACAACGGAGCTGTGAATGTCCACCTATTGGCTGCCCTTGGGCCGCAGCAGCCCCAAAGTGCAGAATCTAGCGGGTATTTACACAGAGCCGGCAGAGTCTGCGCTCTTTAGCCCACAGGTCAGACTGGCTGGTGCAGATGCGGCCAAGCTTCTCCCTAGAGGTGTGCAGCATGTGGTGCAGCCGGACTGTCTGCACGGCGTGGTCGCGGCTGTGCAGCCCCGTTCTCCTTCCTGGTGTGGCGAGGAAGGTCATGCTGCACACCACTGTGCTAAAGCACAAGCAGCAAGTGTCTCCCGTGACAAACAGGGAAGCCCAGGAGGTGACTCAGACAGCCCAAGTCACCACCACCAAACCTAAAAGGACCACCGCGCACCCTCTGGTGTCGCTGCAGGGGCACAGGTCCCCTCCTCGCAGAACGCCAGCACAGCGCAGGGACGGAGGGTGCCCTCGTTTCCTGAGCGCCCTGGGCGCACTTGCTCGGGTTTGTATCCTGTGCCCGCTCTTCCCCCGTCAGGGAATGATGCCCCCTGCATTGGCAGTGGCTGTCTGCCGTGCTTGCTGGTGCCAGGCTCTGCAGCCACCATCGCAGCCGGGTCTCGTGAACAGCCTGTGGGGGCTGAAAGCACCTCCATCTCCCAAGGGAAGAAACGGCCCAGCGCGGGCAGGTTCCCTCCTGAGGCCACACAGCTGGCTCTCAGACCCAGTGCCGTGACCAGCTGCCCTGCAGGGAACCTCAGTCAAGTGAGCGAAGACCATGGAGACGGGCCCTCAGCCGGCTCACGCAGAGGACGTTTGCAGAGCACCCACCACGTACGGCTTCTGGCTTGTTGGTTCTGAGAAGTCACCGTGCGGTCTCCGAGCTCTCGGGACGCAATCTGCTGGGACGTTGGCCACTTCTGAAAGATCTGTCCTGAGCGTCTTGATAGAACCCAGCCTGTTCCTCCCTCCCTGCCCTGGGCTCCGCGGACAGCCCCTACAGTGCCTCTGTTCCCAAGGAGAGCAGGACACCCAGTGCGTGCCACCTGTGGGGGGCCCTCAGCGATGCCTGTCCTGCGTCCTCCGTAGTTCTGGCTTCTGAGGGGTCACGCAACCACAGCGTGTTCACAAGACCCCATCACTTGACACCAGTTTCAAGGTCGGAGGGCCAGTTTCAAGGGCAGGGCAAGCACATGGCAGAGTCGGGACGTCACCGAGGGGAGCTCTGGGGTCCTCTCCCGTTGGAAGCTGGACCTTGCTGTCCTCCTGTCGCAGAGCTGTGACTGTGCTGGGGAGCCCCATCAGGGAAGGAGGCTCCCTGGAGCCTGGGTCCAGAGTATTTCAGGGGCTGCCTCGGAGGTAGGACTGTCCAGTGCTGACCCAGCCTCTCGTCTCCAGCCCCTCTGGTCCTGTGACACCAGGTGACCCACACTCCCCAGCATCAAGCTGTCCCACCCCGCTGGTCCCAGGCGCCCAAGGAAAGAAGACTGCTTCCATTGGGCAGGACACTGGGGGGCCCAGGGCACAGCAGCCCCGCCAAGGGTGACTCCTGGCCCACCGCTTCCCCACACGCAGCACCAGGTCTGGACGTCTGCGTACTTGGACTTCCGCCACCTCCTGGGAAGCGGAGTCGTTGACGGGGTCTGTTGTGGACTGTCCTGTCCACTCAGCAAACAGGACTGCTGGCTTACACTTCCCAGGAGGCAGAATCGCCCACGTGTCTGCCCTGTGTTGAAATGTGAACCATTTCTTCCCCTCTTGCTAAAGATGAGGCTGGGCTAGGCGGCGGACCTTGTTTTCACTTCACGCTTTTTCAATCAAACACTGTGCGATGGGGTTGGAGGCCCCAGCGTGGCACAGGCGAGGCCTGACCCTGGGCTCTGCTCTTGTGGTGGGGGGGTCCCGATTCCTGGGAGGGGGAGGGAAAGCCCTGACTCCTGCCATTTGGCAGTCTCGGGGTCCCGATGCTGTGCCTCCTTAGTATTCCTTCCCTGTGGACACGGTTGACCTAAGCAGCCTCAGCAGAGCGAGTGAGTGGGCATTGCCTCTGTGGAGTTAGGGCCACACCTCAGTGGGGAGCCTGCGACAGGATTCCTGACAGCCCCACATGTGGCCACCATGGCTGACAAGCTGGCGGACTCCTGGATTCTTACCAACAGGCTCCAGCAAGAGAGTGGGAGCCCGCTGCCGCGCAGCTGTCCCTGTCCCTCCGCGGAGGGCTGCGCCCGTGGGCGGGGAGCTCCTCCCGACAGCAGCGAACACCTGTTCCGCCAGTCAGCGGGCGTCCACCCAACCCGGCCTTCACTTCCAGAAACAACCTGCTCTAGGCTCGTCACTGCTAACCAGCGGGCACCGTGACTTAATTTGTGAGCAGGGAGCTGGATTTCTGGTTCGCTGAGCAGATTGCTTATCGTCCTCAGTTCTGTGATCTTGCAATAAAACCCATCGTGGGCGATGTCCGCCGCGCCCACGCCTTTGTTCAAGCAGCTCTCTCCAGGCGGGGCATGGCGGGCACACAGCCCCTCATTTTACCTCCAGGTCTGGGTGGCGAGGAGGGTGCCTTTGGAGATTGGTGCAGTAAGGGCGTGCTAGGCTCTTCGCCTGGCCTGCCACCTGCCTCCTCTTATGACAGTTCTCCCTGAGCTGCTGTGCAAGGCCCTGGGGGGCGGGGGTGGCTCCGTCTGCTGGGAGAACCCAGGCTGTTGGGTTGAGGGCCACTGCGCCGGCGATGTGGCGTCCCTTTGCTCCCTGGAGCTTTAGAAAACACCCCCCTGGGCAAGATGGCTGCTGGTTCCCATGGGTGTCCCTTGACGGACAGGCGATGTGGTGCCTGGGGGGTCGACACCCACAGGTCTGGAGAGACAGGCTTATCCTTGGATTCTTAGGAAGGCCCCTCCCCTGGGAGGAGAGAGGTACAGTTTGGAATCACCTGCCTGTGGCCACTGAGTCAACATCAAACCCTCTTTAGAACACGATTCTGGTGGCTTCCAAAATTCTCTCTTCTTGAAATAGCTTCCTTTGCTTTTCCCCAGTCCCTCTTCTGTGCTGCCAAGGGCATTCCTGTATGTTCTGTTAAGGGAATTCCTCCTCGGCAGATGCTAGCAGCAAATACTCCGGAGCATCTGCTGTTTCTGCCGCGGGTGAGATTTTACAGTGTTATTGAACATTCTGGAACGTGACATCCAAGTGCAAGCTGCAGAGTGAGGTTGTGAACTTGGGTTCTTCATTGCTGTTTTAGAAAACAGCTCCCTAACATAACGTGTTCCTGGCATCTCTGAAAATAGTAAAGACTCAAATCAAATAAAGCAAGAACAGCTTCTATGTGGCCTCACTCTGTGGCGCCTTTAGGTCACAGTGACCACCAAGTAATTAATAATGTGCTCGCTGTAAGGAGCCTGCGTCGCATGAACCAGCAGGGAGAACTGCTGGACAGCAGGGGTGTGCGGGCTCTGCTGCCCTGTGGTCACTTTGAGCACAGCTTTAAAAAGCACAAAGGAGAATGTGATGTGTCTGCTGACTTTGCGTCTGGAGGGAAAACCTCACTAGAGCACAGGGCTAGGACGGAGCAGTGTCCTGCAGCACCCGGCCTCCTGTAAGTGCCCAGCCCGGAATTCCAATCCGGAAAAAGCACTATCCAGCCACCGGCCTCCCTTCATCCTCTCCCTCACCCCTTCACATGCACAGGCACACGCTCACACACATGCACACGCAGGCACGCGCAAGCCTAGCCGTGACTTGGAGATGGTGCCTCGCACTCCGTGGGAAGGTAGACCAAACCCCACCTCCACGGTGGCGTGTAAATGCCTCTGTGGTGGCTGTTTGATCATGGGCTGCAAATGGACACCGCTCCGAGGTGAAGCTGCCCCTGCCTGGGCAGCAGAGGAAGGACGGCTGGCGTGGGCAGTGGGGAAGAGCAGGTGGATCCCGGCCAGGCGCCCCAGGGGACAGAGATGAGGCCGTGCGTCCCAGAGGCCTGAGTCTGGGACACGTGGGGAAGGGCCACCCAGAGCCCAAGTGCAGACCGCTCCCTCCCGCGGAGCCCTCCAGCCCCAGGCCTGTCTCCCAGCAGGGGGACGAGCCACCCACAGAGAAGTGGAGGGAGGTCAGTGCCCGCCACGCTCAGGGTCCAGGGCACCAGGCTGGCCCGGCAGATGCACACCTGCCGCCTGGCAGGATGTCCCCGAGGTCACGCTCTGTCACTTTCCCAGCCTCTGGGGGGGTGAGGCTCGGGGAGTGAGGCTGGGAGGCTTCTGGACCACAGGCACACGTGACCCTCTGATACGCGATGACGTCCCCGTCTGGGGGTGCGTCCAACTCGCCCTCACCTGGTGTCTCGGTCTCGGAGGGCCGGGGTGGGTTGAGGGGCGTGTGGCTTGGCGCACCGTGCCGCCTCTTCCTTGGCCCGGCTGCTCCTCGGCGGTGGCAGTGTGTCCTGTGGTAAACATAAGGTGCCTACTCATGAGGGCATTCTAAGGAAGCTCGCTGCCAGTGCTGTGTGTCCTTCCTGAGGGAGGGGCCGTCTGCAGCCGTCCCGGCCTCGGTCGGCACACGTGGAGCCCTGGGCAGCTTGTGCGGGCCACGCAGAGCTCTGGGGCGGAGCCAGGCCGTCCGCGAGGGCCTGAGCGGCATCTCCCCCGTGACGGGCAGGGAGCGGGCTCTGCAGGGACAGTCACACCTCTGAACCGGGAGCTGAGAAGCAGGCACCAGGCAGCCAAGACGGGACTTGGGTCCCAGACGCTGCAGGATGGCGGCCACGGGCGTGCGAGAGGTCGGCCAGAGGACAAGGAGGCACTGCCAGCCTCATGGGAGCCGGGACAGAGGAATGAGGTGGCGGGGCAGTGCCGGGGCCGGGGTCGCTGTGCCTGGAGCAGCTGCACCGTCAGCGTGGCCCACCAGGACGTGATGGGCCTGTGGCGTGCAGTTACTTGTGGCGTCACCCCGTGCTTGGGGCCTGCTGGACTCTGTGCTTCCTGCAGGAGCGAGCGTCCCCCAGGGAGTCGGCGCCAGAGTGCAGCACACCCAGGACGTCCAGGGGCCTGGGGCAAGCAGACACGCTGCGCCTCTGCCGTGTCCAGGGAGGGAAAGGCTGGCCCGGGCCCTTCCCGGCAGCCTCCGGGGCTGGCCTTGGCCTGTGAAGAGGCTGCCCTCGGCTCTGCCGCTTGTGGCTTTGGTGCTGGATCCCGACCAGCCTCCTCGTCTGACGGGGCTTCATGGAGCCACTGTGGTCTGCACGCGAGGGCTTCTGTTGTCATCTCTCCTTGCTTCAGAAACGTGCTGCAGCGTTCAGTGGCCCTGTCTCTGCTGCAAGGCAGGCTGCCCTTCTTCCTGGGCTCCCCTGTGCAGTGTCCCCCAGGCTCCCCTGTGCAGTGTCCCCCGGGCTCCCCTGTGCAGTATCCCTGGGCTCCCCTGTGCGGTGTCCCCGGGCTCCCCTGTGCAGTATCCCTGGGCTCCCCTGTGCGGTGTCCCCGGGCTCCCCTGTGCGGTGTCCCCGGGCTCCCCTGTGCAGTGTCCCCGGGCTCCCCTGTGCAGTATCCCTGGGCTCCCCTGTGCGGTGTCCCCGGGCTCCCCTGTGCGGTGTCCCCGGGCTCCCCTGTGCAGTGTCCCCCGGGCTCCCCTGTGCAGTATCCCTGGGCTCCCCTGTGCAGTGTCCCCGGGCTCCCCTGTGCGGTGTCCCCGGGCTCCCCTGTGCAGTATCCCTGGGCTCCCCTGTGCAGTATCCCTGGGCTCCCCTGTGCGGTGTCCCCCGGGCTCCCCTGTGCAGTGTCCCCCGGGCTCCCCTGTGCAGTATCCCTGGGCTCCCCTGTGCGGTGTCCCCGGGCTCCCCTGTGCAGTATCCCTGGGCTCCCCTGTGCAGTGTCCCCCGGGCTCCCCTGTGGGTGTCCCCGGGCTCCCCTGTGCGGTGTCCCCGGGCTCCCCTGTGCGGTGTCCCCGGGCTCCCCTGTGCAGTATCCCTGGGCTCCCCTGTGCGGTGTCCCCGGGCTCCCCTGTGCAGTATCCCCGGGCTCCCCTGTGCGGTGTCCCCCCGGGCTCCCCTGTGCGGTGTCCCCCGGGCTCCCCTGTGCGGTGTCCCCCGGCTCCCCTGTGCGGTGTCCCCCGGGCTCCCCTGTGCGGTGTCCCCCGGGCTCCCCTGTGCGGTGTCCCCCGGGCTCCCCTGTGCGGTGTCCCCCGGTGCTCCCCTGTGCGGTGTCCCCCGGGCTCCCCTGTGTGCGGTGTCCCCGGGCTCCCCTGTGCGGTGTCCCCGGGCTCCCCTGTGCCCTGTGCAGTATCCCCGGCTCCCCTGTGCGGTCCCCTGTGCGGTGTCCCCCGGGCTCCCCTGTGCAGTATCCCCGGGCTCCCCTGTGCGGTGTCCCCCAGGCTCCCCTGTGCGGTGTCCCCCGGGCTCCCCTGTCGGTGTCCCCCGGGCTCCCCTGTGCGGTGTCCCCCGGGCTCCCCTGTGCGGTGTCCCCCGGGCTCCCCTGTGCGGTATCCCCTGTGCGGGCTCCCCTGTGCGGTGTCCCCGGGCTCCCCTGTGCGGTATCCCCGGGCTCCCCTGTGCGGTGTCCCCGGGCTCCCCTGTGCGGTGTCCCCCGGGCTCCCCTGTGCGGTGTCCCCGGGCTCCCCTGTGCGGTGTCCCCGGGCTCCCCTGTGCGGTGTCCCCGGGCTCCCCTGTGCGGTATCCCCCCGCGGGCTCCCCTGTGCGGTATCCCCGGGCTCCCCTGTGCGGTGTCCCCGGGCTCCCCTGTGCGGTGTCCCCGGGCTCCCCTGTGCGGTATCCCCCCGGCTCCCCTGTGCGGTGTCCCCCGGGCTCCCCTGTGCGGTGTCCCCGGGCTCCCCTGTGCGGTGTCCCCCGGGGCTCCCCTGTGCGGTGTCCCCCGGGCTCCCCTGTGCGGTGTCCCCCGGGCTCCCCTGTGCGGTGTCCCCCGGGCTCCCCTGTGCGGTGTCCCCGGGCTCCCCTGTGCGGTGTCCCCGGGCTCCCCTGTGCGGTGTCCCCGGGCTCCCCCGGGCTCCCCTGTGCGGTGTCCCCGGGCTCCCCTGTGCGGTGTCCCCCGGGCTCCCCTGTGCGGTGTCCCCGGGCTCCCCTGTGCAGTATCCTCGGGCTCCCCTGTGCAGTTATCCCCGGGCTCCCCTGTGCGGTGTCCCCCAGGCTCCCCTGTGGGTGTCCCCTGCTGGCTGCTGTCGGCTTTCTCTTTGCCCCTGCTGTTCAGTGACCTGGTCATCAGCCGCTGCGCAGGTCTCTGCGTTTGCTGAGCCTCCTGGATCTTGGTGGTCCTAGTCGTCACGAGCCTTGGAGGATGTGCCCATTGCTCCTTCGATGAGGGGCCTGCCTCCTCCGTGGGGCTCTGGTCACGCGTGCCAGCCTCCTGGGGATTGCCAGCTGCTGCCCTGGACGCTGGACAAATCGTGTCTTGCTTGCTTCACTCTGGCCCCTCTGCTGCCCACCTTCAAGTCCACATTGCCCCTCGGTGGCGTCCAGCGCGTGCCCCTCGGGTGTGGCAGCGTGGTCTCTGAGGGTGGCAGTGTGGCTGCAGTCCCCGGACTTCCGCTTGGGCACCTGTGCGTCTCCCTGCTGGCCCTTGGCTCTGCTCCTGGGCGTGTGGAACCGCCAGCACGCCTTCCTGACGTCCTCACTTGCCGCCGCCCTCCTCCCTCCAGAGGTTTACTGGCCGGCTCCTCGCTCCGTAGGCCGAGTCTCCCTGCCTCTCCGCAGGCCTGGGGTGTTTATGGAAGTCAGGTTCCGTGGCTTGTGCTCCGATGGACGAGGGCGTTTCGTCTGCCTGTGGATACCCTCCACGGGTGCACTAGGCAGCGTTGGGTCACCACCTCTGGTCTTGTTCTGATGCTCTGGACAGGGTTAGACCGTACTTGTCCAAGCTGTTGGTCGACCCTCCATCTCTGTAGCAAAACACCTGAGGCAATTAACTGACAAGAGAAAAGGTTTATTTAGCTCTCAGTTCTAGAGGTTCCTGTCCGTGACTGGCAGGACCCGTTGCTTTGGGGCCGTGTGAGGTGCAGTGGCAATGTGGGGGGTGTCGGGGGTCCAGGCACTCACCTCCTGGAAGAGCTCCACCCTGGGGACTGGCCAGGCCTTCACGCAGCAGGCTGCCCATAGCCAGGCTGTCTCCTGTTCATCCGCTCCTGTCCGGGAGCTGGAGGCTGCCGTGGGAGCACCGCCCGCTCCCAGCCCCTCTAGCTCTCACCGGCGGCTCTCCCCGGGCGAGAGCGTCAACACGATCAGAATTCAGCCGAGGACCAAGCAAGACCCCCTGTGAGGGCGCGCTCCCACCCTCTCTCTCCCCTCCCAGGCCTCAACTCCATCTCCTCGGCCAGGGCAGAGCCCGGGCTCCCCTTCCTGTGCCGTAACCCGGAAACATCTGGGCAGTCGGCCAGGGCAGCCAGAGGGCTTGCCTCATGTCCCCATCACAGACCAGCCCTGCGCTGCCTCACGTCCCACACCTGCACGCTGCTGTGAGCGCGAGTGCTCGGCTGCTCTCAGGTGGGTGCTGGGCACTGGTCCTGCAGTGGGCACTGGTCCTGCAGTGGGCACTGGTCCTGCAGTGGGCACCGGTCCTGCAGTGGGCACTGGTCCTGCAGTGGGCACTGGTCCTGCAGTGGGCACTGGTCCTGCAGTGGGCACTCATCCTGCAGCTGGGCACTCATCCTGCAGCTGGGCACTGGTCCTGCACCTGGGCATGTGGTCCTGCACCTGGGCACTGGTCCTGCAGTGGGCACTGGTCCTGCACCTGGGCACTCATCCTGCAGCTGGGCACTGGTCCTGCACCTGGGCACTCATCCTGCACCTGGGCACTCATCCTGCAGCTGGTTACTCGTCCTGCAGCTGGGCACTGGTCCTGCAGCTGGGCACTGGTCCTGCAGCTGGGCACTGGTCCTGCAGTGGGCACTGGTCCTGCACCTGGGCACTGGTCCTGCAGTGGGCACTGGTCCTGCAGTGGGCACTCATCCTGCAGCTGGGCACTGGTCCTGCACCTGGGCATGTGGTCCTGCACCTGGGCACTCATCCTGCAGCTGGGCACTGGTCCTGCACCTGGGCACTCATCCTGCAGCTGGGCACTGGTCCTGCACCTGGGCACTCATCCTGCACCTGGGCACTCATCCTGCAGCTGGTTACTCGTCCTGTAGCTGGGCACTGGTCCTGCAGATGGGCACTGGTCCTGCAGATGGGCACTCGTCCTGTAGATGGGCACTGGTCCTGCAGCTGGGCACTGGTCCTGCAGATGGGCACTCATCCTGTAGCTGGGCACTGGTCCTGCAGCTGGACACTCATCCTGCAGCTGGTTACTCGTCCTGCAGCTGGGCACTGGTCCTGCAGCTGGGCACTGGTCCTGCAGTGGGCACTGGTCCTGCAGCTGGGCACGTGGTCCTGCACCTGGGCATGTCGTCCTGCACCTGGGCACTCATCCTGCAGCTGGGCACTGGTCCTGCACCTGGGCACTCGTCCTGCAGCTGGGCACTGGTCCTGCAGCTGGGCCCTCATCCTGCACCTGGGCACTCATCCTGCAGCTGGGCACTGGTCCTGCACCTGGGCACTCATCCTGCAGCTGGGCACGTGGTCCTGCACCTGGGCATGTGGTCCTGCACCTGCGCACTCATCCTGCAGCTGAGCACTGGTCCTGCACCTGGGCACTCATCCTGTAGCTGGGCACTGGTCCTGCAGATGGGCACTGGTCCTGCAAATGGGCACTCGTTCTGCAGATGGGCACTGGTCCTGCAGCTGAGCACTGGTCCTGCAGCCGGGCACAGGTCCTGCAGCTGAGCACTGGTCCTGCAGCCGGGCACAGGTCCTGCAGCTGAGCACTGGTCCTGCAGCCGGGCACTGGTCCTACAGCCGGGCACTCGTCCTGCAGCCGGGCACTGGTCCTGCAGCCGGGCACTCGTCCTGCAGCCGGGCACTCGTCCTGTAGCCGGGCACTCGTCCTGCAGCCGGGCACTCGTCCTGTAGCTGGGCACTCGTCCTGCAGCCGGGCACTCGTCCTGTAGCTGGGCACTCGTCCTGCAGCTGGGCACTCGTCCTGCAGCCGGGCACTTGTCCTGCAGCTGGGCACAGGTTCTGCAGCTGGGCACAGGTTCTGCAGCTGGGCACTCGTCCTGCAGCCGGGCACTCGTCCTGCAGCTGGGCACTTGTCCTGCAGCTGGGCACAGGTTCTGCAGCTGGGCACAGGTTCTGCAACCGGGCACTCGTCCTGCAGATGGGCACTGGTCCTGTAGATGGGCACTGGTCCTGCAGCTGGGCACTGGTCCTGCAGCTGGGCACTCGTCCTGTAGCTGGGCACTCGTCCTGCAGCCGGGCACTCGTCCTGTAGCTGGGCACTCGTCCTGCAGCTGGGCACTCGTCCTGCAGCCGGGCACTTGTCCTGCAGCTGGGCACAGGTTCTGCAGCTGGGCACAGGTTCTGCAGCTGGGCACTCGTCCTGCAGCCGGGCACTGGTCCTGCAGCTGGGCACTTGTCCTGCAGCTGGACACAGGTTCTGCAGCTGGGCACAGGTTCTGCAACCGGGCACTCGTCCTGCAGATGGGCACTTGTCCTGCAGATGGGCACTGGTCCTGTAGATGGGCACTGGTCCTGCAGCTGGGCACTGGTCCTGCAGATGGGCACTGGTCCTGTAGATGGGCACTGGTCCTGCAGATGGGCACTCGTTCTGCAGATGGGCACTGGTCCTGCAGCTGAGCACTGGTCCTGCAGCTGGGCACAGGTCCTGCAGCTGAGCACTGGTCCTGCAGCCGGGCACTCGTCCTGCAGCCAGGCACTCGTCCTGCAGCCGGGCACTTGTCCTGCAGCTGGGCACAGGTTCTGCAGCTGGGCACAGGTTCTGCAACCGGGCACTGGTCCTGCAGATGGGCACTGGTCCTGCAGCTGGGCACTCGTCCTGCAGATGGGCACTGGTCCTGCAGATGGGCACTGGTCCTGTAGATGGGCACTGGTCCTGCAGCTGGGCACTGGTCCTGCAGATGGGCACTGGTCCTGCAGATGGGCACT
Organism: Tamias sibiricus; assembly: GCA_025594165.1. NCBI lineage: Eukaryota > Metazoa > Chordata > Mammalia > Rodentia > Sciuridae > Tamias > Tamias sibiricus. Next base: position 206,369,678 of record CM046659.1, read on the forward strand.
GGTCCTGTAGATGGGCACTGGTCCTGCAGATGGGCACTGGTCCTGCAGATGGGCACTCGTCCTGCAGATGGGCACTGGTCCTGCAGATGGGCACTGGTCCTGCAGCTGGGCACTCGTCCTGCAGATGGGCACTGGTCCTGCAGATGGGCACTGGTCCTGCAGCTGGGCACTGGTCCTGCAGATGGGCACTGGTCCTGTAGATGGGCACTGGTCCTGCAGATGGGCACTGGTCCTGCAGATGGGCACTCGTCCTGCAGATGGGCACTGCTCCTGCAGATGGACACTGGTCCTGCAGCTGAGCACTGGTCCTGCAGATGGGCACTGGTCCTGTAGATGGGCACTCGTTCTGCAGCTGGGCACTGGTCCTGCAGCCGAGCACTGGTCCTGCAGCCGGGCACTGGTCCTGCAGCCGGGCACTCGTCCTGCAGCCGGGCACTGGTCCTGCAGCCAGGCACTCGTCCTGCAGCTGGGCACTCGTCCTGCAGCTGGGCACTCGTCCTGTAGCTGGGCACTCGTCCTGCAGCCGGGCACTCGTCCTGTAGCTGGGTACTCGTCCTGCAGCTGGGCACGGGTTCTGCAGCTGGGCACAGGTTCTGCAGCTGGGCACTGGTCCTGCAGCTGGGTACTGGTCCTGCAGTGGGCACTGGTCCTACAGCTGAGCACTTGTCCTGCAGCTGGGCACAGGTTCTGCAGCTGGGCACAGGTCCTACTATGGCATGCAGCAGAGGCTCCTGTGCCACTCTTCGTCCTGGTCTCGTCCAAGTTCCTGGCAGGTGGAGGCCCACTTGCTGGCCAGCAAGTGCGGCGTCGGGGAAGGTGTGCAGCAAGCCCTCGGAGCCGCCGGTCCCCGTGCTCCCCCGCGGAGACCGACTGCCATTGACAGAGGCAAAGGGGGCCGAGGGGGCCTGGCGAGGTCTCCTCCCGCACGTTCTGTGTGGGCATCAGGCTGGACCTGGGCAAGGGAAAGCAGGTCCACACTGGAACTCTGGCTCTGCACCTGGCTCCCAGGGGGCCGTGCGACGCGCCTGCCGGCACTGGCGGAAGGAAGCAGCCCCTCTGAGCGGTCTGTTTGCCGCGTGTCCCGCTGACCCCTGCGCCTTGTCCACACGTGGATCCACACAGCGCAGGGAGCGCCGCTCAGCTCAGGGCCGTGTGGGGCAGGCTCCCACCGACTGTGCCTGGCTCTCGGCCACCATCGCCAAGGGGCAGCAGGAGGGGCTTCCTCTGCCCCACAGAGGAGGAGCCAAGCTGCTCCAGGGGGTGACTTCAGGACGGCACTGCGGGGCGTCCTGACAGCGCCGTCCTGCCCCGGCACACCTGCCATCCAGGGAGAGTGGCCACGAGGCCTGGGGGACCGGGCACTGGTGTCTGAGGCGTAGGAGCAGCCAGGCTGCTGGACATGCTGGACACAGGACGGCTCCCGTGGCGACGGAGGGACTGCCCCAAACCTTGAGAAGCGGCCGTGGCCAGGCGGCCTGGCCACCCCTGCCCGAGAGCCAGCGCTGAGAGCCGTGGGGCCACGGCCCGTGGTCTCGCTCTGGAGCATGACTGTGTGGTTGCCATCTTGCCCAGTGCTCTCTGTCGTGTCCAAGGGGGGACATGTCCCCAAGCCCTCGGGTCAGCGGGGGACTTCAGGTGGCCTGCCGTCTCGGTCCTTCCAGCCGTTTGCTCCAGATACTCGCAGCCAACACTTGCTTGGAGACACGTAGGCTCGAGTGAGCGGGATGTCACACAGTGTCGCAGACGGCCTGCTCCTCCCTGGAGCCCCTCTGAGCTCGGGCGTGGGCTGGAACACCAGCTCCGAGCTCTGTGCCAATGCATGAAGAGGCAGCAGCGATGGGAAGAAGGTGTGTCCTCGTCACAGCTCTTTGTGCTTTTCTGTGTACATAAGGGGACATCAAATATATGGTAGTTTTTTTTTTCCTTCCAAGAACCAAATTGCTTCAGCAAATGGTTTTCAAATGCAATAAAGTGCCCATAAATTTTTACTTATAAAATGTTCCCATATGAGGTTTTCTCCAGTCCCATACCCACCCGTGCCTTTCTGTTTCTCAGCCCTGGTAATTGGGTTTCTCTTGCTCCTCCTCTCAAGGTCCACCTGGCTGACCCTGAGCAAAAGGCCCACGGCTGCGTTTCTCAGGGGAATGTGCCCCACGGCTGCTGAGAGTGGGGACCTTGGAATTCCACTTCTGCGTGGCCCCATTTACCCAAGTTTCTGAAACCCTTGTACCTGCCCCATTGCCTGCAAGACTCAGATGGACAGAGGAGCGGTTCTGAAGGGGCCTGAAATGCAGGTGTTGGCAGGACGGGAGGGCACCAGGCTGGAGACGTGGACCCACGGGTGCTGGAGGACGGGAGGGCACCAGGCTGGAGACGAGGACCCACGGGTGCTGGAGGACGGGAGGGCACCAGGCTGGAGACGTGGACCCACGGGTGCTGGAGGACAGGAGGGCACCAGGCTGGAGACGAGGACCCACGGGTGCTGGAGGACGGGAGGGCACCAGGCTGGACACGAGGACCCACGGGTGCTGGAGGACAGGAGGGCACCAGGCTGGAGACGTGGACCCACGGGTGCTGGAGGACAGGAGGGCACCAGGCTGGAGACGAGGACCCACGGGTGCTGGAGGACAGGAGGGCACCAGGCTGGAGACGAGGACCCACGGGTGCTGGAGGACAGGAGGGCACCAGGCTGGAGACGAGGACCCACGGGTGCTGGAGGACGGGAGGGCACCAGGCTGGAGACGAGGACCCACGGGTGCTGGAGGACAGGAGGGCACCAGGCTGGAGACGAGGACCCACGGGTGCTGGAGGACAGGAGGGCACCAGGCTGGAGACGAGGACCCACGGGTGCTGGAGGACGGGAGGGCACCAGGCTGGAGACGAGGACCCACGGGTGCTGGAGGACAGGAGGGCACCAGGCTGGAGACGAGGACCCACGGGTGCTGGAGGACGGGAGGGCACCAGGCTGGAGACGAGGACCCACGGGTGCTGGAGGACGGGAGGGCACCAGGCTGGAGACGTGGACCCACGGGTGCTGGCAGGACAGGAGGGCACCAGGCTGGAGACGAGGACCCACGGGTGCTGGAGGACAGGAGGGCACCAGGCTGGAGACGCGGACCCACGGGTGCTGGAGGACAGGAGGGCACCAGGCTGGAGACGAGGACCCACGGGTGCTGGAGGACAGGAGGGCACCAGGCTGGAGACGAGGACCCACGGGTGCTGGAGGACGGGAGTGCACCAGGCTGGAGACGAGGACCCACGGGTGCTGGAGGACGGGAGGGCACCAGGCTGGAGACGAGGACCCACGGGTGCTGGAGGACGGGAGGGCACCAGGCTGGAGACGAGGACCCACGGGTGCTGGAGGACGGGAGGGCACCAGGCTAGAGACACAGACCCACGGGTGCTGGAGGACGGGAGGGCACCAGGCTGGAGACGTGGACCCACGGGTGCTGGCAGGACAGGAGGGCACCAGGCTGGAGACGTGGACCCACGGGTGCTGGAGGACGGGAGGGCACCAGGCTGGAGACGTGGACCCACGGGTGCTGGCAGGACAGGAGGGCACCAGGCTGGACAGGAGGGCACCAGGCTGGAGACGAGGACCCACGGGTGCTGGCAGGACAGGAGGGCACCAGGCTGGAGACGTGGACCCACAGGTGCTGGAGGACGGGAGGGCACCAGGCTGGAGACGTGGACCCACGGGTGCTGGCAGGACAGGAGGGCACCAGGCTGGACAGGAGGGCACCAGGCTGGAGACGAGGACCCACGGGTGCTGGCAGGACAGGAGGGCACCAGGCTGGAGACGTGGACCCACGGGTGCTGGAGGACGGGAGGGCACCAGGCTGGAGACGAGGACCCACGGGTGCTGGAGGACGGGAGGGCACCAGGCTGGAGACGTGGACCCACGGGTGCTGGAGGACGGGAGGGCACCAGGCTGGAGACGAGGACCCACGGGTGCTGGAGGACAGGAGGGCACCAGGCTGGAGACGAGGACCCACGGGTGCTGGAGGACAGGAGGGCACCAGGCTGGAGACGAGGACCCACGGGTGCTGGAGGACAGGAGGGCACCAGGCTGGAGACGCTGACCCACGGGTGCTGGAGGACAGGAGGGCACCAGGCTGGACAGGAGGGCACCAGGCTGGAGACGCTGACCCACGGGTGCTGGAGGACAGGAGGGCACCAGGCTGGAGACGAGGACCCACGGGTGCTGGAGGACAGGAGGGCACCAGGCTGGAGACGTGGACCCACGGGTGCTGGAGGACAGGAGGGCACCAGGCTGGAGACGAGGACCCACGGGTGCTGGAGGACGGGAGGGCACCAGGCTGGAGACGAGGACCCACGGGTGCTGGAGGACAGGAGGGCACCAGGCTGGAGACGAGGACCCACGGGTGCTGGAGGACAGGAGGGCACCAGGCTGGAGACGAGGACCCACGGGTGCTGGAGGACAGGAGGGCACCAGGCTGGAGACGAGGACCCACGGGTGCTGGAGGACAGGAGGGCACCAGGCTGGAGACGAGGACCCACGGGTGCTGGAGGACGGGAGGGCACCAGGCTGGAGACGAGGACCCACGGGTGCTGGAGGACAGGAGTGCACCAGGCTGGAGACGCAGACCCACGGGTGCTGGAGGACAGGAGGGCACCAGGCTGGAGACGCAGACCCACGGGTGCTGGAGGACGGGAGGGCACCAGGCTGGAGACGAGGACCCACGGGTGCTGGAGGACGGGAGGGCACCAGGCTGGAGACGAGGACCCACGGGTGCTGGAGGACGGGAGGGCACCAGGCTGGAGACGAGGACCCACGGGTGCTGGAGGACGGGAGGGCACCAGGCTGGAGACGAGGACCCACGGGTGCTGGAGGACGGGAGGGCACCAGGCTGGAGACGAGGACCCACGGGTGCTGGAGGACGGGAGGGCACCAGGCTGGAGACGAGGACCCACGGGTGCTGGAGGACGGGAGGGCACCAGGCTGGAGACGAGGACCCACGGGTGCTGGAGGACGGGAGGGCACCAGGCTGGAGACGCGGACCCACGGGTGCTGGAGGACGGGAGGGCACCAGGCTGGAGACGAGGACCCACGGGTGCTGGAGGACGGGAGGGCACCAGGCTGGAGACGAGGACCCACGGGTGCTGGAGGACGGGAGGGCACCAGGCTGGAGACGAGGACCCACGGGTGCTGGAGGACGGGAGGGCACCAGGCTGGAGACGAGGACCCACGGGTGCTGGAGGACGGGAGGGCACCAGGCTGGAGACGAGGACCCACGGGTGCTGGAGGACGGGAGGGCACCAGGCTGGAGACGAGGACCCACGGGTGCTGGAGGACGGGAGGGCACCAGGCTGGAGACGAGGACCCACGGGTGCTGGAGGACGGGAGGGCACCAGGCTGGAGACAAGGACCCACGGGTGCTGGAGGACGGGAGGGCACCAGGCTGGAGACGAGGACCCACGGGTGCTGGAGGACAGGAGGGCACCAGGCTGGAGACGAGGACCCACGGGTGCTGGAGGACAGGAGGGCACTAGGCTGGACACGAGGACCCCCGGGTGCTGGAGGACGGGAGGGCACCAGGCTGGAGACGAGGACCCACGGGTGCTGGAGGACAGGAGGCACCAGGCTGGAGACGAGGACCCACGGGTGCTGGAGGACAGGAGGCACCAGGCTGGAGACGAGGACCCACGGGTGCTGGAGGACGGGAGGGCACCAGGCTGGAGACGAGGACCCCCGGGTGCTGGAGGACGGGAGGGCACCAGGCTGGAGACGAGGACCCACGGGTGCTGGAGGACAGGAGGCACCAGGCTGGAGACGAGGACCCACGGGTGCTGGAGGACAGGAGGCACCAGGCTGGAGACGAGGACCCACGGGTGCTGGAGGACAGGAGGGCACCAGGCTGGAGACGCTGACCCACGGGTGCTGGAGGACGGGAGGGCACCAGGCTGGACAGGAGGGCACTAGGCTGGACACGAGGACCCCCGGGTGCTGGAGGACGGGAGGGCACCAGGCTGGAGACGAGGACCCCCGGGTGCTGGAGGACGGGAGGGCACCAGGCTGGAGACGCAGACCCACGGGTGCTGGAGGACAGGAGGGCACCAGGCTGGAGACGAGGACCCACGGGTGCTGGAGGACAGGAGGGCACCAGGCTGGAGACGCAGACCCTCAGGTCTTCAACTCACCTGTCGTGTCTGTCTCCAGCTGCGGCTGTCCGCTGATGAGGACATCTTGGTCAGGAGGTCTTGATGGCCACAGGCCTCTACCCGCCACCTTTAGGTAAACACCCAGCCCCAGAGCGTTGCATCCAGGAGGCTCGGGTGTCGGCGTGGGTCTGCTCCCGTGCCGTGCCCCTCCAGCGAGCCTGGCGTGGCCCACCGTGGAGGTGGACAGGGACCCGTGCGTGGGCTCGATGACCGCAGCAGTGAGGGCGCAGTGCTGCCGTAGGTGGCGGCTCAGAGGCCCTGTTGTGCACCCTGGTGCCGGGCTTTCTTGTCACCTGTGCGTTTCTTTTAGTGAAGGGTCTGCTGTGGGCTCGACCCATTTTTAAGTTGGGCTGTCTGCTCTCACTGTGAGTTCTGTGGGTGCCACGGAGCCCATGGGTCCTGCCCCCGGGGCCTTCTTTGCCCCCTCCCAAGGGCGTCCTTCACAGAGCAAGCTCTTGACTGTCAGTGATGCTCAGTTGGTCACCTCCTGCCCTCAGGGGTCATGCCCTTGGTGCTTTATCTAGACGCCATCACCTGCCCAGGTCAACCAAGGTCCCCTCCATCTCCAGTTGTCTTCTGAGAGCGCGTGGTTTCCCTTCCCATGTCAGCGAGGTCCACTGTGGCTGGCCTTTGTGCAGGTGGGAGGCCTGCGTCGGTTCCTTCTCTCACCGCGACCTGTTTATTCCGGTTCCTTCATTCAAAAGGCTGCCCTTCCCCCACTGGCCTGCCTTTCTCCTCCAGGCCGGCCATGGTGGGACCAGTCACTTAGGTGTGCCGCGGGTGTGGCTGCTCAGGGTTGGAGGGACGGGCTGGAGGGACAGAGCTCCTGGGAGTGAGGACAGGAGCACCCTGGGGTCGCACCTGCGTCCACCACATGCCGGCCAGGGATGCCCTCTCGGCACGACTCTGATCCGCGTCCTCGATCACCGGCTCTCGCATACGGGGCTCCTGCCCCTTCTCACGTGCGGCTGGAGCGTCATCTTGAGTAGGTGGGACCGTTGCTCCAAGGAAGCGGCCGTGGGGTCCCCATCCAGCTTGCCCTAGGAACACTCTGGTCGCCCATAGGTGCCCTGCCGATGGGGCCTTGGGTCCCACCACTCTCCTGAGCACGCACCAGCCACTCAGTGTCCCGGTCAGGATGGGCGAATGCCGCCCTCCCGTCCATCAGGGCTGATCTTGGACTCTGGCTGCCACGTTTGGCCCACGCAGACCTCAGGATGCAGCCTGCCGTGTCACCCACGCACCATTCGGAGCTGCAGGGTCCTGTCCAGAGAAACGGTCTGCTCCTGACGGCCTGAGGAGCTGCAGGCCGCAGTGGGCCTTCCTCCACAGAGGCCACACTGTCCTGGTGTCTGGTCAACAGGTGGCTTCCCAGGACAGTGGCTCCTCCCTGCTGCGGGGAGGGAGGGTGCGAGTGGCCGAGGCCTTCAGGGCCCAGCGTCTCCTTCAGGCTGCACAGGTGGCCCTGGGCCATCCTCACCTCCATTGGCACGGGGTTTGGCGACTCCGAGAGGTGGGTCCCTGCCCGCAGCCTGGCATCCACACAGCTCGGAGCAGGGACGTGGGTGTGACTGCAGCCACACCCCGTCCCACACCTCTGTAGTGGAATACAGCAGTTCTTAACTTTTGAAAAGAGCATCCAGATCAACTTGTTTGTGCCAGTCCTCAGTAAACAGACGCGTGGAGCCCGCCTGGGTCCCTGTGGAATGACCGCTCTAAGTGGCTTGGGCTCAGAGACGTCCCACAGTGCTGATGGGCTCCGCTTGTTCCCCAGGCGGTGAACCGCACTCGGGGTGGGACTCGTCCCCGCTCTGTCTCAAGCTGCAGGATGAGTTCTAAAGTGCGAGAAGCGTGGACTCTAAAGGGCGCCGGGGGCCTGCGGTGGCGCAGCTCTGGGCGAGGACGGAGGGAGGAAGCCCGACCCAGCCGCTGCAGCTGGCTGGTCCGCAGTCTGCCCGCAGCGAGGCTGGAAGTGCTTCGGCACCCCTCCGTGGTGGCAGAGGCGCACTCTGCGTGTGTGGACCTGCCCTGCAGGTGGCTCCAGCCACAGGACGGTGTCGGCCCCTGCTGCCGGCGCAGACAGACCCGGCTAGCACCCACCTCCCCAGGGCTTGTCTCACGGCCCTGCGGCAAGCCAGCATTGAACTTGAGCCTCAACTGGACTCCTCCCTCCCCGTCCCTCGAGAGGCTGGTGCTGAGTGCTGATGGCCGTGGCCCAGGTCGAGGTGACCTGGACGGGGCTGATTCAGGCGCCCAGCGGGCCTTGATAAGAAACCCCTGCTCCCGGACACGGCGCACATGTCCAGGAAGCCATCTTCTCCCAGCCCCAGCGAGTGGCCCAGGCCGTGAGCCACGGTTCACAGGTCAAAATACCGAGGCCGAGCAGTTACACCCCGGATGGGGTTTGAACCCCACGTGGCTGTCCCAGAGCCCACTTCCCCAGCCGCTGGATGCCAGTGGCCTCCAGACAGCATCCTCTCGTGAGGCAGGTCAGTAGCTGTGGGCCAGGGATCTGCCTTTTGAAGATCTCTTCAGATAACTGTGGTGGGGGCCCGACTTTTGGAGTGGCTCACAAATTCCTGGTAGATGAAAGTGAAATGATTTGTGGTTCAATAAAAAAAGTCAAACGCACATCTGCGCAGTGCACCAACAGTTCCTCCCTCGGGCCTTACCTGGGAAATTAAAGAGGTTCGGGGAACGTCAAGGCAGCACGACTGACGGCCACCAAAGCGGGAAACTCGGGACACCAGCCCCCGGTGCCCAGACTGGGGGCCTCCAGGGAGCACGGCATAGGAGTGCGGCAGAGGAGGGCAGGCCTGGCCCTGGGCGTTCCCTGCAGGGGTCCATCCACAGGGCACTTGGGGAGGAGCCAAGTGGATGTTTTAAAAAGTCACCAAGGGGCTACGTCCGCTGGCCGCAGGCTGGGAGGGAGGCGAGGACACCGCGGCAGTGCTCTGTGCTCTGTCCTGGGGCTGCTGGCCGTCGGCGGCCTCTGTCCCTGCACTCCTAGGCGTGGGCCCGGAGCTGTGTGCAGCCGTGCCCCCGAGTTGTGGAAGCCACTCCGTGCACATCACCATTGAAGGAAGAGAGGCGCGCATGAAGGCTGGGCCTCGATGATGGGGTGTGTGACCGAGTGTCCGGCACTGGCTGGCCAGGGGGTTGATGAGGGACAGAGGGATGGACAGATATGTGACAAAGCAAAGAGAGGTTGTGATTCAGGTGAAAATGGATGCCCAGAGGCCTCCACACTGAGATCTGGGAAGTCCCCTCCATGTCTTACAGATGCCAATGGATGGACGGCCAGGGAGCACGTGGGGTGTGGAGTCGCAGGACACATTATTTTTCCATACATGTGGGTGAATTTTTTAAAAGTAGAACAGTGAATGACCCAAAATCACAATGCTGTGGACGGACGGCAGGGCCGAGATGCTCTTCCTTCAGGGGGAGCCTGAGACGCAGGATGGTCACTTGTGATTAGCTGATGGTGAAGGGCAAAAATCACCCTGGAGACAACCGTGCAGCCAAGAGAGTTATTCACCAGACTTTATGGCTCGTCGGAAGTAGAAGAAGGACGGGGAGAGAGGAGTCAGGGAGAGGGAAGTGTGCAAGCTCTGGTGGGAGAGAGGAGTCAGGGAGAGGGGAGTGTGTGAGCTCTGGTGGGAGAGAGGAGTCAGGGAGAGGGGAGTGTGCGAGCTCTGGTGGGAGAGAGGAGTCAGGGAGAGGGGAGTGTGCGAGCTCTGGTGGGAGAGAGGAGTCAGGGAGAGGGGAGTGTGCAAGCTCTGGTGGGAGAGAGGAGTCAGGGAGAGGGGAGTGTGCAAGCTCTGGGGAGAGAGAGGAGTCAGGGAGAGGGGAGTGTGTGAGCTCTGGATGGAGGGTCGGTGCCTGGTCGTGCTGGCTGTGGTCTCTGGAGCTGTCGGCTGGGGCAGCTGCTATCGGGCTGGAGGCGGTGAGTCTGGAGGTGTTGCAGCGGCTGCCTCCTCTCAGCAGGGACGAGCTGTTGTGTCTGAGCTCTGGGCAGGCAGGGACTTCAGTAGGGACTTCTGGTGGGGAGTGTACCAGAGTGACCTTTAACGCTATTGGCTCTTTCCCCAGTAAACAGGGTGACCTTTAAGCCAATTGGCTCCTGCCTGGGGAACAGAGCAAACTTTAAGCTGATTGGCTCCTGCCTGGGGATCATAGTGACCTTTAGGCTGATTGGCTCCTGCCTGGGGAAAATGAAAGCAGGTTGCTCCTAATGGAAATTTCCTTGGGGGAGGTGGCCTGTCGGCCCAAGCCTACCTATCAGCTGGCAGGAGGTTTGGGGACCCTGATGCCAAGTGCTGGTCCTGGGCAGTTTTCAGCCACCACTGAGATACAAGGAGCTGAGCGGGGAGCAGAGTGGGCTAGATCTAGCCTTTGGGACAGGCAGGATCCTGAGATGGGCATGCTGGGGCCCTTCCCCCACGTCAAAGAAAGGGACACCTTCAGCTAGCTTCCTCCTGAGAAGGCGGCCCCAGGCAGGCCCTCCGAGCCTGCTGGTGACTTGGCCTCCCCTGGCTCTATCTCTGAGGCCTGACGGCAGCTGTTCAACAGAAGAAGAGAAGGTGGCCGGGGAGGGGTGGGGCAGCCCAGCTCACATTCAGACTCCAGCCGCCGTGAGTGCTGTGGGTCCACCAAGTCCCCGTACACCGCCCTCCGATGAGAGCAGCTGCCCTCCTGTAATAGCAGCAATTTCAACAAGTAACAAGGATGACCGTTGTTCTTTAATAGGTCACTCAAGTGCAGTGACAGGGCTGCAGGCTCTGCCTTACTGCACGCTGCCCTTTCCCACCGCGGTGCTCACACGGCACACCTGCAGCCCGTGGGAAGGCCAGCAGTGCCAGGTGGCCTGGGCGCAGGGCCCGCTGTGCCTGGCTGCTGAGGGGACGCGAGGTCTGCCGCAGCCCTAAGGTCACGGTCCTCGCCGTCCGCAAGCATCTGCGTGGTCCACCTGCGTCATGCTTCCGCAGCACCGCGGCCGGTGCGGCTGCGGCGGACAGGACGTTCCAGAGAGTCTAGGAGGAAGCCTGTGCTCAGCGAGGAGGCTGCTGGTCAAGAAGGGCACTCTGGGCCGAAGCCGTGGTGGCCCAATGGTCAGCGCAGCAGGCCTTCTCAGACACGCCCCTTCAGGTTGTTGGGCTGTGGCCACGCCCGTTACCTGGGGCTGCAGCCTCCCGGTGGGTGATTCTGAGACGGCTCGGGGGCACTCCCTGCCCACGTGAGCCCTGCCCACAGCACAAGCCTACGTGACTGTCACGTGAGAGCCCAGTGCGGAGCCTGCAGTATCTCCCGAGTCAGCACAGGGACATGGAATCACCCAGGATGACCAAAGTGCTCCCAAGGGTGGTGGATGGCACGTCAGCTGTCTGACAATGGCAATCTGTGTGAGGTCCCGGTGGTCACTCGGGGCACAGCTGGCTGACCAGACGTGATCAGCACTGGGTCACGGTCCACCCCTTCTGCTGCGCCGAGTCCCGGGGAACAAAGTGCCTTGTGCGAGACCCGCAGGGCGCTATCGCTGACTCCACAGCTGCAGCGCGGGCACTAGAGGTGGCCGTCCGGGCCAGGTGGGAGCAAGGTCTTGGTTCTCCTCATACTGAGTTCTCCCGTCACCCGTCCTTCATGTGGAAAGCCTGGAGGTAGCACGCGGCTCCCAGCAGAGCATCCTTGGTGACGAGTTGGAACAAAGCAGCAGGGATTCAGCATGTTCAGCCCCGCAGGGGTTACCGTGGGCTCCGAGCCGGGTTCTGGTGCCCAGCACCCGCACACCGAGGCCGGCTGTCCAGACCTCTCTCCCCAGGCCTCCTGCAGACAGGCGTTCTGAGCAGACGGTGTGTGACTTGGGAGGCTGGTGAACGCAGGGGAGGAGCAGGCAGCAAGACAGGAGAGGAGGAGACGGCCCAGAGGGTGCCTGGAGCCTGTCCTGTGGAATCCGTGCACGGCCTCAAACGTCAAAGATGCTCACTATCTGTGAAGCAGCCTTGCCGGGGAGAAGGGGAAGGGGAAGGCCGTCCGCTGTGGGTCCTCTGTTGTGTGGGCCGCTGTGGTTTCTGTGGGACTTGGGGGTGTCAGTGTTGGTGGTGGTGTTGATGCGGGTGTGACCGATGGCAGTGGTGTTGATGTTGTTCCTGCTGGTGTCACTGCCCTGGTGACGTGGTGGTGCTGTTGACACTGTTGATTGTTAGTCAGCTTTGTGTCACTGTGACTGAAAGACCTGACGAGAGTGACTTAGAGGAGGAAAAGTGTACTTGAGCTCACAGTTTCAGAGGTTCAGGCCGCGGTCAGCCGACCACAGACCTCTGGGCAGGTGTGAGGTGGAAGGGCGTGGCCCAGGAGAGCATCTCAGGACAGACAGCAGGAAGCAGAGAGCTCCGTTCACCACGGCAAAACGCCCCCAGCGACTCCTTCCTCCAGCCACACCCCATCTACCCTCAGTTGCCGCCCAGTTAACCCGCGTCAGTGGATTCATCCACTGGTTAGGTTGCGTTTCTTGTAGTCTAATCATTTCACCTCTGAACACTGTTGTGCCGTCTCACACGTGAGCTCATATTCCAACCACAACATCACGTTGTGTTAGTGGGAATGGTGTTGACGACGTTGGTGTCGATGTGGGCGTGGATGGTGATGGCGGTGCTGGTGTGACAGCATTGGCAGGATGCCAGCGTGGATGGCGGTGTCGCAGGTGTTGATGTTGGTGCTGCTAGAGAGGCTGGTGCCGGTGGAGCTCTGTGAGCATCCTCTTCTCCTGGTGATGGCTCTTTCAGATCTGTGGCTGGCTACTGTGTCCCAGGCATTGCTGGGACTGGTGGCAAGTGCAGACAAGATGCCACCCTTACTTATGAGGGAGCTCTGGGGCAGGAGGCATGTGATGATCAAGTCAACACATAACGACATTGTCACAAAGCGGGAATGACCGTGTGTGCAGAATCCAAGTATCAAATGCTGGCAACATGGAGAGCTCGGGGAGGGCTGCTAGAAATTGCATGGGCAATGCCAAGGAAGACCCTGGAGGGCACAGTCGAGCCGAAGCTGGGATGGAGAGCTGGAGTGTCCTAAACGATCAGGGCACAGCCTGGCATGTTCCAGAGGGGAGCGTTGTCCGATGGAAAGATGGCGCCCGCCATGGAATCGTGAATTTTCTAGCAGTCCCATTAGAAAAGTGAGGAGGAAGGGGTGGCGTTCAACAGCGCATCGTGCCTACCAGCATACCGCGACAGACCGCCTCGTCGAGCGCCAAGTGTGAACGCAGAGCGAGCCAGTCCGTCCCTTGTCTGCACGCCCTGTGTTCGACATGGCTGGGCTCCTTCCTCTCGGGCACATCTGGAAGACCCAGCAGTCCAGGGCCCTGCGGCCCCCAGGCTCCAGCTGCCATGGCAGACGGTGCAGAGCGGGGGCAGGAGCTGGGGGGCCGGGATTGTGCCCCGGTCAGCCTGGGGCTGGGCGGGCAGGTCCCCTGGGCCGCAGTCAGGACCGTCCTCCTGGCCCTGGGAGCCCGCGGGCGTCTGCAGGCTGTTCCTCCCGTTCCCGCGACGGTTCCGCAGACGGCTGAGGTGTCTTTGCCCACGTCAGTCTTACGCGGCAGGCGGGCAGGAGGCAGGCGAGGTTCCCGTGCCTGAGCCGCCACCCCTCCAACAGACAAGTGACACAGACACACCAGGGGTGTCCCCAGAGCAGAGTCCCGGGAGGTTTGGCCTCTGAGCAGAGGTGGAGCTCGTAGTGGTGGGACGCGCAGACACGTCAGCGTCCAAGCAGCTGGACAAGTGGGGGGACCTGACCCACGGATCCGGGGCCTGAGGGAGGCAGTGTGCTGGGCAGGAGGGTCTGCAGGGGGCAAGAAAGTACCCGTGGGGTCTGAGGGGCGTGTAGCTTCCTGCTGGCCTTGAGCTCTGCTCACCAGCCGGCTGCTGGCCAGGCTTCCGCGGGACAGGGTGACGTCTGTGAATTCACCGGGGCTCAGTCGGGTCAGGCGGTCACACCCATGCCACCTTCCTGGAAACTCACCCACACGGGCTGGCTCGTGTCTTGGCCTTTCTCCAGGAGAAGCTGACTCTAAGCCCCATCTGCAGCCTCCTTGTGCACGGGCCTTCCCAGGACCCAGGCACAGTGCACCATGCTGTCCCTGCTTGCTTTACAGACCTGTCCCCTCCTGTAATGCCCAGCAGTGACCTTTCAGTTCTCTGAAATGTGCGCCTCTTGCGGAGGGGACCTCTGGAGGTCGCTGCCTCTGTTGCCCTATAAGAACAGGTTTCCAGGAGCCGGCCAGGAAGCAGGTACCGACAGGTGGCGCAGGACGTGCCTCCATGCCCGGGAGCTGTGCACACGCACCTCTTCTCCCCGTGGTGGCAGCAGCCACCCAGCAGATGGAAGAGCATGTGGCCCTTGAGCCCCTGTGGGTGGCGGTCTGCAAGGACACATCCACCTCCGAGGGTGGCGGACTCCCGCCCACCTGTGCAGTGGGGGCGCTGCACCGACTGTCCTGCCCCCCGCCTTGCCCTCCACTGCCCCCCAGTTCCCTGCTTCTCTCCCCTTCCCCCCAGGCAGGCGCAGGCTGTCTCTTAGCCAAGCTCCCGGGTGGCGCAGAGGCCGGAATCGCCATGGCCTCCCGGTCCACCCCGTGGGGAGAGCAGGTGTTCTCACCCCTCACCTGCGGCCGCACGCAGCCCTGGGAAGGCAGAATGGCCACGCACAAGACCGGAGGCAGGGGGACACCCCTCGGAGCCTGCCCAGTGCTCCTCCATGGCCTCCTCTCATGGAGAAGATCTGAAACCCCCGAGCAGAGGGACTCCAGGTGACCCCGCTGCAACCCTCATCTGCTCAACCGCAGGAGAAACAGGGCGGGAAGGAAAGCGAGCACTTGGTGCTGAGCTGCTCCTGTTCCGCAGAACTGGTCCCCTGAGCCGGAGGAGGGGCTGGCTCCTCCCTGGATCCCAGCCGGCACGGAGTCCTGCTGCCGCCCATACCCGGAGTCCTGGAGGCTGTGTCCCAGGCTCCCACAACCACAGAAATCACTGCTTTGTTCTTTTTCAGAGTTTGGAGAAGCCTGTGTAAACGTGGCTCCTTGATTTCACTGAACCTGATAAGGAAACCTCCGCCTCTGCCTTCCCGCTGTGTGCAAATCACTGAAATCTGTGAACCTGGAATAGATTTGGAAAATCATACACTGCAGTGAAGGGGGACATAAATGAATCTTTGTAGTTGAAGTTTTGTCATTTAACAAATGCATTGTTATCCATTATCCCCTCAATACTTAACAAACAACTCCTAATGAAATGCAGAGGGGCTCAACTGGAAGGGCTTTTTTTCTCTTTCTTTCTTTCAAAAACAGCTATTTCCTTGCAGGTAGTAATTTTGTTTTAAGAAGAGCGATGTTTAGCACCAGGCTTTTTAATAAAATATGTGTGAGAGAATAATTCTTTCAAAGCTTTCTGTATCTACAAAAATCCATATGTGGGAGAACTGGAATTATTCTCTAATAGATTTTATTACATAGCAGTTAAGAATTTTTCTAAAAATTGGTGAGGTAGTCAGAGGCATCAATCTGGGGTAACGAAGTTGGGGAGAGAAAGGAACTTATTGAGACTGGCGTTGCTCCCTGCTCGTGGGGTCCTGTGTCTGTTTCTGTGTGGCCAGCGCTTCTGGGAGGTGGAGTGTCTTGGGCCGCAGGTGGCTCCGGGTCCTCCTGTTTCTGCATGAGCATGTTATAGACAGTCAGGTGAGCTGGCCTTTGTGCGCCTGTCCATCTTCCTGGACACCTGCTCCTCTGTGCTGGGGAAACTGAGGCTGGAAGAGGCCTGTCCACATGTGGCCACCAACAGAGGCTGAGATCGAGGGGCAGGGCCCCCAGTGGAGGAGGAGGCCCAGGCAGGGACAAAATCACCATGGGCCCCTGTTGAGAAAGCACACCTGTCTCGGCGGGAGGGCCAGAGGGAAGGCAGCGTGTTCCCCGGTCCACGGCAAGCTGACAGTGGAGCCTCCCAGCCCTGTGCAGGGGTCTGGAACTACGGAGGAGCAGGGGACAGGAGCCGGGACCCGGCTTGAGAACCAAGGAGGCACGCCCCAGACAAGCCTCTGCCTCCCCAGGCAACGCAGTGGGATCACCAGCGGGAGTGGGGGGTCCAGAAAGAGGCCGTGGAGGCCGTCCTCATCCCTGCAGGTCACCAGGCCCCCTTGGTGAGGTACCTCTGAACTGCGGTGTCCAGGGGCTGACCAGTGTGAAAGGAGGCTGAGGGCAGGGAGGGTTCCAGAGGCGGGCACAGCTGGGTGGAGGCTGAGGCAGGCATGGCCGTTTAAGAATCGGAAAGAGGGCCGGGGCATCGGGCCGCCGTCCAGGGCAGCTGGCAGGAGAGGGAGCGGGGAGGAGGGCCTGGGGGCTGCGCTGGGCTCCCCGGCCGTGGTGAGGCGTCCCAGAGCACGGGAGGCTGAGCAGGGTGGGACCCACGGAGCTGCTCTCCTCCGTGGGTCTCGGCTGGTAGGGGACCCGCAGCCTGCTCTCCACCCACCGCGCGTCTCATGGGGACTCCGCCTCCTTTGCGCCTTTCAGATGACATCTCATGGAGAAGACTCACGCCCCCCCCCCCCCCGGGCGCCTTCCCGAGTCCTGACAAGGCACAGCCCGCGGGGTGAGGCTCGGGCACCTGGGCAGTGGTGGCCTCTTTCTGGACGCGAGTCCGCTTTGGTCTGCTTGGGAGGCAGCTGACAGCTCGGGGCTCTGAGGAACAGGCTGCTGCGACCCCTGCCCGCGTCCCTGGTGGCGGGTTCTCACCTTGCTTGGGGAGAGCGCTTGCCCTGGGGTCTGCTCCGGGACGTTGGCACTGGGGACAGCCAGCCCTCCGCATGTGTGGGGATGGGCACATGGTCCCCGTCTCTCCACTCCTGCCTGTCCCTCTGCACCTGAACCTCCGCCTTTCCCCCAGCTCACGCCTTGCTCTGCCCTGTGGGGTCCCTGGTGGGGCAGCGTGGGGTCTGTCCCTCGGTGTGGCTCTGCAGGGCCCTCTCTGTTTGAGATGCTTCTTTTCCTCCTTCCCTCCTGTTACATGCCAGTTGATTTCTGTAGAATCTTTGTTTCACTGATCTGTTGAGATTTCAGCTCCTCCTCTCTTCGTCCTGTTTCAGGGCTTGCTCAAGGAATCGCCACGCACACACCACACCACAGGCTGCTTAGAGACCTGTGTACCCCAAAAATGTGCACAGACACTATGTCATCCAGAAAACTCTAAAAACGTGTGCAGGGATAGAGAAGTTGACGACCCTGATTCAATCATCACACTCCATAGTTGTTATTGAATGGTCATCCTGTGGCCCCTAAATGTGTATAATTAAAATCGTGATAAAAATCAAACATCAACGCTGAGGATGGAGACAGCCACTAGTGGGAGCAGATTGGGTGAGCACAGGGACCTGGGACCTGGAGGGTGACTGACATGCCAATCGGTGTCACCACTGGCTGACGGGATACGCAGACGTTCTGCCCTGAATGGCCACAGCTGGCCTACCGACCCTGCCTGCCCGTCAGTCCACCCAGACTTTAAGAAGCAGTGGGCCAGCGGGCGCAGGGCCCAGCACGCCTGCTGCCCTGGCCACGCCTTTGAAGGGTTCTGTCCAATGGCTTCTTTTTTCTAAATCCACTCTTGCTCTGGGAACATTGGATTTGGAGATGAGTTCTCGGGAGTGATGGGGTGAGGCTCTGGCCCATACTGCTGCGCAGGTGGGGACCTGGGGTCCTGGGAGGCCACCGCAGGACCTGGATGCCACTGTCCTCTGTGACGGGGTCACCTGGAGTTAAGTCCGGCTGGGGAATCTTGGGGAGCTCCCCCGAGTGGAGGAAGCCCGCACCATGGCCTCGAGAGCAAGAGGCGCGCGCCCAGGTGCCTCCGGGAGCAGCCTCTGCAGGCTGCACAGCCCGCCGCGGCCGCTGTACCCCCGAGGAAGGAGCCGCACTCACGGCCCGGGGCTGCCTGTGCTGCCGGCTCCTCACAGCTGCGCCTGGGTGCTCCGGGGCCACAGTCCGTCCCAGCAGCAGCTGTCCACTCGCCCTCACAGCGAGGATGACACAGAGGGCTGCCCGCGTGGGACACGTGCCTCGGGCAGGAGGGCCCACGTTCCGGGCCAGCCAGGGAGGGTTAGCAAGACCCCGCCCTCAAACGGAAACTAGAAGTGGCTGGGGGGTGGCTTGGTGGAGGACTCCGGGTTCGATCCCCAGCACCAAAACACAAGCCCGAGGATCTTGGTGGTGCCAGGCCCTGACCAGCCCACTCCTCCCTCTGCCAAGCCCTCACCCCTCCACGCCTCAGTGTCCCTGATGCCTTCTGCCCTGGGCGTGTCGAGGACTTGGTGGCTGTGGTGGAGGCTGAGCCTCAGCCGGGGGAGGCTGACACTGTCCTCCTCAGAAGTAGCCTCCTTCCCCATGTCCAAGAGCCGGGGTTGGGCATGGTGGGGGTACGCACGGTTGTTCAGGGGCTGCCTTGTATGTGACTGAGCCTGTGTCCCTGAGGTCACCGGTGAGGAGGTGGCCCCACCAGCACTGGGACCTCAGCCTCTGGACAGACCCTGCCAGGCTGCCACCAGGCCACCTGCCGTCCTGGGGGGGCAGGAATGAGAGGCACGTGCTCAAGCCCCCTCCCCATCCCATGGGGTGCACTGGCCTGAGGCGAGGCTTGGGGGGATGAAGGTGGAGCCTGAGCGTCCATGCCCCAAGCCACGTGTCCCCAGGTGAGTCTGGACCCCCAGGTCCTTTGACCCTCCTCTGCTCATGCCCAGATTGCGGGTGACAGCTGTCTGCCCAGGGTCGGAGAGGGCCAAGGAGCCGTCACACTGAACGCTCGGAGGTGCCAGGCGTGGCCTAGCTGCTGCCGGGCCCTCGACTGGGCCGCTAGAACTCTGAGTGTCAGCATCATGAGGGCTCTCGTCGCCGTGGTAACGCATCAGCGGGAGGTCGGCCCCCTCGGGAACTGCGGGGCGTCCTCAGGGAAGGGACGGTGTGGCCCAGCTGACTGGCCCCGCGGGGCTGTGGCCTGGTCTCAGGGAAGGGGCCGGGTGGCCCAGCTGACCGGCCCTGCGGGGCTGTGACCTGGTCTCAGGGAAGGGGCGGGGTGGCCCAGCTGACCGGCCCTGCGGGGCTGTGACCTGGTCTCAGGGAAGGGGCGGGGTGGCCCAGCTGACCAGCCCTGCGGGGCTGTGGCCTGGTCTCAGGGAAGGGGCCGGGTGGCCTAGCTGACCGGCCCTGCGGGGCTGTGGCCTGGTCTCAGGGAAGGGGCCGGGTGGCCCAGCTGACCGGCCCCGCGGGGCTGTGGCCCTGGCAGGTGCGTCAGTAACCAGGTCACGTTACTGTGGTCTGTCAGAGCATTGGAAACACTGCAGCTGTGCCTGGAAGGGGACACTAGGGTCTGCTAGGACCTACAGAGGAAACAAGGAAGGCTGCCCAGCACGGCTTGGGCACGGTGATTACGTGACGAGGTCGTCACTAACACCAGCACTCCGACTGAGAGTGGATTGGAATGAACCTAGGGGCAGTGCCCGCAGTACTTGCTCACTGAAACTCTGTGGTGTGCAGGTGGTGGGGGTGCAGGCGGCTGCTCTGCTGCCAGCGCCTGCCTGGCCCGACTCTGGCCTCGGCCCAGGAGGCTCACCTCAAGGCACGTGGGGACCAGTGTGTGTCGGGTGGGAAGCAGAAGGGCACATGCTGCACTTTGTGATTTGTGTTCCTTCCTCCTGAGACCTGGGGAGGAAATATATGGGCAACTCCGACACCTCCTACCACGAAGGTGTCCTCGTGACAGCAGGCTGAAAACCCTGCCTGTGGAGTCCTCCCCAGCCCTGTCCTCTGAAATCCTGAACAGCCTCAGGGCTGGGTTTGCTCCGGGCCCCGGGCCCCCGAGATGCATGCTGGGGCACCTGCAGGCTCCGTGGGGCGGGGCCAACACTGCCCTCTCTGGGCCCCCCGGGCCCCCGAGATGCATGCTGGGGCACCTGCAGGCTCCGTGGGGCAGGGCCAACACTGCCCTCTCTGGGCCCCCCGGGTCCCCGAGATGCATGCTGGGGCACCTGCAGGCTCCGTGGGGCGGGGCCAACACTGCCCTCTCCGGGCCCCCGGGTCCCCGAGATGCGTGCTGGGGCACCTGCAGGCTCCGCGGGGCGGGGCCAACACTGCCCTCTCTGGGCCCCCCGGGCCCCCGAGATGCATGCTGGGGCACCTGCAGGCTCCGCGGGGCGGGGCCAACACTGCCCTCTCCGGGTCCCCGAGATGCATGCTGGGGCACCTGCAGGCTCCGCGGGGCGGGGCCAACACTGCCCTCTCTGGGCTCCCCCGGCCCCCCGAGATGCATGCTGGGGCACCTGCAGGCTCCGTGGGGCGGGGCCAACACTGCCTTCTCCGGGTCCCCGAGATGCATGCTGGGGCACCTGCAGGCTCCGCGGGGCGGGGCCAACACTGCCCTCTCCGGGCCCCCGGGCCCCCGAGATGCATGCTGGGGCACCTGCAGGCTCCGCGGGGCGGGGCCAACACTGCCCTCTCTGCAGCGCAGGGCTGACGTCTCCCAGAGGCAGCCCCCCCTGCCCACTAGGAGTGGCCCCACTTCTGCAGATACATAATGGTTTCCGGCCCTCTCCCCTTAGGACCTGTGTGTGCCTTTCAGAGGCCTCGACGGGTCACACCCACTTCTGCCCTGTGCTAGCGTAGGACCGGGGTGGCACCAGAGCCCCCTGCCTGCTCCCTGCGGTGCCCGAGCTCCATGGCCGGACAGCGAGGTCCCTGAGGCACCACCCTGCGAGCCCCTGCCCAGAGAGCAGCTCTGGGCTGACGGGAGGAGAGCCGGGAGAGCCAGGGGGGTCGGGACCCACTTAGAAGAGGCCAGGATTACTCACCTGGCCACCAGGGTCCTGTTAGCTGTGGCCGTACAATTGAGTGACGCAGTCTAAGAGGCCTGGCTGAGGCCAGAGACAGTGGTCACCGAATCTCAGACCCTTTGAGCACATGTCACTCCACAGCCCGAGACATGTCCCCAGCTGCCTTGGAGCTGTCGGGAGGCTCTGGGCACACAGAGCAGTGGGTTCTGTGCGAACCAGAGGATACCAGCTCCACAGAGCTCTGGCTTAGCCAGGGCCATTGTCACCTTCGGGGGCCCTCGTGGGGCAAACCGCTGGACTCCACTAATGAGACTCTTCTCTTCTCTCTAGGTAAGTCACTTGCTGCTCAGCTGGACACAGGGGACCTTGTACCTGCCTGTTGTGCCTCCCAGACTGTGTCCCTGGCTCCCCGAGGATGCCTGAGGAAGACCCCGTGTAGAGTAAGAGGCCCTGGGGGCCCGTCGGGGGCCCTCGTGGGACGTCGGTCACGTCTTCCCAGCCTGGGGTGGCACTGCTTGACCTATCTTGGTGCGACTTGTGCCAGTGGAGGGGGACCACGTGGCCAAGCCGTGCGGCAGGGAAGGGGCAGTGGGTGGGCTCCGCCCCCCTGGACCAGGGTAGGGAGCCCGGAGCCCGACGCAGCCGCTCCCCAGGCCCGGGAGGGGGGCACGGCCTCCACCCGAGCTCCCAGCCGTGCCCCTGCGGGACGCCTTCCGCGTCAGCGCCCGCAGGTGCGGTCCCCGTCCTGAGGGTAGCAGGGGTGGCACCTCCGCCCCACCCCTGCCCTCGGGGAGTCTGGCTTCCCTCCCAAGGTCGTCGGAGCTGGTTCCTCACCAGGCCGAGGTGGTTCTTTGGTTTGTGGCCATGAGTCCAAAAGTGGTTCTGGTCAAAGAAAAGCGTGTAAAGCGTGGAGTGGGAGATTCTCGCCCGCGGCTGAGAGGCAGTGGGACTCGCCGCGACGGTGACTGTGGGGTCACGAAGCTCCCCGTGCTCACCGAGGTGAGAGCGACCTGTGGCACTGTCCCGGCGTGACTGTCACTCGGCGCTCGCCCTTTCTCAGTGTCCTCTGGAGGAGCAGTGCAGCGCGGGGCCAGCTCAGGGTCGGGCGCAGGTGTGTGGCGATGTTGGGGTGGCTCGGCGCCCGCCGGCCCCCAATCTCATGGGGGGACGCAGGCGTGTCAGAGGCCGTTGTCATGGGGACTTCAGTGAGCACTGGAGCTGGGGGCTCTGCACAGGGCTCAGGACAGCGGGGTGTGAGGAGCCACCCTCTGGGGCACTGGCCTGCTCTGGTGACCACCCGCCTGCAGTCCTGTGCCAGCAGGCTCATGGGCACCGTGGGCATGATCTGCGTCACCCAAGAGGTGTGTCTGTCCTCAGGTGACCAGGGCTTCTGCCTTCGGACCCTGCGCGTGTGGCTGGCCCTGGAGGAGAGAGACCAGCGTGAGCCGGTCATCGAGAATGCCCGGTCCTGGCCTGGCTTCTGTGGCGGCTCCGCCTCCCGTGCCCTCTGACTGCTTGCACGGGGTGCGCTGGGCCTCCCGCTGCCTTCTCTGGACTGGGAGGACCTGGCTGTGCCCTGGCGAGCGGTCACGACGCCTGTGCTGGGATGGGACCTCGCTGTCGCAGATGTCTGGGCGGAGGCTCAGTGCCCCAGGCAGCATCCTGCAAGTGTGGCTCGCAGGGGCAGGACCATGCCAGGGCTGGACCGCGCCGCGGCTGGTGCCCAAGCTCCCGGGAAGCCTGTCTTTCTGTTGCGGAGGCTGGCTCCATGCAGCAGGGCCCTCTCAAAAGGACCCAGTTATATATTCAAACTTTACGCCCGGTGCTTCCCCAAGGCCCCAGGGACGCCTCCCTCCTCAAGATGATGCCCCGGGTTGGTCCTTAGACAGGCTGAAACAGATTTGCTGGTGGGTCAGCTGTGGTGACATCTGGGCCTCCTTGCCTCAGTTCAGGGGCTCTCGGCCAGATGGAGGTGGCCTGGGGACACTGGGCAACCCGGGGGTATTTTGGATGTCACGAGTCCAGGTGGTGCCTCGGCTCACTGTGCCTGCCAGTCAAGGACGCCAGTGGCTCCGTGCCCCGCGGTGCACAGAGCAGCTCCCCGCAAAGCCTTGTCCTCCCCAGGCACCAGGGGGTGGACACTGAGGGCCTGGGTCACGTGGCAACGGACACCTCTGCAAGCGCAGGTACCAGTGAGCGTGGGCGGCAGGTGGGCGGTTAGCATGAGGGGTGGAGCAGGGGGCACTCGGCACCCTCGTTCCCCAGGTCCTTTGTCCCGCCCCCCCCCCCGTGCCTGGGGTTCTGCCCTCACTTTGCAGATGGGGAACTGAGGCCCAGATGGGGTGGCAGCTGCCCAAGACCCCCCCTGGCACAACCAGGCTGCTTCACTCTCCCGTGCTCTTCACCCTGACAGGAGTGGGGCCACTAGGAGGGGCCCAGTGCAGACGCAGCCCCTCCTGCCAAGTGCACGCACTCCTGCACCCCCCTTCTAGGAGGTGCTCAGAGGACAGGCTCCGACCCCCCTCAGACAGCTGGCTCGCCCCGGGCAGGCCCACCGTGGAGGCCGCGGCACGGTGCCCAGGCCCTGTGCAGATCTGACTGGCGGCCTAATTGGTATCAGAAGCACAATCATGTTGATTGCTCCCACGTCTCTGGGTGGTGACACCCCCTTGATCTCGGCAGTGGCGGCGAGAACAGAGGCTCAGGCTCAGACCCGCACGGTGCGCTCGGCCTCTCCCAGTTCCTCCCCAGGGCTGGGTGCGTAAGTGTCTGATTTAATGGGGAACGAGATGAGACCACAGAGGCAGGCCCCTGCGCCCGCGTGGGGCGGGCGCCCTCCCTGCGTCCCGACTCCCTCCTTGACATCTTGCTTAAGACGCGGCTCCAGGCTGTCTCTCTTGTGGAAATCCTTCTTAAATCTACATCTGCTTTTGCCCACGTGGTGGCAGGCAGGCGGGCGTGAGGCCTGTGGCGGTTCCACTCAGGGACGGTCCCTGCAGGGCGGAGCAAGGCGGTAGCTGCAGAGAGCTGGATGCAGACAAGAGCAGGAAGGTGCGGAGCTGTGGCCAGCCACGGCCCCGACAGGCACTGACCAGGCTGCCCACAGGCACCCACAAGGCTCCTCCAGGGCTGAGCCGGGGCTCCCAGGTAGCACATGGGCAGTCAGCAGAGATGGGTGCAAAGTCCAGGCAGTGGGCAGCCCCGCGGGACTGCCTCCCATCTGCTCCCAGGGTCCCCAGGAGAGAAGCCAGCACAGGAGCAGGGAGCCTGGCCCTTGGCTTTGGGCTGTGACAGTGAGGCCAAGTGTGCCTTGTCGTCGGCTGTGCCTCCCCGTGGTGCCTGGGCAGGGGCGGGGGTCTGTGCGGGGAGTCCCGCGGCCATTTCTATTCTCTGCAAGGCTGACACTGGGCATCGTGCCTAGCTCACAGTAGGTGCTCAGGGCATGCTGCTGGGAAAAGAAAGGGTAGGAAGGGGTGGGGTCTCCATCCCAAGGAGCTGGGGTCTGCGTGTTGCAGGAACCCTGTCCTCACACCTGCGTGTGCTGAGGCCAATAGCCGGCTCCAGGCACAGCAGGCCCACAGTGTCCCCATAGGTGCTAGGTCTCCCCTGCTCGTGGGCACGGGACATGCTTTTGCGAGGTTGAGAAAGAATCGGGTCCATAGACGACGGCCCAGCCCGTCAGAGCCGAGGGAGGCATCAAGACGTGCCGCTGGGACTAGAGAAACGCCACCGCAGCCGCTGCGCGTGCTGAGGGCCACACGCTCATGCAGAGCTGGGGGCTCTGTGGTCCGTGCTGTCACGTGGCTGATCCGCAGCCCGGAGCCAAGTGAGTCTGTTCTGGCTTGAGGAGGCCGAGCACACACTCCTGGAACAGGCCAAGCCTGCGGGCAGGGCTCTGTCCAGCCGAGCCCAGGGGCCCAGCTGAGTGTCCTGGGTGCCTGCAGCAGGACGGTGGGAGCCAGTGCCCTGGGCGCGCCCGCATGTGCGAGCTCACATGGAGCCGGCCGTCCGCAGCGCGGGCCACTAAACACGTCACGTTGTGTCTATATTCTTGTTTATCTTTTTCCCTTAGAAAGAAATAAAGCCCCATTTTACTAACATGAGAGTCAGGCTGAATTGCATCTGAGAACTAATCCAGTACACATTTATGTGACACCTACTGGGTGCAGATAGTTCTGATGGGAAACAAGTGTGAGTCTGCCTGTGGCACTGAGGAGAGAGAACCGGACAGTCCCCTCCAGCACAAGGGTGACCTCGATGCTGTGGTCGTAGCCGCTGGCTAGGCCTCCTGCGGGTCCCAGGGAGGGCCCTGATGCGGTCCTGCTCTCCCCACTTCCCCTGGGTGGGAAATGGGGGTGGAAATGGTCCTGAGGAGCCTGGCCCCCTGGACTTCAGGGAAGGGTCAGAAGAGCTGGCCTCGGGCAGAGGCTACGTACGCCCGGCCCCTGCAGGCCTCCCTGCTCCAGGAAGACACCACGTCAAGAGTCTGAGTAGTTTGCTTTTCCCAGTGAGCGGGCAACGTGTTGTTGTGGGTTTTGGATGAATGTGTTTCTCAACTCAGATGAAACAACTAAAAATAAACACAGGCGCGTGCGCACACCACAGACACTTACCAATATATACGTTTTCTCCAAAGGTAATTTCTCCAAAAGCCAGAATAGCTTTTGGTACCACATCTAATTAGGAGGTTGCAGAGCCAGGCAGAGCCATCTTGATGGTAATAACTGGCTTCAGACAATGTGGTGATAAATCAGCTCCCTCGGCACCCATTGCGTAAGTAGATTCAGTGTATTTTTAGTTCTTGTTTGAAGCCAGGAATCCAAATGGAGATGGAGGGCTTTCAGCGAGCGCAAGACTGAGGGCAAGACCAGCCCGCCATGCATGGCGTAGCAGCTCCGCCCAGACGTGGGCTGCACAGGCCGAGGAAGAGGCAGGCAGAAGGTGGGAGGCCACTGCCCTGGCCTCAGGGCTGCGGTTCCAGCAGGGAGGTGGCCTGGACACGGGCCACTGTGGCCACAAGCTGGCAGCCATGAGACTCACCATGCAGAGAATGGAGCGTGATTTGCACTGGGAGACTTGGTGGCCCGTGTGGCATCTGTACCAGTCTCTAGTCCTGCTGGGACAGTATTGGACAGCATGTACTCTGGGGGCCACTTGGGCCACTCTCCAGGAGGCCAGTTGGGCCTCCTCTGCAGTGAGCGGATTGGAATGGTGGCCTTGTGGACTCAGACAGTTGTCCCTTAGGCTGACCCTGGCTGGCCCAGAGGCCTCTACCAGAATGATGGTAGCCAGGTGCTCTACAAGGAGGGCTTCCAGCGTGGTTGGCACGCGTCTCAGGGGTGGGGAGAGCTGGGTTCCAGCCCGCCCACCCCTCCCCCACGGCATGGCCTCTGAGCTCTCAGGACAGGAGCCTCACTCCCCGCGCCTGCCCTCCTGCTGCTGGCACGTGCCCACCACCTGCACCAGAATAGGGGCCACCCCTCGTGCCCACCTTTGGAGGAGGGATGGGATCACCCACTCACCCGCACCCTTGCAGGCAGTAGGCTGAGGCACAAGGACCACGGTGTCCCTGCAGCAGCAAGGCCAACTGCTGTTGGGCTCCTCGGGAAGACCAGGTGTGCGGGGTTGATGGACAGGACTTGGTCTCTGAGCAGTGCCTACGTAGACTTTGGCCCTCAGAACCCTCACCAGCCAGGTCCCCACTGTGCCTGGAGTTGTGACACAGGACCTGTGATTCCCAGATAGTGCCCTGGGGCCTAGTGGCAGGTGGCTTACAAGCTGGAGCAGGCTTTGGAGCTGGGGAGGTCCTGGAAGTGGAGGAGAGGCTGAAAGGCAGAGGCTGCTGAGGCCACGTGGGCAGGTGGGCAGGGAGCAGGACTGAGGCAGGGAAGGACGCGGCGCCCATCCCCAGGGGTGAGGAGCAGGCAGCCCCTCCTGCAGCTGGTCCCCTGGGGTGCCGTGGGTCACGTGGAGGGGTAGGCGGGAGCAGAGCAGGGACGGGGCGGGGACTTTCCATATGGCAAAAGTTCTCCGTAGGCTCGACTGTGGACTTTGCCACGCTGGGTCCACGCCCTGTGGACGTCATTATCAGTGTCAGCTGCTTGTCTTCAGCCTGCAGGGTTGGCCCAGGGAAGCCCGTAGCCCTGCCGGTACTTTCCAGGCTGGTGTGATTCATTAAGGTTGCTTGAAAACCTCATCAGAACGAGCTTCAACCCAGAAATTTAGGGATTTGAAATGCGCCGGCATCTTTATTTTGGGGTGCACCCTTTGAGTCATGCCTAGGAAAGGACAGACCAGGGAGTGGCCATGTGTCCTATCACCAGAGGGCTGTGGCTCTGTTCCGAGGTTTCGATGTGTCCTGGAACAGCCCCACCCTGGGACAAGGGAGTCTGTGGACCTGAGGTGGCCTGCCCCTCCCTCTAGCTTCCACCAAAGACGCCATGGGCCCTTTTGTGACCTGAAAGTCACTTTGCCAGCCAAGCCCACGACTCCCTGTGAAGAAGAGACTCGTCCTGCATGGAAGTCCACTGC
Organism: Tamias sibiricus; assembly: GCA_025594165.1. NCBI lineage: Eukaryota > Metazoa > Chordata > Mammalia > Rodentia > Sciuridae > Tamias > Tamias sibiricus. The sequence goes on from CM046659.1 coordinate 206,397,251, forward strand.
TGCCTGCCATCTGAGGAGTGGCCTTGGGCGCTGGGCGCTGGGCGCTGGGCGCCGCCCTCCACCTGGGTTGCTCCCTGTTTCAGTGTGACTGTCTGTAGCGGGGCTGTTTGGGGGTTACGTGCATGATGAAGGTAGCGCAGAGATGCGTCCTGAGTGACTTCAGGGAAGGCGGAAGGCACCAGCAGGGCCATGCTGGGTTACCAGAGCAGCAGGAGGTCAGCTCTCTGGGCAGCCACCTACCCCTGCGCCTGCCGGGGCCTGTGCAGTCACCACCTGGACCTAGAAATCCACGCCCCGAGTGGCTGGCCCGAAAGACACTTAGGTCTTCTTGCCGTCCCCCAGACTCCCTGTCTTGTGGCCTGCTCGGAGTCCCCGTCTCCTTCACTGACATGGAGAGCTCACTCAGAAAGCCAGCCGCCCAGAAAGCAGGTGCCCTCCCTGCCCCGAGGCCGGGTTCCCAAGAGGCTGGTCTCCCCCGACCAGCACTGGGGCTGCATGACTTGCCATTACGATGATTAGGGCTGCTGAGAAATGTGTTCGTGAATCACAAAATTAGCCTGTGCTTGCGGCAAGTGTAGCTGTTTTGTAGATGGAGAAAGAAGGACAGAGAAGGTACCAGTGCCTGGCCAGTGTCCGGCAGATGCTGGACAGCTCTGAGCATCTGCATCAGAAAAGGACAGTCCCTGGGAAACAGCCGTCCTGGCTGCCGTCCTCCTCCACCCTCAGTGCTGACCTCTGACCCTGAGGACACTGGTAAGCTGAATTGTGCAGTTGGCTCTCCATGGCTGTGCTGTAGAATGAATATCTGGAAAATCCCTGCATTCCTGGGGAGATGCCCACAGAGCAGCTCTACCTGTCCTGACCACAGTGACACCCCAGCAGATCTGGACCACCAGGGCCCCACATCTCACTGTTGCAAAGGTGGTCATCAAGGCCCCTGCATGCCCAGGTTGTGGGCGAGGCCTCTGTCTCTTGATGACCACAGTCATAAATCAGGGCCAGGCTCCTGACCTGCAGCCGGGAAGCTGGCCACCCAGCGTATCGGCCTGCAGAGGTGGCCACTCTAACCAGCACCCGGGCTTCCTGTTCCCTTGCACGGGGGCATGAACTGAGCCGTGCCTGGGTGTTCACAGGTGTGCGCGTACCTGTGCTCTTCAGAGAGGAGGCCCCAGGAGCTTTGTAGCCAGGCCTGCAGAGGGCCTGCCGCTTGGGGGAAGTGAGCCCTGGACATGTGAACTGACCCTCCCTGAGCTACCTGTGCCCGCCTGTGGTAAGCCTCACGCTGTCTGAGGCCTGGAAGAACGGAGGCTGGATAGGAGGCTGCTAAAGCCTTGTGCTCACTGGGACGAGCGCTCCAAGGTGGGCGCGTGGAAGACTGAAAGTAGGTCAGGAGAGAAGAGCCTGGAGAAGGCATTTCAGGAGCGCTCACTTAAAGACGTTCCAACGTGGCTTCCGAACATGCTCCAACAGCCCAGAGCGGCCACTGAGGGACGCCCTATGCCCCCGGTGCAGCCTGCGAGCTGGGCAGGGCTTCAGCGGGGCCGCGGGCGACAGGCGCTCGCTCACCGCAGGTGCAGCCTGCTCGCTCTCCTGGAGGCCCGTGGCCGTGCCCGTGGGGCATGGATTCCTGCAGAAGGGCTTCTCGGTGGCTTGCTGGCTGGATTTGTTTTGGCAAATGGCAAGTCCAGCCCATCAGAGCCAATTTCTTCATAACAGGATCAGAATGCCTGTTAAGGTTTTCTTGTTTTCCATTTGTAAAGGATACATGCCCTCCAATTACAAAGCCCCTGCAGAAGCCACCCACCGGTCAGCACAGCCACCTCTGAAGCCGAGGATGCTGGCCCCAGGTGTCACTTCTCTGTTTCCAGGCAGCGGCGACCTGGCTGGGGCAGCAGCGGCCCAGAGCTCTCGCTGTTCCTGCCGCCAAGCCTTCACCCTGTGACCGCGTGGGAGGAGTGCAGCTCGGGTGGTGGGCAGGAAGCAGCCTGGGTCTGTGGGTGACTGACGGGGTGGGAGGCGTGGCACTGTCCTGGAGAACCGTCTCTGCACCGCAGTTTCGCACCAGGATGCCCGTTCTAGCCGTGGAGGGCCTGGCACGGCTGAAGAGCTCTCCAGGCTCACCCCGTTCCAGAGTCACACAGCCCTGCAGGCCGTGCCCTCGCCACCCACCCCGATCCACAGGGAGGACAAGGTGGCCCTCGTAGCTCATGGTCAAGGGTGAGCTGGGCTGGGGCCCTGGGGGCCTGGGTGTTCTGCACACGATGCGGACCTTCCACCACTGTGACTGACGCACATCGTGTCTCTGGAACTCACCGGTTTTCTTTTCTTTCAAAGCAATTTTAAAGTAACTGACAACCATGGCCTGTGTGCCAGCGTGGTCCCAGCAGGCTGCAGTTGCGTTGGGCCGCGCCCCTTGGAAAGCAGGCTGCCTGTCCTGCTCATGCCCATGACACTCTAGGCTTGTGGCCCAGCCCTGACTCTCTGCTGGCCTCTGTCCTTGCCCTCATCACTGGGCCGTGAAAGGGCTGCGTATTACCTGGCCTTGGGGTTGGCAGGTAATATATGGACATGACCCTCCACGGAGGAGTTGAATTGAGGGCCATGGATTTATTTTGCTTTGGGGAATACGGATGGAATTTCAGCCCAAATATTCATTATCTTGGGCGCAGCTCTGGAACTATGGTCAGGAGGGTTCTGAGGATCATAAGTGTGTTTTCCTGGGTGGTGGCAGAGGATGCTGGCAGCAGCATGGGAAAACAGGAGGGCTTGGAGGGCAAGTGGGCCTTCACCACCCCACAGCCCCGACCTCGGGCCAGGAGTCAGTGGGCAGAGCTGGCCCCTCGTCTGGGCCTTCACCACCCCACAGCCCCGACCTCGGGCCAGGAGTCAGTGGGCAGAGCTGGCCCCTCGTCTGGGCCTTCACCACCCCACAGCCCCGACCTCGGGCCAGGAGTCAGTGGGCAGAGCTGGCCCCTCGTCTGGGCCTTCACCACCCCACAGCCCCGACCTCGGGCCAGGAGTCAGTGGGCAGAGCTGGCCCCTCGTCTGGGCCTTCACCACCCCACAGCCCCGACCTCGGGCCAGGAGTCAGTGGGCAGAGCTGGCCCCTCGTCTGGGCCTTCACCACCCCACAGCCCCGACCTCGGGCCAGGAGTCAGTGGGCAGAGCTGGCCCCTCGTCTGGAGCCAGGGCGCCCATTCTCCTAGCTTCTGCCAAAGCATCTGTTCGTGATCGTGTCGAAAGGAAAAGGAAACTGAGGTGCGGCTGCCGCTGAGGACAAAGCCGTCTCACTGCCCGCTGGGCAAAGGGCAGGCAGGCGCTAAGGTATCCGTGTGGCCCAGGGCCGTGCGGGCCCCTGTGCCCTGTCCCGCAGGAGTCCCCTGTTCCTCACCCCTCGTAGCGGAGCCTGGGAACCCTGATGAGCTCAAGTGGGTGCAGAGGGCTTGGAGGGACACTGCTGTCCCGGAAGACCACACGTGGCCCCGGAGCACGCGGCTGGTGAGCTCTGTCCAGAGCAGACAGAAGGGAAGACCCCGCATCCCCACAGCGGCCGGAGAGGGCAGGGGGCCTTCTCCCTTCCCGTCCGAGCTACGCAGGCTGTCTGTCAGGAGCCGGGCCTGCCAGGGGTCTGTCCTTCATAAAAGTGGACTTGAGCGTGGGGCCACCAGGTTGAAGGTCACTCTGCAGGAAAACCCCTGGGGCTGGATTCTGGGCTGAGCACTGCTGTGGTCCTCCCAGGGTGGCACTGCCCCTCTTCAGCCAGGACCTGAAGCAGACCCCTGAGCACAGCCACCAGCAAGACGACGGAGTGCCTCTGGCCGTGTCTCCTGGACAGAACCTGTCCTGCGGCCCACTCACTGCCGCCTCAGCCTGGCTGTCCCCACAGGCTGCCTGCCCCTCTGGCGTCCCTCCAGCGGCTCCTGGGCTACCTCCAGAGCCCCCAGCCCTGGCCAGCCAAGCTCCAGCCCCTGCCACGGGTCGGGGCTCAACGCCCCAGCCAACCTGCCACGCCAGGCCAGAGTGGGACGCGGTCCCCTCTCAGCCAGAGCTGCGCAGGGGTCTGTCCCCGAGACAAGTGAAACGGGGCAGCCCCGGACCTGCACACGCTAACAGGAGCGGCCCGTGAGCGCCCCACCCTCGGCCTGTGTCCACCAAACTGTGTGTCACCAGTGACAGACAGGGAGCAACACACCCGTCAAGGGCACAGCATGACCCGTGCTCGTCTTCCGGACGTGACCGGACAGGGTGGCAGCCTCTGCTCATGGAGGGGAGCTGAGGCCGGCGGACCCCGCGCCTCGGGCAGTCTGGCGGCAGCTCTGTGCACCTGCTGCCTTCACGCTGCACCCAAGCCGTGTCCCCAGGCACAGCCTGGTGGGGAGCAGCGTGCAGGTCCAGCCTGGCGGAGGGCGGGCGTGCAGGTCCAGCCTGGCGGAGGGCGGGCGTGCAGGTCCAGCCTGGCGGAGGGGCGGGCGTGCAGGTCCAGCCTGGGGGAGGGGCGGGGGCGTGCAGGTCCAGCCTGGGGGAGGGCGGCGTGCAGGTCCAGCCTGGCGGAGGGCGGGCGTGCAGGTCCAGCCTGGGGGAGGGCGGGCGTGCAGGTCCAGCCTGGGGGAGGGCGGGCGTGCAGGTCCAGCCTGGCGGAGGGCGGGCGTGCAGGTCCAGCCTGGGGGGAGGGCGGCGTGCAGGTCCAGCCTGGGGGAGGGCGGGCGTGCAGGTCCAGCCTGGGGGAGGGCGGGCGTGCAGGTCCAGCCTGGGGGAGGGCGGGCGTGCAGGTCCAGCCTGGGGGAGGGCGGCGTGCAGGTCCAGCCTGGCGGAGGGCGGGCGTGCAGGTCCAGCCTGGCGGAGGGCGGGCGTGCAGGTCCAGCCTGGGGGAGGGCGGCGTGCAGGTCCAGCCTGGCGGAGGGCGGGCGTGCAGGTCCAGCCTGGGGGAGGGCGGGCGTGCAGGTCCAGCCTGGGGGAGGGCGGGCGTGCAGGTCCAGCCTGGGGGAGGGCGGCGTGCAGGTCCAGCCTGGGGGAGGGCGGGCGTGCAGGTCCAGCCTGGGGGAGGGCGGGCGTGCAGGTCCAGCCTGGGGGAGGGCGGGCGTGCAGGTCCAGCCTGGGGGAGGGCGGGCGTGCAGGTCCAGCCTGGGGGAGGGCGGCGTGCAGGTCCAGCCTGGCGGAGGGCGGGCGTGCAGGTCCAGCCTGGGGGAGGGCGGCGTGCAGGTCCAGCCTGGGGGAGGGCGGCGTGCAGGTCGTTGGCAGGGAGCCCAGCAACAGCTATTTTAAAGGAAGACACCAGCCCCGGGCAGCCGGGGTGGCCACAGCGACGCAGGGCTGCTGGGTGAAGTGGCCTCTCTGAGAGGCTTCGCTGAAATAGCAGGTGGCCGTTCCCAGGTCAGAGCGAGGCTCCGCCCTGCCGGCACCTTTGGAGGAGGCCGGAGTCACCGTCAGGGCTCCCCATGCTGGAGGCGAGCCCCCCACAGCCTCTGGTGGGGCTGCGCACCCTCCAGCTCCCTCCAGAAGGGCTGTGCTTGTAGCTGGGACGGAAAAGTGCACACTCACCAGTTACACAGTGGGTCTGCAGGGACAGCTGCCCGTGTGGCCAGGACGCGGAGCCCCCACCAAGACTACCCCAGCCCCTCCCGGGGAGCCAGGTCTCTGAACTCTGACCCCATCAGTACTGCTGGTGTTGAATTTCAGACAAACGGATTCTTTGCTATCTGGCTTCTTGACCAGACGTGCTCTGTGGCCTGTGCACAGCCACATGGCTGTAGGTGGTCACTGTGTGTCTAGAGACCTCCCCGCCTGCTGCTGGGCACTGGAGAAATGTCCGGCGTCCTGCTCTCTGGCCCCAGGGCAGTCTTGGACGTGTAACTTGGTGACCATGAGTTCCTGGCGGTGGAGCCCCTGGGGTGGAAACTGCTGGACAGGGCTGCAGAGCCCCCCGGCTCACTGTCCCACAGGGCCATGGCTTCGCGTTGGCAAGTGGCTTAGCCCGTGGCTAAGCGAGGACTCTGCACTCGCTGCAGAGAGGAGCCCAGGAGCGTGACCTGCTCAGGACAGAGCCACGCCGTCCCACTTGCTGCTGCTGCCGCCTCGTTAGCCACCGCACGGCTGGTGTTGTGGTTTTCATCCTGCATAACACTGGGGGTCCGGATGGTGCTGTCACTACCGGTCACCTGTGGTCACACCTGTTCCCAATTCCTTCCTCTGCAGATGCACTCACAGCACACGCGTGGCCCGAGCAGAGCCCGGGGCAGGCCTCCTGTGCATGGGCCTCCCTGGGGCGAGGCCATCACTGCTGTGGCCTCGCACAGGAGAGGCCTCCTAACAGGAGAGCTTCCTGCTATCCAGGCTTCCTGACCCCTCCTGAGGCGCCCTCCGCCATCCCCAAGTCAATGCAGCCTTCAGGGACCTGAAGCACTTTTGAGACCCCACAAACGTTCCTGTAGTGGTTGTTGTGGTTTCTGTGCCGTGGGCGTCGAGGTGCCCGCCCTGGGCAGACCCGCTGGTCAGCTCTACCCAGCCTCTTCTCCAGGAGTGGCTCCACCAGTGGCCTGTGCCCCAACCCAGCTGGGCTCAGTCTGCCATCTGCAGAGTGGGTTGGTGACCGTGGCTGGAGAGGGCAGGGTGGCTCAGTGTGCAGTGCAGCCTGGCGCGGGGGCGCGGCCCTGAGTTGGACCCCAGCCCTGCGCACGCACGCACGCGCCTGGGGAACTGCTGCAGGGAGCCCAGGCCCAGCGAGCGCGCGGGCTCCAGAACCACAGCGCTGGGTCCCGTCCCAGGCCACCCAGCACTGTGTGACCTTGGGGAGGTTCCTGAGCCTTTCTGTGCCCCAGCGCCCTCATCTGTAAAGGGGAGGTGACCCTAGCGCCCGCCTCAGGCTGGGCTGCGGTGGGGCCCCCCTGCGTGTCTGTGAGTGCTGGCCCGCTGAGTTGGCGGCCCTTCCTGGGAGCGGGGTGCAGAGCTCGGCACCGTGCCCACGTGCTCGGCTGAAGCGTCTGAGCAGCCTTGAAGGTGCTGCTCCCCCTCCTCCCCATCGGGTCGGGAGTGGAGCCAGCCCAGGGCGGGCACCACAGGCCTCCCGGCCCCAGACCAAGGCTTGGTGGGTCCCTGCACCGCCGAGAGCAGCCGTTGGCTTGGGGAGCCCCAGCCCAGGTGTGAAAATAGGAGCTAGTGGTAGACGGGCAGGGAGGGGGTGGCAGGCGTCCATCTGCTCGCTAGAGAGGGACAGTCTCAGCTGTGGGTGGCTGTGTTGGGGGCCTCCTGGCCACAAAGGGACGTGCCCTCTCTCAAGAGGAAGCTGTGACCTCTGCTCCACCCTCCTCTGCAGGGTGCTGCCTCCCTCCACCACCTCCCCACCAGAGAGGACAGGCTTCTGCCTCTTCCTTGGTGGCATCTGTGACATGGCATGGCAGACGTCTGGCCCCCGTGTGGCTGTGTGCCCTGCAGGGCCAGCACACCCCAGCAGGCCCTCGTGGGGCAGACCCTGACGCAACCTCTGCACGGAGGCTGACCAGCTGGTCTGCTGCTGCTCACTCGAAGGTCTCATGGTCGAGTCCCAGTGAACGTGTGCCCGAGCCTGGGAGCAGCCACCTCCCAGCCCACCCCTGCCCCCGAGCCTCGCCTGCCGCAGGGAGACCGAGGCACCGAGAATCGAGGTCCTCAAACCATAGGGTCAGCAGGACGCGAACCCAGGAGGGCCTCGCTCCTGAGCCCGGCTCGCAGCCACCCCCTGCCTGTTGGACCCAGCTAGGGGTGGCTCCCCGCTGCACCACGCTGGCCCGCCCCCGGCCTGTCCTCGGGCCGCAGGGCTCCTCCTGTGGTGAAGACCCGCTGGTACCGCCCCACCTGTGCTGCAGGGCCAGGAGGTGGCTTGCTCTGTGGCAAGGGTCTCATGGGGATTGGCCTCTTGCCATGTCTTGCCCACCCCCACACCTCTGCCCTCCATGGTCCTCAGGACCAGGGGCCCAGTGTGGCTGTCACCTGACCTCTGTGAGCAAGGGCACCTCTGCCGAGCGGTGGACAGAGATACGAGGGAGCCGGCCAGCCATCTGGGCCAGCCTCCCCCAGCCCCGCCCCTGCCGGCACCGAGGGGGACCTAGGTGGACTCGCTGTCCATCAACTGGGCACACGTAGAGAGGGCTGCACGCCGTGCCCGACACTGAGTGTCGCGTTCATTAGGTCTAATTTGATCTGTTTTAATGTCACATTAAACGAGTCCATCTTGGAATGGAACAGCACCAGTGACATAAATCTGCCACGCGCACAGACTTCTTTATATTAGCTGTTATTTAACTTGGTAAAAGGTAATTCGTTCTTATTAATTGATTCATGTCCCCCTCAGTTAGGAGAGCCGCTGGCCGCTGGCCGCGGGCCACATGCCAGCAGTGCCACCCTCCCACACGCCTGGCTGTGGTGCTGGACCCCTAGCCCTGCCCATGGCCCTGTGGTCCTGGGTCTGCCACGGCGCAGCCCGTCTCCCCCCATGCAGTGGCAGTGCCCCCGGCTGGCTGACGAGCTGCGTCCTGCCACCAGGAGGGCTGGGCCCACCGCGGGGCGGACCCCTGCGCATCCGGCTCTTCCATCGCCATTCCCTTGCCTCTGCCACCCTGCCCACGTCCTCCTCTGAAACCTGCAGTGCCCGTTGTAAAGCTCTTCCTCGAGAGGCCACCACGCTGGGGCAGGGACTGTTCCTGGACCTCAGTGATAAACACCAGGCGAGCCACAGCTGGGCACTCAGGGCCGCAGCAGAAAACGGGTCTCAGGGTATCCTCACAGTCCAGCAAGATGGCTGGCAGGTGGGCGCAGGGCACTGCCCATGTCCTCCTGACACCTGGAGAGGGGACACTGGGCATTGCTGGCTGGGTGATCGTGGATGGCTTTGCTTCTGTCACCCGGAGCTAGGTAGTCCCTGTCACCAGAGGTCCACGACCACTCCTGTGGAACTACGCGCCAGGCTTTTCTTGACTAAATCAGTGGACATGGGAGTGGCTGGCCCCAAGGCAGATTCCTAATGAGGACAGCTGTGGTGGGCATCTTCCATAAAGCCGACCCCTCGGCTGGCGTTGCCAGGTGGAGGGTGTCCCCTGCGCACACTTCACCTGTGCCAAGGAGAAGAAGGCCACATGGCTGGGACACGGCGCTCTGTGGAGCTGCGCCCCTGGTTCAGCACCCCCTCCCAAGGGACAGCTCACGCCTGCTCTGCTAATGCGCAGCGCGTGCCAGCTGCGTTCCCACGCACATGTCACCCCATTGTGGTTGGGACAAATTGTTTTGCACGGTCTTCGTGATGACACTGTGTGTAGTGCTTTAAACTCTTCAAAGCTTTCTCGTATCGTTATGCCATTTAATCCAACTAATTGAACTTGAACTGGCAAAAAGGAAAACACTGATTAAATTAAATACACGACTTTTATGGGGCAGGAGGACGGGAGCAGCTGTGTGGCGGTTGGTTGGTGAGTGTCTGTCTCAAGCATGAGGAGAACGAGTGACAAACGGCCACCCTCCTCCTGCTTCCCGAGACGTACATAAACTTTTTTAAAAAAGAATAGGAAGGAGATTGGATTTGTATTTATGTGAAATGCTTAAGAGGAAACCCCTGTTCATTGTTCTCTTTCTCTTACCCTGCCTCCCGAAAACTATGCTTCTGAGAATTATGTGATGAGATGTTCTCATGAGAACATGGGAGGATAGGAGCTCATGGACACACACACACACACACACACACACACACACGTATGTGCTCTTGTGTGTGGGTGCACAGACGTGCACACGCAGTTCCCACGTGCTCTCGACCCAGGGAGCGCTCTGTCCCCTCCGCCTCCTTGGCAACCCTGTAACATAAAGATGCGCAGGAGGTGGGAGCCAGAAAGGCCTGGGAAGGGGTGGCCTGTGGCTGGAGTGCCCGCGGGGTGGGTGGGTGGGGAGCTGCAGCAGGCCAGGCTGGGACCCCGGAAGGGTGGGAGCCCGGTGACCACAGCGGGCCCAGGGAGCAAGCGCGGAGGATCCCACTTTAAAATACGTAGGAATCTAGAGCCAGTTTTGTGGGAGCTCTTCTCCTGCAAAGTAGGGCAACACAACCTAAGCCGGTCTTTGCCTTAAAAGGGAAAAGCTTTAGGAGCAGGCGGCAGGCAGGGACCTGCCTGTGGCCTCCCCGGAGGCTGCTGCTCCATCTCCCTCCTTGAGCCTCGGGAGCGTCCCTGGCCGTGCAGCAGCTCGCCAGGAGGAAGAGCAGGCCTAGGACCTGGTCCTCGCAGTGACCTGCAGGGGTGGGCCGGGCTTCCTCAGCACGACAACCTGCCTCAGTCGTGTCTGAGCAGTCGCGGGGCTTCTTGGCACCCTCGTGAGAGCTACGCAGAACACCCACAACTCCCCCAGCACGAGGAGTCCGCCGTCCTGCTTGGTCCAGGCCGCCGGGCTGGAAGAGTCTAGCTGTGGAAGGCCGCACTTGCCCAGAATGCTTCCCTGCGGGGGTGCGTTCAGAAAGGAGTCCATTGAATGCACTGTTTTCAAAGAGGGTGTGTAAAAACTGGCACCATCCAGCCGAGCCTGAACTCAGTCAATAGCGTCAGTGCCAGCTTCCGGAGTCGGATAATGAGAGCTCCGCAGGGCCGCACTGTCACCGGAGGAAGCTGGTGAGAACACTCAGCAACTCGCTGCGTGGATCTCCCAGCCTCTGTGAGCCTTAAACTGTTTCAAGATTACAACTTTTAAGGGACGCAGTCTTAAGATTGTGTCCTCACTCATTAGACAGCGCGCACCGGTGCGGACACCTTCCTTGGTTGCACAATCCACCTTTTGAGAGGACAAAAACAGAATCTCAAGCACAGAAGCAGCTCCTCCGCCTCTCACCCCCAGGTCTCCCCACACACAGCCGTCCCGGTGATGGAAATGTCCTCTCGGGCGCGGAAAACCACGCGGCTGGCTTCACACCGGCTGTGCGCCACACGCCCAGGCACGTCATTTTCTGAAGGAAGCGCCTTTGTTGTAAACCCAAGCAGCCTTTGCTGGACCTCGGAGGGCACGATTCCCTGCTGCGTCCCCAGCCCGACGGCTCGTCCTCCCTGTGTGACTGAGCTCAGCCGGAAGGCTCTGGGACTGGAGACAGCACACAGGGAGGTATGAATGGGACTCAGGGTCACCGGCCCAGCCAGAGACCTGCCCGGGAGAGGCCGAGCCAGCGTGGCTTTCTCCGCCCAGTCCTGGGGTCTGCAGGGCACAGTTCTGGGTGGTGCCCAGCGCCCCGAAGCCCACAGACCTTCCCGCGAAGCTTGGCTCTCGTCACGTCCTGCAGGCACCTCCGAGAGACACAAGGACAGTGCAGAGGACCTGCGAGGTTCTCAGATGCACCTGCGGCCCAGGGGCTCCCCCAGGAACTCCTCAACCAGACCGTCCACCTGCAGTGGCCAAGGGCTCCTTGACACTTGGGCGGGGGAGCAGGACTCACCATCGTCTGCTGCGTAGTCGGCGCTGGGCTGTGTCCCCAGGCTCCCTGCTACTGACCATCATGGTCCTGTCGGTTGGTTGCTACAACCAAGAAGCCCTGGCGTGCCACACGCTTCTCACGTGATGGGCTCTGCAGGTGTCCCTTGCTCACCCTCCTTCAGGGACCACGTCTCCCCCTTCCTCAGGCCCCCACTCGGCTAGGGAGGGGGCAGAGACCGAGGGAAGCCCCCCTCACCTCCTGACCGCTGTGCCAGGCAGCGCCCACATCCCCAGCTGCAGGACGTGGGCAGGAGGTCCCTGTGGAGAGGGCTGCCCCTGCCCCCGGCCCACAGTGGGCAGTACAGCGCTTGGCAGGCAGGGAACTGGCTTTGCACAAACCTGGCACTTAAACCCCCTTCACCAAGAGGAAACCAAAGGTGCAAGAAGTGAGCACACGGGACCTGTCAGAGGGGCGTGGACCCCAGGTCCTCCACCTTCCCATGGTCCCCCTGTGTCCCGGCCCCTCTCCTGCATGACAGGCTCACCACGTGGCTCTGTCTACTGAACCAGTCCCAGCTGGACGCCAGCGTGCTCTTGCACTTCTCTGGGTCGGAAGAAACAGCCTGCTGGGCACGCACAGCACGCGGCGCCCAGAGAGGCTCATTCTGAGCAAGAGGAAGCGGAGCCCTGTCACCACAGGAGCCTGAGGCCAGCTGCCTGGGAATCCCCTGGGGGCCGACCCCCGTCTCTGTGCCGGACACCCCACCAGAGCGGAGGCTTCTCCCCCAATGGTGGACTCTGTTTTTAAGAAGTTTAAATGAGGACCGCCTCCTCCTTGGTCTTCCTGTTTGGCGTGACGGGACAGGTGATCTGCTCCGTGATCCTCGGGTGTGAATGACGGAGCGCGGATTCAGTTTCATTATTGTAGTTGTCACATTGCAGAACTCCCTAAATATAGCTTTATTTTTTTAATCCTACCGCCTTACATCAAGATAAAAAGGTTTCTGTCAAAATCAAATGACATGTCAATTTTAATGAGCAACTGAAAAATTAACAAGTGTAACGTTCTAATCTAATTATGTTCTTTCAGAAAGCTCTGGAAGTTAACTCAGGTTTGCTCTGTCAGCCTCTCTGCCACCAAGGCAGCAGTGACAGCCCGTCGGAGAGGCTCTGGAACATCCCTGGGCCTCAGACGGGACTCCGCTGGCCTCCGGTGCCACTGCACCTTTGGATCTCCTGCTAATATAAAAAACGACAGGGATGACACAGGCAGAGGATGGGACAGGGCGTGGGTGTGCCCCACGGAGCGCTCAGAGAGGACAGTCAATGGGCTGTCCCGCCCACCCTGGCCTTCCTGAGACCCAGGCTCCCCTCAGGATAAGAACCATTTATTTTCCAAAACAAGGGCTTTAGAAAACCACCAAGGGCCTCAGCAGGGCGCAGGGGTGATCTCCCCCACTGCGAAGCCCCTTCAGCTGCGGCCTGGCTTGGGGTCCAGCCTGCTCTCCCTGCTCCTGGGACAAGGCAGGGGAAGACCCTGCGGCATCTCCAGGGAGGACGAGGGCCTGGAGAGCGTGGCGGCTGCTGTCTCTGCCCTCGGGAGGCAGGTCCCTCCCCGGCTGCTAGCGCGTCCCTGTCACGTGACAGGCCGAGGGGCACCCACTTGCCCAGACCTCACCCCGCTCTTCCTTGTGCATTTATAGAGCTTTGGTTCTGAAAGTGAACGTCGTCATCAGGGCCATGAGACGCTTTGGCAGCCCACAGAGGACCCGTTGTTCTGGGATTTGGGGGACAATAGAGGCTGGCCTAGTTCCTTCTCCTAAAGATTTTACCCTGAGAACAGCACACACCAAACCACTAAAAATGAAACTGAAGGGAATGCCAAGTCCCCAGCGAGGGAGAAAGGGAAGGCCAAGAAGCCGGCTCCAGTGGAAGGCGGTCTCCTAGGGAACCCAGAACCGGTCAGGCCCAAGCTCTAGGCGGTCTCCTAGGGAACCCAGAACCGGCCAGGCCCAAGCTCTAGGCGGTCTCCTAGGGAACCCAGAACCGGCCAGGCCCAAGCTCTAGGCGGTCTCCTAGGGAACCCAGAACCGGCCAGGCCCAAGCTCTAGGCGGTCTCCTAGGGAACCCAGAACCTTCCAGGCCCAAGCTCTAGGCGGTCTCCTGGAGAACCCAGAACCTGCCAGGCCCAAGCTCTAGGCACTCTCCTAGGGAACCCAGAACCTGCCAGGCCCAAGCTCTAGGCGGTCTCCTAGGGAACCCAGAACCTGCCAGGCCCCAGCTCTAGGCGGTCTCCTGGAGAACCCAGAACCTTCCAGGCCCCAGCTCTAGGCGGTCTCCTAGGGAACCCAGAACCTGCCAGGCCCAAGCTCTAGGCGGTCTCCTAGGGAACCCAGAACCTTCCAGGCCTCAGCTCTAGGCGGTCTCCTAGGGAACCCAGAACCTGCCAGGCCCCAGCTCTAGGCGGTCTCCTGGAGAACCCAGAACCTTCCAGGCCCCAGCTCTAGGCGGTCTCCTGGAGAACCCAGAACCTTCCAGGCCCAAGCTCTAGGCGGTCTCCTAGAGAACCCAGAACCTGCCAGGCCCAAGCTCTAGGCGGTCTCCTGGAGAACCCAGAACCTGCCAGGCCCCAGCTCTAGGCGGTCTCCTGGAGAACCCAGAAACTGCCAGGCCCAAGCTCTAGGCGGTCTCCTAAGGAACCCAGAACCTGCCAGGCCCAAGCTCTAGGCGGTCTCCTGGAGAACCCAGAACCTGCCAGGCCCCAGCTCTAGGCAGTCTTCTAGGGAACCCAGAACCTTCCAGGCCCCAGCTCTAGGCGGTCTCCTAGGGAACCCAGAACCTTCCAGGCCCAAGCTCTAGGCGGTCTCCTAGGGAACCCAGAACCTTCCAGGCCAAAGCTCTAGGCGGTCTCCTAGGGAACCCAGAACCTTCCAGGCCCAAGCTCTAGGCGGTCTCCTAGGGAACCCAGATCCTTCCAGGCCCAAGCTCTAGGCGGTCTCCTAGGGAACCCAGAACCTTCCAGGCCCAAGCTCTAGGCGGTCTCCTGGAGAACCCAGAACCTGCCAGGCCCAAGCTCTAGGCGGTCTCCTAGGGAACCCAGAATCTGCCAGGCCCCAGCTCTAGGCGGTCTCCTAGGGAACCCAGAACCTGCCAGGCCCCAGCTCTAGGCGGTCTCCTAGGGAACCCAGAACCTTCCAGGCCCCAGCTCTAGGCGGTCTCCTAGGGAACCCAGAACCTGCCAGGCCCCAGCTCTAGGCGGTCTCCTGGAGAACCCAGAACCTGCCAGGCCCCAGCTCTAGGTGGTCTCCTGGAGAACCCAGAACCTGCCAGGCCCCAGCTCTAGGCAGTCTCCTGGAGAACCCAGAACCTTCCAGGCCCGAGCTCTAGGCGGTCTCCTGGAGAACCCAGAACCTGCCAGGCCCCAGCTCTAGGCGGTCTCCTGGAGAACCCAGAACCTGCCAGGCCCCAGCTCTAGGCGGTCTCCTAGGGAACCCAGAACCTTCCAGGCCCAAGCTCTAGGCGGTCTCCTAGGGAACCCAGAACCTTCCAGGCCCCAGCTCTAGGCGGTCTCCTGGAGAACCCAGAACCTGCCAGGCCCCAGCTCTAGGCGGTCTCCTAGGGAACCCCGAACCTGCCAGGCCCAAGCTCTAGGCGGTCTCCTGGAGAACCCAGAACCTTCCAGGCCCCAGCTCTAGGCGGTCTCCTAGGAACCCAGAACCGACCAGGCCCCAGCTCTAGGCGGTCTCCTAGGGAACCCAGAACCGGCCAGGCCCAAGCTCTAGGCGGTCTCCTAGGGAACCCAGAACCTTCCAGGCCCCAGCTCTAGGCGGTCTCCTGGGAACCCAGAACATGCCAGGCCCAAGCTCTAGGCGGTCTCCTGGGAAACCCAGAACCTGCCAGGCCCAAGCTCTAGGCGGTCTCCTGGAGAACCCAGAACCTGCCAGGCCCTAGCTCTAGGCGGTCTCCTAAGGAGAACCCAGAACCGGCCAGGCCCAAGCTCTAGGCGGTCTCCTGGGAACCCAGAACCTGCCAGGCCCCAGCTCTAGGGGGTCTCCTGGAGAACCCAGAACCTTCCAGGCCCCAGCTCTAGGCGGTCTCCTAAGGAACCCAGAACCTGCCAGGCCCCAGCTCTAGGCGGTCTCCTGGAGAACCCAGAACCTGCCAGGCCCCAGCTCTAGGCGGTCTCCTGGAGAACCCAGAACCTGCCAGGCCCCAGCTCTAGGCGGTCTCCTAGGAGAACCCAGAACCTTCCAGGCCCCAGCTCTAGGCGTCTCCTAAGGAACCCAGAACCTTCCAGGCCCCAGCTCTAGGCGGTCTCCTGGAGAAGCCAGAACCTGCCAGGCCCCAGCTCTAGGCGGTCTCCTAGGGAACCCAGAACCTTCCAGGCCCAAGCTCTAGGCGGTCTCCTAGGAACCCAGAACCCAGGCCCCATAATTCCAGGCCCCTGCCAGGCCCCAGCTCTAGGCGGTCTCCTAAGGAACCCAGAACCTTCCAGGCCCAAGCTCTAGGCGGTCTCCTAGGGAACCCAGAACCTTCCAGGCCCAAGCTCTAGGCGGTCTCCTGGAGAACCCAGAACCTGCCAGGCCCAAGCTCTAGGCGGTCTCCTAGGGAACCCAGAACCTGCCAGGCCCAAGCTCTAGGCGGTCTCCTGGAGAACCCAGAACCTGCCAGGCCCAAGCTCTAGGCGGTCTCCTGGAGAACCCAGAACCGGCCAGGCCCAAGCTCTAGGCGGTCTCCTGGGAACCCAGAACCCTGCCAGGCCCAAGCTCTAGGCGGTCTCCTAGGGAACCCAGAATGTTCCAGGCCCAAGCTCTAGGCGGTCTCCTAGGGAACCCAGAACCTGCCAGGCCCAAGCTCTAGGCGGTCTCCTAGGGAACCCAGAACCTTCCAGGCCCAAGCTCTAGGCGGTCTCCTAGGGAACCCAGAACCTTCCAGAACCTAGGCGGCTCAGGGCCCAGAACCTGCCAGGCTCAAGCTCTAGGCGGTGGAGAACCCAGAACCTGCCAGGCCCAAGCTCTAGGCGGTCTCCTAGGGAACCCAGAACCGGCCAGGCCCAAGCTCTAGGCGGTCTTCTGGAGAACCCAGAACCTGCCAGGCCCCAGCTCTAGGCGGTCTCCTGGAGAATCCAGAACCGGCCAGGCCCAAGCTCTAGGCGGTCTCCTGGAGAACCCAGAACCTGCCAGGCCCAAGCTCTAGGCGGTCTCCTGGAGAACCCAGAACCTGCCAGGCCCCAGCTCTAGGCGGTCTCCTAGGGAACCCAGAACCTGCCAGGCCCAAGCTCTAGGCGGTCTCCTAGGGAACCCAGAACCTTCCAGGCCCAAGCTCTAGGCGGTCTCCTGGAGAACCCAGAACCTGCCAGGCCCCAGCTCTAGGCGGTCTCCTGGAGAACCCAGAACCAGGCTCAAGCTCTCGGCGGTCTCCTAGGGAACCCAGAACCGGCCAGGCCCATGCTCTAGGCGGTCTCCTGGAGAACCCAGAACCTGCCAGGCCCAAGCTCTAGGCGGTCTCCTGGAGAACCCAGAACCTGCCAGGCCCCAGCTCTAGGCGGTCTCCTAGGGAACCCAGAACCTTCCAGGCCCCAGCTCTAGGCGGTCTCCTAGGGAACCCAGAACCTGCCAGGCCCCAGCTCTAGGCGGTCTCCTGGAGAACCCAGAACCTGCCAGGCCCCAGCTCTAGGTGGTCTCCTGGAGAACCCAGAACCTGCCAGGCCCCAGCTCTAGGCAGTCTCCTGGAGAACCCAGAACCTTCCAGGCCCCAGCTCTAGGCGGTCTCCTGGAGAACCCAGAACCTGCCAGGCCCCAGCTCTAGGCGGTCTCTTGGAGAACCCAGAACCTGCCAGGCCCCAGCTCTAGGCGGTCTCCTAGGGAACCCAGAACCTTCCAGGCCCAAGCTCTAGGCGGTCTCCTAGGGAACCCAGAACCTTCCAGACCCCAGCTCTAGGCGGTCTCCTGGAGAACCCAGAACCTGCCAGGCCCCAGCTCTAGGCGGTCTCCTAGGGAACCCCGAACCTGCCAGGCCCAAGCTCTAGGCGGTCTCCTGGAGAACCCAGAACCTTCCAGGCCCAAGCTCTAGGCGGTCTCCTAGGGAACCCAGAACCGACCAGGCCCCAGCTCTATGCGGTCTCCTAGGGAACCCAGAACCGGCCAGGCCCAAGCTCTAGGCGGTCTCCTAGGGAACCCAGAACCTTCCAGGCCCCAGCTCTAGGCGGTCTCCTAGGGAACCCAGAACATGCCAGGCCCAAGCTCTAGGCGGTCTCCTGGAGAACCCAGAACCGGCCAGGCCCAAGCTCTAGGCGGTATCCTGGAGAACCCAGAACCTGCCAGGCCCTCGCTCTAGGCGGTCTCCTGGAGAACCCAGAACCGGCCAGGCCCAAGCTCTAGGCGGTCTCCTAGGGAACCCAGAACCTGCCAGGCCCAAGCTCTAGGGGGTCTCCTGGAGAACCCAGAACCTTCCAGGCCCCAGCTCTAGGCGGTCTCCTAAGGAACCCAGAACCTGCCAGGCCCCAGCTCTAGGCGGTCTCCTGGAGAACCCAGAACCTGCCAGGCCCCAGCTCTAGGTGGTCTCCTGGAGAACCCAGAACCTGCCAGGCCCCAGCTCTAGGCGGTCTCCTGGAGAACCCAGAACCTTCCAGGCCCCAGCTCTAGGCGGTCTCCTGGAGAACCCAGAACCTGCCAGGCCCCAGCTCTAGGCGGTCTCCTGGAGAACCCAGAACCTGCCAGGCCCCAGCTCTAGGCAGTCTCCTAGGGAACCCAGAACCTTCCAGGCCCAAGCTCTAGGCGGTCTCCTAAGGAACCCAGAACCTTCCAGGCCCCAGCTCTAATTGGTCTCCTGGAGAACCCAGAACCTGCCAGGCCCCAGCTCTAGGCGGTCTCCTAGGGAACCCAGAACCTGCCAGGCCCAAGCTCTAGGCGGTCTCCTGGAGAACCCAGAACATGCCAGGCCCAAGCTCTAGGCGGTCTCCTAGGGAACCCAGAACCGGCCAGGCCCAAGCTCTAGGCGGTCTCCTAGGGAACCCAGAACCTTCCAGGCCCCAGCTCTAGGCGGTCTCCTAGGGAACCCAGAACCTGCCAGGCCCAAGCTCTAGGCGGTCTCCTGGAGAACCCAGAACCGGCCAGGCCCAAGCTCTAGGCGGTCTCTTGGAGAACCCAGAACCTGCCAGGCCCCAGCTCTAGGCGGTCTCCTGGAGAACCCAGAACCGGCCAGGCCCAAGCTCTAGGCGGTCTCCTAGGGAACCCAGAACCTGCCAGGCCCAAGCTCTAGGCGGTCTCCTAGGGAACCCAGAATGTTCCAGGCCCAAGCTCTAGGCGGTCTCCTAGGGAACCCAGAACCTGCCAGGCCCAAGCTCTAGGCGGTCTCCTAGGGAACCCAGAACCTTCCAGGCCCAAGCTCTAGGCGGTCTCCTAGGGAACCCAGAACCTGCCAGGCTCAAGCTCTAGGCGGTCTCCTGGAGAACCCAGAACCTGCCAGGCCCAAGCTCTAGGCGGTCTCCTAGGGAACCCAGAACCGGCCAGGCCCAAGCTCTAGGCGGTCTTCTGGAGAACCCAGAACCTGCCAGGCCCCAGCTCTAGGCGGTCTCCTGGAGAATCCAGAACCGGCCAGGCCCAAGCTCTAGGCGGTCTCCTAGGGAACCCAGAACCGGCCAGGCCCAAGCTCTAGGCGGTCTTCTGGAGAACCCAGAACCTGCCAGGCCCAAGCTCTAGGCGGTCTCCTAGGGAACCCAGAACCGGCCAGGCCCAAGCTCTAGGCGGTCTTCTGGAGAACCCAGAACCTGCCAGGCCCCAGCTCTAGGCGGTCTCCTGGAGAATCCAGAACCGGCCAGGCCCAAGCTCTAGGCGGTCTCCTGGAGAACCCAGAACCTGCCAGGCCCAAGCTCTAGGCGGTCTCCTGGAGAACCCAGAACCTGCCAGGCCCCAGCTCTAGGCGGTCTCCTAGAGAACCCAGAACCTGCCAGGCCCAAGCTCTAGGCGGTCTCCTAGGGAACCCAGAACCTTCCAGGCCCAAGCTCTAGGCGGTCTCCTGGAGAACCCAGAACCTGCCAGGCCCCAGCTCTAGGCGGTCTCCTGGAGAACCCAGAACCAGGCTCAAGCTCTCAGCGGTCTCCTAGGGAACCCAGAACCGGCCAGGCCCAAGCTCTAGGCGGTCTCCTGGAGAACCCAGAACCTGCCAGGCCCAAGCTCTAGGCAGTCTCCTGGAGAAACCAGAACCTGCCAGGCCCCAGCTCTAGGCGGTCTCCTAGGTAACCCAGAACCTTCCAGGCCCAAGCTCTAGGCGGTCTCCTAGGGAACCCAGAACCAGACAGGCCCAGCTCTAGGCGGTCTCCTGGAGAACCCAGAACCTGCCAGGCCCCAGCTCTAGGCGGTCTCCTGGAGAACCCAGAACCTGCCAGGCCCAAGCTCTAGGCGGTCTCCTAGGGAACCCAGAACCTGCCAGGCCCAAGCTCTAGGCGGTCTCCTAGGGAACCCAGAACCGGCCAGGCCCAAGCTCTAGGCGGTCTCCTGGAGAACCCAGAACCGGCCAGGCCCAAGCTCTAGGCGGTCTCCTAGGGAACCCAGAACCGGCTAGGCCCCAGCTCTAGGCGGTCTCCTGGAGAACCCAGAACCGGCCAGGCCCCAGCTCTAGGCGGTCTCCTGGAGAACCCAGAATCTTCCAGGCCCAAGCTCTAGGCGGTCTCCTGGAGAACCCAGAACCGGCCAGGCCCCAGCTCTAGGCGGTCTCCTGGAGAACCCAGAACCTTCCAGGCCCAAGCTCTAGGCGGTCTCCTGGAGAACCCAGAACCTGCCAGGCCCCAGCTCTAGGCGGTCTCCTGGAGAACCCAGAACCGGCCAGGCCCAAGCTCTAGGCGGTCTCCTTGAGAACCCAGAACTGGCCAGGCCCCGGGCCGCAGCGCCCCCGTCAGCTCTTCCTGGCCTCGCCGTCTCCAGGGGCACAGTGCTCCCTTGCTCTCTGGTTTTGACAAACGCATGGCCCCGTCCCTGGTTGGGGAGGGCTGTACGGGTCGGAGGGTGTAGAAAGGTGCCAGTTGAGGCCAAAGCATCTCTGACGAGCAGCTTGGTTTTCTGTTAGCCTAGCGTGCTCTGCTGCAGGTGAGATTCAATCCTGGAGGCCTCAGTGCCACACCTGTAGGAAGGAGAGGGCACTGTCCAGGCCAGACATTCACACTCATCCCCGAGACCCAAAGTCACACCTCCACTCCCCTGTGTGACCTTTCTCATCTCACACGTTTCCGAAGTCAGCAGCCTGAGATGCTGAGGAGCGTCCTCACAAGAAATGCCACCCCTCGTGTCCCTCCTGTGCACCTTTACACATGCTTAAAATGTCCAGCCAGTCATAGCGAATAAGGACCCGTGATAAAACTGGCTGTGACCTGGTTGACTCAGGTGTGGCTCTCTGATTAGCTCACGATGATCGTGTGACCCGCATTAAAGTCTGGATCTGAGATGAAGCCCTCGCTGGCGGTGCTCCTGCGTGTTTTCACAAATTCTGAGTCTTGCACAATCCCGGGGTGAGTGTTGGTTTTGATTCCATACAGATGTGTCCTGACGCGACGTGGACCCTGTCTGTGGGAGCCTGAGCGTGAGGCCTTGAGGACTGAGTTGCAGGGGCTCTCAGAACCTCCTGTTCTTCTTCTCGATTCTGGTGTTACGGGGGTGCCGCTGGGCCCTTTCACCTCGAGTTTCTGAGGGCCCTCCACCTGCCTTTCTGAGGATCCTCTTCCCACACCGTCCTCGGTCCTTGGGTGTGGACCGAAGCCATGAGGGAGGCGGCGACCTGCCACCTGGAGCCCATGCGCTGTGTCCTCCAAAGCAGCCCCTCACCCTGATGCTTCCAGAAAGATCCATCAGGATGGAACAAGGTGCAGAGCCAGGCAGGGAGGCCGGCCGAGGGCAGCGTAGACGTGCTGGGAGGGCAGGCAGTGGGGACGCTCCAGCTGGACAGATGTAGGAGCCCTGTTTGGGGAGATGGCTTAAATTGTGGTTGACTATGGGCCATGGAGTTTTGGGCATTGCTGTCTTTCGTAGTCTCACGGGACTTGGCCTGAGATCTCGCGGGACTTGGCCCGGGATCTCTAGTGACTTGAGCCGAGATTGCTGATCGGGTCAGCGTCATTTTGTGGTGGTGTGTGGTGCGTGTTAGTCGTTGCTAGAGCCAGAGAGAAAAGTTATCAGAATAAAAAGCTGTTTGTTTCCAGTTCGCCTCTGAACTTCTTCCCGCGGCTTCGTTGCTCCAAGCGGCCATCGCTTCAGGCGGCAACAGACAGAGGCTACTGTGGAAGGACCCTGGTGGAGGAGCAGCTGGGGCCAGCAGGAGGGGCCCAGCCCAGGGCTGGGTCCAGCAGGCGGCAGGTCAGGGGCCTCTTCAGTCTCCTCAGAGCCACACCATTGGTCACCCACGGTGCCATGGGACAGAAGGCCAGCGTGGCCCCGGGCCCCACGGGGCAGGACCGGGCATTGGTCAGGGCTGCAGTTCCCGTCCAGGGCTCGGGGCCTCTTGAGCTCCCAGGACACTCCTGTGCCTTCCTGGTGGAAGGCCAGCTGGGCACTGCCAGGGAGCGCAGAGCAGGAGGGCAGATGTGAGACAAGGCCCCGAGACCGTGGAGCGTGCTGTGGGCAGGAGGGAGTTTGGGAGACAGGCTCTGGGGCAGCTTGGGCAAGTTAAGGAGAAAGGATCGGTGGCAGCCGGTGCTGCAGGCTGGCCAGGGGTTAGCAGGACCCGTGGTACAGGACAGGTCTGGGCTGCCGGTGCCTGGGCTGCCAGTGGCCCTGTGTCCACAGGAGCTGAAGGACAGTGCGCCCAGCGATTGGTAGGACACGTCGCTCCAGAGAAGTCATGCCCCTGCAGCAGGGCGACTCAGAAGCCAGGCCACACTTGCACCCCTCGCTGAGCACCAGTTGCCTCAGGGAGGACGCGGGTGGACTGAGTGGGGCCAGCCACCTGTGAGGGCCAGGCCAGCACCAGAGAATGCAGAGTGGCCACTCCTGGGTGCCCTTCTGCACAAGAGGCCCTGCTGGCTGGCACTGCAGTTAGAAAACCTCTGTGGACCAGGGCTGTGAGCACCGCCACCCCCGTCACTGCTGAGCAGGTGTCTCGGGGGCTGGGTGGGTCTCCACTCTTCACAGGTAACGAGCAGGAACGGGCATGGCCATGGGGGCTAGCCTGGGTGGCCCTGCTGACCGCCCATGTGCAGGCCCCGTGAGCCCAGGCAGCAAAGATAGAGAGAGGCAGAGGCAGCTAGCCATGCAGGTGCAGAAAATGCTTCTGCAGAATGAAGTCTGTGCCACCTCAAAGGGGCACAGAGTGCTACCCAGGCCCCGGCTCCCCCACGCACATCTGGCTGTGCAGTCTTCCTGTCCCAGGCTCTCCGGCCACTTCTTGCACCCTCAAACAGGAATCCCCCCTCTCTCTGTTTAGGGAGATAAATGGACTGAATGCTAACAACTTTGTTCTATTAACATATTCAGGGTCAGGCAGGCATGAGATAGCATAACTCAATTTCTATCTTAAATCATTGTTTTAATCTCGCACTTGAATATCATCATTTAATTTGTACATCCAGCTGGAAATATTGATTTTCAGAGGCATTTATTCTGTGCATTATGTAAAATTCTATTTGCACTCTGCTATGGAAATATTACTTTGTGGCTTAAAATATGGTTGAGATTGTTCCATTTTTCCTTCCTGCTTCTCATGCGGGCATCACTGTGGGTCTGGGATCATGACGGGCTGGGATGGAAACCGGGTGGGGGACGGTCGGATGGCAGAGACAGAGAAGCACCGCCGTCCGGGCTGGGCCTCCGTGATCCGGGCTGGGCCTCCGGATACACCCCTTGCTTAAGGTCTCTTTAAAGCTGGTGAAAGAGCCAGTCACTGTGGTCTGCCCTTGGCCGGAGACTGGCAGTCTGCACAGCTGCTGGCGAGAAGCTGGCCGGCAGGGTCCTGCGGGGCTGCTGCCCTCTGCTTCTGCACTGGCTGGGTTCCATGTCTTCTGAGGGTTCACCCATCTTGAGCCATCTTGGGTCCACCAAGGGCCTCACTCGCTGGGGCGCCCCCTGGTGGCAGCCTCCAGTGTGGCCGCTGCAAAGGCAAGTCCGTCCTGGGGCTCCTTCTCCGGCCAGGGCTGCATCACTAAAAGGACCATTAGGGAGGAGCACAGTTTCCTGTGAGCCACGTGGACTCCTCCGCATGGGGCATCCTGCCCTCTAAGGGGCAGGGTGGCTGGGGTTGGCCAAGCCCGCTGCCCGGTCGATAGCCCAGAAGCCTCCCCGAGGCTGGGCAGCTCTGGGGACTCCCATTTCCCAGATGAGGACGCCCAGGCTCAGAAGAGAGATCTGTGACCCACAGACTGCACTGCAGGTCGGTGGTGTCCCAGCTGCCCCACAGTGGGCTGGGCTGAGTCAGATGGCAGCCCTGGCCAGGGGGACACCGCAGGGGATCCCAGGCTAGACCCGCGTGTGCGGATGCCTGCACGAACGCAGGGGGCAAGGAAGGGCTTGGAGCTGGGAAACACGGCTGCTGCTGACACAAGAAATCATGGTCATGACAGCAGGCTTGGAGCAGATCGAGGTGCAGCTGTCCGGAGAAGCACTACGTGGGATGCTTTTAGAACTAAATCACACGCAGGAGTCAGACCCGAGTGTGCTTTGTGGGTCCCGGTGCAGAATGCAAGCACAGGGCCCTGGAGACTCCCAGGATGGCAGCAGACCTGCCCTGAGCGCAGGCCTTCTGCCGGCCAGGCTGAGGCCCACCCGGAGGGAGTGCCCAGGGCACCTGGGAGCACAGTGTGTCCGTCCCTAGAGGACCACGGTGACTCCCCAGCAGGAAGCCCGGGCTCCCCACAGGCCAGGCCCTGCGGACTGGCCAGAGCATGAGCTGGCCTGGGAGGAGTCCTGTTCCTCGTGCTTCCCGGGACGTGACCACCTGCACAGGGACCCCTGAGCCCCAGCACAGCCCCTTCCTGCTGCCCGCCAGCATCCTCAGGGTGCATGAGGGAGGCTCTGCTGACCGAGGTGGGGGACAGGGAGGCCGCCTGACAAAAGGTCTCTAGGGGACGGTGACAGCAGCCAGGAGGAGGGAGGGGAGGCCTTGTGCCTGGAGGGACACGTCCTGACGCATGACTTCAGCGTCTCAGGCGGAGTGCGGCAGCGGGGCACGGCAGCCCACCAGTGTCAGCGCAGCGCAGTTAGAACCAGAGCGTGCAAACCCGGCTACCTTACACACCCCCACACACACGCACTCTGGAGACGTCTTTGGTCGGCATGTCTGGCGGGTGCTCCCAGCACCCCCCTGGGGAGAGGCAGGGATGGCACCCAGCACCCTGCAGTGCCCCTGAGGAGCGGATCGCGCATGAGAACTGGCAGCCTGCTGTGGCAGCACGGAAGGTGGCAGCCTGCTCTAGAAGAGGCCTGGCGGGCCAGGAAGTCCTCGGCACAGCCCGCTGGGCGAGCGGGAGGAGCAGGGCTCCAGACCCCGGGTGTGGAGGAGCGGAAGAGTGGCTGGTGCTGGGAGCAGCCCCTGCAGCCCCTGAGACCTGCGGCCTCTGCCAGGCGGCGACAGGCAGGGCCTCGCCCACGGCTCCTCCCAGCCGCCAGGCGCAGGCGGCTCCTGCTTCCTGGCAGCCACTTCCTCTTCCCAAAGGCCCCTGCGCCTTTGTCACATGGCCACCTGTGGGTATGTTACCATTTAGGGGTCCTGGGCTGGTTGTCTCTGCTCAGCAAAGAACTGAAGGACAGGCCACAGAGGTGGCAGCAAGCAGCAGGCTTACGGCAAAAGTGACGGAGACAGACTTCTCCAGAGAAGGGCCGCCGAGCCGGCGTCTGGTGGGGGAGTTTCGTTCTTTTTATGGTCCCAGGAACCTCCTCCTTCCCCTGCCTCCTCCCTGGCCACCCGCTCCTTGCTGTTCTTCATGGGGCCTACCCTCCATGTTCACGTGTCTATTTTAGTTTTTTCTATTGGATCTCTGCAGCCAGGCACAATGGCACACACCTGTAATCCCAGCAGCTCGGAGGCTGAGCAGGAGAATTGTGAGTTCAAAGCCAGCCTCAGCAACTTAGCAAGACTCCATCTCAAAATAATAGAAAAAGGAGATGCTGCTCAGTGGTCAGACCCACCCTGGGTTCAATTCCCAGGACAAAAAAAAAAAAAAAAAAACTACTGGATCCCTGCTGAGGAGCAGGCGTACGCAGTGTCTGTGTGATCGGGTCCCCACTTGTGTCCACAAGTCTTCCACCACGAGGAAGTTGACCTGATTGGAAGGCCCTCCGCTGCTGCTCTGCTCTGGCCCTGCCCCGACTCCTCAGGTCTGGCCCTGCCTGACTCCTCGCTCGCCATCTTGCCCTGGCAGCCTCCGCCTTTCGACTCCTCCCTCAGACACAGGCAGGCAGGTGACTTAGGAGGGACTGTGAATGTCCCTTTTCCCAGGGCCCCGAGTCTGACGTTTGAAGTCCCACCTTCACCTCTTCTCAGCTTGCAGCTTTTCTCTACAACCACCACTGGGTAGAGCCCGTGTGGCGCTGACCAGGCATCTCACCCTGACGGGGGCAGGAGCAGCTGTGGCCTCAGAAGGCCCAGGAGACGGGACCTGCAAGGGAGGGAGGGGCACAGTCTCCGCCCAGGGAAACAGCCGCGAGCCGCCCGCTGGAGAGAAACAGGACGGAAACCTGGAGGGACCAGCTCCCTCCGGCCCTGGACCCGTGGGCAGCGTGACTTGGAAGGACAGCAGGCGCCTCCCGAGCACAGAGCGGCACTTGCCCGCCCTCCCCCTTCCACAGCCTCAAAGGCCAGGCCTCGAAGAGCAGCAGCTGAGAAGAGTGGCCGGGGTGGGGGCCGAGGGGCTGGGGCTCGTCTGCAGAGAAAGGCCCCTTGCGTGACAGGAGGTCGTGGTTCCAGCAAAGAGGCCAAGGGAGTCAGAGGGGTCCGTCGGCCTGTTCTCTCTGGTCCTCAGCAGTGCTGGCCCTGGGCAGTACAGCAGCCACTGGCGTCACCCCAGGCTGCGCAGAGCTTTGAGGGTGGAAGTTCGCCCCCTGCCCGCACAGCAGCGAGCCTCCCACCTCCACCCATTCCACCCAGTGCCACCCAGGTGGCACAGGCATTGTCCACAGGGGCCACCGTGGGGTCACCCCCTAGGCGTTTGTTTCTCAGAGGAGTTGGCGAGCACCCCTCCCGGTGAGTGTCCCTCCGGGTCTCCAGGTGGAGCGGTGCTCTGGGGCAGTGGGACTGGTGGCCCTCACCCCCACCCAGAGCACAGAGAGCAGCGTGACGCCGGGTGCCACACAGCTGTGTGGCAGTGGTCTGCTCTTCCTGGGTTCGGTCGCCTCTGAGGCCCCAGACACCAGTGTCCTCTGGCAAGGAGAGTAACGACCCTCTTAACTGATGAGAATACGTGACACCATATTCAGGATTTTTAAAATATTGGTCTAAGAAGAAGAAACAGCCCAAACCAGCTGAGTAGGTGTGTACGCAGGTGGGCGTGTTGGCCGGTGGGGCCGTCCTCCTGGTCACTGGGTGTCCCCGCGGGGCCAGACAGGACTGTGGTGCCAGCTGGCCCCTTGGGTCTGTGTGACACGGCTCTGAACGGGGCAAGGCTCCCGAGGACTAGAAGAGGGACCGTTTCTTTTGTCAGTAAGAGCTGGATGACAGGCTTGGTTGAGTGATAAAAGTGTCGCTGAATTCACTCATGTCACTTAGCTCTGCCGATTTCACAGCCTAATAAAGATTCATTTGTCACTTACGACATTGCCAAAGCAAGCACTATTTGCTTTCTAACTTAGTTATAAGATTTAAATGTAAAAAGCAGCAAAGTTGGCAGTGCCTGGGATCCTCCAGGGCTGAGAAAGGCCTGGAGATTGAGGCAGGAGGAGGGGCGGGGCGAGGAGGGGCGGGGTGAGGGCGTGGTGGGGCGGGGCCAGGCTGGCGAGGGGCGGGGTGAGGGCGTGGTGGGGCGGGGCCAGGCTGGCAAGGGGCGGGGTGAGGGCGTGGTGGGGCGGGGCCAGGCAGGGCGAGGGGCGGGGTGAGGGCGTGATGGGGCGGGGCCAGGCTGGCGAGGGGCGGGGTGAGGGCGTGGTGGGGCGGGGCCAGGCAGGGCGAGGGGCGGGGTGAGGGCGTGGTGGGGCGGGGGCCAGGCTGGTGAGGGGCGGGCGAGTGTGCAGTGAGTGACACCAGGAACCCTGCTGGACCCTGGGCTTGCCCAGGAAGGCAGCCTGTGACTGCTCCTGCTTGGCGGGCGTTCTGTGAGGGGAGGCAGGAGCAGAGGGTATCTGGAGCCTGGAGGACCACGTCTGTGATGGGGAGGGTTGGGAACACACAGGGCCCTGAGGCCAGCATGTGACCACACGCTGCGTCCTGTCACAGGCCCCAGGCCAGTTTGCAGGGCTGTGGAGCAGGAACCTGCAGGACAAGCCAAGCGAGTGGTCTTGGGCCGAGGGCTGAAAGCGTGGGCTGACAGTGGGGAGAGGCCCTCGCCTGGTCCCGAGGGCGCGGGCGTGCTCCTGTACTGGTATGGACCTCCGGGGTGGAGAAGGGGCTGCTAATGAGATCTCGGAGCTTAGGGAGTACAGACGCCCGGTGAAGCCACAGGTGTGTGACGAGGGGCTGACTGTGCCGACGGTGAGCGGGTCGGCCACGGCTGGTTCTTGAGCTGCCCTGCTGGGTTCTGGTGGACGACAGGCCTCCTCCATGGGCTGCCCGAGATGGCAGGAGCAGCTGGGCTCTGCCAGGGAACACCACAACATCTCTGGACCACCTTCAGAGACCAGAGTGGTTCATCAAAGGAAGCACCCCGTGAGCAGGAGCCCTGCCAAGCAGCATCGGGGACAATGTGGCCATTGACTGCTCCCACTCGGGAGCACCACCAGTTGTCTGAGAGACCAAGCACTTTGCCATGTTGGAAGTCACCTTTAAAATGCTAAAATCGTGGCCACGTCCAACAAGCGCACGCTGGGAAGTGGCCGTGCGTTTGCTGGAAGCCAATCAACACCTCAGCACTGCTGGCCACGTGCGAGAGCCTGGACGCTTGTCAGCGGCACGTGCGCCTCTCCCTGAGAGTCGGGCTCTCGGCACCAGGCAGGTGGACGCACCCCACCCGTGGGACTTCCCCCCTGGGGCCGCTGTGTGCCATCTTCAGGTGCAGGCCACAGAGCAGGTCATCTGTCTGGGGTCTGTCTTTCCCACCCCATCCTGTCCTCTCTTGTGGAAGCCAGCTGGCAATGTGTGTTGCCTTTCACAATCGGCATGCAAATTCACTTCTCCTGTCACCTTCGTTGTCCAGCCAGCGCTGGGGACTTGGAAGAGCCATAAGAGGGCAAGGCACCTGCAGAGGCCGGGCTGCTCGCACTTGGCACAGGCAGGCAGGAGGTGGGCTTTGTCCTGCTTACCAAGACCACTGCGTGTGCATGAGTGTGCAAGTAGGGGTGTGGCGTATGTGCGTGTGTGTGCTTGTGAGTAAATGTGAATGGGCATGTGTATGTGATGCGCACAAGTGCATGTATGTGTGAATGTGCAAGTGGGCACGTGTGCATGGTATGTGCACAAATGTGTGTATGTGTGTGAGTGGACACGTGTGGGTGTGTGCACAAGTGTGTGCATGCATGTACATGTGAATGTGCAAGTGGGCACGTGTGCATGGTGTGTGCACAAGTGTGTGTATGTGTGTGAGTGGACACGTGTGGTGCGTGTGCACAAGTGTGTGCATGCTTGTACATGTGAATGTGCGAGTGGGCACGTGTGCATGGTGTGTGCACAAGTGTGTGTGTATGTGAGTGCAAGTGGACACGTGTGGGTGTGTGCACAAGTGTGTGTGTGCATGTGGGATGTGGTCTAGGTGCATGTGCACATTCGGCATTTTTGAAAGGTCTCACCCGCAGGTACTTGGTTGACGGGACACCTTGAGCTCCTGCTCCTCAGGCAGTTTCCTACCCAAGAACCAACGCGGGGAGGCGGGCGTGTGCGCGTGCGTGCTGGGCAGGTGAGACCTCAGCACCACGGGCCTCCAAGAATTAAATAGAAGACTGTCCCCCTTATGTCATTCTCCAAACACCAGCACCGTGCAGACAGCTCCTTCACTCACAGCCCCATGTGACCGTGACACTCAGACCCTGCCCTCCTCCAGCCCGCGACTCCTGTCACCAGAGTGTGCGGTGGCATCCGTGCAGTGTGCTCGAGCCAGGGCCAGTGGCTCTGTGGGGGGGCTTTGGTCTGAGTCACTGAACCATGACGTGGCTTGAAGAGCTGAATGGGACTCAGAGCCCGGCCACTGCCGCGGGACCTCCTCGGGTCAGCAGCCCTCCGCTGCCGTGGCTTCCGCTGCTCTGCGGGGGGTGGCGATCCCAGTTCTAGACCCTCGTCCATGACCAGAGGAGACCCTCTACCCTCCCACGAGGAAGTTCAACCGTTCAGTCACCTGCCCCCTTTCGTCTCTCCCGGGCAGTACTAACGGGCCTGCCCGTCCCCAGCCCTCCCACACTCTCACCTCTGCCTCCCGGGGCTCCTCTACCCGCAGTGCCCCACCTGGCTGTGGTTCCTCGTCACCTCGGTGTGCTGGGCCAGCTGCCCTGTGGGGAGCAGTGCACAGAGGAAAGCCAAATCTATGGCTGCTGCCCACACAGAAGACACGAAGTGGGCCCGTCACAGCACTGGCTGTCCAGAGATAAATGTCACAGATGAGGAGGTGGCACTGGGGTGTTAGGAGGTGGCACTGGGGCATTAGGAGGTGGCACTGGGGTGTTAGGAGGTGGCACTGGGCATTAGGAGGTGGCACTGGGGTGTTAGGAGGTGGCACTGGGGTGTTAGGAGGTGGCACTGGGGCATTAGGAGGTGGCACTGGGGTGTTAGGAGGTGGCACTGGGCATTAGGAGGTGGCACTGGGGTGTTAGGAGGTGGCACTGGGGTGTTAGGAGGTGGCACTGGGGCATTAGGAGGTGGCACTGGGGTGTTAGGAGGTGGCACTGGGCATTAGGAGGTGGCACTGGGGTGTTAGGAGGTGGCACTGGGCATTAGGAGGTGGCACTGGGGCGTTAGGAGGTGGCACTGGGGTGTTAGGAGGTGGTACTGGGCATTAGGAGGTGGCACTGGGGCGTTAGGAGGTGGCACTGGGGCGTTAGGAGGTGGCACTGGGGCATTAGGAGGTGGCACTGGGGTGTTAGGAGATGGCACTGGGGTGTTAGGAGGTGGCACTGGGCATTAGGAGGTGGCACTGGGGTGTTAGGAGGTGGCGCTGGGGTGTTAGGAGGTGGCACTGGGGCATAGGAGTTCGGCAGGTGGTCGCACAGTTGGATGAGCTGGTGGTCCAGGCTCCCTCGGGGCAGCGAGTAGGAAGGGTAGGAACAGAGCGGGCATCTTGTCACCTGTGACTGCACAGCCTCCACTCTGGCAGGTGGGTGAAGCCCCTGCGGGGTGGACACAGTGGGGCTGGCGGAGGCACAGGGACACCATGTAAGCAGCCTCACTGTGTCCCTCAGAATCTGGCTGTGCCAAGGCTCCAGGCTGAGGACGGCAGTGCCACTCCCTGCCTTCACATCCCAGCGAGAAGCCTCCCCGTCTTGAGAAGCAGCGGTCCGACCTGGAGCCAGGCGCCAGGGACGTGAAGCGCCCAGCAGCGGTGGTTGGAGGGCAGGAGTCGCGGGAGCCGGAGGGCGGTGACCCGTGGGGAGAGGGCACCAGGGCCCTTGCCCGTTTCATCACGAAGGCCAGAGATGGCGAGCACCTGCAGCCTCTCCCCGCTGAGCAGGGAACGGGCTCTGGGAGCCACACGCTGATGTCGTCCGAGAGCACGGTCCCGCTCGCTGGGCGGGCTGACCACGTGCTGCTTTTAGAAAAGTTCCGCAGGCTTTGGCAGAGGGGAGAGGCGCTGAGGGCGTGCCTGGCCAAGGCCTGCGTTTCACAGTCAGACGCTGCAGCCCAGAAGGTCCCGGTGTGCTGAGCGGCTGTGGGAACTCGCCGTCTGCGCCCTTGCACCCTGGGGATGCCGCGCACCCAGTGGTGAAGGCCCAGGCCTCTGGAGACACTGAATCAGAGCGCTGGGCCTCAGACTGGACGCCTGGGCACCCGGGGCACCAGGAAGGACTCTGAGGAGGCCGGCCCAGGCCCGGCGGCTCGGCTCTGCCTGGGCTTGCTGCCCAGCGCTCACTTCCCGCGTGGAGCCACGGCTGGCCACAGAGCCCCAGCCACTCCTTGCAGAAGCCCTCTGCCTGCCGAGCCCTGGCCCCACCTGGGCCTGTGTAGCCCGGGGTCCTGCCCCTGCCCCCACGCCCACACCTGCCCACCACCTGCCCACAGCTCCCAGCGCCTGCCCCCGGCTGCCTCTCTCAGACTGTTCTCCTGACACCACCTGGTGCCCTGGAAACCTCTGCCCTCTGCGGGCTCCAGGGCTCCCTGTGACCTGGCCCCACCCCACTTACCTGCCTGATCCTCCCTGGTGGTCACATTTACCCCGGACGGTGCCCACCCTTCTCCCCCACCCCGAGCGATCCACACCCTATGGGACCTCGGGCCTCTCACCCACGTTGACCCTGTGGCCATTGGTGACCACTGTTAGGCCCTGCACCTGGACACGTCTCTCCTCTGGACTCCCTGAGGCTGCAGGGCGCCTCGAGCCAGCACTTTCCCCACCGGGGTCCACACACAGTCTCTGGACCAGGTCCCGCCTTCGCCACCAGGCTATGGCCTCCCAGTGGTCACCACATGGAAGGTAGTTGTGCAGCCAGACCCCAGGCCAGTTGCTCTGAAGGGACTACTGTGTGCAGCCAAGGCGGGGACACAAAGGAGGTGTGATGGAGAGTGACCTGCGTGGTGGTGGGCTGAGAGCCTGCCCGCGAGCCAGGGGACTTGGGAGGCACTGCTTCAACTCTGCCCTGAGCCTCCAACAGGAGAGCAGGCGGTAGTGGTTCCCTCCCCCTGGGCACTCTCGAGACACTGAGAGGACAGATGGGAGGCACCAAGGCCACGAGGGCACGTGGAGGGCACCTGACTGCAGCCAGTCAGCGCTGTGCTGGCCTGGTCCGTGTCTCTGTGGGTGTGTGCGCTGGGCGTGATGAACTGGTAAGGGCCACTTGTCCTCACTGTCTTCTGTGCCTTCCTCGTACTAACTCCGCCTTCTGATTTTATCTGGTAGATTCTGTGGGTTTGTAAAATAGTACAGGAAAGTTCACAACCACTGGTGAACACCTCAGTGCATTCTCAGACGTGTAACCAGAGGCTGGGTCCAGCAACAGGACGTTCCCAGATCCTCCGAAGCCCATTACCTCCCCTCGGGTCATAGGGCACTGCTTCCAGAACTGCAGGGCACAGGGATCCCACCTGCTGTGAGCACTGTGTGGACAGACCACGCAGGGCTGCTGCTCCAAGGACTGCCCGCACCCACCCTGTGTCCGTGAGGTCCCCGGCTCGTGGGCGGGCATCACCACTCACTCTCACCTGTTGTAGAATAGCGTCATCACCATGAAGAATCTCTAGCTCCTACTTGAGGTTTTACTGTGAAGCTTCAACAATCCTGACTGCATGGCACTGGCCTGAGGACAGACATCTAGATCAACAGAAGTAAATTCAGGATCCAGAAGGAAACCCAACTTCTGTGGTCACTGGCTCGTTGGCAAGGGTGCCAAGGCCATTTGGTGGCAAAGGGACAGTCTCTTCAACAAATGACATCTTGACAACTGGTCATGATATTCTCATGCCAGAGAGTGAAGCTGGATCCCTACCTCACGCCGTATGTGAAAGTCAACTCCAAATGGATCAAAGATCCATTATGGAACTGAAACCATAAAACTCTCAGCAAAAGACCTGGGTGACCTTGGATCAGGCAAGGACTTCTTGATATGACACCCAAAGCTCAAGCCAGCAAAAAAAGACAAATTGGACTTCCTTAAAATTGAAAATGTCTGTGCTCTGAAGGATACCGTCAAGGAAGAGAGAGAGAGCCCACAGCATGAGAGAAAATACTTTAAGCCATATGCATGATAAGGTCTGGTATCTAGAGCACAGAGAGAACTCTTAGGATTCTGCAGTAAGAACAATGAGCTTAGAAGGAGCAAAAGTCTTGAATAGACATTTCCCCAGAGAAGACATACGAATGTCCAACAAGCGGGTGAAGATGTACTGGGCACCATGAGTCATAAAGGGAATGCGGGTCAGCACCACAAAGAGCCACCTCTACACACCCACGAGGCTGGCCGTCACAGAGGAGACGGCAGCCCCGCCGGTGGAGGTGTGGGGACGCTGGGACCCACTCACGTTGCTGGAGGGAACCGGAAATGGTCAGAAAGCTCGGCAGTCCCTCAAGAGGTGGAAAATAGAATCTGACGCAGTAATTTCATCCCTGGGGACCTACCCAAGGGACTGAAAAGAGCCCCACCCAAAAACAGACATGTGGCTTTGCTTGGCAGCGCTCTTGGTAACAGCCCAAATGTAGAAACAACCCAACATCCGTCAGCGGGCAGCTCGATGACCCAGGATGTTGTATCCCTACAGTGCAGGGTGCAGCCCAGGGGACACCGAGGTGCTGCCCTATAGCTGAGCCACCCACACACCAGGCTAGTGCACAGAGCCAGCCTCAGAGACCTGCCCATCGGGTGACTCCATTTATCATAAATGTCAGGGTAGGCAAGTGCCCAGAAACAGCAGGGCACCGTGGCGCCAGAGGAGGGAGGAGGGCGAGTGGAGAGACTGCTGTTGGCACAGGGTTTCTTTCTGGGGTGATGAGAATGTTCTGGATTGGTGATGCTGGTTACAAACCTTGTGAGTATGTCGAAGAACATGGAATTTTACACCTGGAAGAATGAATCTTTACCATTATGTGAATCGTGTTGTAAGTTCAGAAAGGGCAAAGTAGCCTGGTTGTTGGCACTGGGGCTTGCATGTGTCACGGCATGGGTGCCCTCGCTCGTGGCTTAGATCTGCTCTTCTTTCTTTCCACCAGTCCCAGAGACTGAACCAGGGCCTCATGCTAGGCTAGTGCTCTGCCAGTGAGCTACACGCCCAGCCCTTATTATTTTCTATTTTGAGACCGGGTCTTGCTGAGGAACTCCCTAAATTGCCCAGGCTGGCCTCAAACTTGCAATCCTCCCTCCTCAGCCTCCTTAGTGACTGGGATCACAGGCCTGTGCCACTGCACCCTAATTAACGTGGCTTTTGACAGGCACATGTGCATCTCTGGAGGAGTGGTCCTTGGGCTGTGGGGTGTGAGACCTGCTGTGTGGACACAGCCCCCGGGTTTCCAAAGGTGGAGCCCGTTTTACCCCACCAGCCCCACCCAGCACCTGTGCCCCACAGGCACCTGCCTGCAGCCCACGTCTGCCTTTCCGTTTTTACCCATTTTGCCAGGAACCAGAACTTTTCCAACCCTGCCTCGCCCCCCTCATCCAGTCTGGCTCCTGGAGCAGCGCTGTGGCTGTAGGGCTGCGTTCTGCTGATAGGTGTATCAAAAGGGCCAGGGCCTGCGACGTGTTCTGCCCAGGTGAGTCACAGGCCCAAAGACTCGGAGGCCACCCACCATCCACAGCACTGTGTAAGCTCATTGCTGGGCCAGGTGCCACCCCTCAGCAATGGAAGCGCCCCATGCAATCACGCCAGCAGCCCCTCTGGCCCTGGACCCCGGGGTAGGCAGGTCTCCCCGGACAGGCCCCAACCCATCAGCCAGAGCAGCCCGGCTTCTGCCTACTTCTGCCATGGCTGGAGGCCCAGCTGGGGCACTTGCAAGCCACAGGTCCGTTCCCTTCTGCTGCTCTGGGTGGCTTCTCCGGGGTCAAACCCTGGGTTCCGTCCTTTTGGCTCACCTCTACTTTGGACTGTCACCAATAGAGGAGCAGCTCCCGGGACCCGGTGCACAGGGGCGGGGAAGCAGCACGCGGGGTAGGATGAGGCTCGGAACCACCCAGCTTTTATCTGCCACCATGCCATCCGCTGGGATCCAAGAGCCTGATCTTTTTTCTTAATCCTAAATTCTCAGCAGCCAAGTGCTCATTGGAGTGCGCTGGGAACCGGAGAGTCTGGAAGGAACTTTCTGTGAGGAGCTCAGCAGTCTGAAGTGGGCAGCAACCAAAGGACCAGAATTGGGTGCAGGGGCCCAGCCAGGGCCCAGCCGGGCTGAGCACAGATAGCCGTCGGGGTCCCTGGTGGCCGCAGGGGGCACTGCAGGCTGGGAAGCGGCAGCCTGCTCCTGGAGGAGGCCCAGCACAGCTGGGAGGAGCAGGCACACATGCACCTGCACACACAGGACGCGTGTGCCCGTGTGGGCGTGTGTGCGTGCAGTGTGCACGTGTGTGTGTGAGAACAAGAGCACGTGCGTGTGCCTGTTCAGGGCACAGGAGGCACGTGTGCACGTGCAGGTCCGCATACGCACATGGCGAATGCCTGTGAAGGTGCTCCCAGTCGGAGCCACGCCTGTGTGTGCACACATCTGGGCACACGTGGCACGTGAGGGTGCTCTTCAGGCGGGCTGTGGGCGCTGCAGAGCTGCCCTCGCACACCAGCCGCGCGCTCCTGCTTCCTTTGCCTGCTGAAGCCCGGGCAGCTCTGGGGTGGGGTGGGGTGGTTCTGTGGACGGAGCGTGTGTTTGTAGGGGAGGAGGGGACAAGGACTGCGGGCCCCGAGTCCCCTTCAACCTCAGTCGGCATCAGAGCTCCAGGGCCCGGACACCAGCCCCGCGTCCCCTCTCAGCTGGCTCGGGGACCCAGAGTGCACTCCCAGGGCGGCCGCTGCAGGCAGATCCGGGCTGCTGCTGGGTCCAGAGGCCCTGAGGACAGGGCTGCCGCCCAGCGCCTCCCTGCCCTGGACGCTCTCCTTGTGGTGACCGGCCCGCCCCACGCCTGGAGAAGCAGCCCTGCTTTGTCTTTCTGATTATATTCACCTCTGGAGCCGTTTGTGCAGAGTCTAAAACAGATTTGATGTGATGAATCACAAAATCACACCCTTTATTCAAAAACTTCACATAAAGAGCAATTCCATTTGGGATGAATTGGACCCGCAGGTGAGTTACGGCTCATTAGCGTAGCCGAGCGCATTCCTTCATCACATTGAGTTCATTTAAATCACACAGAAGCTTCATTCTTGGAAACAGTCACACCCACCTGAAGGCAGCATTGGTGTTGCTGGAGGAAATACAATGCCACCGTCTCCGACAGGAGCCACGCGGTTGGCAGCTGTGCGACTTGGTTCCGTTGTGCCTCCCCCGTGGGGAAGGCCCTGGATTGCACGTTCAGGAGGCCATTAGGGAAGGGTGTGTGTCCCTGTGCCCTCCCGTGCTGGGGGCACGAGCCACCTCCCTGGGTCAGGTGCACCCTCGGGCTGCCTGGGGGTCCGACACGAGGGACGGTTTCCTGCTCTCCCTCGCAAGGGCACGCTGACCACAGAAGTTTGCTGGATGGCTTGAGAGGTAGTGACAAGAATGTGCCTTTGGCATCCCCCCCAGCGTGTGCCCCCAGAATGCCCTGCACAACAGCAAGTCCTAGGCCTGTCTGGGATTGAGAGGGAAGCAAGCGTGGGGCAGGGGGCGCCTGGGGTGGGCAGAATAGGAGGGTCGGGCCTCCAGGTGTAGTCGCCTGAAGCGATGGCCGCTTGGAGCAAAGAAGCCGCGGGAAGAAGTTTAGAGACGAACTGGAAACAAACAGCCCTTTATTCTGATAACTTTTCTCTCTGGCTCTAACTACACCCCAACACGCCGTCCACGCTCCTCTAACCTCCAAAATGGCGCAGACCTCATCCGCAATCTCGCTCAAGTCCCTCGAGATCTCCGGCCAAGTCTCGCAAGATCCCGGGCCAAGTCCCAAACATGCCCAAAGTCCGTAGTCAACCGCAATTTAAGCCATCTCCCCAAACAGGGCTCCTGCATCCAGGGAGAGCGAGGCTCCGTGAACACCCCGGGGCCAGGAACCCTGCAGTCTCTAAAGGGAGGAGCCATGGGGTGGCCGCTGCCCAGACCCTGAGGCCAGGGAGCTCGGAGCTGCCCCTCCCAGGTGCTGCTGGGCATGAGGGCCCGTTTCTACTAGCATCCATCTGGAACCAGAGAGGGCAGGCTCGTCAAAGCCCTGCTCACCACAGAGGGCGCCCCTGTGAGTCCATGGGCCTCCCACTGCCCCGTCTTCACGCTGCGTCCCACTAGTGTCTGCCCCAGGGCAGGGGTGCCGGGGCCGCCTCAGGGCCCATGGCTGGCCGTTCTCTCTGCTCAGCCGCTTCCCCATCACCTCGTCCCCGTGGTGGCTCCGGTCCCTGCCTCAGTTGGGACCTGATGAATAGAAATGTCACTGGAAATTGATTTTCAATTTAATCAAAAGAGAAATTTATTTCTGGGTCTTTCCAAATACCAGGTCATCCTTGATGAGCTGGTGAGAACTTTATTAAGTTTAGCCTTCCTGTTGGGTATCTCCGGGTGCTGTGTTCACAGGGCGTGGGCATCCCAAGAGCCAAGCAATAACTGGAAAGGTCAGCACTGGCCGGAAGCAGGCAGGGCGCTGGGTGACGGGGGCCTGCAGGCCTGGGCTGCTCCTTCGCAGGGCGCGGACTGTGGACAGGAGCGGCTGCTTGCTCTGCAAAGACCAGGTGGTCAGTGCGGCAGGCACTGCACCTCAGCTGCCAGGACTGTGCGCCTCCCTGGCAGCACAAAAGCAGACGGGCGGTGTGAACGGGGTGGGGGGGGGGTACTGTGCACAGGGCCAGGTGGCAGCTCCGCAGCAAGGCCGAGGTCGGGGCTGGGGGTGGTCTCAGTGCTCGTAGCTCTGTGGGACTTTGACTGCGGCAACACTGCATCTTGCAAAAGCAAATTCAACTTCGAGGTAGCATTTGAGTGGGGGGTGGATTTTGTGCGCTCTGGGACCTGGCTCTGCTTACAGAGGCTGCCCGTCCACCGTCATTAATCCGGTTTCTTATATGCTCGCCGTTATTCAGTCAGCTCAGAGGAACGAGAGGAGATAAAGTCCATGAACAAAATCACTGCTCTTTTACAGTATTGCTCCAAATTGTGCCTTAGTTTTACCGAATCGCTCATTTTCTGGATGCACTTGGGTTTCCAGAGTGAAAGGAACCCTCGTGCTCCCCGAGGGCTGGCGGCTGGCTTAGATGGATGCTCTGCTGGAATCCAAACAGTCTGGTTGACAACATTAATGGGCACTGCCTGCATTCTAGTCCTGCAAAGACGAGCTCGGCCGTTCTGTTCGCGGAGCTTCACTAACTCTAGTGCTACAACAACTGCGTGGCGCTGGAGTTTGGAAATTAGGCCTCCGAGATCCATTAGCTGTGTGCGACGCCACTGCTAAATGAATGGCTGTATTATTATCAAGGTAATTCAGAACAAATTTCAAGCTGTGACAATAAAATGGCTCTGGTAGTAGGTTGGGTTTGTGCTGAAATTGCCCATTGGAATGAGAATGGCTCTGATTCAGGTTGGAATTTCGGTGGAGTAATTTCACTCATTTTCATTAAATTCTGAACAAAATTTTAAAGATGCACTAATAGCAAACGTGGCCAACTGTGATTATTGGTTAATAATGCAAGGGTCTCTCTTTAATCCGCTGGCTGGTAGTGGTCCTTGGTCTAAGGTCACACCTCTGTCCTCTGTGTCCAAGATAAAGGAGAAGACTCAGGAATGACACCAGTGGCCCTGCCTGGGGAAGAGTCGACCCTGAATCCACTCTGTCCTTGGAAGTCATGCCCACGGGGTCTTTCCTGTGTTGGCTGTTGCTACTGCGTGCCCAGGTGGCAGAGTCAAGGAGTTGCCACAAGACGACCTGGCCACCAGGTAGCAAGTAGCGAGCTCTCAGGCCCTTGCAGAAAGAACCTGCCAACCCCTGCTCCCTACCCGGACAGGAGAGACGGGAGCCCACAGGGCCGAGCGGCCACCCCCACCCTCGGGCTTCTGCTGAGGGTGCGCTGCTCCCCCAGGCTCCGCAGCTGGCGGGGAGGCGATGCAGGTGGAATCCTGACGCCCTGGGCCCCAGAGGGAGGGGCTGGGAGCCTGCCCGAGGCGCAGGGTGGCAGCTTCTGAGTCTCAGGACGGTCGTTGTGGGGGGACTGGAGGGACAGATCGGAGCTGGCCGTTGTGCCCACCACTGGCACTCAGTGTCCTGCAGTTCCTGGCCCGGCGGCAGCCTGCAGGGCAGGAGAGTGACCGGCAGCCTGCTGTGGACGCCCTCCCAGCCGCGGGACCTGCTCTGACATTACTGTAATTCAAAGCTCGTGGGCTTTAATTTCAGAAGTTGAAGAAGCCAACTTCATATGTGAGTCACTCAGGGGAGCCATCAGCATGAACAGGTGCCAGCTGCCTCTGACCCCAAGGGTCCTGACGTGCAGCAAGACCTGGGGGCCTCAGCTGTGGGTGGCGGCCCCGCAGGCAGTCAGGCCAGGTCCGCTGGGGAGCAGGTGGCCCGGCCTTGCTCAAAGCGGCCTCTGCTGCACCAGGTCTGCGGGCCCCCTCCAGCCTCCCCCTGCTGGCCCTGGGGAGTGCCGAGAAACTGCCCTTCCCACGTGAAAGCCAGCAGGCTCTGGCTGTGCTGGGCTCAGCTTCCAGCTCTGTCCCCAGAGAGCTGCGGGCAGAAGGGCCTAGGTAGGAAGGCGCACGCTCACACCTCCGTTGGGCTCTGCTTGGATGCTGTTCCTCACTGGTCCCTTACGTAGATGTGGGCCACTGCCCTGACGTGGCGGAGAAGAGCCTGGACACCGAGGGATTTTCAGAAGCATGTTTATTGACTGCAGGGTGCAGAGGGGCTGTGGCCTAGACGATTGGCCCCTGGACGAAGAATCTGGACATTCTCTGAACTTTTTACCCAGTAGCAGGAGGGGCTTGGGGGCTCACATAAAGGTGCTTATTTTACTTTGAGTTTTCAGAAAGTCCCTTCTGTCCCATCCTCTAGACCAGATGGAGGTTCCACGAGTTTTCTTTCCTGCAAAACTGCATTTACAAAAAGGGGAAACTACCAAGCACAAGGCCCCGCAGTGGTCTTAAGATTTCTAACAAGACGAGGAACTTATATGTTACAAATATGGTGGGGGTTCTGCTTAATCGTGGTAAGGGTCTTCTGGGTGGGGGTCTCTGCCTGCTTCAGCCCCACAGGACCCCTGCCTGGTGGTCCGCCCTGGTGTGCTCAGGGTGGCACTGTCAGCCTGCTCGGGCCCCGCTGCTGGACAGAAGAGCCGGGCGTTTCCGCTTGCTGGACGGGGCGTCTCCAGCACCTGGCTCGTAGGAATGCTCCGTGGAGATCTGAGGTTGACCCCTGGAGGGAGCCAGGGGCGCAGGGCAGGTGTGCGCTCTGCGCTCTGACCAGGTGGAACCCGGGCCCCACTGTCCCACTGTGAGGGACAGCTGGCCCGCCTGCGCCCCGGTTTCCTCGTCCACTCCAGGGCCTCAGTCACACTGGCAGTCGAGTGGGACAGACACGGGCTCAGTGCCTGGCCCTTCCCAGAACACAGTTGGCGGCTCCCGCTGCAGAGCATCTGACCAAGGAAACAGACCCAGGTGGGCAATGAGGGGCTTCTTCCCCGACACACGGTCCTAGGGATAAGCAGGACTTGACTGGGCGAGGGGCGGTGGGGCGGCGGGGCCTGTGGGCCTTGCCCCTCTCCTCAGGGTCTTGGCTCCAGGATGTGGGCTGCTCTTGGGACTGCTGTTGTGCGCGGGAGGGGAGGTGACAAGGGGGATGACAGCAGGCTGGAGGGTGCATAGAGGGCACGGGCCCGGGCGCGGGCTGGGATCAAAGCCAGGGAGGAACTGGAGCAGGGCTCCCGGGACGCAGCTTCCTACTGACTTCCACTTTGTTTGTGTGAGCATGAAACCAAGGCTCCCCTGGCGGCTCTGCCTGGGCCCTGCTTCCGGCCAGGTTGCAGCCAGCTGGGCCTCAGCAGGAGCAAGTGAGGCTCTCACCAGTGCCGAGACACCCCTGCCCGATGCAGGTGGACCGGCCGCCCTAACCCACGCCCTGGGCTTCTCCTGCTCCTATTGGACCCACCACATCATAGGCCATCTCACCAGTGCCAGCAGCACCTGCGTGGACACTGGGTGGCAAAAATGTGGGCTCTCTGCAGCTGTCCCCCTTCCAGGAGCTGGGCAGACATCACCAATCAAACCCGCTGCCTCCCCCTGGGCTGGGCAGGGCTGGAGCTCTCGGCTCCCCTCCTGCCAGGCACAGGGACAGCCGGGAGCCCTGCTCTGGTGCTGGACTCAGCCGCGGGTGGACGCAGGGAAGCGGTCTGTGCCTTTCTCAGGCAATGGCTGTGCCCTTCAGAGACTTGTTTGGAAGATCCAAAACGCAAATCTACAATCATCCCTAGGAAACTTGGGATTCCAGGGTCTTGGGAGATGGATGCATTTTTAATGCCGGGCAAGAATGTCATTCAGGAGCCTTAAAGTGCAGCAGGGAATCAGAAAGCTGTGTGGGCGCCAGGCGCAGGTGGTGGCGCTCTGCCTCTTGGTGGGTCTGCACAGTGAGAGTCCTCACCTCGGCTGGCCGTGGCCCTGGGGTCTCGGGGCACTGGGCAGGGGTGTCGGGGGAGCAGGTAGCCCAGCCTGTCGTCCTGGTTGGCAGGTGGCTGCTCGGCCCTGGCTGACCCGTCTGGGTGGTGGCCCAGCTTCTCCAGGAGGGCGGAGCAGCTCAAGACCAGCGCCTCGGCGGCACCTCTCCCTGTCTCCCTGTGCGTCCTCGTAGAAGCAGAGTAGCCCGAGGCCGAGCCGGGAGGGTGGAGATGCCTGTGTCCCTCTCCCACCTCACCCTGCAAGAGCCTTCCCTCCCTCCAGCCCCTCGCCAGGTGGCGCTCTGCCCACCCTACGAGCCCTCTGGTGAGCTCCTTTCCCGGAGTGGGCGGCCCTCTGGGGGACTCAGTGCTGCTGGCGGGAGTCTCCGTCCAGGTGTGGGTGGAGCTGGGGCAGCTGTCAGCTCTCTCTTCAAGTGATGCAGGACAACTGGGACTTGCCTGTGTCGCAGGAGTTGGGCTTCCAGAGACAAGTGAAGGTCACCAAAGGATCACTCACAGCTCATCAAGGGGAAGAGGGCTCAAGGGCTTGGGATTTTCCACTTGTACCAGTGACCTCACGAGAGGGCCTGCTGCCAGGGCTGGAGCCCACTGTGCGGGCCGCTCGAGGTGGCCTGCCCGCTCTCCTGGGGGCTGGGCCCTCATGCTCACCCCTTCTATTGCAGTCGGTCCAAGGGTCTGGGTAGTGAGATTAGCTGATGCCGCTCAAGTGGCAGCCCCGCCCTCCACTCGCCCTTGCCCCTGCTTTTAGCCTTCAGTTTTAAGCTCCACATGCCCAGCCCAGCCAGGCCAGGTGCCTCGTCCAGCAGTAGGCAACTGACCGCAGCCACCGCCACACCCGAGCGGGGAGGAGGCAGCTCGTTGGTAGGCGCCGTGAAGAGTGGCACTTGTGCCTCCCAGAGCTGGGCTGCCCTGAGCTCCCCCTGCCCTCCCTGGGGCAGGGGGACAGCAAGCCCATTGGCATGAGTCCCGCCCACCCTTCTGTGTCAAGGAAGGGACTCCCCAAACCTCACACAATGGGGGAGGGACTTCTTGAGGAAATCCAGGGTCGGGGGACACTCTAGTGAGCCTCAGAGGACTGGCCTGCACACTCGAGCCGTGGCACTTGCACAGGCCACTTTGATGCCTCCCTGGAGATGGAGAGTCCACTGCTCAGTGCACCCGCCCAGCTCCTGCTCCACACTGGCTCCTTCCCACGCCCCTGAGCCTGGTGTCCGGCGCGCGGCAGGCACCTGGTACAGACCCGTCCAGTCGGGCCGAGCTGGGTTCTCAGAGCGAGGCTGGGTGGCACTTGCCTTCCTGTTGGAAGGCGGGCAGCACTGGGGCGGGGCTGAGGGCCTGACCATGGCTCGAGCGTCCCTCGCTTCCCAGTTCTCGGAAGTTTTCAGAGCCAAGACATGTTCTTTCTATTTTTTCAAAATAAAATGGCTAATTAAATTGCATATACTTTCTGAATTAAAAAGAAAAAAAAAAACGCTGTGTCCTAAGCATCTGTGCTCTTGGAGCTCCTCCAGCCCCGTGTGAGCCGACCCTCGTCAGCCCGAGCACAGCGTGTCCGCCTCCGCAAGACCGGGGCGGGAGCCGAGGTGAGCCTTGACCTGCAGGTGCCTAGGTTGCCGTAGAAGGAAAAGGGGGCAAAAACTTGTATAAAGACAAGTATGAATTTTTTAAAATAACTGCAGCGTGGGGCTGGGATTGTGGCTGAGTGGTAGAGCACTCGCCTAGCAAGCGCGCGGCCCAGGTTTGATCCTCAGCACCACGTAAAAACAAACGCATTGTGTACAACTAAAGCAAATAAATTAATATTTAAAAAAATAATAATAATAATTGCAGCAGACGGGCGTGGTGGTGCACACCTATAATCCCAGCACTTGGGAAGCTGAGGCAGGAGGATCGTGAGTTCAAAGCCAGCCTCAGCAATGGCGAGGCACTTAGCAACTCAGTGAGACCCTGTCTCTAATAAAATACAAAAAAGGGCTGGGGATGTGGCCCAGTGGTCCAGTGCCCCTGAGTTCAATCCCCAGTACCAAAAAATAATAATAATAATAATTGTAGCGTTTCCCGTGCTATTGTAGGCACCTGGGCAAGCCTGCCCTCCAGCCTCCTGGTCTTAGGTAGGAGTTGCGGGCTGGCTGCCCAGACACTAGGGGCCCACTGAAGGAAACTCCTGGACTTCTTTCTGCCTCGGCCCTGGGGGAGGAGTTGGCCCCTGCAGGGCTGCTGGCTGGAGCCACAAGCCTGTCACAGAAGACTGGTGTCCCTTTTCAGGCATGGCCCACCGGCAGTGGGCAGCACCTAGCCTGCCTCAGCAACCCACCCCCACCCCCAGCTATGCGTGGTGCAGGCCCAGGCTCTAGGCCCCCCACTGCCCAGGAAGCGTCACAGTGACTCAGTGGGCCCTGGCCACAGCAAATGACAGGAGGCTAGGCCCAGGGAGTGGGGCCACCTAAAGGGAGCCACCCCAGTCCCGGGGGGTACTCCCAGGTCGCTGCCAATCAGGGCCCATCCTCAGGCGCACAAGCAAGTGCAGAGGGCAGCCACGCGTGGGCTTCTGGTGGCCCCTCTCTGAGAGGGGTGCAGAAGCTGCCAGGGCCCCGGGCTCCCTGTTAAACTCTGCTCGTGACATTTGTCACCATCTGAAAGTCACTCACTGAACTTCCAAGTTCGCTGAGCTGACCCACACGCAGGGCCTGCCTCTCTGGCCACCCACCTCAGGCGTCAGTCACGCAGGTCGCTGGACAGCTATCAGGTGGCCATCAGCAGGGGCGAGCCCCAGGCCTCAGTAGACAGGCCTAAGCGGTTCCAGAGGGCTG
Source organism: Tamias sibiricus (assembly GCA_025594165.1). Classification (NCBI taxonomy): domain Eukaryota; kingdom Metazoa; phylum Chordata; class Mammalia; order Rodentia; family Sciuridae; genus Tamias; species Tamias sibiricus. Next base: position 206,441,905 of record CM046659.1, read on the forward strand.
CCTCTGGCTCCACCCCAGGGACTCAGGAGGGAGGGACCGAGGCTCTGAGGAGGGACAGGTAGCGGATGGGAGGTGAGGGGGCTCTGGGTCGCATGGCTGGGGCCTGTCCTGGGGCATGACTGTCTCTGAGCTGCGCCGCGGGGAGCTGTGTCTCTGAAGCAGGGTCTGCGCTGACCATCCTGGGGCTGCGAGGAGGACGCTCTGGAGAGGGGCCCGGCACAGGCTGGGCAGCTGCTGGGAGGGGAGCAGGTTGGCGCAGCTCATTCCAGGAGCTCCCCACTCCTGGAGCGCCAGGCCTGGCCTCCCCTGCTCTCCGCGGCCTCACTTGTGCACTTGGGGGACCCGTTCTCATTGGTGACTCAGGGCTGATGACGCCTGTCCTGCCTGCACCTCCCCTCCTTGCACAGAGTGGGGACGGCGCGCGCAGGCTGGACCTCACGGGCCATCAAAATAGCCGCGTGACCTTGTCAGCACAGGCTGGGTCTGGAGTGCCTGCTTCCCGGCTTCCCGGCTTCCCGGGGCAGCTGGAGGATAACCCCAGCTCCTCGCCAGCCTCCTCAGCTCCTAGGTGGCCTTCGTGGGTCTGGGATGGTCACCTGGCCTCTGGGTACCATGGTGGCATCTGCTCCTGGACCACCTTGCAGACCCACACCCTGACAATGCATACTTCTCCCCAGCTCCTCACACTGTCTACTCAGGGACGGGCTTGGCGTCCCTTCTTCCCACTGAAACGCCCAACCTGGGGCAGGGACACCTTCTCTCCCACCTACTGCTTTGTCTCCACCAAGTAGCACATGGCCTGGCCACTGCCTGGCTGCAGCGGGTGCTGGGCGTTTCAGCTGAGTGAATGCACAGGCGGATTTTTTCCAAAACAATAGTGAGATGTATAATGAGCCCGGCAGACGCTCCTTGAGAGTGTGTTCAGGGAGGGTGGTCACGTGGGTCAGGGGGAGCTGGGGAATGAGTCATGGGGGAAAGCAGCCCCCGAGCAGAGAGCAGGAGCCATGGCTGCAGGGCAGACCCGGGGACAGCACGGCCTCTACCCACGAGCACTGAGAGACGCAGGGAGACCGTGCTCGTGTGGAGGCAGTGTGTGGACTGGGCCTCTGCCTGGGCTCCCCAGCCCCTGCAGGCCACCACCACTGCCATCCAGAGCTCCCCAGGCCTGGGCACCCTCCACTTCTCCGCCTGCACGTCACAGATAAGGAAATGGGGCTCCAGAGTGCAGGGATCTTGGCTCGGGTGGCTGGAGCCCAGCCGAGCTCTGCCATGCTCTGCCACAGCTGCCAAGAGCACCAGCTGGAGAGAGGAGGGCTGTGCAGGGCGGAGGCACACACTGTGGATGGCTGGTCTCTTCCAGCCTCTCCCTTGACCTTGAAGAAGGTCTCCTAGACTCAGCCTTCCCCACCCAGCCACCCCTTCTCCAATTGAGAACCCACCAGTCGGGCACAGCTGGTATTGGTTGACACACAGGTCCCTATGGTCTGCAGAGTGCATGCTGCTCACCTGCCTCTCCCTCTCAGTACTTGATTCACAGCCACGGGCAGTTATCTTTTTGATTATTTGGTTAAAGTCAGTTCAATAGGATTTTATTGAGGATCAACTACGGGAGATTCCTGGCACCTAGTGGTGGTGATTGTGATGATGGTGGTGGTGGTGGTGATGGTGGTGATGATGATGATGGTGGTGATGGTAGTGGTGCTGATGGTGATATGATGATGATGGTGGTGGTGGTGGTGGTGGTGATGATGATGATGGTGGTGATGGTGATGGTGGTGATGATGCTGGTGGTGGTGATGGTGATGATGCTGGTGGTGGTGATGATGGTGGTGGTGGTGATGATGGTGATGGTAGTAGTGATGGTGGTGGTGGTGATGATGGTGATGGTGGTGATGGTGATGATGATGATGGTGGTGGTGGTGATGGTGGTGGTGATGTTGGTGATGATGATGATGGTGGTGATGGTGGTGGTGCTGATGGTGATGATGATGATGGTGGTGGTGGTGGTGGTGATGGTGGTGATGGTGATGATGATGGTGATGGTGGTGGTGGTGGTGATGATGGTGGTGGTGGTGGTGGTGATGCTGGTGGTGGTGATGGTGGTGGTGATGGTGGTGGTGGTGATGATGCTGGTAGTGGTGATGGTGGTGGTGGTGATGATGGTGGTGATGGTGGTGATGGTGGTGGTGGTGGTGGTGATGATGGTGGTGGTGGTGATGATGGTGGTGGTGGTGGTGATGATGCTGGTGGTGGTGATGATGGTGATGGTGATGATGGCAGTGATGGTGATGTTGATGGTGATCATAGTGATGGTAATGACAGTGGCGATGACACCTACCTACAATCCCAATGGGTCCCCACATAGACCTAAGCCCTTCCTGGGCATTAAGTCACCTGATGCTCACAGTGGTGGCCTTAGAGAGGGCCTTCCTTCTGCAGATAAGGAGCCTGAGACATGGGGACTTGGAGTGACTTTCCCAGGGGGCCCAGCCAGTGAGTGGCAGAGCTAGGATCTGAACCCCAGCCACCTAGAAGCTCGAGCTACATCCTGCCTGCACTGGGAAATCCCAGTAGCTTCTTGGGACAAAACACACACCACACACACACACACACACACACACACACACACACACACACATTAGATAAGAACACAAACAGTGTCCTGAGGTCCCTCAGTTAATTCAGTCACTCACCTGGCGCCTGAGCGTCTCATGTGCTCCAAGCCTGGTGATAAGAGTGGCAAGGCAGGAGCTCCTGAACTGGTGGCGCTCGGGGAGAGGAACAGCGAAGGCCTGAAGGCCTCGGGTGAGGGGTCAGCGGGAGATGGAGACGGGGTGCAGCCTGTCTGTTCTAGGTCTGAACGCTAAGGAGACGCTGAGAATCAGTGAGGCTGGCCTCCTCGTCCCCGGAGGCCGAGGACATCTGCCCTTGCTGCGTGGGGGAGGGGCACAGCAGCTCCTATGCAGACCTTTAGCTCCTTTCTAAGCTGGTCCGACCAGGGCAACACAGAGTCCGAAGCCCAGGGAGCGGGCTGCGGCCTTCCCGCGGAGGTGGGGTCTGAGCTCACTCAGCAGAACTGCGGTCTGGCTTCCTTAGAGGGCTCTGGGCGAGGCCAGGGGAGAAGCGATTGCCTGGTTCCCTCCACCCCAGGCAGCCCGTGACGACAGGCCACGGCCTCCCCCAGCTGTCTCGTTCCTGGGCCAGGACAGGTAGCGGCAGGTGTGTGGCAGTTCCGTGGTGTCGCTGTTCTAGCCTGGTGTCTCTGTCACCCGTAGCGCTGACGTTCCTCCCTGCCTGGACTCCCTGCCTGGCCTGCCGTGGGCGCGTTGCCCCCGACCGGTGCTTTCTGCTTCCGTGTCTTCCTTGCGCAGTTGGAGACTGTCAGAGGCACTCGTGGACGTGCAGATTGGCAGATGTGGTTTTCGTGGCACTTTAGAAACGCAATGTTGCATCGCAGCAGGAATGAAGACCTCCTTGTTTCCACCTGCCTCAGGGACGCTTGAGGAGAGGGCCCAGCAAGGACGTCCGGTGCGCCCTCACCTGTGGGCTGCTGAGCCAGAGTCGGGAGGGAGGCGCGGCTGGATCTGCAAACTAGGGAACGCCAGGTGTCTAGGTGGCGTCTCAGGTGGGTGAGCCCAGGAAGCCCTGGCAGGGAGCCTGGCAAGCGGGGCTGTGGTGTCCCCCTGGAGAGCTGGCCTGGACCAGCGGTCAGCAGCACTGGTGACCACCTGCTTGCGGAGGTGGGCCTGGCCGAGTGGAGGCCCGGCTGTTTCCAGCTCACCGCCAGCAGCCGCGAGGAGCGTCTCTGGGCCTTTGCAGTGAGAGCGGAGACCCCAAATTCTAGGTGGAGCTGCCACCCCCGGACGCGGGACCGTGTTGTAACCCTGAGCCGCAGCAGGCTCCGCAGGAAACGGCCGTGCCTCCGACGCCAGGGCCCGCGGCCTCCGGCTCCCCCACCGGCCTCCTCCGCCCCACCCGCCCCTCTCGCCTGCTCCCCTCCTCAGCTCCTGGCACCCGTCCCTTTCATCCTGCTGTCCCCAAGAACCCACTGTCCACGTGGCTCTCGGCGGTCGTCCGGCCTCCTGTTTGGCTCTGCCTTTCCCTGGAAAAGCCAGGAGAACCTCGCCCCTCATGAATTTTAACAGCCTCTCCGCTGACGCGCTCCGTGTCGGGATTGTTTTATCTGTCTCACTTTGATTGTAAGCCCGCGGGCTGAGACCTCGTCCTGTTTCATCTTTTGTGAAGCTCCGAGCACACTCTTGGCTCTGGGCTCATGAAAACCCACAAGAAGATAAATACATGCAAACATCTATAATTGTTTTATTTAGAGCCGTTTGACGATGGATCAGAGATACGCGTGTACCTAGACATCAGAGACTTCAACGTGGCTCATTGCTTATCTAATCTGTTCCTTGGGTATTAGTAATTTGTAAAACATGATTTATTTGCTTAGAATTTTTCTTCACAACTTTAAATGTGTGCGTGTTGTAAAGGGAGGGCGTAATCTCTGATGTCTGATTAACTTTGGCCACACAGGCTCCCTGGGGCTGGCTGTGCCTGCACGGTGGCCTGCAAGCAAGGCTCTCAGCATTTCCCTCAAAAAGGACAAGGCTGCTGGTGTGGCGGCTGCACCTGTCCCCCAGCGCCTCAAGAGATGGAGGCGGAAGGCTGGCAAGTTCCATGCCAGCCTCGGCAGCTCAGCAAGGACCAGTCTCAAACCAAAAAATAAAGGGCTGGGATGTGGCTCGGGGGTACAGCACCTCTGGGTTCAATCCCCAGCACCCCGACCCCCCAAAAATTCAGCAAAACCCCACAGCCTCCCCTGCTGAGGGTCGAGGGCTGTCCCAACCCAAGGGCTCTGCTGAGTTTTAGACAGGAGCAAGGGTGGCCTCCTTTTATCCCCCTGATCTGACTCGATTTCCACGCGTGGCCATCCAGTGCCTTCCGGGTGATGTAGTGTGCCCGACACACCTGCTTCCAAGGTGAGGCTCAGAAATGGAGCAGGCCACGCGGGAGCCGGCGGACCCTGAGCTACTCCTGTCCCCCGTGCACTGTGACCAGCTACGTGCCACCTGCTGAGACCCGGGGGTGGGCTGAAAGGCAAGACGCCCAGCCCCAGGAGCCCAGGCCACTGGGGGACAGAGGGAGCAGCAGCCACACAGTTAGCTGCAGTGAGTGCCCGCGGGCTCACCGCAGGACGGACAGTGGGAGTCAGGAGGCCCAGAGGCTGCCCGGCCACACGCTCAGGCAGAGAGCAGCAGGGCCCCAGCTGGGACAGGTGTCACAGGAGGAGAAGGGCGGGGCGGGGCAAAGACCCTTCTGGTGGGCGCCAAGGACAGAGGAAGCCAGTGTGAGGGGCAGCCTCAAGGGGACACCTGAGTGTCCTGATTTTATTTCAAGCGCAAGCAGGAAGCCCTGGAGGACTGTCCATCAAGAGCATGGATGGTTTTGTTGGTTGGGGGTTTTGGCCACTCTGGCCGTGGTGGGGAGACTGGTGTGCAGTAATGGGGGACAGGGCAGCCAGCCCCGTTCAGGTTGATGCAGAGATGCACGGGGCCACTCCGTCCCTGCCCTTGGGGTCATCCAGGATGTGTCTGGAAGCCTGGCCTCCCACCCCCATCCTCCATGTGCTGAGTCGACCCTAATGACCCCTGATGGTCAGCTGCTGCTGCGAGCCTTCTGGTCACTTGCGTCCCACCTGCCCTCTAGGCCGGGGCTTTCCTCCTGTTTCCCCTGAGAGGCCGCCACAGGAGGGCCAGCTTCTCAGCCCCCACTGTCCCCGTGGCCCTCTCCTGCTCACAGCAGTGACGCCACCAGGACTGGGCAGGGGACCCTTGGAGCCAGCACCGTGACTCATGCCAGGCTCCAGCCGGGCAGTGCCACTGTCTGGGAGAGGGACTTGGACTTTAGGCAAAGCAGATGGGTGCTGAGCTAGTGGTGTACTCCAGGGACCCCAAACCAGCCGGCGCCCAGAGTCCTGGTGAGAACAAGTGGGCAGGATGTGAGCCGTGCTGCAGAGACAGCCCTGGTGGCCATGGGGCCGAGGGAGGGCGCTGGGCCGGGCCGGGCTGGGCTGGGCTGCCCTTTCCTCTGGGGAGGCTCTGCTGAGGAGGGCAGGTGCTGAGCAGCAGAGCCCCTCGGCCCGCCCTCTCTCACCAGAGGTGTGAGAGCCACGTTGGGTCCAGTAGCCGCCTGCGCGGCTCCCAGCAGGTGGAGAGAAGAGGCCGTGACCGCCCCAGCGCCTTCGGCCCGCCTCCCGCAGACGGCGGGGACAGAAGGACCTGCGCCTCTCCCAGCAGGGCGGCAGCAAAGTGGGGGACGCCCCTGGTCAGTGCCCCGGCCTGGCCCTAATGGAAGCGTGCGAGTGCCCAGCTGCTGGACCGCTCTGCGGCTAGGGCTCTGCGGCCGGCGGGGCGGCCCCCCGGCTGGCCTCTGCCTCCTGCCTGGGGTGCTGCCCCCTCCCTCGCGAGCGACTTGAGAGGGAGGAGGACGCCAGGCTCGAGAGCGCCCGCCTCCAGGAGACGCCGTGTTCCGGAGTGGAAGTGGCAGGCACTCGCGGCGGGGCCAGGCGGGGAGGGCTATTATGATTGAGAGTCTCCGCTCGAGCAGACCAGCTGACTACCCAGAGATGTTCTCCAAACCAGCTGCTCTCCAAGTCCCGGGGAGCACGGAACTGGGCAGGATGTGAGGCGCAGGCTGGTGCCGTGGGGAAGGGCCCAGCTGCGGGCAGCGGGCTGTGCCAGGGCAGCTCTTGGAGGAACACGGAGGCTGTGCTGCTGATCTGGGCAGGCATGCTGTGGCCAAAGGGGTGACAGTTGGAGTGCTGGCCGGATTCCGGCTTTACAAGCTGCAGGTGCACGGCATTTCATTTCCCTGAGCAGGAAGCTCCCGGCCGCCCTGCAGCTTGTCTCGTGTGGACGCTTGTCCCTGCTGAGCGAGGGCTTGCGCTTGCAGCCCAGGGGCCGCCAGGAAGCTGCCGCCCCTCAGTTCCCACCTGTCAGAACCTGTGGCAGAACGCTGGGAGTCCGAGGCGGAAGTGGATGCCCAGGAGGCACCTGTGCCTGGCAAGTGCTCGGCAGCCGCCGCCGTTTGGGTGATTGTCACTGTCACCACCCTCCTGAAGTCCTCGTTACCCTCCTTGCTCTCTGGCCAGCTCCTCCTCAGTCTTGGCACCTTGTGAGATCGTCCTTCTTTGGCAGCTTCTCGGCTTCCCTCCTTGGTGCCCCAGCGCCCGTCCCCTCACCTGGGTCCCTGGTGGGTCCGCGAGTCCCCGTGGCCAAGGCAGCAGGCGTGGTGCTGCGGGCTGGGCTCAGGAGACTCTGGCCTTGCTCTTGCTGCGGCCTGTTGAGATGCAGTCCCCAGCCAGGCTCCCTCTGCAGCGCTGTGTGCCCACCTGTCCCTGACAATGCAGGTGGCACAGGAGGGAAGCCCGAGACGAGAGGGGCGCCCAGTTTGGTGCCCAGCCTCTGCCCTCTGCTCCCCTTTGTGAGCACGCATCTGCTCACCCCTGAGCTCAGCTCTGACGATGCAGGTGCCCACCGATGCCCACAGTGCCCACAGGGCACCATTTTCCAATGTTTGAAAAGTGAGGTACCATGCTGAGCTGGAAACACGCCCTGCAGAAAATCAGCCTGGAGACCGCGACAGGGAGGGAAGGTCAGGGGTGTGCGGGCCTGAGTGACCGCAACACGCTGCCCAGAGCCAGCCCAGGGAGCAGCGAGGCAGCGCCCTCCTACAGTGCAGATCTCCAGGAGGCAGGGACGTGCGGGTGCTGGCCACCTCCCTTGTGGGTGCACTGTGACGGATGCTTTCTGACAAGGACAGTGATCACCTGTCCTGCAGGATCCGTTCTCTCAGGCTCCTGTCCCCATTGCCAGGGCTGGGGGTGGCGGGGGGGGGCAGCTCCCTGACCTGCTGGAGCACAGCTGGACCACGGGCTTGGCTCTGGTGGCCTTTCACTGACAGGCTTGCTGCCCACGCAGGGGCGCTTTGTCCCCCCGTGAAAGTGGAGGGAGGGTCCTGCCGGGATGCCCACATCCTCAGAAGGAAGCCAGGGGCCAGCGCCCTGGCCTCAGAGGCCGCACTGCAGCACACACTGGACAGACAGGGACAGGTGAACGGGTCTTGCTCAGATGGACATGAAGCAGCCAAAAGGGAAACAGAGTAAAAACGGGGGCAGACAGAACAAGGGGCAGCCACCTCCGGCCGCACAGCACTCGGGCCAACGGGGCGTGGCGGGAAGAGGCAGGCCCAGGGACTGCCACCGACTGTGTCATTCTGATGCTGAGTGCATATATTCATCTGTTCCAAAAATATTCGAGTGCCTACTGTGCCCTAGATCTGCCAGGCCGCCAGGAGTTAGTGCTCTGCCTGGCATGGTGAGCGGCATGCACGGGGCCTGCTCACTGGAACGGACGGGCACCACAGGGCCAAGTGCAGGGAGGGGACAAACCGGCTGCGGGGTGGAGAGCCTAAAGGGATTCCGTGCTGCCCTGTCACGGGCCCCTGGGCCACCACACAGACCTGGGCGAGGAGGTCCAGGAGGGGACGCACAAGGAGCAATGGCAGGCCATGCGGGGTGGCAGGGAAGCCCAGGAGGACCCAGCAGAGGGCCCGGCCCAGCCTCCCTGAAGTGGCTGTCTTCCCAGCCTCCCCGTCCCTTGGCCACCAGGGCAGACTCAAGTGGGTCATACACGAGGGTCTTCCTGGAGGAGATGCCCTGACGTGGTAGGGCGTGCCCAGGCCTTCTGCAGGCCCAGGAGTGAGGCCGGTTCTGTGCCCTTTGGAAACTGAGGCACGGCGGAGAGGCTCTGGTGCTGGCGGAGACGCCCAGGCACAGGCTGAGCCCAGAGAACACGCCGCAGAGCCTCTGGACACACCCATTTGCACACATGCACACAAACACTCATGCACACACGGACGTGGGGCACTTGTCTTTTAGAAGCCAGGCCCCTGGCCAGCTGCCAGCCCCACGGTCCATCAGTGTGTGGGGGTGGTAATTCCAGGGCCGAGGTCGCACCTCCTTCCCCATTAACTGTTGTGTCACAAGAATGTGACACTTTCCAGCCCTGGAGGAAGGACGAGAGACAGAGGCCACCTAAACAGCGAGAGGCCAGGAGCCTCTTGGAGGGCCGTGCAGACTTGACTACACGCTGCCCTCCGCCGAGTGAGCCCTGACGAGCCTCCGATACCGGATGGTGATGAAATAATCGCGTGACAGCGCAGAACCCCAACAGCAAAACCCGCGATGGAGGAGGGCTCGGCCTCTCCCGGTGGCATGTGCCCGGGCAGCAGGCCGCCAGGAGCTGTGAGATTTGCTGTTGGGGCAGCCTCCTGGGCACTCAAGCCCCACAGGACTCTGCTCCACACGTTGGAGTTCACGCAGGAAGCGGGAGGCCCCAGCCTGGGAGGAGGCTGTCCCGGGTCTGCACACACTTGCACACACACGTGCCTGTGGGAGCCCCAGGCCCCACACCTGGGGACCATCCTTCCTTAGTGTCTGCCCTCCACCCAGCAGCCTGTGCTATGGGCCACCTGTGGCCACCTGTGGGTGCTGCTGTGGGCGTCTCTTCGGAAGGAACCAAAATGAGCCAGGGGTCCCCTTATCGTCTGGGGAAATGGAAGGACAGGTCCTGCTGCCACCGTCACCACCTTCGTGAGCGGGGCAGGTCCAGCTTGCCGGGGTCCGAGTGGGTTTTCCGGGTGCGCACGGGGCTGGCTGGGGCCCTCCAGGGCCAGGTTCTCTTCTGCATGAAATGCAGCTCCGCGTGGACAGAAGAGGTCACCTTGGAGGCAGCACCAGTCACTGTTATTAGGAGCAATGGCTCCCGCCACACTGGCGTGGGTGCATGGTGAGGCTCTGCCACGGTGGAAGCGTGGCCTTCGAGGACCGCCCTGGGGGGCTCGGGCTGCGAGGCCCTGGGAAGGAAGGCCCGGGCGCTGCGCTGGGGGGTGGCGAGTGCTGCGCGCTCTCAGCCTGCGCCCGTCTCTCCCGCCTGCTCTGCCCTGTCCCCTCCACTCCCTCTCTGACTGTCACACACTCCGCCCTCCCTCGTCCCCAGTAGTGGTCGGTGCTGTGGAGGAAGAACAGGGACCCGGGTCGAGAGCAAGTTGGGAACACTGATGGCTTGCTGTGTTTGCCCCGGGGACAAAGGCCTGGGCAGGGGAGCTGGGAGGGGACAGTGCGTGGACACAGTCACCTCCAAATTGACTTCAAGGTGCCTGCTGAGATGCCCTGGGGAGGCCGTGGTGTCCAGAAATTATTTTTCTTACTGGCCTGTGGGAAACGAGACCAGAGTTCTGATGAGCAGCTGGAGGCAAGACAGAGGGGACGCAGCCGCTGGCCTGTCCACATGGCGACAGTAATTTGTCCATTTCCTGGTCTGTTAACCTTTACAATCTTGTTCTAACACCGTCACTTTTAATCTGCCTTCTCCACAAGGACCCCAAACCCAGATGCCAAACCGAATATACAAACCCAATGACAGCTCAAACAGCCCAATGCAGGGCCAAGGAGGTCCTCGCACACCCGGGCGCGCGGGACTTTCTCCCAGCCGCAGGCTGCGCTGACTGAGACATTGTCCTTTTCAGGATTTATTTGCTTTTTTCCCCCTTCCATAAAAGCACTGAATAATACCATGACCTTCTGGAATGCAAAGAGGTTTTTTTTTTTTTTTTAAATTGAAAAAGGTTTTTTATTCCACTTAAGAAGAGAAAGTGAAAACTGAAAACACATTTGTGCCCCACACCCATTATTTATGATTTTCTCATAAATTATTTTTCTTTTAAGTTTTAAAAGCAGATGTAAAACCCAACCTGTTAGTGCAAAAAGCGGGAGGTAATCCGCCAGCTTGGTCGGGCGGCCAGGAGATAGAGGGGAGGGACCAGGAGAGCGGGAGCGCGTGGCTGGGTGAGGTCTCCTGGCGTGCAGTGGGCGGCACCTCCGAGAGCTGAAGGGCCGGGGCATCACGGAACCTGGGCCCCGGAGCCACCAGGAATCTCCCAGGGTGAACAGCGTCTCGGAGGCGGCCCAGCTCCGGGCCAAATATTTATCCAGGCAAGGCGGGGGGGGGACCAGGGGGTCTCTTTAGCAACGGCAGTGGGGTCTGCTGCCCTTGGCCGGCCACCCTCCAGAGCCAGGCCTCCCTGGGGCCCTGGGCGCTGCGTCCTGGACGGGGCCTCGTTGCTCTCGTCCTGTGTCCTCTCTGCTTTGCCCTGCACGTGCAGGGATGTCCCGCGTAGCCACAGACACGCCCCTGCTGCTCACTGCGTGGCCCCGTCCCCAGGAGCTCCACGCCGTCCAACCACCTGCAGTAGCTGCTGGCTCGGTGGCCGAGAGCCAGAGGTTGCAGGCTGCCAGCGTCACAAAGGAGGGTCTCTAAGATGTTTGCCAATGAAGCTGTCCCACCATTGGCCAGGTGTGACCTCCTGGGTCACAGCAGAGGCCTGGCAGCCCCCTGGGTGGCAGCTCAGCTACTCTGCGGCACCAGCAGCAAGACGCAGCCCGCTGAGGCCAGGCCAGGCAGCACCAGGGCCACAAGCGCTGCACCAGGCTCTGAGCCCGTGCCAGGCTCCTCCGTCTTGTGCCCAATCGCAGGCCAGCTTTGTCACCATCTAGGGTGCTGGGTTGGTTGTCTCTGCTCAGCAAAGGATTGAAGGACAGGCCACAGAGGTGGCAGCAAGCAGCAGGCTTATGGCAAAAGTGACAGGGACAAACTTCTCCAGAGAAGGCCCCGAACGGGAGCGTGGCAGGGAGTCTCGGCGTGTTCTTCTAGTGGTCTCTGGAACGTCCCTCTCCTATGCCTCCCTGTCCGTGCTCTCCTCAGTACTGTCCTGGGCCCCTCGGCCCCCGTCCACGTGTCTGTCTGAGTTTCTCTACTGGTCCCTTAGGGGCACGAGTGCAGAGCGGCCGTCAGATCGGGTCCCCACTTGTGCCCACGCGCACGTTCCTCACCCAGGAGGCTGACCTCACTGAAGGCCCTCCCGAGCAGCCTAAGCCCTCTGCATGCCTGCCAGGGCGGGGCTCCACCCCCAGCGGCGAGTGTTGGGAACGCTGGCGTGGCTGGAGGTTGGCCCAGTCACCTTCGGCGGGCTGGGAGTGCTAGCGTTCATCTTTGTAAAGCCAAACAGATAAAGGGGCCATGCCCCTCGCTGGACGCAACTGCCCCTGGGGCCCTGAGGCCAGAGGGACCTGCGGGGTGTCGGGAATCTAAGCCAGATTTCTCAAAACGCCTGAAGTCAGTGGGCACCCCAGGGTGGCGCTGCCCCGCCTTCTCCCGCCGACCTTCCCCTCAGGCCGGTCAGAGCCCGCAAGCGCCTGAACCTGTTCGCGCCCAAATTTAAATCAACAAGAAGACAATCCTGCTGGTGACCCCATAGCCCCAGGCCCTCACGACCCTATCAGTATGTGACAAGTCCCCTATAGCAGATATAAGCTGAAGCTTGCTCGTACCCGCTCTCTGCCTGCCGCCACCCCAGCTCCTCCGGCAGCCACCACGCTGTTCCAATAACTCTCTTAGTTGGGGTGTCCGTCTCTTGGTGTGGTCACTCGCCTTTCACAGGGAGGACTTGCTCCTCCTGGCTCCAGGGTCCCCTGGGCACCTCTCCCTGGGGTTCGCCTGGTGATTTGCTGTGAGCTTGCTACAGGCTGGGCCTGTGGCTTCAGGCCAGCGCAGCAGTCTGCAGGGTTCGGTTTGTCTTTTTGTCTTTCTCCTGTTGCTTCTTTGCTTTAGCATACAGCTCACGGGGGGCCTGGAGAAGGGTCTTGCTGTGGCCCCCCTGGAAAGAACCTGCAGCCCAGCTAGTGAGGGGGTGCTGGCAGGAGGGGAGGCGAGCCCAACACCTGGCAGACCTGGCAGAGTCCCTGCGGGCCCAGGAGACCCCAGCGCTCCCTTCCTGGCGGCAGGATGGAGTGGGGGCTGGGCTGGCCTGGCGTTTCCGCTGCTCAGGGCAAGGTGGCAGCTGCAGCTTCTCTCAGGAGGAGTCTCCTGACGTCCTGTTACCATTCCCTGAGCCCGTCTGTGAATTCACCACTCTTATCCTTTGCATTTAAAAAAAAAAAATGCTTTTTCTGTCTCTTTTTGTTTGTTTGTTTGTCATTGGCAAAGATCTCCTGGACAGTATTCACACAGCTGATTTTAACAGGCAGAAAGTCTCCAATCCGGTAGCTGCTGGTTAACCGTGTGAGTTGCGGACTTCACCAAATGGAAACTCCTCCATTCCAGCGTCACTGTGAGGCCCTGGGTCTTATTTAAAGACTCCCTTCTGCCACCATGGCTCGGGAATCTGCACTCCACACCTCACGTTCAGGTCTGCAACGCGCGAGGCCTCGCCGTGGCCTTGGGGTGGGGTGGGGCACGCCAAGGCACAGCCCTCTGATCCTGTGCTTTCTGCCCTCTCGGCATCTGCTGGCCCTGGGCCACGTCTTCTGATAATCTCCCACAAAGAATGCAGCTCCTAAAGAGCAGAAAGTGGCCACGACCCAGAGGACACTCTGGGAGGAGCCCAGGTGTGAACCAGAGGTTCGCTGGCCCTGGAGCGGAGGATCCCACGCTCTGAGTCTTTCTGGTCCCCTCCCCGTCCCTCTCGCTCAGGTAGTTTTCTTGGAAGAGCGGGGTCTTCCTCCCCTCTGCCCGCTTGGCCACTGCACACCCCAGCCAGGCCCCACTAAGTGCTGCAGAAAGCAAGCAGGCCTTCGGGGGGCTCCAGGCTCAGCAGCCGGAGGCTTGCTGTGGTGTCCCCAGCGCTCACGGGAAGAGGAGCCGACACGGGCTCATCACAGAGCTGGCCGCTTCCGCTTTGTTGCCTGTGTCAGTCTGGGGGGAACCTCGAGGGCCACCTCTCCGTATTTCAGGAAGCTCTGCGTTGAGCGTCCTGTTGCGTCACCTCCCTGTCGTGCCGGTAACGGTCATTCATAAACCGTCCGTCTCCGTGAATGTGGAATGTGGTGCTGAAAAATCTAGGAAAAAGGATTCAAAAGAAAAACCTCAAGTGCAGCGGCTCCCTGACCGCCGGGAATGACCGACTCCAAGGCCCGGGCGGAGGGTGGGCGTCGTGTGGGGTCCGCAGCGGTGTCTCCCTTCGCCCCTTCCTCCTCCACCTCTCAAGCGTCATCCTGGAGCCCTGGGTGCTGAGTGTGGCCCCGGGCACTTGCCCCCACTGCCCTCCACTGTCCGCAGCTCTGGCTGTCCAAGGCTCCGACGGGCACACCTGTTCACCCACCATGGTGGTTCCCAGCGGTGGCTTTTGCACACGTGTAGCTGGAGGTTTGAATGTTGGAGGACACGAGAGCCCAGAGGAGCAGGCCTCTGATGCAGCTGTGTCCTCTACAGAGGCAGGACAGGTGTGGGGGAGAGCTGGGACCAGCTGCCGGGGACACAGGGGAGCCTCAACAGCTGGACTTGGTGCTTATCCCAGCTCCTGCTCGGGGCTGCCAGACCCTGGGGCCTTCCTGGGGGTTAGAGCACCTCGGGTGAGTCATAAGAAGCCCTTTCCACCACACCTGAGTTTATGCTGATGTGGGGACTCAGGGAGGCCGAGTGACAGAGTGGCCCCTTCACCCTCCCACACGCTGCCCTCGCAGAGGCGGGAGGATTGGCTGGAGGCCCCACTACAAACGCTGGAGCAGGGAGATTCGTGGGTTGCTGGAGGCTGGAGGCTGGAGGCTGGAGGGCGGCTCCCCGAGAGGCCACGGGCCTCCCCTGCTCGCCTCTCCACCGTGCCCTTCCTGCGTTGACTCTGCACGATGAGCAGGTTAACGTAAGTCAGCGGTGCCCCGGGCTCTCTGGGCTGTTCCTGCACGTGGACTCTGAGGAGAGAGGACCTTGGACGGCCGCTTTGCAGCAGGTCACTCAGGGTGCTGGTGGCCCAAGCCTAGGACCGCTCTGAGTAGTGTCGGAACTACATCGATCCGGAAGGGATCCCTGGACTGGGTGTCGAGAAGAGGGGAATTGATCCGCGTCAGAGAAGTCGCCCAGGGGATCTCAGCAAAAACCAGCAGGAGAGGGTGGCCACAGCGGGACACAGAATCCAGTGGGGGGCCCATTCTCACAGACGTCCTGAGGACGACCGAGGAGCCACCAGCTCAGACTTGCATGCGCAGCCCCGGCCCCGGCCTCCCTTCCCCGGGCTCCGTCACCCCCACGGTGTCCAGGTGAGTGTGAGGACAGAGACTGCCCTGCAGGAGCGCTCCAGGAAGGGGACCGTGTTCCTCCAGGAGGGACTGCGGGGACTGAGGGTGCTCTTGCAGCCCGCTGGACCCTGCCTGAGAAACGTGTTCACACACTTGGCGTTTCTTGTGAGCGAGCAGCTTTCCACCACGAAGGGCGTCACAATCAGCTAAGCCCAGGGGCTCGGTGTGGCTTATTCACGGTCTTCAGCCTCCTGCTTCCATATTTCCTGAAGAAACGTGGATCAGCGGCTGGTGGGAGCCGGCGAGCTTCCTGCTGACCTCACACTGCCTGTTGGCTCCGTGACCCACACTGATGCACAGCGCGGCACCTCCTGTCTCCTGCAGCACCCGCGGGAGCGCGTGGACCCGGGCCAGCCCTGCGTCCCAGCGCATGGGCGTCACTAGTGCAGGGATTCGAGAGGTAGCAGGATTGATGGTGGCTACAGGATCGGTGTGTGCCAAGGCTAGCACAGCTGAATCTTGCACTTCAGATGTAGGGGACCATGAGGACAGTCCTAGCTAGGGACAGTCATCCAAGCTGTGACCTTTTCCAGTCACAGTGGCAGACCCCAGGAGAGGCCTCGGTGGTGTCAGCCTGTGTAGCCTCTGTGACCACCGAGAGTGGCTGTCTCCTCCGGAGAGCCCAGGAGCACCCGGGAGCACAGCAACCACCACAGGTCAGGAATCGGAGGCCCGCGAGGACACAAAGCTGTGTCTGGACCCGGAAAGCAGGCTGGGAGAGGTGGCGAAGCCCGGGAGCCTTCTTTGACCACGTGGGGTCGGCACCACCATCTCTTCTGGGAAAGACTCGTGCCTAGGGAGAGCCCCGGCAGCTGCAAGGGCCCCAGGAGCAGGCTGTGCCCACAGCCCTGCGGGTAGGGGGTCGAGTGGACCAGACGCCAAGCCTGTGCGCTTCAACAAGAAACGGAGGGGCTCCAGTCGCCTCTGAGCTGCCCCTGCAGCTCAGGGGTGGGGAGAACCCCCAGTGGACGCGGAGACCTGCACACCGATGCCCCTCTCCAGGACAGAGCGCCCGAATGCCCACTTCCGTCCAGCCTCGCAGCCCCAGATGAGGCCACGACTGGGCAGTGTCCTCCTGCCACAGTCTCCTCAGTCCTCCTCTCCAGATTCTGGGGAGAGGGGCACGCGCCGAGAAGAGATAAGTCCCCACAACAGGACTGGCCACAGGAGGAGCGCAACCCCACACCACTGGCCCTGACAGAGAGGACGTGGGTGTGTGTGTGAAGGGGGACAGCCATCGCCCACGGTGCATGTCGCTGCTGGAGCCCGCTGTGGAGAGACCCTCCTGGTGCACCAGGCTGGAGGGGGCGCGGGGAGGTGGAGAAGGGGTGGGTGCAGGTGCGGCCGGCGACACCTGAGGGCCACATGGGGGCAGAAGCGAGGAGCAGGGCTTGGCGTGGGCATGGGGTCGGGGCCAGCCACCGCAGGACACAGGCTCAGCGGACATGGTCTTTTGTGCCTCGCCAGCTCCCGCGCCTCTTGGCCCTCCCCAGGAGCCGCCCTGGCCCACAGGACACTTTCCGCTACAGCTGTGAAGCTGTAGTTTCTCCAAGGTGACGTCACGGCGTGGTGCTGTTCCCTTCAGAGGTGAGCCCCGAGAGGGCAGGCACTGCACTGTCCACAGACACACCCCAGCCCCTGGACCCGTCTCAGGTGCATCCCCAGCATGTGGAAGGCAGTGCAGGTGCAGTGCTCAGGGGCCACGTTCCTGGATGGGGAAGAGAGCCCGGAGGCAGGGACTCGACTGGTGCGGGCGTGGCTGTACCTGGAGTCCCACCCTGGGAGTCCACCCCAGCCTGCGGGCTCACACCTCAGAACCCAGGTCAGGCCTCCCAGAACACGTGAGGGCACATCTGGTGTCCAGCATGGTGCCTGGGGGTGTGGTGCCAGGGGGCACGGTGCACGGCAGGTGTGATGCCCAGCATGGGGCAAGAGTGCAGCTGATGCTGGACAGGAGACCCCGGTGAGCGCGCTGTGGCGCTCTGAAGACTCCGGACACACTCGTGGAAGGGACTGCGTTTCCAATTAACTAAAGATTGGCTCAGTTCATAGTGTGAGGGGTCTGGGGCACTTAGAGAAAGATGGCTGATGGATGGGTGGGCAGACAGATGGGTGGATGGGTGGATGGAGGGAGAGTTCGAGAGTGGAAGGAAACTGCTGCTGGCCACAGCTCGGCGCGGGTCCGGGCTTCTCCGGGCCTCTTCAGCACCTCCCTGCCTCCCTGCGCAGCGCTGCCCGCGGCTCCACGGAGCACTGCTGTCACGCGCTGTCTGACGTCCTGTGACTGTCTCCACCGCAGCCTGCCTCCTCTGGTGCAGAGAATGCCTCAGATGGACGTTCATTAGTCTGTTGAAACATTTCAGTTAATTGCAAAGCCAGTACCCAGAAGTGTCGAGTTCATATTTCCATCTGTGCATGAGTGCAGTAATAAAGAATTTTTTTGGACAGGTTAATTTGCCTAAAATACCGTGCAGTCAATCAGAGTAACAGAGTTGTTGACGCTGCATCTGTCCAGCGGGCCTCCAGCAGCACGGCCTTCTCTGGGAGCGCGTGGCTGGCCCGCAGGCATTGGCAGGAGGACAGCGAGCAAGAGCCCAGCCGCAGAGGAAGCGCTACTGCAGCGTGAAGCGCCCACCGCTGGGCGCTGTGCTGCTGAGGGAGGTTCGTAGTTCACGGTCCTTTGTGGACGTACAATGCAGTCATTGAGATATGAGATGGCTGCGACCTTTAGTTCAGATTGCTGATATTATCTACATTTGTTAATTTTTGTGTTTTTCTGAATTTGAAGTATGTGTGCTTCTCTTTGAAGATCCCTAGTACACATAGGTGTTTAGTTCAAAAATGAAAATAGATTAAGTGTATGAACTATAATTATTAATGACAAAGCAGCCTGCACCATGGAGGCCAGGCTTCCGTGCCCGAGCATCTGCAGGGAGGAGGAAAGGATCGTGGCTGCCCCTGGCCAGGAGCCTCCCTCTACAGAAGGCTCAGCCTTGCTGCAGAAGCCAGCCTAGAACTGCACGTCAGAGAGCTCACACCAGGACCGCCGACCACTGCCCGGGCTCCCCGATCTCAGCATTTGGGACTGGATCACTGTCCTGTGTATGCGGGAGGTTGAGCAGTGACCCTGAGCTCTATCCAGCCCCTGCCAGCAGCACCCCGCACACCCAGTGGGGACAACCATACTGTCTCCAGACGAGGCCACCTGTCCCTTGGGGGCAGAACCGCCCTGTGGAGAACCCGGGCCTTCAGGTTGGAAGGACCTGAGCAGCAGGAGGTGCCGCAGGCATGGAGAGCTGAGCCCTCGGGGCAGCTGGTGCCAGTGTGGGCCAGGGAGTGACCAGCATCTCACTAAACACAGCCCGGCCGCCTTCACGACCACGTTCATGCAGACGGAGGACACGCAGCCATGGGGTTGGGTGACCGCCGAGGAGCAGGGTTTGGGCTGGGAGCAGAGCGGGCCCAGCTTCAGGTCCTGCCTGTCCTTGCGAGCGGGGACTGCGGGGAGGCCACTGGCGCCCTTCCAGACCCAGTTCCCTCGTCTGGAAAGTGGGCTGAGAGCCGTCCCCCGCCGCGTCCCAGGAGGATGGACAGACACAGCGTGGGGCACCTGACCCGGGGCACCTGACCCGGGGCGTGTGGGAAGCAGCGGGACCTCGGCTCAGCTGCCTGAGGACTGGACTGCTGGGGTCCAGAGGCTGTTCCAGCTGGCCCACCCCCACAGCCCCAGCTCCAAGGTGGGTCGAGGACTCCGGGTGCGAGCCGAGCCGAGCTGTGACAGGACCCGTGTCACCCACCTGCACTGTGTCGTCCTCAAGTGTCCAGCGCAGGCCATCACCAGCAGATGGCTGCTGAGCCCCTGGCTGCTCTTCAGGGTGAAGCCTGGCGGGTTCTTTGCACCTGTTACCTGTCCCCAGCCCACCATGGGACCCCCATCCAGAACAGACGCTGGAAGTGCTGATCTCACGGGGTCCCTTCTATGTAGATCACACCTGTGTCAAAGCTTGCAGCAGTCTGCTAAGACGGAAGCAACGTCAGGAGCACCTGCAGCATAATTGCAGCTAGTTACGTTGCACAGAGAGCCTGGCAGGCTACTGGGGGCCAGATGCCCCGGCCAGCGCGTCTGCTCTGTACCTTGGCACCTTTTGTGGAAAGTGCATCACAGCTGATCTTCAGGGAGCTTCCAACATGCCACCATGTCACTCCCCAGCCATCTACAGTAAAGACTAGTTTTAATGTGTCATGGAATGCAAAGTATTTTTGCAATAAGAAAAAATATTACCTTAGAATGCAAACAGGAAACACAAAGTTAGACATCCCTAGAGACCACACCCTTTGGAGAAACCAGGGGCAGCTCTGAGGGTGAGGAGCGAGGACCAGATGGCTGGTACTCAGGTCAGCCCCTCCACTCGCCCGCTCCGTCAGTCCTGGGCTCCCTCCTCTGAGGCTGCCACTCCTCATCCATACAAGGAGGTGATTGCTTAGCTCAGGAAGCTGTTGGCAGAACAAAATCTAGATGCCCTGAGCATCCAGTAAATGTGCACGAGGCCATCCTGCCAGCAGGGAACCAGTGGCCACCTGCACTCTGCACCAACCCCCGGAGTTGGGAAGATGTTAACGGAGCTCAGTGATGTGCCGAGGCAAGGCCCACTGGGACAGCCCTGTTCTCCCCACCGCTGGTCTCCAACGCCATAGCAGTGACTGTAGACCCAAGGCCCACTGGTCAGAGCACAGCGTAGGACAGGTGTGGACTTGGGGCTTCTTGGTCTTCCAACTCCTTTCTGGTCTCACAGATGCACCCAGGAAGTAGGCTGAGCCACACCAGGAACATGGCGGTCTCTCTTTTCTGACTCCCTAGAAGATGATTCTGAAAGGGCTGTGTTCTCCAAATGGAACCCAAGGCCCGGTGGACGGACAGTGAGGCGGAGACTCCGTGCAAATCTGTCGGGAGGGGAATCCATGTTTTCACTAAGATGATGGGAGTGAAGAGAAAAAGCGACTGTGTCAACCCGAGAGAAAAAAGCCCTCCAGAGGAGCTGGCCCAGGGAGGCGGGGCCTCTGCTGAGCAGAGCAAGCTGGCATGTGTGTGGGGAGGGAGAGGAGTGGACGGAGTCAGCTGGGAGAGTGGACCTGCTGGCCACAGACAGCGTGAGGGGCACCACAGGGCCTACAGAGCCCTCCTGGGCCCTCCACCTAGCCTTGCCGCCTGTGTGCCCACGGCAGTGAGGCTAAGACCAGCTAGCCAGGCCACACGGCTAGCCACAGGTCTCTGGACCAGTTGGTTGTCACTGAGACAGGTTGTGAGGTTCAGACTGGGCTGGACACTTCTGTTTCTGAGTCATGGGGCTGGGGCCTCCCTGGGCATCTAAGTTGCCCTTTGACAAGGGCTGTGTAAGGGTGCTGATGTTGAGACCCACCAGGCCAGGGCCCAGGTCTCCCCTGAGGGCACCTGGGCCCTGACAGGACTCCTCTGATGGTGCCCAGGTACCCAGAGCCACCAAGCCAGGCAACAAGTCTGTGCTGCCCCTGTATTTACTGAACATATTCACTCAGCGTTCAAATGCTCAACAAGGGTGTTCTCTCCTCCACAACACCAGGGAACTCTGGCCTTTGCTCAGCCGACTCGGCAGCTTTGCTGAGGATTTGGGTTTGTGGCGGCCACAGCTTTGAGCTGTCTGTGGCACGTTCCAAAAGGCTTTTGTGGGAATAAGAAGCTCGAAAAGCACAGGCAGTGTTGGGGTCAGAAATAATGATCACCTTCCTATCATGAGAAGCAAGTAGCAGCAGATCCGAGGAAACAGCCCAAACCTGCGGAAACAGAACCGTTTACAGAGGAGTCGCTGGGTCGGGTTGGACCTGGTCTTTCAGGGCTGCGTGCGGTCGGCTGCAGAGAGACCAGCTCTGTCTGCAATTGCTGTTTGGACCTCAGTCTCCAGATTTCAGGCTTAAAGAGCGCCAGCCTGCGTCCACCTCCAAAGTCCCGGCTCAGAGCAGCGGGCGCCACACCACGGTCCCGGTTTATCTGTCAGGACAGCCCGACTCGGGGACATTCTGGGCTCCCTGTGTCCTGCAGCGGAGCGGTGGGCCCAGGTTTTCCAACCCGTAGGCATGTGGCCTTGACTCCTCTTCCCCCCTCTCAGGGTTGCCTCAAGGCCAGTGTGCTGAAGGCACTTGGCCAATCAAAGTGCCATACAAGGATGGGCACCCAGCCGCAGGCTGGCTGGCGTGGGGCTGCCCTTGTCACCCGTGAGGTGCTCCCTGCCTCTGCAATATGCAGGTGCTCCCTGCATGTCAGGCAGGGTCCTGGGTACAAGGGATGCAGGGGTCAGAAGGGTCAGCAGTCCCTGTTCTTGGGAAGTGGGCACTCAGTGGGGCAGGGCATCTGGACACACCCAGGAGGTGCACTGGCCACCAAGAGCTGGAGCCTTGGCCTGGACACAGGAGGCTGGCTGGGGAACGGGCACAGCTGAGGAAACCTGAAGATGACCAGAGCCCCCACCAACCCGTCCAGAGCGGCGGGCACGGCCAGGGCCTCGTTTCTGAACGGCGTCCTTCGTCCCTGGCCTGGGGTTGCCCGATGCTTGACTCTGGCTCAGGAGACCAGAGCACACGTGCGTGTGGCCTGCAGTGCAACACGGGCCAGAGGCCCCGCAGTGGGGAGGCAGGGCTGAGGCGCTGTGCTGGCCTCCTGGCCCATCCTTCGAGGCCCGCTCCCTCCCAGGTCTCGGCTGGGGGGAGTCCACCCTGCGGTCAGGGCAGCTTCTGAGCCCACCCACCACAGGGGCTCGTGGCCGTGGACAGCTCCGTTGGCTGATGCTGGACAGGAAGGTGTATGGCCCTTGATGTCCCTGTCCTGTGGACAGAGGTGCAGGGAGCGGGAGAGTCACGACTGGAACTCTTCAAACGGCACTTGAAGAGTCAGAAAAGTGAAGTTTGGGCCAGAGCAGGGGAGTGGGGAGACGCGCGGTGTTGAAACCCGCCTGCCTGGACCGCGACGGCACTGGAAACCAGGTCACCGCGCCTGTCGGTGGCCGCAGGAAGATCAGCCTGCGCGGCTCCAGCGGGCGGCAGAGCCTGCGGCCTGGGCAGCACAGCAGAGGCCCCACGGCCTTCACCCGTGTCCAGATGGCCTTGGGCATCACCTTTCTTGTGGCCCGTGTGGGGCACGTGCTGCTCAGCTAAGCTGGCACCTCCCAGAGAGCTCCTGTGGCCTGTCCACGCTCCTCCCTTGGGGCCCGCGGCCCACACAGGGAGCGCAGGCTTCTTCTCCTGCCCACTCCCTGCAGGCCAGCAGCTTCCTGTCCCCGCCAGCTCCTCCATGGCCTTGTGGGGTCCCCACTCACCCTCCCCTGCAGCACACAGAGGGCGGCTCACAGGAGTGTCCACCTGGCTTTCACGGCCCGGCCGTCCTCCAGTGTCCCGGGCGGGTTTTCTCCTGCGTTGCTCTCAGCCCCCCGCAGACCCAGACCCCGCCCTCCCTGAGCCCTTCCGCTCCCCCAACCACGGCCACCGTGTGGCCGGAAGAGGTGCCAGTGTCCAGCTGCCTGGGAAGAAGGTGCCCCTCCACGTCATGGCGTGTTCGCCCAGGCCCTGTCGGGTGCGTGCTGAACTGGGCACTTCCCACGCCCGGCCAGTCCTGCCCTGCCACCGCGTTTGGGGACTGCTCTTCAGCATCCAGCCTCCACGCCGCGCCCCCGTCCACTCGTTCCTCTGTGGAGCACGGAGTGGGCCTCCCAGGACAGAGCTCGTCCTGTTCTCTGCAGACAGCTTGACAGAGGGTGCCCCCTGCAGAGACCCCCACTGCCACTCTGGATGCAGAAGAATGCCCTCCCTGGGCAGTGGGGCCCCTATCGCTGCTGGCCAAGCGTCTGGGCTGGGCAGAGTCCGTAGGGTGGCCTGCGTGGACCCCACTAAGTGGACTTGTTAGGGCCAGTTGCCAGGCTCAGGCACCGTGGGACTTGCACTGTGGCGCGATCACCGGGAATGGCACGCAGCTGAGAGCCAGAGTGCCTGCAGCCGGGCAGCTCTCGCCCTGGCTCTGAGACGGCCTCTCGCGGCCACCTTGAAGCAGGGAGCAGCACGTAGGTGGTGAAGCAGGATGGACGACAGGACCCGCCTGTGCCTGCGGGTAGGATGTGTAGGCTTTCTCATCTCCATCCCCACATCTGGCAGTGCACTGTATACAGTGAGGGTTGGATAAATGCTGAATGAGTGTGCGCCAGTGAGCACCTCTTATCGGGCATCTTGCAAGCTGTCTGGGCTCTCTCTGTGGGAGCCGCCTCTGATCCGCAGCAGGCGGCAGGAGCTCAGCCTGAGCAGGCTCAGCGCAGGCCCAGGAGGCCGCAGCCTCGTGTGCAGGAGCGGGGCGGGAGGCAGGCTGTGCTGTGGAGCCGGATAGAAATGGCGTGGCAGGGACAGGCAAGGTGAAAGGAGGAGCGCCTCGTGGCCTTCCATGCCAGCCTGACCACCCCAAAACCCTGGGTCTCTAAGAGTGAGGCTGCTCGAGGAGGTGGCACAGGCTCACCGACGCCAGAAATGAAATAAAAAGATAATTAAGAGCTTGGACTCCAAAGGTCTGGGATTAGAATCCCCCCAGGCGAGAGTGAGCCATAATCAAGGGACGGAGGGCTGTTATCTGCCCGCACACATGTCGCCGTGCCTCGTGCGGTTGGTTTTAATTATTGATACTCCTTTTTAAGTTAAAGATGAATTTGAGACAGCAATGAACTTGGAAGGTTTATCTTCCAATTACAGGAAACCTGTTAATAATGATCACTTAAGGCAACTACGGCTTTGCCGGCATTAACCAAGTTGGCCAGGAGCTGTGGGGAAGAACAGAGGAGCCGGGGGAGCCAGGGTCACCCCAGCCCTGCAGAAACCATCCCAGCACCCCGTCCCTGTGCACAGGTCCACAGCTTCTGTGTGCTGCCACCTCCCTCTCTCTTCCCAGGGCCAGGGCCCTTAGGGTCTGCTTACTGCCAGGGCCAGGGCCCGCAGAGTCCCAGTGCCACCTCCAGTGCCAGGGCCCGCAGAGTCCCAGGGCCACCCCCGGTGCCAGGGCCCGCAGAGTCCCAGGGCCACCCCCGGTGCCAGGCCCCGCAGAGTCCCTGTGCCACCTCCGGTGTCAGGCCCCGCAGAGTCCCTGTGCCACCTCCGGTGCCAGGACCCGCAGAGTCCCTGTGCCACCCCCGGTGCCAGGGCCCGCAGAGTCCCTGTGCCACCTCCGGTGCCAGGGCCCACAGAGTCCCTGTGCCACCCCCGGTGCCAGGGCCCGCAGAGTCCCTGTGCCACCTCCGGTGCCAGGGCCCGCAGAGTCCCTGTGCCACCCCCGGTGCCAGGGCCCGCAGAGTCCCTGTGCCACCTCTGTTGCCAGGGCCCGCAGAGTCCCAGGGCCACCTCCGGTGCCAGGCCCCGCAGAGTCCCTGTGCCACCTCCGGTGTCAGGCCCCGCAGAGTCCCTGTGCCACCTCCGGTGCCAGGTCCCGCAGAGTCCCAGTGCCACCTCCGGTGCCAGGGCCCGCAGAGTCCCTGTGCCATCCCCGGTGCCAGGGCCCACAGAGTCCCTGTGCCACCTCTGTTGCCAGGGCCCACAGAGTCCCAGTGCCACCTCCGGTGCCAGGGCCCGCAGAGTCCCTGTGCCATCCCTGGTGCCAGGGCCCGCAGAGTCCCAGGGCCACCTCCGGTGCCAGGGCCCACAGAGTCCCAGGGCCACCTCCGGTGCCAGGGACCGCAGAGTCCCTGTGCCACCCCCGGTGCCAGGGCCTGCAGTCTGCTCAGAGCCATGGACACACAGTGCTGAGCGGTCTCCAGGGTGAGCTGCTGTGGTCCCTCAGCAGCCCTGCCGCCATCCCCAGCCTGGACCTTCCTCTCTGGCACAGCCGGGTTCCTGCTGGCCGGCGGGCACACCCAGGGTTGGGCCATGGGCGTCGTCCTGCCCCAACATTGCTGTGCTCTAGCACCAGGGCCAGCCCGATGCCCGGGAAAGGACTGCGCCTGAGGTTTTCCCAGTGCCCTCTCCCCGAGCCACCTACTCCAGCTGCCCAGCAAGCATGGCCCACGGTGATGGGGACTGCCCAGGGCCCTAGAGTGGTAGGTGACGGGCAGCACCTGCGGTTCTGGGCCTGTGGTGCGGCACAGCATGGGGAGCCTGGGCAGGCGAGCGGCTTGCACTAGTGTCCACATGCCAGCCACCTGGGCAGGCGAGCGGCTTGCACTAGTGTCCACATGCCAGCCACCTGGGCAGGCGAGCGGCTTGCACTAGTGTCCACATGCCAGCCACCTGGGCAGGCGAGCGGCTTGCACTAGTGTCCACATGCCAGCCACCTGGGCAGGCGAGCGGCTTGCACTAGTGTCCACATGCCAGCCACCTGGGCAGGCGAGCGGCTTGCACTAGTGTCCACATGCCAGCCACCTGGGCAGGCGAGCGGCTTGCACTAGTGTCCACATGCCAGCCACCTGGGCAGGCGAGCGGCTTGCACTAGTGTCCACATGCCAGCCACCTGGGCAGGCGAGCGGCTTGCACTAGTGGCCACATGCCAGCCACCTGGGCAGGCGAGCGGCTTGCACTAGTGTCCACATGCCAGCCACCTGGGCAGGCGAGCGGCTTGCACTAGTGGCCACATGCCAGCCACCTGGGCAGGCGAGCGGCTTGCACTAGTGTCCACATGCCAGCCACCTGGGCAGGCGAGCGGCTTGCACTAGTGTCCACATGCCAGCCACCTGGGCAGGCGAGCGGCTTGCACTAGTGTCCACATGCCAGCCACCTGGGCAGGCGAGCGGCTTGCACTAGTGTCCACATGCCAGCCACCTGGGCAGGCGAGCGGCTTGCACTAGTGGCCACATGCCAGCCACCTGGGCAGGCGAGCGGCTTGCACTAGTGGCCACATGCCAGCCACCTGGGCAGGCGAGCGGCTTGCACTAGTGGCCACATGCCAGCCACCTGGGCAGGCGAGCGGCTTGCACTAGTGGCCACATGCCAGCCACCAGCCGGGCACGGCCAGGGCCGCCTGACTGTGTCCCAGCCACGGGCCCGGACACTGCCCTTCGTGCCTTGTCATCCTCCTGTGGCGGGGCCACGTGTGATGGTCATCCTGCGTCACACGCTACTGTGACTTAAGATTCCAAGAGCCCGTGGCGCCCCGGGGTCTCCAGGCTAGGTTGGCGGGCCCGAGCTGGGGATCGTGGTTCTGCGGGCGGTGTGCAGTGCTCACCAAAGCCACCAGAAGCAGACGTGGCAGCCGGGGAGTGACGGGAAGGTGACGTGGAGCTTTCAGGCAGCGAGCGCTGCCGGGGCTCCTGGGCACGGGCGTCAGGCGCGGGGGTGGCATCGGACGGGGCCACTGTGACACTTCTGTGCAGGGAGACGGGGATGAGAGCTGTGGGTCAAACTGACAGTGGGGCAGTTAGAACTAGCAAGAAGAAGGCAGGGGCCCAAGAGCAGGTGACGTCTCAGCAAGACCTAGTGAGGGCCGATCTGGGGGACAGCTGCAGAAGGCTTCGGCCTGTGCCCCGTCTGTCGAGCTCCCTGCCCTGAGCACTCACCAGGACCTGGGGAGCCACAGAGCCTGGACGCCCGCCTCCCAGGAAGCCACCTGCACCTGTAGCGCAGGGACCATCACCGTCACGCTTGGGACGTGCACTCTTTTCTTGGAAGGAAGCCATGGACTGGAGCCAGGCCTCCAGTCCAGTGGCACCCGGCTGCTTCCTTGGTGTCTGGGACCCAGGAATCTGCACTCTGGGGGCTGACCCCTCCTGGACCGGGGCAGGTGGCTCCCACAGTCACTGCCGCCAGCGGCCTGTGCTCCGAGGAGAAGTGGCTGAAGGTGGGCACGCTGGGCGAGGCTCTGTTCGGACTGTTGCCGCCTGAAGCGATGGCCGCTTGGAGCAACGAAGCCGCAGGAAGAAGTTTAGAGGCAAACTGGAAACAAACAGCTTTTTATTTTGATAACTTTTCTCTCTGGCTCTAACAATGACTAACACGCGCCACACATACCACCAAAACGGCGCAGACCCGATCAACAATCTCGGCCAAGTCACTCAAGATCCCGGGCCAAGTCCCGCGAGATCTCGGGCCAAGTCCCGTGAGACTACGGAAGGCGACAATGCCCAAATCTGCATGGCCCATAGTCAACCGCAATTCAAGCCATCTCCCCAAACAGGGCTCCTGCATCGGACCCCGCTGTGCTTTCTTTCTAACTTCCTTCTTAAGTCTTCCTGCTGCGGGCCACGCTGCAGAGGTCACCGAACCCCCTCAGTGTGCTTCCAGGCCACAATAGTGAACTGCCATGAACCACTTTGGAAGTGCAGGTGACCTTTGAGCTCGCAGTGGACACAAGAAACCAACGCTGTTGATCGACTCGACTGTGGACGCAGGTGCTGTGTCTGCAGGCTCCCGCGGCAGCCCAGCCAGGGCTCAGGGCTGGCTCTGGGAGACTGGGCATCTGGAAACTGTAGGGCGACTGGCAGGAAGTGCCACTGTCTGTGGTTTGTTTGCAAGCAAGGCCGAGAAGACACCAGTGGCTTCTGCATAATGTCCCTGGGGCCCAGGACTCATTAGGTCTTGCCAGAGCCCAGGACCGGGGTGGACTGTCCCGCCCAGTGTGTGCAGAGGGGCCTGGCCGAGCAGCAGGCTCATGAGACAGGGAGGCCGAAGGCCTGGTGGTCTGTGGTCCAACAGGTGAGGCTCCTGGCAGGGTGGCCGCCCTGACCCTGCTGCGGCCACCACGTCAGCATGGGCCACGCCCACAGCACAGCTCTCCGGGGTTGCCTGGACGTTCCTGATGAGACAGCTGGCCCTGGCCCGCTGGCCCTGCACCTCCGTTTGCCCCTCCAGCTGAGTCCCCCAGGCAGCTGCCTGGCCGCTCAGGAGGCCTGGCGTCAAGCCCGCAGAGGCTGTGCGTCACAGTCACTCTTCTGCGAGGCCCTGTGCAATCCTGCCACCACTGACCTCCACAATTGCACTGGGGACAGTCCCCACAGGGTCACTGCACGTGGGCCTCGGGATCCCTTCTTTGGCTCCCTAGATGGAGCCAAGAGCTTGGGGCACGAGGCTTTTGGTGACAGGATCGCCACTGCCCCCTTCTGCCAAGTCCCTCCCACTCTTTGGGCGGACCCCCAAGAGCCTCACCCTGCCCCTGGGTCTGAGCAGTGGCTCCTGCCTGCTGTGCGTGGCTCACGTCCCCACCAGGCTGTCAGCAGCGTGAGGACAGGGCTGTGTCCTGCCCAGCACGGAGGTCCTGACCGTTCAGGAGCCTCAGCGTGCTCAGCAATCCCTGTGGCTCGTCAGGTGGCGCCTGCTGTCACTGTGACGGACAATCTGTGTGTGGACACACAGGAGTCTGTCACCGCGGGCCAGAAGCACACGTGAACCGTCGGCCGCGTGTAGACCCGGCGTCTTAACATCAGCAAGCAGCGCACCATTAGCACGCCCCCTTGAAGAGCCCGCAGCCCGGCTGTGAGCCCCGAGCTGGGCAGGGGGGACACGGCCTGTGCGGACAGTGTCGCCCCTCAGAACCAGAGTCCAGCCTCGAGGCGGGGGATTGGCCGCAGACTGAGGGCGCACTGTTTAAAAGGCTTATTTCCATACCTAAAGGTAATACTGATAATTGCAGGGTTTTAGTACTGCTAATTCAGAAATAAGTCGTATTTTGTTATTTTGTTCAAGTGCTAACAATCAGCTCCGTCTCTCACTGGTGTGAGATCTACTTCACGTAGACGTGAGCCGGGGTTTTAATCAGCACATCCCTACGCGGGTCGTCTGTGTAATTGTGTGCTCAATGCCCTCGTGTTCCTCTCTACCTGGGGTAGCATTAAACTGCCCTGAAGGAGGGGCAGCCCATAGCGCGCAGCAGCCTGTGGTCGCCAGCCCCAGTGGCCTGGAGTTGTCTGTGACTTCTGTGTGCAGGTCTTAGCCTCGGGGAGGACCCTTGCCCTTTAGTGGCCTGCCCAGGCCCCGGGTCCCCAGGAGCACAGGCACGCCTGGCCGCCGATCCTTCCCTCCCTCTCCGCCTCCCCTGCCCCTGTGACTAGCCTCTGGGTGTAACAGGGCCCTGGGATCAGTGAACCCCTCGCCAGCCCCCTCCCAGCTCGGGACACCTCCCAGGCATGGGTTTGGGCTCACACCTGGGCCTCCCCACCCAAGAGCCCTGGGACCTCAGCAGGGGCCCCCGCCTTGCAGCTAGACTGAGGGCATCTGGTCAACCCTGCCCTAGGGAATCCCACCAACCTCCTCTCCGCCCCACTAAAGGATCCCCAATGTTTAAAAATCTGCTCTTTTATTTTCCGGTGATCTCAGATTTTAGTGCCTCTCAGGACTCTGTCTCTTGATCTTAAACACGATGCAAACGTTCCTCCTAATTCCACCTGGCTGGCTGTGAGAGGTGGTGGCGGCGTGTCCAGAGCTGTGTGTGCCGGGGAACTGCAGCTCGGGGGAGCCCTGTAGCTGCCCTGTGCTGGGGGCCTCCCCGGGAGGGCCGCGCCCTGCAGGGAGGGGCTGCGTGTGGGAGGCAGGGAGGCTGCCTGGAGGGGGTGCCTGGCTGGGATGCGGCCCACCCCCAGGGCACAGAGCAGGGTGGCCAGAGGGGATGGCCTTCACCTCTTGACCTTCTAGAAGGGCATACGGTCCTGGTAGGAAAAGCAGAAAACAGCCCGGTCCCAGGGACTGAGAGACCGCCACACGCACCTGGTTGACCTGTGGGTGCTGCGCAGTGCTGTCCTTGGCAACCCCGCCTCGACGCGTCTCCACGCGCACCCGTCCACTCTGTTGATGTCTTCATTCTGAACGTCCACCCTGGCACTATGGGAAACCCTGGTCCTCGGTGACTGATGTTTCAGTCATTTCTACTGTTGTCACATTGCACATACTGTGGTGATACCATTCTTAATCTGCTTTGTGTTTGTCTATTGTTTCCTGAGGATAAACTCTTAAAAATAGAATCGTCAGGTCACAATGCATGGACATTTGTAATGCTCTTGGTAAACACTTCATATTGTCCTTTGGAAATAATTGATTGCAGAATCCCAACCATGAGTGTTTGAGAAAAGCCATTCAAATTCATGAGATTCTGAAATTTAATTTTACCCCATTATAGTCTCAAGGATAATACTTGGGCCATTAATTCAGGGCCTAATTTTTCATTGAAAAATGTTTTCATTTCCCATAATGCCAAAGAAATTTCAAGAATTGTAAATGAGTTTTAATTGTCACTTGGTTGTGTATTTACCTTGTATGAGAGGCAGTGTGATCTAAACACTAGTCCAGGGTAAGATCATTTGACCTTTGCTCCTTGCCTTTCTGTACTTTAATGCACAATGTTTTTTAATGTGTGAATGTGCCAATCCGCTTCTGAGGTATAAATGTGCCAATCCACTTCTGAGGTATAAATGTGCCAGTCCACTTCTGAGGTATAAATGTGTCAATCCACTTCTGAGGTATAAATGTGCCAGTCCACTTCTGAGTCTCTTTTGTCATCAGTGGCATTTTCTAAAATTGTCACAAAAGTCAGCTGAGTGGCCTCACTGGCGGCACCTCAGGGCACAGCAGGACACACATTCTACACAGAGCGTGATCCCGAGAGTCACTTGGCACAGACTGGCAGGTAAACCGGCTGGGGACTCTCCAAAGACCTCCCAAGAGGGTGAGGCCACAGTCTGCGGAGCGGAGCAAGTTTCCTACACTGGCGCAGGCCACAGACAAGACCCTGGACCCGATGCCCACAGGGCAGTCTGCCCAGCAAGGCCCCTCTGCCTACCGCCCTGGGGGAGCGGGCAGGGACTTCCACTTTTATTCCATATGTTTGAGTTTTGTTTGTGTTCTTAACAAGAAGATCACACTCGTGATCACGTCAAGACAGTGTGTGTGCGTGCGTGTGTGTGTGTGTAAGCATGTGCTGGCACGTGCGTGCATCTGTGTGCAGGTATGCACATGCGTGTGCTAGCACAGGAAGTGGCTGGGAACAGATGTGACGTGTCGGCCGTGCGGGGCTCTGCCCGAGTCCTGGTAGGAAGCGGGAGCTGCCGCTCCAACAGAAACCGCCGTGCGCACGCGCCCGTCTGCAAGCGCACGCCCCATCTGCGCCTCTGGAGTGACGTGGGATCTAGTTACAGAAATGACTGTTGTCACGCGCGACCCTGGCGTCCTGCCAGGGCAGCAGTGGGCAGAAGGCAGTGCCTGGCAGGCTGAGGCACAGCGTTCCTGTCGCCAGGCTGTGCGTCTGCCCTGTCCTCGGAAGGTCCCCGCGGTGGCTGCTCCCTCCGTGGCTCCTGGCTGTGCTCTGCTCTAGGCTCGGGTCTGCGGCAGTACGGCCAGCACGGGCCTGCCCTGGGAGGCCAGGGGGCCTGCTGCCTGGAACGACCCCAAGCATGGCGCATGGCAGAGCCGGGGCAGGGCGGCCGGTGTCCAGCAGCGGGCTCCAAGGACACACTTTGGGAAGTCGCCTGTGAGGAAAGTGCCAAGGGGCGAGTGGGGGCTTCAGAGCTGTGTGCAGTGCAGGTGGAGGGGACGCAGCCCTGAGCAGGGAGCACGGCTGCCGGGGCTCACCTCGAGGGGGCCGGGGGACGCAGGTGGGACTCCGCTTGGTGGAGTGGGCCCTGGGCCCTGCCGTGCTCTGGTGAGCGGGGGGGCAGGGCTGGGAGGTGCGGGGTGGGGCGGACGGTGGGGGAGCAGCGCCCTCCTGAGGGCGGCCTGTGCCCTGGGGTTCCTCCCGCCGGGACCCCGGAGTGCTTCCGGGCTGCTCAGCCTCCGCGGCCCACGGCTCGGCCCTTCCCTGCCTGACGGGTCGCCCTCCACTCTGCATGGGAGTGACCCTCAGAGAGCCTCTCCTCCAGGATCGTGCCTGGTCCATGACCAGCAGGCGATGTCCAAGGACAGGTCCACTCGCCTGAGAAGAGCGTGGGCACAGCTGGCAGCCAGCCATGTGGCCCCGTGAGAAGCTGACTGCGCTGTCCTCACTGAGGAAGGACAGCCCAGCGCAGGGCCATCATGCAGGGACACAGTGTGGCTGCTAGCTCCTGCTGGTCACCCTCCTGGACATGCCAGTACACCCTCAAGGGTCTCATCTGGCTGAGCTCTGTGGGGACAGTGTCCTGGCATCTGGAAGTGTTCCTGCTCCAGAGCAGACGGCCGCTGTCCTGCTGGGCCTGGTGGTCAGCCCTCCGCCTGCCTGGGCCTGACAAATGGCCCTCCGTGCTGGCCTCTCTGAGGCCCAGGTCTTTTCCTTGATCCCGTGTCCTACCCAGGAGCTCTTGACACAGGGACACTCACTGCGTGTGAGCAGAGCGCGGCCGTCCCTGCACTCGCGGGGAGCACACCCCCAGATGCCAAGTGCCTGTGTGCGGTGAGAGTCAGGGAGAGGAAGCGCGGGCACCGCTGCCCAGGCGCGTGGTGGCGCCTTCTCAACCTCGCTGCCCTCTGGTGAAAGCCTCCAAAGGCTCAGATGAGGAGGACCCAGCTCAGAGGCAGGGAGAGGCTGAGCAGGGCATGGCTGCCCGGGGACAGAGGGCGGGGTACTTGCTGTGCACCACATGGGCCTGGACGCTCTGCTCCTGCGGGAGGCCATCCGCTGGCAGAGTCCGTAAGCATCGGAGGATGCTCCTCGGTGCTCCTCCGGCAGCCACACGAGCCCGGCTCCGGCTTCATGATAGGCCGAAATCAATAGTGCCAGATCGCAGTCGTGAAAGGCCTGATCCTTTAAAAGCCTACTGCGTGCCCTGGGGCGGCGTCCCCCCTGGCTGGGGGAGGCTGGGGAGGGCGCAGAGGACCGCCCAAGGCGGTGAGGGGCCACTGGCTGGAGGGAGAGGTTCCCAGCCCACTGATTCCCACTGCACTTTCCCTTCCGTGAGTCTGCTGCGCCTTCCGGAACTCTCTATCACAGGGATTCCAATGTGTTTGCCATCCCCCGGTCACCTCCTCCTTCCTCAGGAAGGGCGCACTAGCTTAGGGACCAGAGGATCTGCAAAGACACCGTGCCAGTTGTTCGTTGCTGTTCTGTAACACCAGAGGCTGGGTCCTCACAGAGAAGAGAGGTTGCTCACCTCACCATGCCTAAGGCTTGAAGTCCAAGCAGGAGAGCCGGGGTGCTGGCGGCACCACCTGGTGGCGTGAGGGAACTCGATGAGGTAGGAAACCAGAACCAGGAGGGCCATTGGACCCCCTCCTAAATGTCCCCCACCTGTCAGCACCCTGCCAGTGGGGACCAGGGTGAAGGGCAGGCCTCTGCGGTCGGCCGGGCCTGGCAGTGTGCCTTAGACAGCTCTGGACAATCCTGCAGGTGCTCCCTGGGAAGGGACGATCCCCTCTCCTCCCGGCTCTCCCAAGCCCGTCCCTCTCCGAGCTCACCACTGCCGCGGCTCAGGCGCTGACGCGACACCAGGGAGCAATTTCAACCTTTAGAGTTAAATTTAAAAAACCACAAAACAAAAACTGGGCAATAAAATAACTCCAGCCACATCTTTCCTTTTCAGGGTTCCACTAGAACAGCCTCGTCACTTCCTGCGCCTCCGGGCCTCCGCGTTGTGCTGAGCTGGGGACCCTGGCCGCCTCGCTCGGCAGGGGTGGGGGCGGTGCCAGGCAGGCCCAGGCCCAGGCCCCGCACGCCTGCCTTGCACACGCCCAAGAGCTGCGCGTCCAGAGGAGCGGGCGGGGCCGCGTTGCTGTGCGTGCCTGGACCCTGCGGAAGTGCCCCGTGGGCACCAGCTGGCCCCGTGTCACCAGGGCGGGCTGGGGTCGCGGTGCCCAGCCGCTCGGTGTTTCCAGATGGCGCGTTTCCAGGGGCTCGGGGCGTGCACGGGCCTCTCTGCACATGGCTTGTCTTCGGCGGATGTCCAGGCATCAGCCCCGCACGCCGGGGAAGGCCAGCGACAGGCCAGGTGTGGCCTGGACCCAGAGCTGGAACCTGTGTCCTCACCCTTGTCCCCTGCACTGCTCCCTCCCTTCCTGGCCCTTTCTCTTCCCTCCTCGCCCCTCCCTCCAGCCACCCCTCGCCCTGCCCTGTGTCTGTCCCCATGAATGTGGGCTCAGGCTGTGGCCTGTCACAGTTGACTAGTAGCCGGGACCTGGTGCGACTCCCCACAGACACGCCCTGGGCAGGCCAGGGACTGACTTCTTGGATCCCAGGAAATAATCCTGTAACATTCCTATTTTTCCAAAGAGGAGATTGAGTTCCAAAGGGTCAAGTGACGGCCGCCAAGCCACAGGGTAGAAGGGCTGCTGGGGTGGGGACTTGGACGCCTGCTCCTGAGGGGGCTGCCCCAGTCCATTGCGGCCTCCAGTCCTCCCCAGAGGCCCACCAGCTGCCCTGGGGGATGACCCCACGGCCTCCTTCTGCTGAGCCTCCTTCTGCAGCGGGCTGCCCTCCAGGGCAGAGGCCATATCCTCCTATGTCTCCAACCTGTCTGTCCCCAGCCCTGAGCTCGCTCCCTGCGGCTGGAGCAGGGTACCCGCGAGGCACCCGTTCTGTCCGTATTAGACAAACAGCGCTTACTAGCCGTGACCAGCCCCTGGTGCTGCTCATGAGGCTCGGACGCCTTAGACAGAGGTTGGCGGATGCTGGCTGCACAGTCGCCGGGTGCCTTGATAACCGGGTGCCTGTGATGCCGGCTTTGCTTGACCTCCCATCCGCATCAAGTCTTAGCCGTCCATCTGCTGGTGCCCGTGTGCTTGGCTCGGAGCGTGTAGGCTGCGTTTGTGGCAGAGGAGGACAGTTGCGCCCACCAGCCAGCCAGTTCCGGCAGGACGGTGGCAGTCCTCCTGAAGTCCCTGCATCTGTCCTCTCCGAGCAGGCTGAGGCCCTGGGCGTCCCAGCACCCCACCCTGACCTGGACCCTACACCTCGCCCAGGCCTGGGGGCCTCGCAGAGCTGTTTTAAACTCGTCGGCTTGTGGGCATCGGGAGCCCCCGCCGGCCTCTGACCTCCCCGGAGCCACTGGCGGGGTGCGCCCGCCTCCCTACGGCCTGGCTCAACCCGAGCTGGTCTCGGGGTCCCGCAGGCTCCTCGGGGCGTGTGCTCTGTCGAGCAGGGTCAGGAGGTTGGCGCTCCCTCCTCGTCTCCTCTAAGGCCACGAAGCCCAGCAGCTTTGACCGGTGACAGGAGGACTCGGGAGGCCGGGGGCAGGGCTTCTGCAGAGCCTGGGGGACCGACCTCAGCTCCATGGGCTGGGCAGACAGCGTGGCTTCCCTCACCAAGGTTGACCCAGTGGCTCCCGTCAGCTCTGGCCACCGGCCCCTCCCAGCTGTCCCCCCAGCCCACCCGTGCCTGCCTTGCGCCTGGACTGCCGTCTTTCATAGAGCCCAGCGTTCACGGGACAGTGACCCAGCCCCTGCAAAGGAGCTGCAGCGTGGGTGGGACTTGTGACCCAAGGGCTCATGCATTGGACTTGGCCCCAGTGTGGTGGTGCTGAGGCGGGGGACCTTCGGAGGGGGCTGGTGGGGGAGACTGGGCCGTTGGGGTCCCACCCTCAGGGGAATCAAGGTAGCTCCTTGGGGACACCAGTAGCTCCGCGGAGCTGCCGAGGAGGGGTGAGCCCAGCCCCGCCCCACTCTGGCTTCTGTCTCGCGCATGCTCCTGTCACAACGCCATCTGCCACCACGTGTGGCAGCCGAGTGCTGCACCCACGCTGGCTGGCCTTCCAGCTCCAGGAAACTTGTTCTGTGTCACCCGGCCTGTCCTCCTGTCGTGGCTGCAGAAGACAGCCCGCCCCGTAGGCACTCAGGGGACCCGTCTGTCCCTCCTCACCGAGAGGCCTCCTGTGCGAGCCCGGGCCGTGGTCACGTGAGAGCAGCTCCATTGAGAATCTGCCCATCTAGAATGGAAGCTGGAGACTGGGCAGGTGGGGAGCAGAGGCCCGAGTGCCCCAGCCGTGCTCAGCTGCACCGTCTCCTGGGACCCCTGGCAGGCTGTGCCAGGGCCTGTGGCTTCTGCCTAAGTGGCTGCAAACGCTGACCTCCAGCCTCCCCGCCTCCCGGGAGGCCCCAGCACAGGGCTCGTGGAGGTCTCTGAACAGCCGCTGCAGGGAACTCAGGAAGGGCCAGTGGCCCAGGCCTCGCTGAGCTGTCAAGTCAAGCAGGTGGCGGAGCTCAGTGTGTGGGGGACCCAGAGGCCTGCAGTGTGTGGCACAGGGAACAGCAGGGTCACCTGGCGCACAGGAGAGGGCTTGCGTTCTAGCGCTCCGCAGTGTGACCTGTCCACCTCAGGGAGAGTGTCAGCTTTGAACTGGTGTCCTTAAAGCCTCGTTCTCTGCAAGAACCTCCTCAGGCACTGACCCCCAGCCAGAAAACAATAATGACAGCAAATGACCTTCACAGCGGCAACAACAGCCCGCTCTTCCCCCAGCCACACACTGCCACGCCCTTGGGTTGAGCCCGTTGATTCACACAGCCTGAGGACACAGGTCCTCCCGGCACCCCATCTCAGACCATGCAAACAAGACACAGAGAGTCAAAGTGACTTGGCCACAGTCACACAGCAGAAAGGCTCCAGAGAGAACTCCAGCCAGGCAGCCTAGCCCCATATTCCTGTCCGTGGCCGTCACGCCACCCTGCCCCGAGCCACGTCCTGCAGGATGTAGACACCCCTTACTGTCTTGGGGCTGGTTTTTACACCAAGTGACATGCCACCGGCTCCCAGCTAAGGGAGATGGAGCGAGATGGAGAGCTGTGTGTGCACACACGTGTGTGCTGTGTGTGCCTGCGTGCACACATGTGTGTGCCTGTGTGTGCCTGTGTAAATGTGTGTGCCCCGTGTGTGCCTGTGTAAATGTGTGTGCCCGTGTGTGCCCGCGTGCATGCGTGTGTGCTGTGTGTGCACACATGTGTGTGCCCGTGTGTGCCTGTGTAAATGTGTGTGTGCTGTGTGCCTGCGTGCATGCGTGTGTGCTGTGTGCCTGCGTAAATGTGTGTGCCCGTGTGTGCCCGCGTGCATGCGTGTGTGCTGTGTGTGCACACATGTGTGTGCCTGTGTGTGCCTGTGTAAATGTGTGTGCCCGTGTGTGTGCCTGCGTGCATGCGTGTGTGCTGTGTGCCTGCGTGCATGCGTGTGTGCTGTGTGTGCACACACGTGTGTGCCCGTGTGTGCCTGTGTAAATGTGTGTGCCCGCATGCATGCGTGTGTGCTGTGTGTGCACACATGTGTGTGCCTGTGTAAATGTGTGTGTGCTGTGTGCTGTGTGCCTGCGTGCATGCGTGTGTGTGCTGTGTGCCTGCGTAAATGTGTGTGCCCGTGTGTGCCCGCGTGCATGCGTGTGTGCTGTGTGTGCACACATGTGTGTGCCTGTGTGTGCCTGTGTAAATGTGTGTGCCCGTGTGTGTGCCTGCGTGCATGCGTGTGTGCTGTGTGCCTGCGTGCATGCGTGTGTGCTGTGTGTGCACACACGTGTGTGCCCGTGTGTGCCTGTGTAAATGTGTGTGCCCGTGTGTGCCTGCGTGCATGCGTGTGTGCTGTGTGCCTGCGTGCATGCGTGTGTGCTGTGTGTGCACACATGTGTGTGCCCGTGTGTGCCTGTGTAAATGTGTGTGCCCGTGTGTGCTTGCGTGCATGCGTGTGTGCTGTGTGTGCACACATGTGTGTGCCTGTGTGTGCCTGTGTAAATGTGTGTGCCCGTGTGTGCATGCGTGTGTGCTGTGTGCCTGTGTAAATGTGTGTGCCCGTGTGTGTGCCTGCGTGCATGCGTGTGTGTGCCTATGTGCGTGTGCACATGTGGTGTGCACCTGCGTGTGTGGGTGTGGGTGTGGTTCTCCCCGTGGGGCACAGGGTATCTCACGTGGCATGGTGGCAGAGAGCCGGATGTGTGCGTAGCTGGGACGCCTCTGGTCTCCAGTCTCCTCTGTCCCTGGTGCCTTTGGCAGAGGGGCCGTGGGGACAGGGTGAAGGCCGGGCTTGCCCTGGTCCAGTGGACCCACATTGAAGGGGCTGGCTTGACAAGATGCAGGTTTGTCCCTGAGTCATCTAGGACAGGGCTACTGCCAAGGACCCTGCATGTGACTTTGGCTCCCGACAGGGACCCGCTGGCGTCCAGCTGCATGTCAAGGCGCTGGCGCGGGCCAGAGCCCAGGGCAGGCCGGGTGGTGTTGAGCAGTTGCCCGCTCCCCGCTGCCTTTCTCCCTTCTCCTGCTCGGGGAG
Organism: Tamias sibiricus; assembly: GCA_025594165.1. Classification (NCBI taxonomy): domain Eukaryota; kingdom Metazoa; phylum Chordata; class Mammalia; order Rodentia; family Sciuridae; genus Tamias; species Tamias sibiricus. The sequence goes on from CM046659.1 coordinate 206,480,205, forward strand.
CTGGGGACTCCTTCAGCCTGGTGCGGGTGGGGCTGGCAGGGGCCAGGGCAGCTCCCACCACCCCCAGAGCTCTGTTGGCACCCTGGGCTGCACAGAAGCTCGGGTCTGCGGGGCCGGAGGAGTCCCCGCGCTGTTAACTAACTGAAGTGCCGGTCAAGGGTGTCCCCGCGGGGAGGAGTCTGCCCCTGATTGAAGGCAGTGAAGTGGCCACACAGAGTCTCGGGGAAGAGGAGCCCAAGAGAGTCCAAACCAAACAGGCCTGGAGCCCAGAAAGGCCCAGGCGATGAGGCTGACGTGAAGAGAGCCAAGAAAGATGAGCCGGGGTCCGGGCACGGGCGCCGGGTGCCTGTCAGCAACGCAGCTTGCTGGGCAGGGCTGGCAGCAGCCTTGGGCAGACAGCACGGTGGCCTGGGCAGGTCTGGCTCTCATGCTGGACTGCAGGGGAGCGCTGGCCGGTGCGATGGAGTCTGTGAGAGACCCCGGCTGCCCAGCGAAAGTGGACGCGGGGAGGCCGTGGCAGGGCTGCGGTCATCTTGCAGCGGAGCCGACGGCCAGTTGGGCCTGGGAGTGGCAGGCGAGGGAGCACAGGCTGAGCACGCAACGGAGACGTGCTGACGGGTAGGGCAGCGGAGCCCCCGTCCCGGCGTCCAGGCTGGGCATGGGGCGCGCCACTGATGGCTGAACAGACGCACCACTCCCACCCAGGTCATCCAGCACCCTCCAGGCCACCCTGGTGCCCGGCACCGCCAGGCTGGCCAGCGTTTGCATCCACATGTTGTTCAGAGCAATGCCCAGCGGGAGGGCAGAGTGGCTCTGACTGAACACGGGTGGCCTGTGCCACAGTGCCTGGCTCAAGTGCAGAGGAAGTGAAGAGGGGAAAGCTGGAGAAGCCTGAGGCCACAGTGGACCCCGCGGAGCCGCAGGGACCCGTCTCCCCGGGTGCTCCTGGACCGTGGACCCCTCTGATCCGCAGGGACCCATCTCCCTGGGTGCTCCTGGACTTGGACCCCTCTGAGCTGCAGGGACCCGTCTCCCCGGGTGCTCCTGGACTTGGACCCCTCTGATCCGCAGGGACCCGTCTCCCCGGGTGCTCCTGGACCGTGGACCCCTCTGATCCGCAGGGACCCGTCTCCCCGGGTGCTCCTGGACTTGGACCCCTCTGATCCGCAGGGACCCGTCTCCCCGGGTGCTCCTGGACCGTGGACCCCTCTGATCCGCAGGGACCCGTCTCCCCGGGTGCTCCTGGACTTGGACCCCTCTGATCCACAGGGACCCGTCTCCCCGGGTGCTCCTGGACTTGGACCCCTCTGATCCACAGGGCCCCGTCTCCCCTGGTGCTCCTGGACCGTGGACCCCTCTGATCCGCAGGGACCCGTCTCCCCTGGTGCTCCTGGACTTGGACCCCTCTGATCCACAGGGACCCGTCTCCCCTGGTGCTCCTGGACCGTGGACCCCTCTGATCCACAGGGACCCGTCTCCCCGGGTGCTCCTGGACTTGGACCCCTCTGAGCTGCAGGGACCCGTCTCCCCTGGTGCTCCTGGACCGTGGACCCCTCTGATCCGCAGGGACCCGTCTCCCCGGGTGCTCCTGGACTTGGACCCCTCTGAGCTGCAGGGACCCGTCTCCCCGGGTGCTCCTGGACCGTGGACCCCTCTGATCCGCAGGGACCCGTCTCCCCTGGTGCTCCTGGACTTGGACCCCTCTGATCCGCAGGGACCCGTCTCCCCGGGTGCTCCTGGACTTGGACCCCTCTGAGCTGCAGGGACCCGTCTCCCCGGGTGCTCCTGGACCGTGGACCCCTCTGATCCGCAGGGACCCGTCTCCCCGGGTGCTCCTGGACTTGGACCCCTCTGAGCTGCAGGGACCCGTCTCCCCGGGTGCTCCTGGACTTGGACCCTCTGATCCGCAGGGACCCGTCTCCCCGGGTGCTCCTGGACTGTGGACCCCTCTGAGCTGCAGGGACCCGTCTCCCCGGGTGCTCCTGGACTTGGACCCCTCTGAGCTGCAGGGACCCGTCTCCCCGGGTGCTCCTGGACCGTGGACCCCTCTGAGCTGCAGGGACCCGTCTCCCCGGGTGCTCCTGGACTTGGACCCCTCTGATCCACAGGGACCCGTCTCCCTGGCTGCTCTCCCTCTCATACAACGAAGGCCTTAATGCAAACAGCTCCGGGCGGCTGGTTCTGGGAGGCTGGTGGGAGGGACAGGACTCTCAGTACAAGTGTGGGGTGTGAATCTACACCGACGTGGACTCTGGAGCAAAGCAGAGCCAGGTTCCCTTCTGTGGCGTTACTGACGGACCTGAGCCACGAGGTGACCGGGGCAGTGGACACCACGTCACACTGGTCAGCCATGCTGACTCCCCGCAGGGCAGGCAGGGCAGGCGCAGCTCCCGCGATGTCTGCTGAAGGCTCCGGGCTCCGCGTGAGCATCTGCGTCTCTGTTAGGGTCTCGTGTCTCGAGGCCGCGGGCCGGGCCTGGAGGACCCTTCCCTGTGACATGTGTCTGCTTGCCGCGTCCCGGCCATCCGCGGGCCGCGAGGGTCTGCAGGGTAGCCAGCCTCGTTAGTCCAACTGCTCGCTCGGGCTCTCGGCGCCTTCAGAAGACATCATGAAATAAGTTCACAGTGGGTGATGGAGATGCCCACGGAGCACACGGCACGCTCCCGTCACCCTGCCGCGCCAGGGAGACTGACAACCACATCTGTCTCCTAGACGGGCGACAAACTGGGGCATGGCTGGCAGTGCCCCGGGAAATCGGAACCCGGCACGTGGCATACACGGCCACCCCGCCAACTGGCACCTGTTAAAAGATCCCGTTTTCCACCTTAACTTACATCTGAATAAGAACAGAAACCCTCAAAAGGAGGGTCTGGGCTTCCTGGTGTCTGGGGGGTGGCTGGCTTTGGGGATGCGGACGTGGCCGGGTCTCTAACTCCCTCAGGGAAGCACAGAAGGCCAGACCAGGCACAGGTCCAGAGGGGACAAATGCCCCGAGGCCTTCCGGGGGCGGGGCACCGTGTCAGGGTGGGAAGACTGGTGTGCTGGTGGTGGCTCAGGCAGGCTCCCGTGTGGGCGTGGCATCGGGCTAGGAGCACGGGTGTCAACCAGGAGGCTAGGGACATGAGGACGGCACTGACAGCTCATGTGCCAGTTCCCAGGGAGCAGAAGCAGCAGCCCCGGGGACGAGGACGGGGCTCAGTCACCAGCTCCGTCTGTGAACGTGGCCTGTGCCATCTGCACAGCAGCCACTGTTGTCCCCAGTCCTCCAAGGCCGTGTCGTGGAGGTGAAAATGAACAGCGACTCCCCTCCACCCCTCCGTCTGCTCCCCGTGTCCAGACGCCGTCCCAGCGCAGTCGTGTGAGGCAGTTCCGTGGGCACGCTCACTCTCGGGGTTTGGGCAGTCTTCAAGGGCCGTCAGGACCGGCGTGTTTCACGTGCTTCCTCAACGGCGGCCCCGTCCCGGAGCCTGACCCTGCCTCCTGCTTTCCCCAGTCAGGTTCGATGACACGCCACAGCCATCAGCTTAGATGTGGTCTGTGGCTGCGGCTGGGCCAGGCGAGCGCTTTGGAAGGAGCCTCTCAGCCTGGCCAGCCCGACTGCCCCTGCCCTTCACAGAGCACCGCTCATGCCCACTCTGCTCTCCCTGCGGACCTGGCCGCGTCCACAGGGGCAGGGGAAGGGGCTGGGGAGGGGGCTGGGCTGGACGGCACGCTGCAGCCTGGGGCAAGAATGCTGCCGGCTGCTGGGTGGCCTGCAGTGTGGGGGTGGGCGGCAAGTTTGGCAGCGAGCGCCCCCCACTTTGGGGGAAGGGAACCACCATTCTGTAGGGGCTGAGGCTCTGGCCGGGCAGAGCCACCCTGCCCTTCAGCTGTGGGTCAGAATATTCCCACCAGGCTTCCTGCAGAAGTCCTGCTGCACACCAGGCCACCTTCTGTCCTCCCACCGAGGCTCAGGGTCTAGAGCACAGGCCTCCCGCTGCCTGCCTGGACCCCGCAGACACTCGGGCTGCAACCGAGGAGTGTGTGAGCGCGGCCAGGGAGCACGCGGGGATGGCCGGGCCTGGGCAGAGACTGAGACTGAACTCCAGGGCTGCCTGCGCTGCACAGGGTGGCCCGGGGACCACGTGCTGGTGCTCTTCCAGCACCACCGGGTCTCAGGACGGACGGCTAAAACTGACCGAGTCCACTTGCCAGCCACAGACAAGCCTCACAAAGCTCAGACCAGGGACACTGCAGCCCCGGAGGCTGCGCCAGCCGCCCCTCCCTGCCAGTCTGGTCTTCAGAGAAGACCACCTGTACTGCCAAGGACTGCCTGGACGGGGAGACAGGGCCAAGGACGTGGTCCTGGGGTCCCGTGCTCCAGGGCCCGACCCCTTTCAGAGTGGACAGGTGTCCTCACCGGCACAGGTGGGTCTGCTTGGAGGCCCTGGGGAGCTGCTCACCGAGCCGGGCTCTCGGAGCTCGCAGCAGCAGAGTCTGTTTCTTGCACCTGCCCACACAGACCCCCGCAGAGCTGTGGAAACGGCCGGGCCATGAGCCTCGATGGGATGCTGGCGTCACAGTGCCATGGGCTGGAAGGTGGCATTTGCAGTGACGAAGGGAACACAGAGTCAGGGATGGAGCTTACGCATGGGGGCTTGTCAGGGGAGGGGAGGACGGGCCTCCACCCACGGCACCTGAGCCACGACCAGCAGGGGCAGTGCTGCGGAGCACGCAGCCTGGCCAGGGCCTGGGCAGGGGCCCTGCGTGGCCAGAGCAGAACTGCCAAGGAGGGGCTGCACAGGGCAGAGGGAGGCCCGTCGGGCGGGTCCCACATAGGCCTCGGCTCCTCGGGCAAGGCTTGGTCCCCGTTCCGGTGGTTGGTGGGGATAGCCCTGGGGCCCGGGTTCCCTGGGAGTCTGCAGCTGGAGAGCCCCTGGCCGCGGGGTCTGTGGAGTGGGTGGGACAGAAGAGCAGGCCCTGCCCTGGGCGCCGCGGAGAGGGCGGAGCCCTGCCACGCTCGCGTGCAGGAGGGCTGGCGAGCCCTCTCAGGTCCGCCTGCGGCGGGGCTAGCAGTGCCACATGCGTGGGGACGTGTGAAGTGACCGCTCCAGGAAGGGCGCGAGGAAGCGTCTCCCTCCCGCGTGAGGACGCGCCCGAGTCCTGCACCTGCTGGCGCTGGCGCTAACGTGCGGACTCAGCGGCTGTCCTTCAATGTCGGAGCACTTCACACTCCTGACCTTCTCGCGAGTCAGCCGGCCTCCTGCCCAGCAGCCTGCCTGGCGGGTCTGAGCGCAGAGGCTGGCGCGATGCCCGGTGACGACAGGGCAGATACCAGGCGCGCGGGTGGCTGGGGCACAGACGTGGAGCGGCAGCCACACAGACGCACGTGAGAGGACAGAGATTCAGACGCGTGTGGTGTGGAGAGGCGTGGTGGCAGAGGGACAGTCACATGAGTGATAGACACGGTCAGAGACACACACGTGGCAGTTACCTCATGATGCATGGAACCTCCACCCATCACGGGGTCAGAACCAGGTGGCAGATCGTGTGTGATACGTAGACGGCAGAGGGACAGACACACAGAGCAGGGCCTGCACACAGGTGCCCCAGCACTCAGGCTGGGTGCTCGGGGTGGCCTGGTGTGTGGCTTTACGCTCAGTGTCCCCATGCCTTTTCCTGTTCCCGGCCCTCCTTCCCTCCGCAGGAAGTGGAGGCACACAGACCTGTCACGTCCTGTCCTCCACTCCCACCTCCTCGGGGCGTGGGGCAGAGTGGTTCTGAGATCTGGGTGAGCGTCAGGGTCCCTGGAGGTCCTTCACAGGGTCCGACTGGGACAGCAAGAGTGGGTCCTGGGCATGTGCACTCCTGTCAAGTTTCCAGGGGTGCAGGGTGATGCTGTGCCCAGGGACCCCCTTTGAGAACCACTGGCCAAAGAAAAACATGGAGGCTCTTCTAGACTCCAAAAGCCCTGAGGTCCAACTCCAGCCCTGTCACCCAGGCCATGCCACCCCCAGGAGGCAGCTGGTGGCCAAGAACTTCGGCATCCTCTGCTGATGCCTGGGAATGTAGCCACACCCTCCCCTGTGAGCCAGACGTGGCCAGCCAGGGCTACCTCTGTGCCAGGTCCTCCTGCAAGGCCTCCAGGGCACCCCAGGTAGTCCAGGGGCACGCTGGGGTTTCTGGGTGGCGGTCACCAGTGCGAGCGTCTGGGAAGCCTGTCTTAGGATGCTGGACAGCCAGCAGGAGCCAGGGCCCCACACAGCAGAGACACCTGCAGCTCCTCCTCACCCAGCATCCTCAGAGGCTGGTGGAGAGGGAGGCCCAGGGCCCCTTGTCTCGCATGACCTGTCCACTCCCAGAGACTCAGCACACGCCTCGAGGGACCACCTTCTCCGGAAACCAAGGCTAGAGAAGGAGTCCGTCCTCCTGCCCTCCATGTCCACCACCCCTCTGGAAGGGCAGAGGGGCTGCTTACCAGCAGGAGGGCATGCTGTCAGTGGAGTGGCTTCTCAGGGACACGTTCAGTCAGCGCCAAGTTCATTAACTTATAGCCATGCAATGGCGTCACCAAAGGGCAGAGCAAAGGCCTCCAACAGCCTGGACCCTGCTCAGGAGGGCCCCACACCAGCCTCGTAGCCTGACAGCTTTTCCCACTTTCAGCCCACGCACAAATTTGAGGCACGATTTGATCTGAATTGACTGCAGACTGTGTACAGTGCTGCAGAGCTAAGAGGCTTTTAGCAGGGCTTGCTATGAATTTTCTCCTTTGTCCAAATCCAAAAAATTACTCTTTCTGAATTGTTAAGATTTTCTGCCATGCATAAAAATGAGGCTTAAATCACCCAAAAGATGACTAGAAATGCATCAGACAACTCCTGGAACTCGAGAGCTGGGTGTGCGTTTAAGGAGTCCTTGGGCCGGGAGTGGTGGCTTTGAGTAGCACAGCAGTTGGCCAGCAGCTGACCCACCCTCAGCTTCCTGGCCCGGAGAGAGACAGAGGGGTGTTGTGATGTTTGGGTTGGAGGGTGTATGTGGTAGGTGCTGGGGCACATGGAGTAGAAGACAATGAGATGTTGGCGCCTGGGGCCATGAACCTGCCTCGGTGGCCGGGAACCCCAGGGTGACTCAGGCGTCAATGCCCAGTGGGTTTCAGCTACTGGCAGAGAACAGGTGTTTCAGTAACTCTCATCAACATCCAATTACTGAGTGCCTGCTTCTAGGCTGGATCCTGGCATCTGAAAAGATTCTTGCCTTTATGAGTTTCAGTGGGTATAGGAAGTGGGGCAGTGGGTGGGTGGATGTGTGGGGCTATGGAGAGGGATGGATGGATGGATGGATGGATGGATGGATGGATGGATGGATATGTGAATGGATGGACAGATGGGTATGTGGATGGATTGATGGATGGGGATAAGGAGAGATAAGTATGGATGGATAGATTGATGGATGGATGGATGGATGAACATGTGCATGGATTGATGGATGCATGGTGATATGAAGAGGTGGATGGTGGGTGAGGGGATGAAATGGAAAATGGGAGGGAGGGAAAGGGAAATATAGACCATTAGAGATTTATTAATGATTGTAAGCTGCCTGGTACCGTAAACCGGGATAAAAACTCTCGGGGGCAGAGTTAAGCTTTTACTACTTTTACTTCTACTTTCTTAGAGAGGGAAAGAAAGATTTTAGCTTAGAGAAAGATTTCTTCTTGTCTTCTTAGCTTAGAGTCTTAGAAAGAAAGATAAAGAAAGATAGAGCTTCTTTCTTCTCTCTTCTTTCTTCCTTCTTCTGTCTTCTGTCTTCTGTCTTCCTCGGGAGCCTCGGCCTTACTCTGACCAGTCCTCTGGAGCCTCGGCCTAACTCTGGCCAGTCATTACTTCTTCTATCTGGTTTCTCTTATGTAACCGCTCTGCCTACGTTCTGGCCGCTCTGATTCTTCTGACCGACCCGAGTGACTGCCCGGCTGACTAAATTCTCCGTTCTCCTAACTCGGACCGCTTTCACCCGGTTATATACCTTCAGGTTTGCGGGTGCCTACAGGTGCGTCACATACATATCAGGTGGAACCCATGGCTTCCAGCTAGCTACAACAGCCCTTCCTAATTAGGGCTCCTTCATATTCCTTCCCTTTAGTTTAAAAAGGTGCTTTTGTTCTATTTTCTCTATTTTATTTTCTCTATTTTCTTTTATTTTCTTGTCCCTACCTAGCTTTTCACCTTTTATTTTTGAAAGGGTGGATATTTGAGCCCTTTTTGAGAAGGTGCTGTGGCTTTAAGGAAGCCTAATGCTGAGGAGCAGCTAACGCACCTAGTTAAGCACAATTGCATAAGCGGCTTTGACTTTTTTTTTTTTTTTTTTTTTTTTTTTCTCCTCTTCTTTATTTTTCTTTATGGCTTTCTTGCCAAAGCTCAATGGCTTTTTTTCTGCATGGTTTTTACCATGCTATTTAATTCTCTATTTTCTTTTAAGCTCATGGCTTTTTTCTTTATACTAAAGCTCAAGGCTTTTTCTCTATATTTTTTATGGCTTTTGGCTGGCTACTCGGCTTCGGCTTTTGGCCGGCTCGCTTCGGCTTTTCGCTGGCTACTCTGCTTCAGCTTAATTCTTAACTGGCTTCAACTGAGTCAGAGGCTATGCTCTCTTGTTTACTACTCTTTTTGCTGGTCTCAACTGAGTCTGAGGCTATACTTTTTTCGTTGCTCTCCTTATTTCTTAGCTTTTCTTCTCTGCCTGCCGAGCCCCGGACGGACCACCATTTTCCTGGTACCGTAAACCGGGATAAAAAACTCTCGGGGGCAGAGTTAAGCTTTTACTACTTTTACTTCTACTTTCTTAGAGCTTAGAGAGGGAAAGAAAGATTTTAGCTTAGAAGATTAAAACGATTTCTTCTTGTCTTCTTAGCTTAGAGTCTTAGAAAGAAAGATAAAGAAAGATAAAGAAAGCTTCTTTCTATAGAGCTCTTCTTAGAGCTTCCTTCTTCTGTCTTCTGTCTTCTTCTTCCTCGGGAGCCTCGTCCTTACTGTGACCAGTCCTCTGGAGCCTCGGCCTAACTCTGGCCAGTCATTACTCTTCTGTCTATCTGGTTTCTCTTATGTAACCGCTCTGCCTACGTTCTGGCCGCTCTGATTCTTCTGACCGACCGAGTGACTGCCCGGCTGACTGAAATTCTCCGTTCTCCTAACTCGGACCGCTTTCACCCGGTTATATACCTTCAGGTTTGCGGGTGCCTACAGGTGCGTCACATACATATCAGGTGGAACCCATGGCTTCCAGCTAGCTACAACAGCCCTTCCTAATTAGGGCTCCTTCATATTCCTTCCCTTTAGTTTAAAAAGGTGCTTTTGTTCTATTTTCTCTATTTTATTTTCTCTATTTTCTTTTATTTTCTTGTCCCTACCTAGCTTTTCACCTTTTATTTTTGAAAGGGTGGATATTTGAGCCCTTTTTGAGAAGGTGCTGTGGCTTTAAGGAAGCCTAATGCTGAGGAGCAGCTAACGCACCTAGTTAAGCACAATTGCATAAGCGGCTTTGACTTTTTTTTTTTTTTTTTTTTTTTTTTCTCCTCTTCTTTATTTTTCTTTATGGCTTTCTTGCCAAAGCTCAATGGCTTTTTTTTCTGCATGGTTTTTACCATGCTATTTAATTCTCTATTTTCTTTTAAGCTCATGGCTTTTTTCTTTATACTAAAGCTCAAGGCTTTTTCTCTATATTTTTTATGGCTTTTGGCTGGCTACTCGGCTTCGGCTTTTGGCCGGCTCGCTTCGGCTTTTCGCTGGCTACTCTGCTTCAGCTTAATTCTTAACTGGCTTCAACTGAGTCAGAGGCTATGCTCTCTTGTTTACTACTCTTTTTGCTGGTCTCAACTGAGTCTGAGGCTATACTTTTTCGTTGCTCTCCTTATTTCTTAGCTTTTCTTCTCTGCCTGCCGAGCCCCGGACGGACCACCATTTTCCTGGTACCGAAAACCGGGAGGAAAAACTCTCGGGGGCAGAGTTAAGCTTTTACTACTTTTACTTCTACTTTCTTAGAGCTTAGAGAGGGAAAGAAAGATTTTTTAGAGAGAAAGATTAGAACGAGCTTTTCTTCTTGTCTTCTTAGCTTAGAGTAAAGAAAGATAAAGAAAGATAAAGAAAGATCTTAGAGAGAAAGAAAGATATAGAGCTTAGCTTAGAGAAAGATTAGAGCTTCTTTCTTCTCTCTTCTTTCTTCCTTCTTCTGTCTTCTGTCTTCTGTCTTCTTCAGGAGCCTCGGCCTAACTCTGACCAGTCATTTCTCTTCTGTCTTCTATCTGGTTTCTGTAACCGCTCTGCCTACGTTCTGGCCGCTCTGATTCTTCTGACCGACCGAGTGACTGCCCGACTGTCTGAATTCTCCGTTCTCCTAACTCGGACCGCTTTCACCCGGTTATATACCTTCAGGTTTGCGGGTGCCTACAGGTGCGTCACATACATATCAGATGGAACCCATGGCTTCCAGCTAGCTACAACAGCCCTTCCTAATTAGGGCTCCTTCAAATGATAAAGCAGTAACTGGAGGAAGTACGAATTTTGCCCCTGCCCAGCCCTCAAGGAACACCTAATGTTTCTGTCTCAGTGAAGTACTGTATTGCTCTCAGATTTGTAAGTTTCTAGCATTTATTATACAAACTTTTTTGGGGGAAAGTACAATATAGCCATAAACAATTCTCCCAAATATGGATACAGGCTACTCACCCACCCACTTTCTTTAGGAAAATGCATGCCAGGAAAAGATGCATAAAAACACGCTGTGCCTGGTGCTCTCCTGGCTGGTTGCAAAACACCCAGCCCTTTCTGTAAAGATGACAATGACAGCTAGACTATGAAATACACGCGAAGTGGCCATGTCCCTCAGGCTGGCAGTGGAACTTGTGTCACATGACTCTGGCACCATGTTTTCTCCCTGGACGTGATTGTCTGGATTTATGCACTGGTGACTGTGCAGAGAATGCGTGAGCACACACAGCCGTATTGCACACCCAGACGCCACAGGGCGTATGATGAGTCTTGAGACCCATATGTTCGTCTTAGAAAGATCTCATCTCTGCATGGTCAGAGCTGATGTCACATAGCAGAGGGGAGGGAGCCACAAGAGGTAGTGACCACCCAGGGTCAGTGTCTGCCTCACTAGGGAAGTGTCCAGCAGGAACCTGCCTGTACTGCCACCTGGCCTGACTCTCCTGGAGCTGTCCCCATACAGGCAGAGTGGCTCTCAAGACAGGATCTATACCAAAACAGATTTGAGCCACATAGAAGGACCTCAGAAACCCAGTGCTCAGTGCAAGAAGCCGGTCACAAAAGAGCACACTCCACAGAATCCCACTGGCGCAAAATGTCTGGAGTAGGCGAACCTGAGGCAGAAAGACAGGCGGGCAGTGGTGCGTGGGAGGACGGGGGGACGGGAGGACGGGCTTCTGAGGGGCGACGGGGAGGGTTGGAATTAGGTCATGGTGAGAGCTGCGCACTGAGTAGCTGTAGACACGACCCTCCGTAGACCAGAGGCCACTGAGCCGTGCCTGCTGCAGGTGGGCATCATGATGTCCCCATACCTCAGTGAAGCTGTCACAAATGGACTCTGAAGGTTCAAGAGAGGTTTAGAACCCCCACCTGTGGAGGGGTGGTCGGAGCAGGCTGCGACAGGCTGCGTAACTGAGTCTGCTGCGTGGGCCAGGCCTGGCGGGTGGGGTGCAGCTGGCCACAGCAAGGAGCCGCCCCTGCATCGGCCAGCCGGGAGCTGTTGGCGCCAAGAGCTGACAGAGCTCAAGGCATGGGGAAACGGAGCGACCCACGAAGACCTGAAAAGAGGGTGGGCTGGGGCCTGGCCGCCAAAGCTTCGCAGCCCCGGGGCGGAACCCCGGGATCCCAGCTGCAGAGCGCGTGGCGGGGCCTGACCTGTGGACGGGAGAGGGAAGCTGGTGCGGGAGCAGGTGCTCTCCCCGGCCTGCCCAGGGTGACCCTCAGGAAAGCCCGCTCTGGGGTACGGTGGTCCCCATTGGTCCCGGCTCCTTCCCTGTGAGTTGCGACGGGCTCCTCCCTGGCTGCCCACTGGTTCCGGCCCGCTCCATCGTGCTGCTGCTCTGACCGCAGGGACCACCTTGCTTCTGGGGCAACACTCAGCTTGGCCGGTCCTCTCCACCACTTGGACAGTGAGACTCCTGACTCAGGCCACAGGATCAGTCCTCAGAGAGTGGCCCCTGGGCCACATGCACCCTGCCACCTCCTGGAGCCTCAGTGCACCTCTTACATAAGCCATGCCATTAATCACGAGTGGGAGAGACGAGCCTGTGGGGCCCTGCAGGTCAGCCCGCGTGCCCTTGGACATTCCAGATGGCCTCGTCCTCCCACCTCCTCTCCCTCCCCATCAGAGGACGTTCTGCAGTTCTCAAAGTCTCTGATAAACACTGAAGGCACAAACAAGACCCACCTGGCTCCAGCAGAGGCGGGTTCTCGTCGTCCTGGTGAACAGAGACCACGGCGTCTGCGGGTGACTGCGCACACTGCTCAGCCAAGAGGGTCAGAGGCTTTCCAGCTTTTCCTGAAAGAACCAGAATCTCGGTGGAACTCCTGGAGTTCTACAGACTGTCGTGAATGTGATGGCAGCTGGTGTCCTGGCAGGGCCAGCTCTCCGCTAAGTTGCAGCTTGTCCCACATGTGTGGCTAAGGAAGACTGTGACCAGGTGACAGAGGCCTAGAGAGAAGCAGGGGTCCCTGAGTATGTGTGTACAAGTGCATGTGTATTTGTGTCTGCGTGTGTACATGCACGTGTGTGCACGTGTTCGTGTGTGTGGATATGTGCATGCGTGTGCATGTGTGTAGATGTGTGCACATGTGTGCATGTGAGTGTGTGCACTTGTGCATATGGAGCATGTGTGCATGTGTGCATATGTACGTGCGCATGTGTGCATGTGTGTGTGTGCATGCATGTGGCCCGTGTGCACCAGCAGAGGGGATCCACCTACTGCCGAGCCCCTGATCAGGCAGAGCCCCTCTCCAGCCCACAGTGGCTCTTCTGCCTCCTAACAAGGTGTCTTGTGTCATCGCCTCGTCACCCTGCCAGCCCTGGGCTCCGTCTTGGGCAGCACTCTCTGACAGCCGCCGCTGGGGAAAGGCGACAAACCCGCGTCCCTCCGGCCTGCCCTGGCAGTGTTTGAGCTGTGTCCAGCACTCCAGAAAGCCCAGCGGTGGCCTGTCCCCGGGGCTTCCTCCCCTTCTGATTTCCAACGCCAGGCCTCAGCCTCTGGACAGACCTGGGCAGTGTCTCTTTCCCCCTTTCCCCTGTTGATGGGATTTGTTGAGGACAGTTTCTTTCACAGCCCAGAGTCTCCCCTGCTGACGCCTATCCCGGAGGCCCCTGGTGCCCAAGCAAGGAAGGCAGCAAGTGCAGGCTGGCGCCCCCCGGCCCGCAGCCCCTGGGCCGATCGCAGCCAGCAGGGGGCACTTGCTGACTCAGCATAGTGGTTCTGTTTTAATTCCACAAACCAGCCAGGGAGTTATTTTTAGGAGCAGTGCTAACTACAAAGAAGAACTCTATTTAAAAATAGATCTGACAATGTGAAGTAGGCCAGGGCTTCCTCTCCGGCAAACAAATGCACTTAAGATTTTTTAAAATTCCCAAGTAAATGATTTGGAAATTCTTTCCTCCTTAAAGTCTAATCAAAGGGAATCCTTGACAGGTAGTATTTATCGCAGGAGCACCTGCTAGTCTGTGGGAACTCAATGCGGCAAAAACTTATTTAAAGAAAAGCAGAACTGTGAACTATAGTCGCACCGTGTCCAGAGCCCAGCAGAGCCCACCCTTACCATGGGCAGTTCTGGGTTGGGTTGGGGCACTTTAATCCCCTGTTCCTTTCATAGCAGGAATCAAGTCACTCCTTAAAGACTGCAAGCTTACCTGGCACTTAATTGTGGCTACAGCTGCCCCTCGGCCTCCATGAGGGTCAGTGCAGGAGCCACACAGACCCCAAGCTCTGTGGCGCTCAAGTCCCTGTGTCAAATGGCACAGACACTACCTCGACCCCATACCGTAAGTGACTCTCTGGGTGACTCAGAACACTGTGCATATCCACGCACACAGTTGTCACGCCGTGCTGTTGGGAATAATGACAAGGAAGTCTGTCTGTGTTCAGCACAGAGCAGTTGTTTTAAATGATTTCAAAGCTGGTGAGGCAAGTCCCGCGAAGGGACCCGCGGGCACAGAGGACCAGCTGCTTCCTGCAGAGGATGTTTAAGTCCAGCAGCTGCCCGAGGGCTGGACAGAGCAGGATGGGGTGCAGGGGCAGGCCCTTGGGATGTGGCCGGCCAGCCTGAGGCCTGCCCCACAGCTGCCTCTGAGCATCAGTGGGGCCTGGGCAGGGCTGGAGTGCCAGGCCCAGCACCAGGGTTGACAGTGTCACCCACAGCAGGCTCACACAGATGCTCATCACTGCCAGGACGAGCTGTGCTGTGCAGACGGTCCCCAACCAAGGTGACCTCCTGGCTCAGGTCTTCCTCCCTCCTTAACTACCCCAGACCCACCACCCAGGTCTGGCACGGATTTGTTCTGGGTGGCGCGATGGTCCCTGGGACACTTGGGGTGGCATCGACCCACTAAGGCCTGGATCGCCATGGCGCCGCTCTCACCAGCTCTGTCCCATGAGCCACAGCAGGCACGAGGGGGACCGCGGAGGAGCCACCCAGCACCGGCCACGACTGTGCACCGCACGACTGTGCACCGCACACGGCCAGGCTGACCGGCTTCCCGCACAGCCACCTCCTGCACGCCACCACCTGAGGTCCCGCCATGTGCTCAGACCAGGTGTCACCCTACAAGTGCTTCCAGGAGCCAGTGTCCTCTTGGCGGTATCTTTTGGTTGCTTTTCTGAAAACAAGAGCAATGGATGTGATGCAGAAAACCTTCAGACACAGGGTGCCTGTCACAGTGGGGGACGCGTCCCTGTGACCTGGGAACCCCACCCGGTGAGTGAGCTGGGCAGAGTGGAGAGTCTCGCACGCAATGTGGCCCGTCCTTCCAAAAGTAAAGCCATCGCCTTCCACCCCCCACCCCAGGGTGTCTGGGAGGGCGCGTGTTCCACGGTGGGTGAATGTCTCCTGTCTGGGGGGCCGGGACTGACGCCCAGCTTTATCAGGGCACTGGACGTTGGGACGAGTGTTGTCAATTCAGCTGAACGAGGACGTGGTTGGATACCTGTGAGTGTCGGTGATGTCTGCGATGGGTGTGCCCGGTGCGCTCGGACTCCTGGTGGCCGTGAGGAGGAGGGTCTCCGTGACTGGGTGCGTCACGTGCTCAGGGAAGTCCAAGCCCCGTTCCCGGGGATACGAGTGAGGGCAGGGTGGCTGGAGCTGGTCAGCAGGAAAGGCCGAGGGCAGGGAGGACCGTGCGTCCTCCTGGCCTCCTGTGCCAGGCCACGCCCTGTGTGTCTTCTAGGGCTTTGTGTGCAGGTCCCTGCATGCCCAGCACTGACCAGGATTTGGCAGGTCCCCTGGTTCAGGACCCAGCAGAGGAAGTCTCTGGGCATCGGGCACCCAGGCCACGTGAAGACCACCTGTCCCCGTGAGCGAAGCACTGAGGGGGGGGGGGGGGGGGGGGGGGGGGGGGGGGAGGGGGGGGGGGGGGGGGGGGGGGGGGGGTGTGGGGGGGGGGGGGGGGGGGGGGGAGGGGGGGGGGGGGGGGGGGGGGGGGTGGGGGGGTGGGGGGGGTGGGGGGGGGGGTGGGGGGGGGGGGGGGGGGGGGGGGGGGGGGGGGGGGCTCATACTGCAGGGTCGACACGAAGGCATGTGTGGCCTGGAAGGGCCAAGAAAAGGTGACCGCGGCTTTTCCAGGGTCCGTGGGACTTTAGGAAACAGCTGGGTCCAAGCGGAGGCGGCCGCAGAGTGACGGGGGCTGGGGCACCCCCAGGCTCTGCGGGGCCCAGGGCCTGGCATCGCAGGTGGCCCAGAGGTCCTGCCCTCTGTGAGGTGAGTGTGCAGCGTGGCTCTGGGCATGGGGCCTGGCCCTACCGAACCCACCCCAAGAGCTCAGCAGTGGGCGTGGCCAGCCCTGCTGTCCCAGCCACCCTGCGCTGTGTCTCAGCAAGGTCACCTCTCCCAAAGCTGCTCCACAGCTGTCACCCCTGGGTGGCCCCCGAGCTCAGGGGGCCGGGAAGAGTGAAGTGGGGGGGATTCAAAATGTGTGTGTGTATGTGTGTGTGTGTGTGTGTGTGCGCCTGTGTGTGTGCACAGGTGTAGATGTTAGGTGTGCATCTGTGCACACCTGGAGGTGGACACAAGGTCTGTCTGTGTGGAGTAGAAATGAGGTACAGCTGTTAGGTATGTGTGGGTGTGAATGCATGTGTGTACTGATACAAATATTAGGTGTGTAAAATTCTTCACCTTGTCTTGGTGCAAAGAAATTGCTAGACATAAGGTAAAAGGACGTCCAGTGAGAGATAATGTGTGTGTGTGTGTGTGTGTGTGTGTGTGTGTGTGTGTGTGAGAGAGAGAGAGAGAGAGAGAGAGAGAGAGAGAGTCAGTGTGTGGGTGTGTGTAACTTGTTTTTATATTTGCTTTCATCAGGTCCTTGGGATTAATCAAGGAATTTATTACAGGAAATTTTATTTATTTTCAGAGATATCAAGACATTTTGTTTCCGTTCTGGCCAGCATCTTCCTAAGAGGATCTGTTTTGGAAAGATAGACTGACCTGAGGCTAATCTCCCTTTAGGATTAAAGGAGAAAAATAAGATGAGAAAAAGTCTTGGCCTCTCTCCCAGCCCGTGTGCCCCTATTGCTGTGGGTGCCTGTGAAGCCACAATGCCTCATGAGCATTTATTGATTGGACAGGAAATTTTCTCGGATCTGCGTCTGTGCGAGCGAGACCCCACGTGTGGCGTGTAAGGGGCAGGGACAAGTGTGTAACAACTTCACAGCATCGCTGAGCCCATCTGGCTCCAAGGGGCTCAATTCACAGCCACTTACACATATTTCTGTAGCAATTGATTAGAAAAATTGATTCAGATTCTATTTTAATGCTCTATTTTCTACCAGTATCGAGTGGATTATTTGGCAAATACTAGGTTGGAACTTGAAAATGCCCATGTGGGTATTGGTCAAAAGCCAGCATGTTTTCCTGAAAGCCTTTGAGCTAATAGAGTCGGTAGGTTGATGAAAGGAGAATTTCCAGTTATCCAATTAAAATGATCCGTGAGGACTGCCCGCCCCGGGGGCAGTCAGGGAAGATGCGGTCTGGGGTTTTGAATGGCTGGCGTGGGGTGTATGAGACCTGCCCCAGTCTCCTCCACACCGACTGGTCACTTGCAGGACCCGCCAGAGAGCAACAGGGGCCCCTGAGATGAAGAAGGTGGGAAGGGCCACCGGCTGTCCCTGGCCCACGCTGTCCTGGGCATCCCTGCAAGCCGTGTTCACAGATGGCCCGCCAGGCCCCAGACCCGGCCGGAGACTCCGCTGTATTCCTGATGAAGCTGCTGGGTGCCTGGAAGCGAGGGGAACCCCTGGGGGCCACAATCAGACAGCTGCGTGCACGTTTGTCAGGTGAAGGCATCGGCCCTCTGTCCCCTGCCACCAGGACCCTCTGCCCTGTGGCAGCCTCAGCCCCGCTGCACTGCCTCTGGCCTGTGTCTGCCCACCTGCCTCCTGCAGCACGCATCACCTCCTGGGACTCTGTCCTGTCACCACCTGCTCAGGATTTTCAGCCTCCTAAACTGGAACGGCAGGGGGAGGAGGCCTTACCCCCGGCTGCTGGACATGGTCAGCACACAGGTGCCCCCAGCAGGACAGAGGTGCCTCTCCATGACTGCACGTGGCAGGCCTCAGCACCGCGAGGAGGAGCTCGCTGCCACCAACAGCTCCAGGCACTCTCCACCTGAAACGCTTCTCAGAGCCTCAGGACAGGAGGACAGGCAGCTCCGTCTGGTTGGCTGGGCATCTTGGAAAGGTGGTGACTCTGCTCCGCTCTCTCCTGAGCAAGGAGCTAAGGTGCTGCGTCCACACTGCCCACCTCCTCCCTCCCCAGGTGTGACACACAGAAGAAAGTCCCCTCACTGAGGTCGAGGAGAAAGCGGGAGGATGACCCCGGCAGAGGTCAAGGTGAACGTGGGAGGATGACCCCGGCAGAGGTCAAGGTGAATGTGGGAGGATGACCCCTGCAGAGGTCAAGGTGGACATGGGAGGATGACCCCTGCAGAGGTCGAGGTGGAAGTGGGAGGATGACCCCGGCAGAGGTCAAGGTGAACGTGGGAGGATGACCCCTGCAGAGGTCGAGGTGGAAGTGGGAGGATGACCCCTGCAGAGGTCGAGGTGGACGTGGGAGGATGACCCCTGCAGAGGTCGAGGTGGAAGTGGGAGGATGACCCCGGCAGAGGTCAAGGTGAACGTGGGAGGATGACCCCTGCAGAGGTCGAGGTGGAAGTGGGAGGATGACCCCTGCAGAGGTCGAGGTGGAAGTGGGAGGATGACCCCGGCAGAGGTCAAGGTGAACGTGGGAGGATGACCCCGGCAGAGGTCAAGGTGAATGTGGGAGGATGACCCCTGCAGAGGTCAAGGTGGACATGGGAGGATGACCCCTGCAGAGGTCGAGGTGGAAGTGGGAGGATGACCCCGGCAGAGGTCAAGGTGAACGTGGGAGGATGACCCCTGCAGAGGTCGAGGTGGAAGTGGGAGGATGACCCCTGCAGAGGTCGAGGTGGACGTGGGAGGATGACCCCTGCAGAGGTCGAGGTGAACGTGGGAGGATGACCCCTGCAGAGGTCGAGGTGAACGTGGGAGGATGACCCCTGCAGAGGTCGAGGTGGAAGTGGGAGGATGACCCCTGCAGAGGTCGAGGTGGACGTGGGAGGATGACCCCTGCAGAGGTCGAGGTGGACGTGGGAGGATGACCCTGGCAGAGGAGGAAAGGAGGGTGAAGTGTTAAGTCGCCCCCTGATGAAATGTGAGCTGGGATTTCGAACTGGAAAGGGAGCTGCTTTCCTGGACCCTACACTCCGTGGGACACTAGGGTCCCCAAGATGATGAACACTCTGAGGAGGGCTGCGCAGAGCACTGGGACTAAGGGAGAGCTCCCCAGCAGGGGTCCTGTGGAGGCGGGGCCGCCAGCCCCCAGGTGGCACTGACATTGTCAGTCTCCTGAGGGGGACCAGCCAGCCCCTCTCCACACGCGGGGCAGGGGAGACCAGCCATGGTCCCCTCCTTGGCACGGGGCCACTGTGGCACCTGTTCCCCCTCGCGACGATGCGGAGCAGACAGCAGAGAGCTGAAGTGAATGTCACAGTTTGGGATCCATGTGCCACTAAAGAGCGAGCAAGCCTGTCGTGCCCCGAGGCTGACAGCCAGACCCCCGCTCCTTCAGCTCCCGACGTGGAGCAGGGGTGAGGACAGATCTCTTTGGGTAGGTGCAGAAACTGTGTGCGGCGACTTTACTGCCTGGCCGCATGCAGAGGCCCAGGCACCGTCTTTCCTGAGAGCAGAGTCTTATGCTGAGAAACCACCTCCGGGTGGCGAGGCTGCCACGGAACTGTCACCTGCGCAGTGACGGGCGGGTTGTGCGGGAGGCCCAGGGTGGCCCAGCAAGGACAGGCAGCCACGCTCAGCAGACGCCGCCCTCCAGCAGCAGGGCCGCGGCAGCTCAGTGCAGGGGGCAGGGAGAGCCACGCTGCCCCTGCTGCTCCCGGACACTGCCGGGGATCGGCCACTCCCGAGTGGCCCTAGAGCTGAGTCACCGTGAGGCTGTTTGCCATTTGGGGTGTCCTGCACACCCCCCTCATGGTCTGCCCCAGAGAGGGTGGATATGGCCAGAGTAACCCGAGACCCGTGGGCCAGCTGGGGCCTGGCCGGGCTCCGCCTGGGGAGGGTCTTCTGCAGGGACCACGGTGGACCTTCCAGCTCAGCCCGCGTGGGAAATGAAAAGGTCAGGGGAGCCACGGCTGCCAGGGAAGAGCTGCGGCTGGGCCAGTGGGTGCCTGGGAAGCCCGCTTTCCTGAGTCTGTGCTGACCGTGCTGAGTCCAGGCGCTGTCCTCTCTCGCTTCCCTGCTGGGTGGGACCTGCAGGAGGAGGAGGCAGTGCAGCTCTGGTGGGTGCCTGCCCCTGGCCTCCCTGCCCTGCAGTCAGCCTCCAGCTCCTGGCACTGACCAGCCTGCCCCGGGCTCCTGCAGGCCCAGGGGCTGCTCCCTGCGCCTTCCTGGGCCCAGGCCAGGCCTTGCCCTCAGCACAGACGGGTTTACGTGGGGAGGAGTGCGCGCCCTGCCAGAGACTGCGCCCCACCCTGTGCCTCTCCCGCTCCGGCCTGGCCTCCAGGTGGGCCTGAAGACTGAGGACAAACGCGCCCTCCCCTCCCAGGTGACTCCAGCGCAGACGGACACTCCGAGGCCTGCACGGCACGAGGTGGGGGCGAGGCCTGGTGCCCTCACGTCCCGCAGCCCGGGAAGACCCAGCTCCTGCAGCGCGGAGGAGCCAGGACAGCACCCTGCTGGCCTTGGAGGAGAACCTGCAAGGGTGACGCCAGCCTGGTGCCAGTGTGACCCACGACACCCGGGGTGGGGTGGGGGTGGGCCTCCCACCCTCCTTGAAGGGGAATGGCTCCCGGGTCCCCGTGGGCTGCCACGCGGAGCGTGTGTGCGAAGCCTTACCTGGAGCAAGGCGAGCTCCCGCCCTCGCGCAGCCTGGCACAGGCGTGACTCATGAGACGTTCACTGTGGATACGAGCCGGCGGGCAGCCGCGCTGGCCTTCTCCCTGTCCCTGGGTCTAATTGGGGGACGCCTGTCCTTGGTAAAGGTCGCCGTGGCTGAATATGCATGGGGGCGACACTTGTCCTGACAGGGAGGGCTGGAAGGCTGGAGCAGAGGGCACGACACCGGACGCACGCCTGCCCACCCCGGTCCACAGAGCGCCCACGTTGCCACGTGGCCAGCTCCCAGCAGGCGCGTGGAGGGCGGCACGACAGGTCAGCCAGCACCTGGAGCCGCAGGAACGGGAGGCAGCTGCACCCAGCAGCGGTGCCCACCCCGGCCAGGAGCGCCAGGTGCCAGCCCCGCCACGGTGCCCCAGGTGTGGACTCAAGAGTGACCACTGTGGACCCGTTGGACGTCTCCCAGGCTGCGGGCCAGAGGCCGCCTTGGCCACTGCTTCATGGAGGTCTGTGTGTCGCTGGGCATTACAATGAGGACGGAGTGCAGACGATCAGGGAAGGAGCCTGGGGAGCAGCCGGCAGGAGGGGGTGGCTGCAGCCTGCAGGTCGCGCCCGACGCCGCCTTCCTCCTGGGAAGCCAGGAGCCCTCGGTCCCCTGCCGGCTGCGTGGCTTCCTGCTGAACAAGCACAGGCCCACGCTCAGCAGAGAGTGAGGACGGGGCTCCCGTGGCCTGTGGCGGTCTCAACCAGACCCCAGGATACCAGCAACGAGGGGCAGCTGGAGACGGAGCGCCGGCTCACGGCTGTCCGGTGCCTTCCAGGTCCCAGGCAGAGCAGCGCGTGGTGCGGGGACCACGTGGCTCCTTGAGCAGGGCATGCGCCTGAGGGTGGCTTGGCCCTTTGTATTCAGGCCCCACTGATGGGGTCGGAGCAAGGTACAGCCCATTCTGTGGCCGAGAGTGCTGAGGTGGGGGCCACCCGGACTCCAGAGGCACGGCAGCCACCAAGGCCCCTGCCAGCCCTTCCTGTCCCTTCCTGCGCGTCCAGTTGAGCATGGACCTGTGGGGGGCACAGCAGTGAGCCAGGCTGGCAGGTCCCCCCCCACCAGGGGACAGGTGGCAGAGGAACACACAGGGGTGACAGCAGGGAAGCAGAGGGAGTGGGCAGTGGGCAGGCAGCAGAGGGCAGGTCCAGCAGAGGCCCTGCGGCTAGGACGAGGGGTGACAGGACAGGCGGGGACAAGGACCCAGCCCCGTTAGTCCAAGTGGAAAGGCAGGGACTGGACCGAAGCCAGAGCCCAGTCCTGGGGGGCTGGGGGGCCTGCTCGCGGAGGTGGAGTGAGTCCACCGCATGGCCACTGGGGCCATGGCTTGGCTCGGCAGGAGGGGGTGGCTGCAGCCTGCAGGTCGCGCCCGACGCCGCCTTCCTCCTGGGAAGCCAGGAGCCCTCGGTCCCCTGCCGGCTGCGTGGCTTCCGGCTGAACAAGCACAGGCCCACGCTCAGCAGAGAGTGAGGACGGGGCTCCCGTGGCCTGTGGCGGTCTCAACCAGACCCCAGGATACCAGCAACGAGTGGTCCCTCTGTCCTGGCCCCTGTCCTCAGGCCTGGGCTGCGTCAGCTGAGGTGCCAGGACGTGCCCGGGCCTGGCTGCCTTCCCCAGGAGCCCAGGTGGCCTCTCGTGGGACGACTTCTGGCAGACCAGGCTCCTTGAGAACCACAGGAAGATGGTGGTGGCCCTGCAGGGCCAGTGTGGGGACAGGGCAGGGACGCAGAGGCGGTCCTCTGCATGCAGCCAGGGGCGCCAGCGTGGCGTGGTGCCTTTGTGTCTTGCCAGTCCTGTGGGCTCTGGTGCTGCTGTCACCTGCCACACGGGAAGGCTGAGCTCTGGGGCTGCCCGAGCCAAGCCAGAGGAGCGGCTGCCCTCGGGACACCTGTGCAGCCACCTGTGCCTGCACCTTGGCATCACGGAGTCACCAGATCTAAAGTGCCCCGCAGAGCCATCTGTGCACCACCGTCTGCAGAGAGGGCCCGGGTGTTCGCGTCTAGCTGATCGTGTTATTTCTCCCAAAGCGTTTTGACGGATTTTGCAATTAATCTGCTGCTCTATTTGATTGCAATCTGGAGTTCTTGGTCTCTGCCACCTTCCTACAGAGAAGTGGGCATGGTGTGCCTCCAGCCCTGCTGCAGCAGGCGTGCCTGGGAGAGAGCGGGGCAACGCGGGCCCCGCTCTCAGCCAGCCCCTGTGCGGCGTCTGTGCGCCAGATCGGGGCGCTGTTGGGGTGCGGCAGTGAACATGAAAGGTGTGACCCTCGTGCTGGATCCACACTGTGCCGGGGGGCTTATGGAGCTACAGGGGCCGATAGACTCCACAGATGCGGCAGGGACCATGCTGACCACCAGTGGGGTCCTGGACAAGCTGGGCAGTCGCCCCGGCCATCTTCCCCCATCCGTGCATTTGAGTTCTTGCTTCGTGCTGAGGGCGCGCTCTGTGTGGGGACCCGCGTCTCAGAACTCCTGTCCTGGCACAAGGCCCCAGGCAGCAGGCACAACCCCGTGGGCAGAAGGAAAGGAACCGTGGGCGTCAGGAGAGACGGCCAGGGCAGTCGCTGCTGTCGGAGGTGTGGCCGTGGCTGCGGCCGTGGACACCGCAGAGGGGGCACCTTTGGGGGCAGAGGTGACTGCAGGAGCCCTGTTTGGGGAGATGGCTAAGATTGCAGTTGACTTCGGGCCAAGGAGATGTTTGGCTGTTGCCGCCTTCCGTAGTCTCACGGGACTTGGCCTGAGATCTCGCGGCACTTAAGCGAGATTGCTGATCGGGTCAGCGCCATTTTGGTGGTGTGTGTGGTGCGTGTTAGTCGTTGTTAGAGCCAGAGAGAAAAGTTATCAGAATAAAAAGCTGTTTGTTTCCATTTTGCCTCTGAACTTCTTCCCGCGGCTTCGTTGCTCCAAGCGGCCATCGCTTCAGGCGGCAACAGGTGGCCCTGCCTCAACAGTGTCTAGCAGCCACTGGGGGGAGGGGCTCCTCCCCGAGCCGGGGGGGGGGGGGTTACCGGATTGAGGCCGAGAGGTGGGCAGCACTGTCCACCAGGAGCCAGGCGGGCCTGGCCACTCTTGCCCCGAGAGGCTGCTCCGGTGCCAGGGTCAGGACGGTGGCTCTCGCCAGAGCCCCCCGTGCTGCCCCCGCCCCGTGCTGCCCCTCCCAATCTCGCCCCTTCCGTTCTCATCTCAAAACCGTGGGGTTTTAAGCATGTTTACCCAGAGCTGCTTCACCTTGTACTTCTCATTTGGAAATATTAATTGTGACCTTTCAGAACTCCCAATTAAGCTTTTCCAATAAAAAGGAAAGGTTGAAGGAGGAGGGAGGGCCAGGAGACAGGAGTGGGCGCAGCCACTGGTGCCCAGGAACCCTGTCCCTGTCCTCGAGCAGGGAGGAGGCGGCCCCTCAGTGGGAAGGCCGCCGGCCATGCCTGCCACCCTCCCCAGCTGAGGCAGGGTGTACTTTGGGGTGTCGCTCCTCTTGACTTCCAGAGGAAGCTGGGCTTTTCTGGGGGCTGGGGGCAGGCGGCTGCATCCTGTGGGGGTGGCCTCTGGGCCCCTGTGTCCTCCAGGAGGAAGCTGCGGGGAGCACGGGCACGGCTGCCCTCTGAGTGGCTGTCGTCACACCCTCATCCATCTGACGGCTGCGTAGAGGGCCCTGGGGACAGTCTTGGATTTCCAAGACAAGCTAAAAATAAGGACTTTTAACCCGTGAAGTCGCCGCTCTCTGACCTCCACCTGGGCCAGCGCTGGCAGGAGTGCTGCGGCGGGCGCTGGTGGCCGCGGGGCTGCTCTGGGGCTGAGGACACCGAGCGGCGTCCCGGGCCTGTGCCCACTAGAGGACAGCAGCACGACCCAGCCGCCACTGAACCGTGCTGAACGCCCCGGTGCTGCCGGGCGTCCTGAGCCTAGGTGGGTCCCGGAGTCCCGGGTGGCACTGCGCCCAGCCTCACAGCTGCAGCCCCCGTCTCAGTCACACCTCACCTCGGCCTGAGCCTAGGTGGGTCCCGGAGTCCCGGGTGGCACTGCGCCCAGCCTCACAGCTGCAGCCCCCGTCTCAGTCACACCTCACCTCGGCCTGAGCCTAGGTGGGTCCCGGAGTCCCGGGTGGCACTGCGCCCAGCCTCACAGCTGCAGCCCCCGTCTCAGTCACACCTCACCCCGGCACACCCCCTCGGGGCTTCAGCCTAGCTGCGCCGTCCTCCTCTCCACCAAGGCGGGCACACCAGCACAGGTCACCGTCCTCGGCCCTGGGGCCAGGCCACCCTCAGAAATTCCGGATGACCTGGGACGCCCCCGGCCAGGCAGGTGGTGTGTGAGGCCCCAGGGCCAGGCTGGCCTTGCTGTGCAGCGTGACCACGCAGCCGGAGGCTCCGCGTCCACATTTGGTTTACGTGTGATGACCTGCTTGTTCTGGGCGCGGCCGGCAGCCCTGGAGGGTGCAGGTGCTCAGGCCCCTGTCCCAGCAGCCTCTCTCCACCTCGAGGCCAGGGCTCACTGGTGGCTGCTAAGAGGAGCAGCAGCTACGCCTTCCCCCACCGCCAGGGACCTCCACCTGGAGACCCAGCCTCAAGGGCTGAGCCCCCAGGTCCAGACGGGCGCACGTAAAGGGCAGGCGGTTTGCCACACAGCCGGTGGTTCCCAGCCCCGGCTGCAGCCAGCGGGCTGCTGTCTGCCCACAGCTCTGAGTCTGCACCAGTGGGGTTCTAAATGCCCGCAGAGTAGCCAAGAGGCCCTGTGTGCCAGGAGCCGCGGGCTCTGCTGCACCAGCTTGTGTCGACAGCGAGGAACGGCATCACAGCGCCCAGCTGTGCCACCCCACGTGGGAGGTGCGGGGCACAGAGCCTCTGGGACCTCCACGCGGCCTGTTCCCTTAGAGGAGCTGCGGGCTCTCCCGGTGGAGGCGGCTTGCTGCCCAGCTCGGGTCTGGGTTGGACGGTCCTGCTCTTCCCAGCACCACGCTCCTGCCCACAGCACCGTGAGCCCAGGACGCTGCAGAGGGGCTGAGCTGCTCCCGGTCTCCGTGTGACTGGGGCTGGGCCCAAGTGACAACCACACAGCTGGCCAGTGCCACCTTTGGATTGGTGTTTACTGGAGGAGCACTGAGAGGGCCGCGGGAAGTCGCGAGGAACCAAGACCTCAGCTGCCCTGAGGCCCCGACAACTGGCAGCAGACTGCAGTGGCCTTCTGTGGGGAGGGCCCAGGGGGTCCGGGGTCTGGCCAATGCCCACCTCTGCATATGGGCCTCGCTGACCCTCTCCCGCCACCTCTGCCCACACACTCCCGCCCTCCATTCCCTCTGTGTTCACTCAGCCCACCTCCCCCTGCCCTGGCCCTGCTTTACGGAAGACTCAGGGCCAAACCCGCGATTCTGAGCACACCAAGGTTGGCAAGGTGGCCAACAGCGTGGTACCAACTGCTCTGGAGGCTGTGCTCGGGTAGGAGCGTGCCGGTCCCTGGGTCAGTGAACCGATTCCTAGCAGTGCCCGTGGCTGACAGGTCGGACCAGTCCCCTGCCCCCCGGGCCTTTCTTTGATCGATAGCCACTGGAGTAGCTGGGGGTCATTTCGGGAGTCTGCTCTTCAGAGACCCTGGGTGACTCCCGCGTCAGTGGCTGGTGTTCGGATTCAATGCTGTGGTCCCGAGGAGTGGGTGGGGTCTCTGTGGGCGGACAGCCTCAGCCCCGGCTGCAGAAGGTGTCCTGAGAAGGACAGCGGCAGCCGTCGGCCTTGCTTGTGTGGGGCCCGGGAGGCGGGAGGGCCAGCGTGAAGTGGGTCGGCCTCCCTGCCGGGCCCTCCTCTGCCCTCGCCAGCCCTGCCTGGAGGGCCCTCCTCCTCCACGTCAGTGAGGATGCATGTGTCCCTGGGGTCCGCCACCACCCCAGCTCCCACGTGGCCCTCAGCCGTCCCCCTCCAGGACCCCCGGCCCTGGTGGCTTCACTGTCCTTCTCCCAGAAACGCGGATGAAAGCGAGACGACGTCTTGGTGCACGCGGTAGCTGGGAAGGTGCAGCTCTTCCAGTGACCTGAGGCCTGTCAAGGCGAGTCCACGCTGACCGCTCCCCAGACACCACAGGTGCCACGAGGCGGGTGACAGGGTCACCTGCCGCTGCCCTGTGGAGTGAGAACGCTCCACCCTCAGGGAGGCGGTGGACTCGGCCTCAGGACTGCAGGCCTTGGCACTCACTGCCCTCGAGCCTGCAGGCCTGTGGCAGGGCCCACACTGATGGCCAGGGCCATTCTGCTGCCCAAGAGGTCAGCACTGTGACCCACGAGGACCGACCCTGGGGGAGACGGGCAGGATGCTGCAGGCTGAGGACGAGCAGCAGTGTGAGGAGGGTGCAGGACCCCGCGGGGTGCAGGGGCTCCTCCCGGGAGTGGAGAGGTGCGGGCTGCCCGCGCCTGGCTCCCAGCCCCAGGCTTCCAGCCGACGCTCGGCTGCCTGGCCCAGAATCCCTCCCTTGCGTGGAAAGTGACCTCGTGCACTTACGTGTGGTCGAGTACCAAAAGTAACACGTCACCCCCAAGCTTAGCAGTTCAAACACAGTGAGCACTTCCGGCCTCGCGTCCTGTGGCTCAGGACCTGGGCAGCGGCTTCGTGGGGCTCTTCTGTCTCAGGTCAAGATGGTCACCTGGAGCTGGGCGGGGCTTAGAGATCCAAACTGCCTCCTGTCCGGCTGCTGGCATGAGGCTCCCTGTCCCCTGGCTCGCTGTCCACAGGGCTGCTCGGGGATCCTCAGGGCTGCTGGCTGGCTCCTGAGAGAGCCACCCCAAGGCCATGGTGGAAGACCCAGTCTTGCAAGCCATACCTGGTCACTTCTGTGGTCTTCCAGAGGCCAGGCGCGTGGGTCCTGCCTGGTGAGGGAGGAGGCGGCACAGACTGCGGGGAGGCAGGGCTGGCTGCCTGGAGCCAGGTAGCTGGGTGTTGGCCAGGGTGGTCCTGGGAAGATGGTGGGGCTCCCCGTCGGTCTCACTCCTCTGAGGGTCCTACCCCCTGCCCCCGGGTCCCTCTGTCACCTCCTCCAGGAGGGCTTGCTGCGGGTGCTTCCCTAAGCCATGCCAAGCCCCTGCCCATAGGCAGCTGGTTAGAGGTCAGGGCCAGATGGACACAGAGGTCAGGGCCAGATGGACACCGAGGCCAGGGAAGTGCCGGGGGTTGCTGCAGGCCCTGCCTGGGATCAGCTCCTGACAATCCACTGTCACCATGTGTCACAAAAGTGCCAGCGTGTGACAGAGATCGGACATGAAAAGCAAAGGCTGGTCCCCAGCCAGATGGACAGGGCATGGGCTAGCCTGGCCAGACCCCTGCCGAGCCATCGCTCCGTGGACTGCCACCCATCAGTCTCAGAGTCAGAGCCCAGGAAATGAGCACGGAGACAGGCCCCAGCACCCAGCACCCAGAGGGTACAGCCAGCCGCTTCCGGGCTTTACTGACCCCAGACCACCAGAAGTGCGATCCAAGCCTCAGTCTAGTTACGAGCCCAGGGCCTCGGCCTGCCAGGCAAGCGCTCCCTCCTGAGCCCTGCCCCAGCCCTGGCACCTCTTCGTGGTGGTCTTCTGCGGCCACCGAAAGGTGAGCAGGGAGCATGCAGTTTCCTAAGGACACATGGTGGCATCGGCCACTCCCGAGACCCCACCCCCTCACAGAGCCTGAGGTAGTGGTGTGGGCGGGAGCAGGCGTCCTGGTGCTCTCCTTTCTTTCTTCCCACACAGATGGCCCAAGCTGGTCATTCTCACTTGCGTAGCATCTTACACCTCGTGGACGTTTTTCAGAATGTTGGAAAACAGATGATCGCGTCTGTTTTTGTAGCCGTGTGAGCATTGTTCATTAGCGGGATCGGAGAGGACCATCTGTGTGTTAAGTGAAAGCTCGCCACCAGCCGCGAGTTGAAAACTTGGAGACAATAGCTGAGCGGGGCTTTCCTCACCGTCCAGTTCTCTCGCCTGGGAGCCACAGGAGCAGAGCCCACGGCTATGGACGCAAACTGAGGGAGGACCCAGCCCCCAGGATGGCCTCCCCCGTAACCTTGCCTTGTGGTTTCCCCAGTCCAGATTAATGATAACCCAGAGAACTTTCCAGAACAATCAGTAGCCAGAGTCCCTCTGCTGCCAGCTGGCTGTGAGTCCTCCAACAAGTTAGCCACTCTCAGAGCCTGGTGTCCTAGTAAGTTCCCATCGGTGAGCCTTCGGGGCTCCCGATCCCAGAACAGACATGGGGATAGAAGGTTCCAGAGGGTGAACAGAGCATGCTGGGAGTGCAGCCTGAATCTCGCCTCTGCATCAGGCACCCTCCCAGGGAGCTCGGCCCGATGCTGAGCCAGGGTTGGTGCTTGAAGCAATGCAAGGCGGCCAGCACGGACTCTGTCCACTCACCCCACAGCCCCTGTCCCAGGCCCTGGGCTACAAAAGGGTCTGCCTCCAGAGGGACTGTCAAGCTGTAGGGAGGAAGGGGCAGGGTCCGTGTGGAGCAGCCAGTGGACAGAGGACCCCGTCCTGCAGTTTGGGCCGCCTGCACCAGGTGGCCATTCATGCACACTCACCGTGCACACCCTGCGCACTCAGCCCCGTGGTAGGTGCCAGAAGACGTGGCCACCTGGAGGGCCCGCCCTGAGCGCCTGCCGGGGAGGGGTCAGACTTCTGCTGCTGCGGGAACCAGTTGCCACCCACTTGATGGCGTAAACACAGGCCTGTGGCAGTCCTGCTGCCCGTGCTGGGCGGAAAACAACAAAGCAGGTGTGAGATGGAGGGCGAGGGCGGAGCGGCCAGGGAGGGCTCTGAGGGCGTGATGGCCCCTGGGGGCAGCAAGGGCAGGTGCCTCGAGGGGAGAAGGTGCAGATGCCCTGGGGTGGTGACGGTGGCTGCGTGCACGTGGACATGAGCCACGGGGAGCCTGTGCTGAGGGCTGAGGGCCTCAGGAAGACCAACAGCAGCTGGCACTGCAGGCTGCAGACAGGCACCAGGGGGCCCGTCGGCCAGGCGAGGCCGAGGCGGGATGGGAGGCCCTCACTGTGGACGCAGGGCTGGGAGCTGGAGAGGCTAATGAGGCTGGGTGGTACGAGGGGCCATCTCCTGCGGGCCGGGAGGGCTGAGGTCAGGTCCTGGACCTGACTCCAGGGTCACAGAGCCCTGCAGAGGCCTTGGGACCACAGGGTGGTCAGAGGAGGGCCCAGCCATGCACATAGGAGGCCCCCGAGGAGCCATGGTGGCTGCCCTGGTGTTGGAGGAAATGCCCTGGAGTGAGAGGGCTGCTCCTCTGGGTCTAGATACACCAAAGGCCCAGCCACGTCTGCTGGCGCCCACCTGGGTGGGGACAGTGCCTGGGCAGAGCCGTCCAAATCCAGGGCTGTGCAAGGGCCACCGAGACCTGGGTGGCGGGGGCCGATGCCGCTCTGCGCCCAGTAGGGGCAGGAGGGGAGTGGGGGTCACCTGCCCCATGTGACGGTCAGGCACCTCCAGGGGAGCGGGGGTCACCTGCCCCATGTGACGGTCAGGCACCTCCAGGGGAGCGGGGGTCACCTGCCCCGTGAGACGGTCAGGCACCTCCAGGGGAGCGGGGGTCACCTGCCCTGTGAGACCGTCAGGCACCTCCAGGGGAGCGGGGGTCACTTGCCCCGTGTGACGGTCAGGCACCTCCAGGGGAGCGGGGGTCACCTGCCCCGTGAGACGGTCAGGCACCTCCAGGGGAGCGGGGGTCACCTGCCCCATGTGACGGTCAGGCACCTCCAAGGGAGCGGGGGCCACCTGCCCCGTGTGACGGTCAGGCACCTCCAGGGAGCGGGGGTCACCTGCCCCGTGAGACGGTCAGGCACCTCCAGGGGAGCGGGGGTCACCTGCCCCGTGAGACGGTCAGGCACCTCCAGGGGAGCGGGGGTCACCTGCCCTGTGAGACCGTCAGGCACCTCCAGGGGAGCGGGGGTCACTTGCCCCGTGTGACGGTCAGGCACCTCCAGGGGAGCGGGGGTCACCTGCCCCGTGAGACGGTCAGGCACCTCCAGGGGAGCGGGGGTCACCTGCCCCATGTGACGGTCAGGCACCTCCAAGGGAGCGGGGGCCACCTGCCCCGTGTGACGGTCAGGCACCTCCAGGGAGCGGGGGTCACCTGCCCCGTGAGACGGTCAGGCACCTCCAAGGGAGCGGGGGTCACCTGCCCCGTGAGACGGTCAGGCACCTCCAGGGAGCGGGGGTCACCTGCCCTGTGAGACAGTCAGGCACCTCCAGGGGAGCGGGGCCACCTGCCCCGTGCGAGACGGTCAGGCACCTCCAAGGGAGCGGGGGCCACCTGCCCCGTGTGACGGTCAGGCACCTCCAGGGAGCGGGGGTCACCTGCCCCGTGAGACGGTCAGGCACCTCCAAGGGAGCGGGGGTCACCTGCCCCGTGAGACGGTCAGGCAACTCCAAGGGAGCGGGGGTCACCTGCCCTGTGAGACGGTCAGGCACCTCCAGGGAGCGGGGGTCACCTGCCCCGTGAGACGGTCAGGCACCTCCAGGGGAGCGGGGGTCACCTGCCCCGTGAGACGGTCAGGCACCTCCAGGGGAGCGGGGGTCACCTGCCCCATGTGACGGTCAGGCACCTCCAAGGGAGCAGGGGCCACCTGCCCTGTGAGACGGTCAGGCACCTCCAGGGGAGCGGGGGTCACCTGCCCTATGGCCCAGCTTGAGCTCACGGCAGGGGCTCTGGCACCGCCCCACCCTGGACCGGGCGCCCACTTTGGTTGGAGAGGTCGCTGCTTCCAGAAGTCCAGGCTGCTGGCAGCGGCTGCTGCTCCCTTGGATCTCCCCATCTCCCCCGAGGCTGAGGACAGAACTCTGCTGCGTTTGAGCTCCGCCATTCCTGATGGGTCGGTGGCTGGGGCAGTGGAGGTCCCTTCCCTGTGCCTGCCCGCCCCTAGGCCTGAGAGCCTGGGGTGCCGAAGACCTCCCTGGCCACCCTTGTACTCGTGCAGGTCCTAGCCAGGGCAGACGTCCAAACTGAGCCCTGCCTCTGAACGTGGCCTGCAGCCACCTGTCTCCGCCCCTGGCGTAAGGACTGGCATCGTGGGCCCCAGGAGGCTGTCCCCAAGGGCTTTGTTTGGTGATCTGTTTCTGCCTGGGCAATTTGCGTTCATGACCAGCAGAGAAAGGTGCGGCCACCTCTTGTTTCCAGAATGCACTGCGAGGAGTCCTCCAAGCTGGCAGCCTCTGCTGGGTCTCCCGGGCACGAGTCAGCGAGAGGCCTACAAGGCTTCTGTTCCTTGATTTCAAACACAGAGGCTGCTTTTCCCCCAGAGGAGTGTGAAATGTGCGAAAACATTAGTGATATTGCAAAAGGGTTGCGTGAAATAGCTGGAAATATTTCACTAACTACATTAACCTTCGTTTGCTTCTCTTTCCACCCAACACAGAAATGATTTCTCCCCAGTCTTTATCGTCCTCTGTAGAGTTGCTACTTTAAATCACAAAAGCCCATAGAGCCGCACTTTGCTCACCTGGGAAGCCCGAGGGTGAGTCTGGGGGAGCTGGAAGCCCCTCCCTGCCCTGTGTGAAGGTTCCTGTCCTTCCCTGGTGGGGAATGGTGATTCCTGGGAGTTTCTTACTGCTGTGACAGGCAGGCAGGGGCATGGGGTAGGCCAGCTGTGCTGGGCCGCCCGCTGACAGGCGCCAGTGTCTTGGTTCCTCCAAGTGCCTCACGTTTCTCAGCCACCAGCGACGAGTGAGAGCACAGAGGCCCTGACTGTGTCACCAGAGCCCTCTGGGTGTGCAGGTGGCTCCCTCCTGGCAGAGTGTTTTCACAGGGGCCGACTCGTGTGCCCACCTGTCTTTGGAGAGGCTCCTCGGGTGAGCAGCCATGTCCAGGGCCACCTGGGGGCCCTTCCCTGGCCCCTGCCCTGGAGGGATTCCGTGTCCTGGCCTCGGCTCAGCGGGAGACGGGGCAGTGACTCTCAGTGAAAGTGTGACCGTCCAGGGGTCCTGGGTTCATCGTCTCATTCAGCAAGAATTGCAGGACAGGCCACAGAGATGGCGAGCAGGCAGCACGTTTATCGCAAAGCGACAATGACAGATTCTCCGGAGAGAAGGGCCCCAGCGTGGGAGTTTTGGCTTGTTCTTTCTGTGGTCCCCGGAACTCCTCCTTCCCCACCTCCTGCCCTGCCGCGGGTTCCTCACTGTTGGTCCCTGGCGCCCCACCCCTGCCTGTGTCTGTTGGGTCCCTGCTCAGGAGCACGGGCGTGTGTCTGTCTGATGGGTCCCGGCTTTGTCCACGGGAGCTTTTGTCACCCAGGAAGTCGGCCTCCCTGGAACACCCTCCGTGCTCCTTGGGTCCGCCCTGCCCTGACCTCCTCACTGGCCATCTTGCCCTGGCAGCCTCTGCCTTTACACCTCCCCCGAGATCTGCCAGGGAGAGGTGCAGGGCGCTTCCCGGGCCGCGCTCCTTCTGCCCCGTGCCTGTGACGGTGGCCGCTGTCTCCGCAGTGTGATGGTGTGTGACCGTCATGGCCTCCCAGTGCGGCACTGTGCTGGGGTGTCCCTGGCTTTAGTCGTCAACGCCCCTCCAGGTGGCAGCCATGCTTTCCATGTGAGTGAGGAGGAGGCCCCGGCTGCAGTCTCGCCACAGCCACCTGGAAACCCGCTGGGGGCTTCGGCCCACGCATGGGGGCTTGAGGGCTGCTGCTGGTCAGACGTGATGTTCAGCGACGCTCAGAGCTCCCGAGGCCACGTGGTCTGGCCCGCTGGTGCCCAGCCTGAGCTCTTCCAAGGCAGTAGGCATGCTGCTTGGCCTGGTCCCGTACTGAAGCCCAGAGCAGGTGCTGGCCACGAGGTAGGAGCTCAGCAAGACAAAGGCTGGGCTGCCTGGACCCTCCTCCAGCACCGTCTCCTTCAGAAACCAGGAGGGTGCGGTCTGAAGGCCGCCTTTCCCGCGAGCCTTTCCCGCGAGCCTTTCCTTCCAAAGAAGGCCTGGCCCTTCTTCCACTTCCTCGGCTGTGCACCCAGCAGGAGCCGAGAGTCACGGGGACAAACGGAGCTTCAGCTGTAGGTGGGCTACGCGTGGGCTGGCCTGACGGGAGGGACAAGCAGGTGGCACAAAGGGGCCAGACTGCTGGGCCGCGCAGGTGGGCCACGCAGGTGGGCCGTGCAGGTGGGCCGTGCAGGTGGGCTGCAAGGTGGGCTACGCAGGTGGGATGCGCAGGTGGGCTGTGCAGGTGGGCTACGCAGGTGGGATGCGCAGGTGGGCTGTGCAGGTGGGCTACACGGTGGGTTGCACAGTGGGCCACACAGGTGGGCTACGCAGGTGGGCTATGCAGGTGGGCAGCACAGGTGGGCTACGCAGGTGGGCCGCACAGGTGGGCTATGCAGGTGGGCAGCGCAGGTGGGCTACTCAGGTGGGATGCAAGGTGGGCTGTACAGTGGGCCGTACAGGTGGGCTACGCAGGTGGACTGCAAGGTGGGCTGTGCAGTGGGCCGCACAGGTGGGCTACGAAGGTGGGCCACACAGGTGGGCTACGAAGGTGGGCCACACAGGTGGGCTACGCAGGTGGGCCGCACAGGTGGGCCGCACAGGTGGGCTATGCAGGTGGGCCGCACAGGTGGGCTGCACGGTGGGCTGTGCAGGTGGGGTGTGCAGGTGGGCTACGCAGGTGGGCCGCACAGGTGGGCTGCACAGTGGGCTGTGCAGGTGGGGCGTGCAGGTGGGCCGCACAGTGGGCTATTCAGGTGGGCTACGCAGGTGGGCAGCACAGGTGGGCTACGCAGGTGGGCTGCAAGGTGGGCTGTACAGTGGGCCGCACAGGTGGGCTACGCAGGTGGGCCGCACAGGTGGGCTATGCAGGTGGGCCGTGCAGGTGGGGCGTGCAGGTGGGCCGCACATTGGGCTATGCAGGTAGGCCACGCAGGTGGGCTACTCAGGTGGGCAGCACAGGTGGGCTACGCAGGTGGGCCACACAGGTGGGCTATACAGGTGGGCGGTGCAGGTGGGCTGCACAGTGGGCTACGCAGGTGGGCTGCAAGGTGGGCTGTACAGTGGGCCGTACAGGTGGGCTACGCAGGTGGGCCGCACAGGTGGGCTATGCAGGTGGGCCGTGCAGGTGGGCTGCACGGTGGGCTGTGCAGGTGGGGCGTTCAGGTGGGCCGCACATTGGGCTATGCAGGTGGGCCGTGCAGGTGGGCTACTCAGGTGGGCAGCACAGGTGGGCTACGCAGGTGGGCCACACAGGTGGGCTATACAGGTGGGCGGTGCAGGTGGGCTGCACAGTGGGCTACGCAGGTGGGCTGCACAGTGGGCTGCACGGTGGGCTGTGCAGGTGGGGCGTGCAGGTGGGTTACGCAGGTGGGCTGCACAGTGGGCTGGACAACCACCTCAGGGAAGAGCCCACAGGATGGAGGATGGAGGCCCACGCTCTCCCTGTGTCTCCCGCCCTCCCTGTTCCTGGTGTCTAAGTAACTGGGAGAAACCACTCCTGCAGTCCTGCTCCATTGACCTTTCTGCGAGGTCTCATGTCCCCCAGGATCAAGTGCTCCTGTGGAAATCGTGCAGGGATCACCTGCAGAGAAGCGGCTCATTTGCACAATGCCCTGTACGAGGGCTCCCTGGGGCGGATGTGGGCTGTGGCGTGTGTCTCTGGAGTGTGGCTTTGAGGACTCTCCAGATGGGGACAAGGACCACAGGAGGCATGTGCCAGTCGCCACCAGCTGACTCTATCGGCCAGCCGCAAGCCCAGTCACCTGGCTGCGCTCAGAGGCGTGTCCATGCGCCCTGCCCTGGTGTGCAGGCCTGGACCGGCCATCTGGACACAGAGAAGCAGGGCAGGTGGCCCTGGGTGCAGAGGCTGTCCCATCTGAGGAGGAAAGGCGTGGCAACGTGGCCCAGGGCAGTAGGACCCCACCCAGGCAGTCAGGGGAGCCGTGGGCTTGAGCACTTGCGGCTGCTCACGTCACAGCGTCACAGCAACGTGTCCCGACACAGAGCCCACACGGCAGGTTTCACCTCCTCCCTCCCCGGAAGCCAGGGGTGGCTTTGGCAGTGGCATGGGGCCACTGGGGAGGTATGGCCCCTGGGGACCCCAGGAGCTGGTGTGTGCGGCCCTGGACTCTCCAGGCTGACCCTCCACCGCCCCAGCCATGCGTGTGCTAGAAATCAAGCCCTGGCGTTTCAGGTGACAAGATTTGCGGTGACTTAACCCAGCCTTGTCTGAGGGCTGCCCCGCATTTGCAGTTTCTTCCAATGGTGTCACAAGTTTCGTGGGTGAAGCGACTTCACAGCCGTTGAAGAGCAGGGCTGTGACGTTCTTCCGTGTTGAGTGGACTTCACTTTCCTCACTGACCCGTGTTTCCCCAGGAACCAGATGACCACAGAGTCCCAAGCAGGCGTTAGCATCCGGTCCTGGGAAGGAGCAGCCCCCCTCTGCAGAACCTCGCTAAGAGGTCCCTGGGCCTCGCAGACCCTGCTCGGGCGGGGTGGCCTCGGAGCTGCGGGGCGCCGCCCTCTGCCCAGGGGTGATCTCACCTGGTGGCGTCAGGTCCTGCTCTCCCCTGAGCCTGCCAAGCTCCCCTTCCAAGAAGCCTCCCCACAAGGCAGCTGGCGCCGCCACCTTAGACAGGTCCACGTGCCTGCTTGGCAGCTCCTGTCCTCTGGGCGCCCAGAGCCTCCTGAGAGCCGTCCCACTCCGCTCCAGGTGGGGTCTGCCCAGGCCCATTAGGGAACAAGCACGCGGGTGTTGCCGCCTGAAGCGATGGCCGCTCGGAGTAACGAAGCCGCGGGAAGAAGTTCAGAGGCAAACTGGAGACAAACAGCTTTTTATTCTGATAACTTTTCTCTCTGGCTCTAACAACGACTAACACGCGCCGCACACACCACCAAAATGGCGCAGACCCGATCAGCAATCTCGGCCAAGTCACTCGAGATCCCGGGCCAAGTCCCGTGAGACTACGGAAGGCGACAATGCCCAAATCTCCACGGCTCATAGTCAACCGCACTTCAAGCCATCTCCCCAAACAGGGCTCCTGCATGCGGGGCACGGCCCACACCAGGTGCTCCCTCTCCAGCCACAGGCACCTGGGAGTCCGCACCTCCCAAGGCCCCAGCACCTCAAAGCCACATGAGCTGTGGGACGAGGCCTGGCCAGAGGCCCTGGGAGAGGTCGGGGCCGGGCGGGCGGCTGTGAGTTAGGCAGGAGGTGTGTTTGCATTTCTTATTTACTTCAGACAAACAGTCGGCCGCCGACGGGCGCGTGCTTGCAGAGGGAGCCAGGCTGGTGAGCTCCAGGCCGTGCTTGGACCCGGCCCAGCAAACTGGAGCTGGAGCTGAGCCAGGCGAGGGGGCTGAGGACGGCCCAGGGCCCTGCTCTTCCACGTGCGCTCAAGCAGCCTGTCCCCAGCCCAGAGTGACACGTGTGCACCCTCACTTCTGGGGCAGCTGAGGGCTGAGGCAGTGGCTAGGGGTGGCAGAACTCAGGACCTGTCTCCTGTGAGGCCCCAGCAAAGGCCCCTCCCTCAGAACCCCGGGGGCTCTGGACCGGGGGCGCCGAGATTGGCAGAGATTGGGCTCCAGCCCTGCACCTAGGCAGGCCAAGCCTGGCCCATTCCAGGCTCGAGTCGGCTTCCAAGTGCAAGGCCTTCCCGAGAGTCACGCCAAGGCTGAGGGCACCGCAGTGGACATGGGCGCAGGCCCCACCCAGGCTGCCCTGGTGTGGAGGAGTCTGCTTCTAGCTCCTCCCTGAGCCTCCTCCTGGGCTGTAGCAGGCAGTCAAGGGCAAGGTACATTTTTTATTTATGGGTACGGTTTTAATTCAGAAAGACAGGAAGAGTGAAGAAATCCACCTGAGGGGTGTGAGGTCGTGTCCCACCAGCCTCAAGAGCAGGCCCCGCCCAGGTTCTGCCGGCCACGTGCAGACACCAGCCTAGGGCCGGCGTGCCAAGCTGCGTGGCCGGCGGGGGCTGGAGGGCCGGCAGGGCAGCTGGGGCCTCTCCGCCAGAGCCCCTCCCCTCTGGCATGGGCTGAGATCACAGCGGCACCTGGGCACCTGGAGCCGCCCCAACCTCACCAGAGCCCCTCCCCTCTCCTTTCCTGCCCAGTGCTCAGAGCAGCTTTGTGACAACTTGGAGGGGAGAGACCGAGATCCCCACACCCCCAGCCTGACGGGACAAGCCAGAGCAGGAGAAGGCAGAGACCAGGAGGCAGCCCAGCCTGTGCTCCTGCAGAAAGGGCACCAGCAGAGGGTGCCCACCCCGAGGCCCCTCGCCTGCAGCAGTGGGCGGGGCCTCTCAGGACGCAGAGCGCCTCTCTCCACCTGGGCCTCGATTGCAGATGACCCATTAGCAGTCCTGATGTGCCAGAGCTGACGAGAGAGCATGGCAGCTCCACGGATAGCCCGCTCCGTCCTGTTTCTTGTGTTTTAAAGACACATCCCGCCCGGCTCCCCTGAGCCCCTGCTGCCAACTCCAAGGACTCTCACCACCTCACATGTGCAGGGTTCGAGTGTGTGATCCCAGCGCTGGGAGGAGACAGCAGCTGCCCCTCGTCACCAAGATGAGGGTCCTGCTGGAGGAAATGCAGTGCGATGGCGTTGGGCCTGGAGGGCATGGCTGGCACCTTCCTGTAGCAACAGGAGCGTCGGGGCCTGCTGGGGGCTGGTGTGGCAGGGACTGAGGCAGAAGGGTGCTGGCCCTCACAGTGACGCTGGTGCCAGGCCCTGCGCGGCTCCCGGAGCTCGGGGCTCAGCAAGCCGTGCCCAGCAGGTTTCCACCGCGGGGCCTTGTGGCTCTGCTCGGGGCCCTCTATGTGCCAGGTGCGTCCTGGGGCACAGGCTGCTCCGCAGAGGTCGGCGTGCGCCAGGCGTGTATCTCTCAGGTGCTTGTGTGCAGCACAGGGGGCACTCCCTGAGGCGCCCACTGCTGGCTCAGTCCAGCCTGACACAGGGTCCCCTTGAGTGTGCAAGAGCCACCATCACCCTTGTCACTGTCACCTGTCACGAGGGCCCTCATCAGAAGCGGCACCTGCCTCCTACCCTCGAGCGATGCTCAGGGAGGGACCGTGGCCATGCACTGCCACCCGCCCCAAGAGGCTCAGGACCCCTGGGCAGTGCCCTTTCCTCTTCCTGTCCTCATGTCCTGTGGGGAGGCTGGGAGGTCTGCCCCAGGTGACCCTGGCCTCCCTGGATCGTGGTGAAGGTGCCTTCAGGCCTGAGCGAGCCTGCTGCCCGGCCCGCGCTGTGCGGTGGGCGTGCCCTGTGGGTGAACGCACACCCCTGAGTCGTCACACCTAAGGAGCAGGGAGCTGGGAGGCAATGCCATCGTGAGGAGCCAGGTGACCTGCGGAGGGTGGCCATCCCGTCCTCGGCTCTGTCCTCTGAAACTCTGCAGCCACACGAGGCCACATCTGGAAGGAGAAGGGAGGACAGGCTGGCAGCGAGACAGAGCAGGCACCCAGTGAGCACTGGCCCCGCCATTCCCCCCGATAGGGACCCTGGAGGGCCAGTCCCCTCTCTGACCCTCTGTTTCCTCTTCTGGAAAGGGAAATAACATGGCCTCCTCTGTGTGTCTGATGAGTGACGTAACCCACTCCGGGCCAGCAGGACCCGCAGGAGAGGGCTGAGCCAAGGCTGGGTGGACGGCTGAGGGAAGGGGTGGACTGACAGCCATGAGTGTGAGTCCATGAAGAGCTAGTTTCTGATGTTTGATTTTTAGAAGCTGTCTTTTTTGGCGTCTTAAAGCCACTCCCACTTCGGCAGCTAAACGGATGCCGCAGTCTTGAACGAGAGAGTGGAGCTGCGGCGGGGCCTGCTCCAGGGTCCCCAGGCATCCCCCTCCCCCATCATCCTGGCCGACATTCGGGCCACTAGGGTGGGGCCCCCAGGGGCAGCCAGAGGGAGGGCAGCAAGGAGGGAGGGCAACAGAGGGAGGGCAGCAAGGAGGGAGGGCAGCCAGAGGGAGGGCAGCAGCAACTCCCCCTGAATGGTTGCCTTTTGTAGGCTAGAATCATGGCCATGCGCTAGGGGCAGGTTCAGTCCTGACTGACCTAGAAGCATCCCTGATCTTGTGGAAGGCAGATTTGCTTCTTGGGAACAGAAATTTCCTGTCTTGGAAACAGGCAGTTTCCTGTCTCTCAGCAGGGAATGGGGCAGCCGGCACGTCCCTTTGCCTTCTCAAGGAGAGCTCTGGGAAACCAGTCGTCCTCCTCTCAGGGCCGGCCGGTGCTGTCCCCGTCTCCCAGGGAGAGAACAGGGAGAGGGTGGCATGGCTCTGGGCGGTGGGTTCACCTCAGGCTCGCTCCCGTTTCTGGGAGTCAGAGCAGTCTCCATCAAGTGGGGTGGGGAGGGAGATGGCTGCAGTCCCGCCAACAACTGCCTCCCAGGAAAGCACGCCTGAGCGACCCCCCCGGATGCTTGCCCCGGCACCCACCTCTGTACCTCTGGACACACCCGCTGCTTTGCCCCTTGAGGAAAGGACGGCTGCTAGTCCCGAACCAGGGAGAGCCTCCCCGCCCAGGCGGGGCTTGCTCCAGCCTCTGAAGAGCTGCCTCTCCACTCCGCGAGGCCAGTTCTCACGCGGTGCCATGAATAGCCATGAAGACCAGGAGAGCTTATCAGTGCGGTGTTTTCTGGGGGAGGACAGGCCAGGGCGTGAGGCACAGGCTTGTTGCCACTTGGCGGATCTTTTTTGGGCAGAAAGAGCGTCCTGGTCCTTTCCATCAGTCGGGGACGCAGGCGGTGAGGGGTGGAGTGGCGCTGGCCGTGTGAGCGCGGAGCAGAGGGAGCCGGGCCTGGGCTCTGCGTGGGTGACGGGCAGGAGGCCTGGCGTCCCGGGTTGCTGAGGTGCTGTTTCTCTGGAGAAGGCCTGGGAGGGGTGGTGGACGTCGGTTTCTAGTAGACCTTATTTTCTAGAGCAGTTTCAGGCCTGTGGACAAACTGAGCAGGAAGCAGATTTCCCATGGGTCCCCTCCTGGCCCGGAAGTTCCCGTCATTCACTCTCGAGTCCTGCTGCTCCCAGGCAGAGCCCACGGCTCACGGGGCATCGTGCCGGCCGCAGGTGTGGACGCCTGCAGGCGAGTGTCCACTGTCAACAGCGTGGCGCAGGCCAGTCTCACGGCCCTGAGGGCCTCTGCGCTGCACCTGCTCTTCCTTCCAGCCCCGACGACCTCCTGGTCCTCCGGTCTCCAGGGGCACCTTCTGTAGAGTCCCGGAGGGAGGAGCCAGCTGGGGTTGGGGGCACAGGCAGGCTGTGCTAGTGGCCCGTGGGCGTGAAGCCCCTGCACGCTGCCCAGCCACAAGCTCACCTCTGGCCATTTGATCTCTCTCACCTCACAAGGAGAACCACAAACAGCGGGCTTCGTGGCCGCAGCACAGCTCTCCAGTAAGGAGTCCTGGGTCCCCGGCCTGCCGCCCCAGGAACGTCAGGCTGCCTCTGCAGACGGAAGCAGTGACCATGTGCCACTCGCTCCCCGTCCCTGCTCATCCGCCTCCCTGGAGCCAGCAATTAAAAGCGTGAGCTGAAGGTGGAGGCCGCAGCCTCCAGCGGGGACCTGCCCTCCTGGAGCCCCGGGTGCACTTCAGCAGGAGCAGCCGCAGGCCTGGCTGCCCACCCCGGCTCCGCAGCACAGGCAGGGCAGACGGGCGTGGCACCACCCTGGAGAAACGGGGGCGACCAGTGCTTTGTGCGGCTCGGGGAGGAGACTGGCCACCCTCAGACTCCAGGACTGAAGCCGCAGGGCCCAGCACCCCTCCTGGGCTCACTGACCTGGGGAGCCCGGCCGCACGTTCTTTGAACACACAGACTCCAGCAGAGGCCGGCGTGGGCCTCCCGTGCCTTGCCCGGTGGCATTGGTGAGCTAGATCCTGAACGCACCCTGCGCCTGGGAGAAGGTGGCCTCCGTGAGGCTGGTCCTGCACCCTGCAGGAGGCACGGAGGCCGTGGAACCACAGGGAGGGAACACGCCACCTAAGTCTCCTGGGAGCGGAGCTTCCCCATGGCTGGACGAGGCAGAGGTCGTCTGTGCCGCGGTCGGGTCCTGGCCACTGGGGGCGCGTGGCTCCCAGGGACCCCAGCAGCAGACTCGTCCCTGTGGTCTCTCAGGGTGTGCACAGGTTCCTGCAGGCCAGACACCCAAGCACCTGTGGGGACCGCTGCCCTAGGCTGACCCCCGAGGCTGTCCTCGTGCTCTGCAGCACTGTGAGGCACAGGGAGGGCGGGCGTCCGGGTCCTGGCAGGCCGCGGTGGTCCACACGTTCTTCCCCGGGAGTCCAGCGGAAGGGCTCCTGCTGGCTGCGCCTGGGCCAGCTCTCCAGCCAGCCCCGCGGAGCCAGGCAAGAGGAGCCCCAGCGTCCATGAGATCTTCTAATGAGCTTCAAACCCCTCCTCCTGTCACCCCAAGAAGGCGTGGCATGTCCCCGAGCCTCAGTTTCCTCATATGCAAAATGGGAACATCCCGTGGACGGTGGCTCCGCCGCTGCCTGTGCGGACAGCTCCGACACCGCGCTTCCTCTGGGGCAGTGTGGCCGTGGCTGCTCATGGAGAGGTCGCGGGAGCTTTGCGCCTGTTTCTGTAAGAACAGCAGCACAGTCACATGCCCCTAGAGAAGCGCGGTCCCTCCTGCTGCCGTCCGGCTCCGGAAGTTCTCTCTGGAGAAGGAAGGGGCTGCCTGCGCTCTGTGCTGCCCCCGCCAGGCGCCGGCTCTTGCTTTCCTCCTGGTCAGTGACTTGGGTGGCAGAGATGACCGACCCACTCAGTCTGTGGCTGGTCCCAGTTTGTTGGCCACCAGAGCAAATAGTACTGTAGGAGCAGCTTGGGACTCTCCTGTCACCTGGAAAAATCTGTGATTGCTTCCGGGCGGGGTTGTTCCAGGGAGAGGCTGCCTGGCAGCTCCGGGGCCAGCCGGCTCGCCCGGACCATGGGAAACCCTGGCGTCAGCACATTCAAGATCGCACCCCCACAGGTGGGAGGTGCGGAACCAGGAGGCCGCTGGAGTAGTGGGGTGCTGGAGAGGGGCGACCTGCAGGCCACAGTGAAAGGTGGGCTCGCGGGAGACGCTCTAGCAGACGCAGCCGCGAGTCGCCCTGCTGTTTTTGCTTCGGAATAAAGTCATGAAGTAATGCGCGGTGACGGTGGCGTCCCTGCATCCCAGCCCTCCACCGTGGAGCTTAGAGCACACACTGTGGTGAACACTGGTAGCCTTGTCCCTTGCCTCTATCAGCAGACATGACACTGGCTGTTGGTGCTTTGTCATTTACTGTGTGATAGGTGACATTTGGGAAGAGCACGCGTCAAAAATGCACCGAAGTGGTCCACGCTCGCGCTGCTTCAGAGCCGTCTTTTTCTGCAACAGAGTTAAAAATGGCCATGGTGCTGGCACTGCCGGAAGGGGCTGGCAATTTGGTTCCCTAATTAATGTTTTGGAAGCAAAGCAATGTGTGGCACCCAGCGGTGTCAATAGACGTCTCCTGACTCCGTTGGCAACTAACCAAGAAAGCACGGGGCTGGGCTGTGCCTGCCCCGCCCGCCCTGCCCCGCCTGCCCAAGGCCACTTACAGCTACCATTCTTGCTCAGTGAGCCCATCTAAGCTCTGGTCTCAGGACTCACCTGCTGTCCAGGACAGTCCCTGAATGCCAGCTTCCTCTGCTTCCTCCCCACACGCAGCCTTCTTGGGCAGAAACAGGTCCAGCAGGGCTTTGGCGGGCAGCAGGGTTTGCATGAGGCAAGGAGAGACCAGGGGGTGTCTCTGGGCTGAGGGTGCCCACCGGGCACTCGCGGACTGCGGCGAAGGCCGAGGGAGCGTGGGCAGCTGCGTCTGCAGAGGGGAAGCAGCTGCATTAGGACAGTGGTGCGCCCCCGGCTCTCCTCCTGGTCCCTCGGAGCAGCAGCGAGCGCCAGTCCTTCTCAGTGGGTGGAGGACTCTGAGCTCCTCCCCCAGCTCTCTGCAGCCCCAGGACGCACTGGGTTTGGTTGTGCCCTGTGGCCTGCCTGCCCCCTGACCACCTCCTCCCTCCTCTTGCAGTGGAGTTCAGCAGCTGCCTTGGGAGCCAGGGGATGCAATATGAGACCAGCAGCCTGGACTTCAAGGTCGGGGCGGACGGCACCGTCTTCGCCACCCGGGCGTTGCACATCCCCTCTGAGCAGGTGGCCTTCACGGTGACTGCGCGGGACCGCCAGACAGCTGAGCAATGGGACGCCATGGTGCGGCTGCTGGTGGCCCAGACCCGGTCCTCGCACCCTGGACACAAGGTAAGGGGTGGCCGCACGGTGGGAGGGTCTGCACCCAAGTCCAGGCACCTACTGCTCTGATGGTCCTGGGCAGAGCCTCCACCAAGGTCCCTGAGGCTGTGCCAGCAGAGAAAGCCACGCCTAACCAGGGACCCCTGGCCCTTGCACTGTCCTGCTGCAGGGCGACAGTGCCCACCAAGGTGACCGCCCAAGGAGCTGGTTCACCAAATTGTGCTGCCTTCTAGACGTTCCTTATGGGGTCGGAACGAGGTCCCCTGTCTCCACTTCCAAGTGGACGCCCCACATTCCGTGGCCTGCCTGCCTGGTGCTGCGCCCACCAGCCCTGGTGGCACTCAGGGCCTGGAGGGGTGACAAGCAGGGCAGAGACCGTGTGGCTGGCAGAGTGGACTGGGGAAGCCGGTGCAAGACGGGTGCAG
Organism: Tamias sibiricus; assembly: GCA_025594165.1. Taxonomy (NCBI): domain Eukaryota; kingdom Metazoa; phylum Chordata; class Mammalia; order Rodentia; family Sciuridae; genus Tamias; species Tamias sibiricus. The sequence continues at coordinate 206,524,454 of CM046659.1, forward strand.
AGGGAAGGAGGCAGGAAGGGCTGGAGAGAGGAAGGGAGAGAAGCTGCCCTGACCAAATGTGCTTGGTGAGCCAGAGCCGAGGGCAGCTGCACGGGTTCTCAAATCAGTCTGACCAAGGAACCCGTCCTCACGGAAGAGCTGGCAAGGCAGGTGTGCCAAGGAACCCACTTTTGGAAATCATTGTTTTGTCCTGGATGAAAGGGAGGCGGCTTCGCTTCAGTCGGGAAGATAGAGCAGGGGCTCCCCGGGGCAGCGGGGCAGCGGGGCGCGTGCACGGAGCTGGGAAAGGGGTGTCTGGGCACGGTGGGCCAGGCATGGAAAAGAACCTCTGCCCCTCAGGGCCCCAGGTGCTGAGGCTCTGGGACAGAGCCAGGTCCGTCACCGTCTCCCCGGTGACTTCTCCAGCCATGCCTGGGCCCCACCCCACCACACGGGGCCTTTCCTCCGTAGCGGGGTGGCTTCCTGAGCTAGGCCACCCTGAGCCCCACCTGGGTGCAGCCCCTCACCCTGTGAGCAGCAGGCAGCGCCTCGTGGCGTGGGGCCGCAGGTGGAGCCCACCTGACCGCGCAGCCAGGGCTCTGTGACCAAACCAACCCTGGTCCTCCGCGGAGGGCGCGGGCTCTGGTGGCGACTGAGGAGGGCAGCCGCAGCGTGGGCACTTCCAGCCCACACCCGCTGGTCCGGGAAGTGCCAGCCTCTGGGGCAGGGGACACAGCGTCGTGTCCAGGATCAGAGTAATGAGCCCGTCGCACAGGCCTGTGGGTGTGACGAGCAGGCGAGGGGAGTCTGCTGCGTGGTCCCCCTCGCCCCTGGTCTCTGATCTCCTCTGTGCTGGCGGCTTCCTCCCTGACTTTCTGGGGCCCCACTTGCCCCACCCCGGACATCAGCTCAGCTAACCCTCATCGCGTCCCTGGGAGCTTGCCATGTCCCTGTGACAGATGGTGAAGCTGATCCGCGTCACCTGAGGCCCTGGTTGCAGGAGAGCTGATGTTCTGGGAGGAGACGAAACTGCCCCTGCAGGTGTGGCTGAGCCCAGGGCCCCCACGGCCAGGTGGAGAGTCCAGCCGAGGCGTCCCTGGCTGGCGAGCGGAGTGTGCGCTGCCCGGGAGTGTGGTGACAGTGCTGCACGTCTGTCCAGAGTGGTGGAGAGGACAGTGTGAAGCTGTGTGAGGTAAGGTGACCAGAAGCATAGGGGTCACTGCCACCAACAGCCTGTCCCAACCTCATGGCCCTGTGCTCATCACAGCCATTGACGCTGCCAGAGCAGTGTTGGGGACAGGGAACAAGGGACTGTCTGGAACCTAGAAGGCCAACTGTGGGACTCTGGGTCACTCCGTGGATGCACTCTGAAAGGCATCAATGCCAACTTTCAAATGCCTACTCTATAAATGGGTGCAGGGGACACCAGGTTCCCGGTGTCTCCACCTGCCCGCCAGCGTGAACTGGCCTTCTGCAGGGAAGACGTCACCCCAGGCCTCCAGTCCACCCCAGTCCTGTGTGCCCTGCCCAGCACTCAACTAAAAAAGAGCAGGCACCCGAGGTGGAGGAGGACGCAGGAGTGTTGCCTAGGCAGAGCAAGTAGAAGTGCCGTGGAGAAGCAGGGGGGGAAGCCGAGCAGACAGGAAGCCACCGCCAGCCGCCAGGGAGAAGCAGGGGGGGAGGCCCAGCAGACAGGAAGCCACCGCCAGCCGCCAGGGAGAAGCAGGGGAGGAGGCCCAGCAGACAGGAAGCCACCGCCAGCCGCCAGGGAGAAGCAGGGGGGGAGGCCCAGCAGACAGGAAGCCACCGCCAGCCGCCAGGGAGAAGCAGGGGGGGAGGCCCAGCAGACAGGAAGCCACCGCCAGCCGCCAGGGAGAAGCAGGGGAGGAGGCCGAGCAGACAGGAAGCCACCGCCAGCCGCCATGGAGAAGCAGGGGGGGGGAGGCCGAGCAGACAGGAAGCCACCGCCAGCCGCCAGGGAGAAGCAGGGGAGGAGGCCCAGCAGAGAGGAAGCCACCGCCAGCCGCCAGGGAGAAGCAGGGGGGGAGGCCGAGCAGACAGGAAGCCACCGCCAGCTGCCATGGAGAAACAGGGGAGGAGGCCGAGCAGACAGGAAGCCACCGCCAGCCGCCATGGAGAAGCAGGGGAGGAGGCCCAGCAGACAGGAAGCCACCGCCAGCCGCCAGGGAGAAGCAGGGGAGGAGGCGAGCAGACAGGAAGCCACCGCCAGCCGCCATGGAGAAGCAGGGGAGGAGGCCCAGCAGACAGGAAGCCACCGCCAGCCGCCAGGGAGAAGCAGGGGAGGAGGCCCAGCAGACAGGAAGCCACCGCCAGCCGCCAGGGAGAAGCAGGGGAGGAGGCCGAGCAGACAGGAAGCCACCGCCAGCCGCCAGGGAGAAGCAGGGGAGGAGGCCCAGCAGACAGGAAGCCACCGCCAGCCGCCAGGGAGAAGCAGGGGAGGAGGCCCAGCAGACAGGAAGCCACCGCCAGCCGCCAGGGAGAAGCAGGGGAGGAGGCCCAGCAGACAGGAAGCCACCGCCAGCCGCCAGGGAGAAGCAGGGGAGGAGGCCGAGCAGACAGGAAGCCACCGCCAGCCGCCAGGGAGAAGCAGGGGAGGAGGCCCAGCAGACAGGAAGCCACCGCCAGCCGCCATGGAGAAGCAGGGGAGGAGGCCCAGCAGACAGGAAGCCACCGCCAGCCGCCAGGGAGAAGCAGGGGAGGAGGCCGAGCAGACAGGAAGCCACCGCCAGCCGCCAGGGAGAAGCAGGGGAGGAGGTCGAGCAGACAGGAAGCCACCGCCAGCCGCCAGGGAGAAGCAGGGGAGGAGGCCCAGCAGACAGGAAGCCACCGCCAGCCGCCAGGGAGAAGCAGGAGAGGAGGCCGAGCAGACAGGAAGCCACCGCCAGCCGCCATGGAGAAACAGGGGAGGAGGCCGAGCAGACAGGAAGCCACCGCCAGCCGCCAGGGAGAAGCAGGGGAGGACCAGCAGACAGGAAGCCACCGCCAGCCGCCAGGGAGAAGCAGGGGAGGACCAGCAGACAGGAAGCCACCGCCAGCCGCCAGGGAGAAGCAGGGGAGGAGGACCAGCAGACAGGAAGCCACCGCCAGCCGCAGCATGGCCTCTGCTGGTGTGAACGGGTGATTCCAGCACTCGCAGAACCACCTGGACTTGGGGAGGGCAGCCGGAGCCCGAGAGAGATAGGGCATTCTAGCTCCACAGCGCTGGGACCCGAGCGCCCAGGTGCTGGAGTCCCGCGTTTCAGGATTACGTGCGTGCACACAGGAGAACTCGGGCATGCGGCCCAAGTCCAAACAGATCCGGTTGTTCCATGTGTGCCGCATACAGGTGCATGGAGGTGGCTTCACACCAGGGTTCTGACTGGTCCACCGCGTGGGGCAGGTGTGGAATGCTGCCCTTGTGACATGATGGTGTTCGGAAAGGTCCAGATTCTGGAGCATTTCTGATTTTGGATTTTGGTATGAAGGGTGATCCACCATGTTACACTTGGATAAAACAAAGATACTCGTTAAAAGGTCTTTAGAAATTCACTGAAACACTCAAGACTGTGTAAGTCCTAAGGTGACACATGGGAAGACTAGAAAATAAAAACTGTTCAGGCAAAATTGCAAGAGAAGAGAGAAAAACAGAACGGATGGACGATATGGTCCTCTTTGAGTAAGGCGGTAGATTTTTCAAATACATCAGTAATTATTGACGAAAGAAAATACATTAACATGTAATTAAAGGTTGATGACAGATTGAATAAAGAAAAATCCAACTATATGCAGTTTACTGAAGACACATCTTTAGTAAAACAGTACAAGAATAGAAAAAGGTTGAAAGTGAAATCATTGGAAAAATGCAACGCACGTGCCATCAGAAGAACTCTGCCCAGGTGGAAAAGGGTCTCCTCACGCTCGTGTGAGCGGGTAAGCAAAGGGCAGAAATAGGCGTGACCGATGGAAGCTGCCTGTGAACCCCTGAGTGACGGAGGAAGGAACAGACGGACTGGACAGAGGGCCAGGTGGCCACAGGGCGGACACTGGAGATGGCATCTGACAGTGTCATGTGGAATCAGCACAGACGTATTCTAAAATATCAGAAGACACACATGGCGTGGATCATAGCCCACAGACACATGACTTACCAGAACTTGCAGAATATCTTCACTGTTGTATTATTAAAAACAAACAAAAATCCATATCAGAGTAAAGCATCCCATTGGCTGCCCTGGTCAGCTCCTCCCAAGCTTCCAGAAGTAAAAATTAACCCTGCACAAATTTGTTCAGAGTTCAACCAAGAGTCACTTCCCCAAGGTATTGTTGTCACAAACCCTGATAGGGACCATGTCTCAAATTGGCAAGAGGTTTGCCCCAAATGAGCAAGAACCACCTCCAAACTCCAACACGAGTCATGTCTAAAGCCAGCTAGAAGATCTTCCATGCTGACAAAGCCATGTCCAAAACTAGCAAAACCTGTGTCCAAAACCAACATGGACCTTTTTAAAAAAAAGTGACCGACAATTATGGGCCAGTCTTGCCCGTTAATGAATACAAATCCCTAAGCAAATTGTTAACAAACTTGGATTTAGCTGTTTTCATAGATGGATAAATCATGACCCAGCTGGATTTGTACAAGAATGTAAGATTGAGTTAATTGCTGTAATTCAATGTATAATAAAGGATAAAAATTGTGTGATCCTCTGAATAACAGTTATTGAAATTTCACCTCCATTAAAATAACAATATTAGCTCGTTAGGAAAAGAAGGGGCTTTGCATCCTGTCACAAAGTGCATCTCAGAAACCTTACAGTGGCCATCTGATCTGCTTTTGAAACATTCAGAGGTTTCCCTGAGGACCAACAAGTTGACAAGACCATCACGTCACACACCAGAGGCCCAAGCCAATGCAATAAGAGAAGAAAAAGAAATCAGGATAAATAAAACTAACATCACCCAGTGTGAAAGTCTGCGGAGCGTGTCAGTCAGTTACTGGAATTGACAGTGAAGTTAGAAGTTGCTGGCCGTGAAACAGTTGTCTTTCTGGCCAACAAGGAAGTCCACACCATATCCCTAATGTAGTAGCACTAAAAAGGGTCGTGTAACAGGAGTAAAGCTGCCTAAAGGTGTGCAAGACCCTACACATGGTTGAGACAAGCTCAAAGCCCTTGACGTGGAGGAGCACACCACGCTCCGACTCAGAAGGCCAGGAAGATGGGTTGTAGGACTGTGTTAAAACTAAGAGATTCTGCTCATCATCACACATACCTAAGAGAGTGGGGCGGGCCCAGGAGAGGGAGGACGCCCTCTGGAAAATGGGAGAACCCCAAGCCACAGGCAGAAATGGGCAAGAGACCACAGCGGTTCCCAGGGAGCAGAGAGGGCCTTGTGGAGGGCAGACACTGCACACAGTGGCCCTCTGCCAAGGCTCAGTGAGGGCGTAGAGTGGGCAAGCCCTGACCAGTGGTGGGTGCTCCCATCTTGGGTGACCACAGGTGTGTGTGCCCGTGAACGCGGGCCCTGCCACCCAGGCCCCACCCCCAAGTGCTGAGAGCAGCGTTTCTCAGGGTGGCCCCAACCAGAAACACCCAGATGCCAAGGTCAGGGCTGCGTAAACTTGAAGGAGCCCCAATCAGGGAGATGGCTATTGCGGTTAGCTGGAAGCCATAAGTTCCACCTGATAATAATCATACAGTAAGTATGCACGTGATGCACCTGTAAATGCACGTGACGCACCCACAAAGCTAAAGGTATATAACCGGTGAAAGCGGTCAGAAGGAAAATTCATTCAGTCAGTCGTTCAGTCGCTCAGAAGAAGAGTTCGGGTCGGAGAAGAAGAAAAGAGTCAGAGCGGCCAGAACGTAGTCAGAAGAAGAAATAAGAGTCAGAGTATAAGGAAAAGAGTTTAGCTACAGAGACTAAGAAAGAAATGAGACAGAGACTAAGAAAGAAATGAGAGCGACAGAGACTAAGAAAGAAATAAGACTAAGAAAGGAAAAGAGTTTAGCTAAGAAGAGAAGAAGAGATAAAGAGAAAGCCAGAGACTAAGAATAATAGACTCCTGCCACCGACTCTCCTCCCGCGGTGTTGTGGCTGTACGTCAGGCAGCTACATAAACTGGTGGCTCCATGCAGAGGGCCAGTGTGCAGTGAGGTGGACAGCCCAGCTAGAAGCCACCAGCTGAGGGCCTGTAAGCTCCGCTGAGAAGGGAGACCGGGTTCCAGGGGGAAGGCGGGAGGCAGGAGGTGGAGGCGGGCTGAGCCACACAGACATGTGGTGGCGTGCAGCAGGCAGGGACCACCAGGGGCTCCTGGGGGTGGGAAAGACGCTGATCTGCAACAACTTAGCATGTTTTTGCATGTGGTTACGAGCAGGGCTTCCAGGCCTGGAGAAGAAGGGAGTTCAGATGGGGCTGCCCAGTGGGCAGGAGCTCCGATGCAGAAGGTTCTAGAGCAGCGAAGCAGAGCCCAGAGGCTGCCCAAGTCCCAGGGCTACTTTTATGAAAGAATCATAAAGTGAATCCCTCGAGGACCGTCACCGGGACCCCTCATTTCTCCGCACTCCCTGTCGCCTGCTGAGGCTCTGCGTCAAACAGCCTCCCATTGTGGCTGTAGTGACTCTGCAGAGCTGGCTCTCCAGCGAGATAGGCATGGAAGGGTGGCACCTCCCCTCTCCTGGCAGCCCTTGAAGGCAGCCCTTCTGTAAGTGACACCACAGGGCTGGAATCCAGAAGAACTTTTTTGTGCAGTCTTGCAGGAAAGCTGATAGCAATTCAATTAGAAAATGCAAATGAGGTCACATATTTCCCGCCGGAGCGCAGAGTCGCCCCAAGGGACCCAGGGACGGTCAGCCTCACAGTAAATACCGAAGATGGAGCTCCCCTGGCCACTGCCGCTGTCACGGGCCGGCTGGGGTAGCGCGGCAGCTGGCAATGGGACCTGTGGGTACAGTTTGCAACAAAGAAACTGTTGTTTATGAAGCTAATATCGGGCGTCAGGAGAGTCAGCACTCGCGGAGGATGAACTGGGAGGCCTCCCGTGGCCAGGCGGGCTGGGCGCTGGCCTGGGCTCTGCGCAGGGCTCCCGCCTCCCCACAAGTGTGGGCCGAACGGTGGCCCCCAAAGGGCACGACCACGTTTGGGAACAGGTTCGTGGTGCACTTGTTAAAGGAAGCCACGCCTGACCCAACAGGGTGGGCTCCTCCTGCAGCGGGGCCTGGACACGGCGGGCCCACACGGAGAAGCTCGTGTGGAGTCAAGGCAGAGGGCGGGGTGGCCTGCACACTCGGGGTGCTGGGGATGGCCAGCAGCCTCCAGGAACCGGAGAGGCCTGGCCTCGAGGCCCCTGAGCCTGGGAACGCGAGGGCTCGAGGATGTCAGCTGATGCCACGGGGTGCCGGGACAGTGAGGGCAGGTCACAGGCCTTCCCCAGAGGCGGCTGTGCAAGCCACAGTCTGCGGGAAGCAGCCGGGAGGCGGGGCAGCAGCACAGCCCAGAGCTGCATCTCGGAAGACAGCGACGCTCCTTTTCCTGCTCCCAGAGACGGCCCTCGGGCAGGGGCAGCGCAGTTGCAGGGAACCTGAACAGTGAGTGCCACCCGCGAGCTGTGACAGCCCGTCCCCTGTCCCAGTTCCCTCTGAAGACGCTGGCTGTGTTAGTGACTGTAATGACCCCACGACCCCCAAGCCAGGCCACGGTGCCACCTCGGAGGCTGCTGCAGGCCCAGCCCGACCCCGGGACTGGGCGACGTGTGCAGTGACACAGTCCAAGTGCCTTTCCATGTGGCAAGGGGCAGACCCAGGGGGAGGGAAGGCTGTTCCTCTGCAGACCCGAGGTCACTGCTCCTGCTCGCGGCGGGCGATGGGAGCCCAAGCCGGAGCTCCGTGGGCGTCCGGAACTCCCGCAGGAACCACAGCTGCGGCTCTTGGCTGGCGCGAAGGTGCCCGTGCGCTTCTGACTGGCGTGCGCTGGGCTCCACACCCTCGCCCCCTTCCATCGCCCGCCACGTCTGCACACGGCCCTCAAGCCCCAAGAGTCTGTCCAGCAGGGCTGCCGGGGCACCAGGGTGGGAGTGGACCCCAGAGCTGAGACCCTCAAACCTGGGTGGTCTTCTGGGCTGCACAGGGAGTGCCGCAGTGTCCCGGGCCTTTCACTTTGCAGATGGAGGGTGACAGGAGGCATCGTGGCTTGTCCAGGCCCATGGACGGCTGGCTGCAGGGGCGACCCCAGGGCCCAGCCATGCTGCAAACCCCAGGGCGCAAGACGCGCGGCGTCGTTCTGTCAGTGATCACCCCATCGGCTGCCGGCGTGCAGGGTCCCCAGAACTGCCGTAGGCATGAGGGGCAGGCACGGGGGCTCGGGGTTGCCCTGCTAGAGTCTGCCTGCCACTTGCCTGGCCTGCATTTTTCCAAAGCTGTCTGCAAAGAGAGCATGGTGACACCCTCAAGTCACCCTGATGACATCACAGGGCAACATGTCCTTCCTCTGGAACTGTGCGAGTCACCCAGCAGCAGCCTCTCACCAGACAGTGAGCCGAGGCCAGCGGCCCCTCCCCACAGACACGTGGGCAGGTCGGGAGGGGACCGGACCTAAGCCAGAGGTTCCAGGGCCCGCTCGCCGGCCCGGGGAGCGTCTGAGTCAGGCAAATCGAGCTCCTCGGGGCCTCGGGTCTTGTCTGGGAAGGGTGTGTGTGTGTGCAGGTGCCAACGTGCTCGTATGTGAAGGTGTGTGTGCACACGTGTGCATGAGTGTGTGACGGGGGTCCTGGGAAGAGCCCCAGGAGGAAAGCCTCCTGTCGGTGTTTGAAGCAGAAGGCGGGGTGGGTTTCCCAGACCAGCATGGCTGCCCTTCTCTCCGCGCCTGCCGTCTGACACTGGTTCAAGTCCCCCGCGTCTCTGTGGGCAGTGAGGCTGAGGGCGCGTCGCTTTGGCCAGCAAGATTCCCTTCAGGGAGGGCATCTGTGAGCCAGGACCCAGGGGCTGGGAGGTGGCAGGGCCAGAGCCTTCCCCGGGGCACCTCGCAGAGTGGACAGCAGGTGCCGAGGGTGGACTCCAGGCTGCACACGGAGGCCTACGGCCTCACCACCCTGCGTGGCCTCCAGGTCTCGGCTGACACAGGGCGCCCCTCACCGAGCGGCACCCGCAGGAGTGGCCCGCTCAGGGCTGCGCGCGCAGCCCCAGGACAGGGTGGCGCTTCGCTTGACTCGTCACTGAGATCGTGCTTCCTCTGCACGCTGAGGGTGGTCTGGCTGCGGTGTTTCTCTCTACACGTGACGTTCTTAACTCTCTGGAGCGAGTTTTCCTCCACCTGGCATCTGGCGAGGTCTTGGCCCATTTGGGTGTCTAGTGAGAGGCTCCTGGTGTCGCGTGGGCAGAGGCCAGGGATGCCGCCAAGACCTCCGCACCCAGGACCGCCAGCCTTGGGTGCCAGTGTCCCGACGCCTGGCCTCCAGCCGGGTGTGGGCGCACCTCTGGGTCTGGGGCCCCGTGCGCTGGGGAGGCAGAGCCGGGACCTGGCAGCCACCCACACACGACGTCATCTTCATGCTGAGCTCACGCAGCCTCCTGCCCCGCTTGTCAGGGCTGGACGGGACACTGGCCACCTCGGGAGGCCGGCAGGTGACCGCACCTGCTCCCTCACTAGCTGCAGAGCCAGGCTGTCCATGTCTTTGGTGCTGGTGGGGACAAGGCTGAGGGGGAAAGCTGGCCACGTATTCTCTATGGGAATTTCAGAACCTCCCCTCCCGTAAGAGATTGGGTATAAGAAATGGCTTTGGGCTCGTGGGGCAGGGAGCCCCTCTGCCCTCCCCTCCCCTCCACCATGGCTGGAGAGCGGGACAGCCCGCTGGGACCCTGGCAGAGCCCCCCACCCCGCACACGTGTTTAGAACGGCTCTCATGCCCATTTGTCAGGGAGTGCGGGCACCTTCCTGCCGTTTTGCGTTGTCTGTTAAATACCATTTTATTCCGTCCATGCTTAGCTCCCGTGGGAACGGGCTAGCAGGCTGAGACAAGGCCTACCTGCATACCTTACCACACACGCTTGCAGCGGGCACCACATGCCCTTTTCAAAGGTGTATTGAAAGGAAGTAGGAGGAAGAGGAAGGGACTCTCTGTGGAGATCTTAGTGCCCCTCTTTTTAAGAGATGTGATCATCCTCAGTTAAAGTCAGTGCAGGTTTAGCACCAGGCCGGGGACCGGGCGTCGCTTCCTTTACTGGAGCTGTTTGACCCAGAGCTCTGAGGAAGCCCTGGAACACGGAAGGCAGCGAGGCAGAGCCAACGATGGCATCTCGCAAGGTGGGGGGGCAGGGACAGGGGACACCTTGACCAAGAGGCTGCCTAGCTTGTGTGTCCCATGGGGATCTGACTCAGAAAGTTCCCGTAAGTAGCTCGCACGGAGTCAGGAGGACCCGTCCACACTGCAGGGTGAGCAGGCGTGTGCTGAGACCAGGCCAGGAGGGGCAGGGCATGGGCTCCCACGGAGGCAGGACAGCGCGGGCACCTCCAGGCCAGAGCCCACAGCATGACAGTAAAGGGATGTTTGGAGCCCAGCGGAAAACGGGGAGGGGTGGCGTCACCCCAGCAGAGCTGGTCCCGCAGGGCTGGCTCCTCCCGCCCTGCTCTGCCCCGCCTGTGGAGGGGCCTCCTGCCCAGGGAGGCGGCAGTGTCCAAGGAACATTTGCAGATGGCGGGGCCTCGGCCATTGTCAGAGGGAGAAGGCCCAGTGACCCCCGGCCCTGGGCCCCGGGGAGGGCAGCGCTCCTGCAGCGCCGAGGGTCTGAGGGCAGCAAGCCCACACGCTCCTGAAGCAGGGGACGGCGTGGAGGGACGTGGGGGCTCCTGATGAGGACACGTGCTGGTCTCCCAGATGGCGGCCGCCCTGGTACACGGGGGCCGTCCATCCAGCAGCCGCCACTGCTGCAGGACGCTGGACCAGAAGGCAGGGCAGGAAGAGCCCTGGGGTGGGCTGTAGGTGGCGTCGGGGGAGGAGGGGGAGGGGCGGGCACCAGAGCTGTCCAGGCGGCACCGGCACCTGCAGGGAGCCTTCAAGGAGCCACAGGGCATGGGGCCAGGGAGGAGGAGGGGACACTGGGAGGGGTCAGAAAGGTGAGACCAGGCCCAGGAGCCCTAGCCCCCAGGGGCTCAGGGTCACTGGCAGGGATTCTACCCTGCCCATCTAGGACCGCAGTCTGGGGCGAGAGAGCCTACCCTCCCAGCTGACCTAGGGAAGCCCCCTGCTGGGGTCCCCTCCTGCTTGGAACTGTCTCTGAGTGTCTCTGCTTAGGTGAGCGCTGTGCCCTGATTGGCTGGCCGCCCCTCAGGCCCGCCCATCCTCCTTGGAGGAAACCAAGGCCAGGACATGGGGGCTGGGCCTCTTCCCAGTTCTGTGGGCGCCCCCGGGCCACCCAGGAAGGAGTCTGGGCCCACATCCCCCTCTGCAGGGCCCACGGCCGGTCAGGAAGCCCACGTGCTCATCCTGCCCCCACCCAAGCCGTCCCAGGCCCTGCCCCGTCCCCTGCCCCCAACCCCAGGGCAGACCGGGCAGCCCCTTGTGGCAGGCAGATGAGGCAGATTCTTCCACCTCCCTGTGCCCAGCTCCCTGCGCCCGTGAGGGTCTCACCCTGAGCCCATTGCCCGGGCCCTGTGCCCTCCCAACTCTCAGTGGCTCCCAGACCCGCCTCCCAGGTCTCCCGGCCACTTGCCACCTCTCCTTGCCAGCCCAAGAACCCCGTCCTCACACGGGACCCTCTGGCCTGATCCCCCGCAGCTGGGCCCAGTCCCGGGTTCCTGCTATGGCCGAGGCCCCGCCATCTGCAAATGTTCCTTGGATACTGCCGCCTCCCTGGGCAGGAGGCCCCTCCACAGGCGGGGCAGAGCAGGGCGGGAGGAGCCAGCCCTGCGGGACCAGCTCTGCTGGGGTGACGCCACCCCTCCCCGTTTTCCGCTGGGCTCCAAACATCCCTTTACTGTCATGCTGTGGGCTCTGGCCTGGAGGTGCCCGCGCTGTCCTGCCTCGTGGGAGCCCGTGCCCCGCCTCCTGGCCTGGTCTCCGCACACGCCTGCTCCCCTGCAGCGCCCTGCCCTGCCTAATGTCCCGGAGCATCTCTGTTCCCCTCCCGTGGGCCAAACTGCTTGTGGCCCTGCTGCCTGCCCCTGCCCCTGCCTGACCCTGGCTCTGTACCGGCAGCACAGAGAGGGGGTGAGCGGGACCACCTGGACGAGGACCCGGGTCAGGGGCCTGAGCTCCTGTCCTCGCCCTCCTCTCGAGCTCCGTCTCCCCTCTGAGGCCCGGGGCCCTGCAGGCTGTGCCGAGGCCTGAGTGAGGCAGGGCCTGCAAAGGCATGCAGCCCAGCCCTGATGGAGGCACTCAGGCGGGTGGCCGGGGGGCCACCACCACGAGCACTCGGGGCAGGGCCTGCAGGCCATGGTCCTCCTTCTCCTGGCCAGAGGCTGGCACCCGGGAGCTGCAGTGGAACTCGGCAGTTTTCCTGTCCATTGAGTTTCTGTTCGATCTAGTGACTAGCAGGACCCAGCTGCCCCTCCCAGTGGTGGGCTCCTCCCTAAGCTATGGCTAAGGAGACGGGTGGCCCTGGGCAGGCTCTCTCTGTGATGCAGTGCTGTCCTCAGGCCAAGCTGAGTGTGGACAGAGGAAGAGGGAGCCACCTGGGCTGGGAGCAGAGGCTCACTGTGGTGGCCTGAGCTTCTGCAGCTGAGCTGGGCTTCCTGGGCCAGGGCCAGGGCCAGGGGCCGCATACTCTGGCTGCTTGTGAGCGGCAGTTTCAGGGGCGCCCTGTGGGCAGCTGGTGCAGGTGGGAAACAGTGTCTGAACCAGGGCAGAACCAAGAGCCTGGGGAAGCCGAGTCAGGGCCACTGTGTGGGACAAAGGACCAGCACAGCCCAGATGGGGACGGCTGTGGGAACAGAGCCCAGGCCGGGTCTTGCCAACCTGGGGGCTCCGTGGAACATTCTCCTAAAGAATCCTACAAGCTAACACAGCAGCTCCCGCAAGCTGCCCTCCTTAGCACACCTCCTCAGTTGTCAACACGGCCCCAGGGCTGGAGCAGGTGACTTCCTGGGTCCTCCTCATTCTGCAGACCCACAGGACCAAAGGCCAGCCTAGCCAGCGAGCCCCTCCGGACCCCACAGTCACGGGACTGCGAGCTCATGGCTCCGGCCAGCCCCTCGTGCTGCTGGGCTGCTGGCTTTGAGAAAACTGTGATGTTCCACACGTGAGGACCTGCCCACACAGACACACACACACATGCACACACAGGTGCACGGTATGTGAGCACTGTCACGTGTGTGTGCACACGTTTATATTAGTGCACGTCCACACAGCTGCACATGCGTGCAAGTGTGCCGACACACACCTACCCTGGTGTGTGTGCAGAGTGCCTGCATGCACACTCACACAGAGACGTGCTCTGTAGTATTTATTAAGAGCAGAGGTCACATTCAGTGCGTGCCCAACGTGCTCCCTCAGAAATGCAGAGTGAGGAGACCGTGGTGGCATCTGCTGGGAGGTCTTTAAGAGGAGCTGGAAGCATTAGTTAGAACTACTGTGAGTACCCTCAGTGTTTACCTGCCACCTCTGACAGGGCCCAGATCATCGCGTGTTCAAAAGAACACGCGATTGCAACAGGGTAACTGCTAATTGTCATTGGTGGTTTTCTTCCAAAGGAGTGGGTTCATCTTCCAGGAGAAGCTGTGCAGGTCTGGCATTGATTTTCACCAGATTTTGTTATTACGTTTGTCTCACAGCTTTAAAATAGTAGCAAATATGTGCAATTTATTTAAACAACACTGGGGAAATGAAGGGCGCGCCAGCCCTCCTTAGCACATGGAGACGGAGCAGGTGGAGGCCAGCTGGGCAGAGCCTGCACGGCGCTGGGTCTGGGCGCGGCCGGGCGGGGCCCTGCTGGCGTGGGAACCTCTCCGGGCGCAGCCTGGCTGTCCCTGCCCCTGCCCCAGCGCTGGGAGGGGGGCCAGCTGCGCCAACCGCCTCCAGGGGTGGTGCCTCGGGCCAAGCCTCCTCCTGTCGCCTCAGGGCAGAGTCCGGCTTCCTGAGGCGCTGCAGAGCCAGGGCCATCCCTGCTCCTAGGCGGGAGCCTGGGACGGGTGAGCCGAGGTCCCTGTGGGCCGGGAGGCCTGGGCAGGGCGCCTGTGCAGAGCAGGCGTCCTCCAGCTGGAGCGTGCCACTCACCCTGCGGCCAGTGAGTGCCCCCTGCCCGCCCCACCTCAAAACCGGGAAGCTCAAGAGTGCCTGGTGCCAGCCACTGACCCAGGACCAGCCTGAGAGCTGAGCTTCTCCCAGCCCGAGGGCAGGGGACACCCTCAGGGCCCCGGGCCACCCCCGCCCACCTCTTTGCAGTGATGTCCATTTCTGCCCTGCCCACTGCACACCCCCCCTGAGGGCAGCCCAGGGATGCTGGTCCGCGGACAGCCAGGCCCTGGAGGAGGCACCTGGCCAGTGCTCTGTCCTTGGGGTCGGTCAAGCCCACCTCTGCCTTGGGTGCCATGGGACCTTCGGGAGCTACCTGGCCTCTCCAAGGTCCCCCTGCTTCCTCCCTAGCAGAGTGGAGTGACGGGCTTCCCACTGAAGTGCTGCTAGGAGGATTCTGGGGACAGTGCATGGAACAGGGTCTGGCCAGAGCCTGGAACCTACGTGCCAGAACAAGGCTCCAGGAGTGTCCTTCAGGCCTGCTCTCTGTGTTATTTGAAGGTGCTTTCCAAAGCTGGGTTTACCTGACGCTTCTCACCATCGCTACACCCCTCCAGCCCAGTGCTGTGTCTCCGAGGCGGGAGGGGACAGAGCCAGGCCAGAACCCCAGGAGGCGCTATTTGTCTGAGACCAGTCTTAGAGCAGGGCCTGTGACCCCGTGAGTCCTCACCTGATGCCCAGCACCTCGAGCCTCACCGGGGCCCTGGGAGTGGAGCATGTGCAGCTAGGACTGGCTAGAGGCGGTGCCGGCAGGCCCTGCGTCCAGGCACAGAGGGGGTCAGACTGGCACCCAGCAGGCAGCAGGTCACGCTGACCTAGAACCAGACCCCAGGGACAGGTCACACCCCCCTCGTTCTGACAAGAGATGGGGGACCCAGGGGAGACTGGGTTTTTAATTGCTGAAGACTCTTGAAGGCAAGATCCTGGCCTGCACGCTGGGGCCAGTGGGCGGAAGGCGCAGGGGCCTCTGCTGCCCTCGTGCAGGTGGAGCCCCGCACCGGGAGGCTCTGAGTCTGGGTGTGCAGGGGCGGGTGCGAGGAGGGCTCTGGGCCGAGCAGGCAGCTGCCTCGTGTGCAGGTTGTCTCTATGCCGTCTCTTGGCAAGGGCAGGGGCAGCCCACAGAACAGTGCTGAGCACGCAGGGGCCCTGCCCGGGTCCTGGGCTCCGCAGAGGGCCCGTGGCTGGAGGGCGGCCTGCGGCCAGATACCAGCCAGCACGGCCCTCTGCCTTGGCTGTGCCGGCCCAGGCTCTGCTCTGCTGGCTCCCAGAGACCCAGTAAGGCGAGCACGGGCCCGGGCAGGGCCCGCTTGCTGCGGGAGACCTGGACGTGAGCGTGTGACCCGCCCAGCGTGTGGGCATGCTGGCTCCCCTGGGGCGTCATGTGAGCTCTCGCATTCAGGGAACCCCGAAAGTAAGAGGAGAAAACAGCACAAAACAAGACTCCCCGGACCAAGGACACCAGCTCGCACCCCGAGGTGCTTCCTCCGACCCTCCATCAGCAAGTCTGCGCCTCGCGTGCCCTTCGCTGCCTTTCCTCCACGTCTGTGACTTCAAAGAGTGGCTTGCAGTGACCGCAGCATCCAGAGGTGGCTGTAGTGACTGGCTTGCCGTCAGGCATCAGGGCTTCCCTGGTGTTTTTACTATCATGAAACCATCCACCGTGGTCGCCTTTGTCGCCAGCTTCTCCAGGACGCGTTTCCAGCTGCGAGCCGCAGGGTCGCCAGGGCGGGGCCGTTGAGGCTCTGGTAGCGGCTGGCACACTGGTGGGGAAGGCTGTGCTGGCCGCAGGGCCCAGCAGCTCCGGGAGCCGCAGTGGCAGCACACGCGGGCTCACACGGCCTGCAGGCCACATCGGTCATTGTCATCTGACTAGATTCCACAGCGAGCCTCAGACCCGTGCTCCTGCCACCATGCCCACTCAGAAAGAGGAGGCGGGTGCAGAGCACGCAGGGACTGCGCTCTAGTGATGCCCACGAGCTTCTGGCTGTCCATCTGCAGGACCCAAACCCCACACCCGCCATCGCCCCACTCACCCCCTAGATCACGCGCGCTCCTCAGTGTCGAGCACTGATTCTGTTAGTCTTGTCAATTTATAGGTGAAAAGGACACCACTTTCATTTGCATTTTTGATTCCTAGATGATGTGAACATTTTCATAAATTTATAACCATTGATATTTATTTTGCTTTGAATTATCTTTTTATGTCCTTTTCCTCTTATGAAAAAATATTCCATCATTTCTTATTGATTCGTAAGAGCTCTTTATATAGAGGCCATTAACCCTTCACCAAGTTGGTTATACATTATGTTTTCCAAAATTTATTATTTGCTTTTTGGGTATATTTTTATAAACAGGAGTTTAGAATTAAAATGTGTTAGTCTTTTCTGCTTTGCCCCATTGTTTGGGGTTTCAGAGCCCTTGTTGAGCTGGGGCGGAGCTGGACGGTGGGGGGTGTCAGCAAGCATGACCTCCTGGGTCCCGTCACCAGCTCCAGGACATGAATAATGATGAAGCCCTCATCCACACTGCTGGCGAAACTGCTGAGGGCAGTGCCCCCTTGTGAGGTCCCCCCGGCTTTAGTTCTGGGACCCAGACCCAGTGTATGCATGAGGGTCTTCCTGATCTCTTCCCTGACCTCAGCCCCTTCCCAGAGCCGACCATTTCTCCACCAAGAATGACAGGCGCCCCACAGGCGCGCTTCTCCTTGGAGCAGAACTTAACCAGACTTCCTTGACTCTTCTCTCCCCGCCACGCGGTGCCACAGAGAGCAAGGAAGACGGACGGCGAGGCCCTGGACCCCTCCCCGCCCCCGAGGGACACGCTGCTGCCGTGGCCTCCGCGCCAGAGCCCCGGGGGGCTGAGGCGGCAGAAGCGAGACTGGGTCATCCCCCCCATCAACGTGCCGGAGAACTCGCGCGGGCCCTTCCCGCAGCAGCTGGTGCGGGTGAGTGGCCTCTGCTGGGCAGGGGCTGGTGGGAGGCTGGGAGCCAGGTGTTGGGAGGGCGAGGCCGGCCCTGGGCCTTGGCAAGGTCCCGCGCTGTGCAGAGCGGAGGCCAGGGGAGGGCAGCCGTGCCCAGGGCAGCGGCCTTCTCGGTCACACCAAGGCTCTCCGGGTTAGTTTTGAAGGCTGCCTCCTGTGTGGTAGCAGGTGGGGCAGGGACAGGGAGCCCCCGTGGCCTAGGACGCACTCTGTGGTCCCACTGTGCGCGTCTTTCCGTGTGGCCTGGTGGCCCCTCCGTGCTGATGCTCCTGGCACAGGAAGACAGGGTCTGGGATGGGCCTCGGGCAAGGCGGGCGCCCCAGTGTGGGCGGCTGCTGTCGTGCCTCCCTGCTCCCAGCAGCCACCGCGGCCGCCCGCCGGCCGCAGGAGGAGCGCGTGTTTCGGAGATCGAGACCCTCGGCCATCGGCCAGCGTTTTCTTCTTCCCTCTGAAGGCGGTCATGACCCAATCTGGGCAGTACTTCGACAAGGCGAGGGGGTGAGGTCCTGTCAGGTGATTCCACTCCTCCGTGGAGCAGCCTCGCCCTCTCTTTGGAAGTTAGCCCCCAAGTGTGGCGAGGGCCACCTGTCCTTGGTGCTGACGAGCCTGCTCTGTCCCTCGTTCCTCTGGACGCACAACCTGGGCTGTGTTCAGCATGCAGAGAGGGCCGGCAAAGCCGCCAGCTCCCTGCCCCCAGCGCCCGCCGTGAGGGTCCTCGGGCCTTCCCAGGAAGGGGCGAGAACGGCAGGCTGGGCATGCAGAAGCTGCAGGGCCGTGCCAGCAGCAGGGGCGCAGGTGCCCCCCCAACACCGCCCTGGCACGTGCAGCTTCTGAGCCAGCGTGGCCCGGGGTTGCCCGGCTGGGCTGGGAGCTCCACAGTGAGGTGGGCTCAGACAAAGGGAAGCCGCCAGGACCTGCGTCTCCAGGCCCGGGGCAAACCCCCAGTGACCACTGACACTGCCGCGGCCCTGGTGCCCCTTCTGTGGTCCCCACGCCACATCCCGCCTCACCACGCTCCAGGGGTTTGCCCGGCCTGGCCATTGCTGGTGTCACTTGTGAAATTCGTCTTAACATAAATAAACATGTCCTAAAGGAGGCTTCATGTCCAACTGTGGCTGGTGCCCTGAGTAGTGTTAGATGGGACCTGGCCAGAAAGACAGGGGCAGTCACACCGGACACCGCGGACCACACCGATGATCCCTGCAACTCGGGAGGCTGAGGCAGGAGGATCCCAAGTTGGAGGCCAGCAGGGCAACTTAGCAAGACCCTGTCTCAAAAAAATAAGGGACTGGGATGTGGCTCAGTGGCTAAGCACCCCTGGTTCCACCCCCAGTACCAAAACAAGACAAGGAAAAAAAGACAAGAGAAGGCAAAGGAGGCTGCGCGCAGGCAGGCTGGGCCTGGAGGCTGTCCGTGGTGCACAATGAGGCGGAAAGAGTCAGGGTGTCCTGAGGCACTCCTCCCTGAGTGTCCTGAGGCGCTCCTCCCTGAGTGTCCTGAGGCGCTCCTCCCTGAGTGTCCTGAGGCGCTCCTCCCTGAGTGTCCTGAGGCGCTCCTCCCTGAGTGTCCTGGGAGGCAAGGAGGAAAGGGCTCCGCTGAGCTCAGCTCTGCACTGCCAGGCCCGGGCGGGGAGCCGCTGCTCTTGTGGGCCGGCTGGCCTCCGAGAGGGCCGCTCACAGCTTGGGGCCGGCAGTGCGCAGAGTGGCGGGCGAGGCTGTGGCCCGTCCACCCTCGGGGAGAGAGAGGGCGGCCAGGTTAGGCCAGGGCCACGGAGGACAGCGTCTGCACCCCACTCCCAGGAGTCCGCCTCTCCCCCAGGGCACGCGGCAGCGTCATTGTCGCGGGAGCGAGTGCGGGTGCTCCGGGCCGCACACCCGGGGCGCGAGCTCCTGGGGGGCAGTTCGTCCTCGGCCTGGCTTGCAGGACCGACCCGCGGGTCTTTTCTCCTCTGCTGCTGTGGGCAGACAGGCTCGTAAAGGCACCAAAAGGCAGGAGGTCCCTGTGGGCAGGGCCATGCCCAGGAGGGCACCAGGCTGTGCAGGGCCTGCAGGGCTCACTGGCCCTGCCCTGTCCATCAACCGCTGGACCAGAGGGAACGACGCCTGCGAGCTTCCTGCCTGCCGCAGAGCAACAGCCGAGACGGGGCCGGCTGGCAGGGCCAGCAGGGGGTAGGTGCCTGCCTGGCCAGCTTGTCCCTCGGGAGTCACAGTGAGGTGGCCTTGCTCCCTGGTCAGCAGGCCCCTGGAGAGTGCGGCCAGCGGGCAGCAGAGGGCGGGGCTGCCCTCCCCGCCACACCCCTCTGCACACTGAGGTGCTGCCATCTCAGAACCTGAAGTGGGCAGAGAGGGACAGTGGAGTGGCCTCAGGTGTCGGGAGGAGGCAAGCCGGGATCCGTGGGCGGGAAGCCGTCGCCAGCAGCTTCGCAGAGGTGGCAGCTGCTGCTGCCCGTGGGGACCGTACCTCCGGGCCGGGAGGGCCACTCCAGCGCAAGCTGCAGGGAGTGGGGACAGTATCGGCCACTGGAAGTATTACCAAATCTTGGTCCTTATCCCCAGTACCAACCCAGTACCGAGGACACAGTTTTAAGAAAAAGGAAGAAGAGGTTGTGTTGCTTTGCTAGAAAAGGAGAAGCACAGGGGACGCTGCCCAGAGGCGTGGCTCTGCCTACCAGGGTGACAGGGGTTTTCAAAGAGGTGATGCAAGGGCTGCGTTGCACGTGTTCTTGGTGGAGTTGGCGTCACTTGTTAATTTGGGAAATATCAGTTCCGAGATCTTCGGTGCCACCCCCAAGTTCCTGTGGTGGGGGTGGGCTCAGGGACAGGGTACTCTGCCTAGGATGGGGAGGAAAGACGACCCTGTTTCCCTTGAGATTAAGGAGGGGAGAGAGAGGAAGAGAAAGAAAGGTCGTTTTAAAAATTAGTGGCAGTGGCAGAGCAGCAAGGGCCGCGTTCACAGTGTGAAATGGACCTGCAACAGAGACAGCCGGACTTCCGACGCCGGCACAGAGCAAGTGCTGCCCCTTTGCTGGGCAGGCAGGGGCCTTGCTGCAGCCACCTGAGGTCCCACGGCAGGGCCCACAGGGTTGGCCAGGCTTGGGGAGACATGTGTCCACTGTGCCCACGTCCCTTTGACCAAAGCCCAGTCACATGACCACACCTGGCTGCAGGGGCCCGGGGACTGCAGAACAGGGGCAGTCAGTGGGCAGCTGGTCTCTGCCCTGGCCCCTCCCCACAGGGCCCAGGTAGCTCTGGGCAAGCGATTCAGGTCTGACTCAGCCGCCCTTCCCCCACCCCGGCCTTTGTCAGCCCCTGGCCCACAGAGTGCTCCTGGCCTCCTGTCTACAGCTTACGGTCCACTGGCTCCTCAGCAAGGGCAGAGGCTGGGCCCCACCCCACGTCCTCGCCACCCTGGCACACAGTGGGCAAGAGGGCATGCGTGAGTGAAGGAGCAGGGACCATCCCAGTGGTGGTCACACTCCAAGCTGGCCCAGCACAGGAAACGCAGCCGGTGTCCAGCGCTGCTTGTCCCAGCACACAGAGCTCCTAGACCAACAGTGGGGAGTGCTCCCACCCACTCCACCCACCGCAGAGGCCAGGCCGTGCCCTGCGTGGAGACGCTGCAGCAAGTGGAGCAGAGCCTCCACGCGGCTGCTGCAGGGGCCGGCCCCAGCACAGGGCAGCCACGGCACAGCGAGACCTCAGCACGCAGGCACACACAACAGCCCGCACGCATGGCGCACACCCCACTCCATGCACACGCACACCCTCCGTGCACACCCCACCCCATGCACACACACACTCTATGCACACCCCACCCCATGCACACACACACTCGATGGACACCCCACCCTGTGCACACATACACGCCATGAACACCCCACCCCATGCACACACACCCCCTCCATGCACACCCTACCCCATGCACACACACACTCCATGCACACCCTACCCTATGCACACACACTCCATGCACACCCCACCCTATGCACACACACACACGCCATGAACACCCCACCCCATGCACACACACACCCCTCCATGCATACCCTACCCCATGAACATACACACCCTCCATGAACACCCCACCCCCATGCACACACACACTCCATGCACACCCCTCCCCATGCACACACACACACTCCATGCACACCCCACCCCATGCACACACACACTCCATGCACACACACACACTCCATGCTCACACCCCACCCCATGCACACACACACTCCATGCACACCCCACCCCATGCACACACACACTCCATGCACACACACACACTCCATGCACACCCCACCCCCATGCACACACACACTCCATGCACACACACACACTCCATGCACACCCCATCCCATGAACACACACACTCCCATGCACACCCTACCCCATGAACACACACACTCCATGCACACCCCACCCCATGCACACACACACTCCATGCACACCCCACCCCATGCACACACACACTCCATGCACACACACACACTCCATGCACACCCCACCCCATGAACATACACACCCTCCATGAACACCCCACCTCATGCACACACACACTCCATGCACACCCACCCCATGCACACACACACTCCATGTACACACACACACTCCATGCACACCCTACCCCATGAGCACACACACCCCTCCATGCACACCCCACCCCATGCACACACACACACCCCTCCATGCACACCCTACCCCATGAACACACACACACTCCATGCACACCCCACCTCATGCACACACACACTCCATGAACACCCCACCCCATGAACACACACACACACCCCTCCATGCACACACACCCCCTCCATACACACTGACCTCCCTTGCTACCCTGCCTGTCCTCTGGGCCTCCCCCACCTCCACCCACAGGAAGCCCATGCATGAGGAATAACAGCATAAAATAGAATGTTTAAAAATATAACCAAATGGAAATGTAAAACTGAAAAGTACATTTCATTTCTAATGAAAACCTCACTGAGAAGTAGATTGTAGAAGGCAGAAGAAAGCGTCAGTGCTTTTGAAGATAGATCAATAAGATTATCCCATTTGGAGAATGGATGGTGGGAGAGACTGAAACCTACAGTTTTAGTGGGACAATGATAAGGGACCCAGAGAAAGACAAAAGAGATATTAAGAAACATCCTCAAAGAAATAAAGGTTGGATTGTCCCCAAATTTGGTAGAGAAGAAAACATATAGATCCAAAAAAATTAATGAATCCAGACAGGATAAATACAAAGAAAGCCATTCCTTATAGTCAAACTGCTGAAATTCAAAAATCAGGAGAAGTCTCTACAGCAGAGGACAGCAGTATGTACACATGGCCACCGAGAGGAAGATGGCTGACTTCCCTCTAGAAACAATGGGAGTCACGGGCCGATGGAAGATGACTGACTTCCCTCTAGAAACAATGGGAGTCATGGGCCGATGGAATGGCCAAGAATTCTACACCCAGACGAACTTTCTTCCAAAAGGTAGAATGAAGTGAATTCACTCCTGGTGTGCAAAATGAGGGAATATGTCACCAGCACACCTACAGGAAGTGTAAACGATGTTCTTCGGGCTGAAAACCAGTGATAGCAGTCCAAAATTCAGACCCACAGGAAGGGACAGAGAAGGCAGGAAAAGGCTCTCTAGGCCAGTGTGAAAGACAGTGACCTTCTCTTAATTGATTTAAAAGACTAAGTAAAGCAGAAGGGTAGTGTTGTATTGTGGGGCTTGTGACTTGTGTAGATGTGACACACGTCAACAATATGGCAGCTCAGCTAGTCAGAGACCAGGCGGGCGGGCAGAGCCCTGCAGTGCCCGTTTCCCTGTTCTGATAACCGGCTCAGCCTCCACTCTCGCGGGCTGCCAGGCTTTCCTTGTTAGGATGCCCAGAATTAGAAGAATCTCCTTGTAGATGTGCAAGTTGGCGCATTAGCTAAGGCCCCGCGGAGCAGAGTCTGCCGACCTCCCAGCCCTGATGAAGCGAGTTTTCCAGGGCCAAAGAGGCCGTGGGTGAGCCGGGCACACAGGAGAGACGGTCTCGGGGAAGGAACCAAAATGTTCCCAGAATCCAGTAGTGTTGGGTTTTCTCCCCCATAACAGATGGTGGCTACGTCACCCCTGCCCTCTGTACAGACGCCGTGACCATGGCTGGAGGGAACTACCTAAGACTGATTGCGCGAGCCATCCTGGGCCATCAGCTCAGCTCCCAAGGAAAGGCCTCTGTGGGGAAGCACTAATGCAGAGACAAGGTGGCCCTTGGCCTTGCCTGTCACCTGCAGGGGCTGCCTCTTCCCACCCCGCGGTGAGGGCAGGTACATGTGTGGCCTGGCCAGTTCTGCCCCGTGGTCCCAGCACAGCAGGATGGGCTGGCCCGCCGCTGCCCGCCTCCCCGTGAGCACTCATCTCGCTGGACCTGCGGGGACTTCATGCCGTCCTTGCCAAAGCAAGGGACATGGGGAATGCGGCCGTTCAGGGGCCTGGCTGCCTTGGTTCCATGGCTTGATCAGTCGCGGGAAGGAGACGGGCAGCCCTTGTGTGCACCTCCCCCGTCCGAGCAGAAGTGTCCCCTGGTTGGATTGCTTTAATGGCTGTATTTATGCAGCCGAAAGTTTCTTAAGAAATGAAAGTAAAATCAAATTGCTCAAATGCTCAGATAATTTATCAGAGAATATTCAATTAGAATGCATTAATATTTTAGATTTCCATCATCAATTTAATATTTGGGGATTTAGTGCAGTCGCTGAGCTGCGGTGCCCTGTGGCGGGTGTCCAGGGTGAGGGCTCCAGCAGGGGCCCAAGTCCACTCCGAGTCAGCAGTGGCCATAAGGCCTTGTGTCACAGGGCGGGTGCAGACCAGATGTGGGCAAGGCGCAGGGCAGAGACACTTCAGGGCGCAGCACCCTGAGGACCAGAGCAGACGGGGCGAGTCTTCTCGGGGTGTTGGGGCAACGGCCCCGTACTGTACAGGGGTACCCTTCACTCTGAAGTGGTGGCCTTCTTAGGGGGACCACGTCCTTGATGACACCAGGTGACAGCTGAGGGGCTGGCGATCCTGTGCTCGCTCGTTCACCCCTGAGCCCTCACACGCTGAGGCCAGCTTGCCCTCTGAGAGGGGAGGTGCAGAGGAGGCGGGTGGGGCAGAGTCCGGCCCCGCAGACCTGCTGGGGGAGAAGGTAAGCAAACAACAGGTACGTCTGGGACCAGAGGGCTTGGGTGCCAGCAGCCAGCTCTTTCAGGTAGCATGACTGGGTCGCTCTGATGAGGGAACCCGCTGCAATGGCAGTAGTGCTGTGGTGATTGGGGGCAGGAGCCTCCACAAAGGCTCAGGGTCCTGAGAAAGAGCCAGGAGGTCAGAGTGTCAGCCAGCCATGATCAGGGAGAGGGTGAGAGTGACGAGCTCAAAGTGTCAGGGCCAGGCCACTGGGTTGGTGGCTGTGGGAGGACTCAGCATTTTACTTTGAGACCTGATGTGGTTGTTGAGACCCCGGTGCTGCTCCACGTGAGTCAGATGGCAGGGACAGGGGCCACAGGTGGCGGCTAATGGGGGGGGGGGGAGCTTCTGCAGGACCCCTGTCTAGAGACAGTGAGGATAGGGGTGTGAATATCTTGTTTAGTTAAGATAAAAGTTGGAAACCCAATAAATACTTTCATTCTTTAAATTTGCTTAACAAAATTCAAAATTTGGGAGCCAATGCCTGGAGACTTGAAAGACCCTTGGGTCTTCCCTCCCTCTGAGCCTGCGGCTCCAAAGAGCAAGCCGTGGCCGTACCACCCAGCCCAGCCCCATCCGCCCAGGGGAGCCCAGCTGGGGTGCAGCCAGGGGCATCCCGGGAACCGTGAGTAACTCCATCTCACAGCAGGGTGCTCTGCTGCCAAAGAGACCCAAGCCAGATGTGTGCGCACCCAAGTTCCCCATTGTGAACTGCCTGCCCCTGCTGCCACCAGCCAGTGCTGATGACCATGATGATGATGATGATGGTGACAGTGATGATGACAGTGGTGCTGGTGATGGTAATGATGGATGAGGGGTGATGGTGATGATGTTTTGATGTTAGTGATGGTGATGGGGTTCACTTACATGGTGATGGTGGTGGTTAGTGGCAGAGTGATGGTGGTGATGATAGTGGTGATGATGGTGGTGATGATAGTGGTGATGATGGTGGTGATGATAGTGGTGATGGTGGTGGTGATGATAGTGGTGATGGTGGTGATGATAGTGGTGATGGTGGTGGTGATAGTGGTGATGGTGGTGATGATAGTGGTGATGATGGTGGTGATAATAGTGGTGATGGTGGTGGTGATGATAGTGGTGATGGTGGTGATGATAGTGGTGATGATGGTGGTGATGATAGTGGTGATGGTGGTGATGATAGTGGTGATGGTGGTGATGATAGTGGTGATGATGGTGGTGATGATAGTGGTGATGGTGGTGATGATAGTGGTGATGGTGGTGATGATAGTGGTGATGGTGGTGATGATAGTGGTGACGGTGGTGATGATAGTGGTGATGATGGTGGTGATGATAGTGGTGATGGTGGTGATGATAGTGGTGATGGTGGTGATGATAGTGGTGATGATGGTGGTGATGATAGTGGTGATGGTGGTGATGATAGTGGTGATGGTGGTGGTGATGATAGTGGTGATGGTGGTGATGATAGTGGTGACGGTGGTGATGATAGTGGTGATGATGGTGGTGATGATAGTGGTGATGGTGGTGATGATAGTGGTGATGGTGGTGATGATAGTGGTGATGATGGTGGTGATGATAGTGGTGATGGTGGTGGTGATGATAGTGGTGATGGTGGTGATGATAGTGGTGATGGTGGTGGTGATGATAGTGGTGATGGTGGTGATGATAGTGGTGGTGATAGTGGTAATGATGGTGGTGGTGATATTGATGGTGATGGTGATGGGGGTCATTTATATGGTGATGGCAGTGGTTGATGGCAGAGTGATGGTGGTGGTGATGATGATGGTGATATTGATAGTGAGGGTGGTGACAGTGATGATGACGATGGTGCTGGTGATAGCAATGATGGATGAGGGGTGATGGTGATGTTTTGATGTTAGTGATGGTGATGGTGGCTACTCACATGGTGATGAGGGTCACTCACGTGGTGAAGGCAGTGGCTGGTGGCAGAGTGATGGTGGTGGTGGTGATCATGGGAAGGGTGGTGAGCACTGGCACAGTGATGGTGCTGTGGAGAGGGGGAAGTGATCACAGCGATGAGGAGAGCCAGGCACTGAGCCCCCATCTGCCAGTTGCTGTGCTGGGCACCAGGGACAGGATGAAGGCTGTGAACGAGGGCAGACCCTGTTTTTGAGGAGCTCTGAGGCAGGTGCAGGAACAACAGGTGCGCCATGGTGGGATAAATGTGACACTCAGAGTGACAGTGGGAGCCCTGGGGAGGAGGCTGAGCAGAGAAGAGGACGGGGAGGCCTCTTCCTCCCGAAGCCAGCGGGCGTCAGACACGGCAGAGACTGGGAGGCGAGCCTCGTGTGTCGGGAAGGTGCGAGAGGCGGGGCCGGGGGTGTGGGCCGAGGAGTGGGGATCTGGGCCCCGGGACCACAGAGCTGCCAGCAGGAGCTTCCTTCAGGGCAGCCCCGGGACACTGGGCAGAGGACGGGAGAGCATGGAGGAAGGCAAGGAGGGAGCGCTTCCCTCTGGCCAGGGGGTGCACTTCACCCGAGAGTGCGGGGAGCCTCGGAGCCCGTGGCCGGGCTGCAGCGTGGTCGGATCCTGAACCCTGATCCACTCCCCACCCCAAGCAGCAGAGGAAGAGACAGGGCTGGGGCCTGGGGCTGGCCTCCTCCCCTCCCCAAACCCAACCCTCCCTCCAAGGAAAGCCCTGGGCTGCTGGGGCCATGTTTCCTTCCGGGTCACTCTCTCCAGAGGCCACAAAGGGAACCTGGGCTCACCCAGGCTTGTGCCCCCTCCCACACTTCCTCTTCCCACTCCTATGCCCAGCACCGCATAGCCACGCAGATATTCTGCCCACGCCCAGGGAACACTGACAGGGCGAGAGAGGCCATCGTGGAAACGTGCCTGGCTGGGGAGGTGCTGCCTGTGTCGCAGGATGACCTCAGAGACCCTGGGACTCTTGCTGATGAGCACCAGAGCCCCCACTCTCTGGAGGCAAGTCCAGGTGGTGGCTCTGCCAACCACGCCCCCCTCCCTGGGACAGAGACTTGCACGCAAGGAGTAAGACTCCAAGCTGCAGAGCTGAGCCGCCGGGCAGGCGTCACTCCCACGGGTTGCTGAGGTGCGAAGGGCGCACTGCTCCCCCACAGCACAGGGCAGGAGCCACGTCTTCCTGCAGCCCCAGCAGGGCTTTGCCTTCTGTGCTGCACCCTGCAGAGGAGGCCCAGGCACTGTGCACAGGGCCACAGGCTCTCGGAGCAGACAGGCTGCCAGTTTGGTCAAAAGCTGAAGAGCCTGGCCCAGCAGGGGCCTCAGGCCTGAGACTCCGGCGTGCCTGGGCCAGGCCTCCTGAGAAACCCCCGGCTATCTGGAAACCAGCCTCCTCTCACACTTCAGCCCGGCCTCCCCCCGGAAGGTAGGACAGAAGGGTCCTGTGCATCCTGTCTGTGGACCAGGGAGGGCTCCTGGCCAGCTCAGCACGTGTGGACTTGCAGGTGGCAGTGTGCTTGGTGACCTTGTCTCCACTTCTGGTGGAATCCAGTGGCTCCTCTGACAGCCAAAACAGCACACAGCAAAGCCATGTACACACATGATGGCGTGTGACAGCCAGCACTTGGAGCCACTAGGTGAGAGCACCTCCTACAGGGCAGGGGCAGAACTGCAGGAGGCCTCGAGCAGAGGCCTGGACTGTTGCCACCATGCCCTCTCCAGGGCAGGCAGCCCGAGAGGGTCACGCCACGGGCCCAGGGGGCTCCTACTTGCCAAGGCAGTTCCAAAACCACTCTTAAACCAGGGCAGGCCATGACAGAGTGGCTGTTGGTGGAGTCCGAGAATGTCCCCTGGAAGATACTCTGTAGCTGCCCCTGTGGAGAGGCAGCCCTGACCCACCCTGGCCTGGGAGAGGGGCAGAGGAGCCCAGCAGGAGCCTCTTCTCTCGGGGCTCTGGCCCCAGACAGGTCGGCCTGAGTACGTGGCTGTGGCCACGGGGCCAGGCTGGCTCTGCAGCGTGGAAGCCCATGTGCTGGAGGGCGTGGGAGTGTGGGAGGGAGGAGAAAAGGGCTGCTGGGCAGAGGCTGCCCCCAGGGGCTCTGGAAGGCGGAAAGTCTCTGCTTCATCCAGAAATCATCTAAGTGTCACACTGCTTCCAGACAGTGACAAGCACGCACCTGCACCAGCCCAGCACACTGTCCCCAGGAAGGGGCAGGGGCCACCACCCTCTCTGGGTAGAAGGGAAAGGGCCCAGCCAGGCCCAGAGGACACAGGCTGCCCTCCAAGGCCAAGGACAGGAGCAGCTCGGCCACACTGGAACCTGCATGGACACGAGACCCTCCCTCCCCTGGACATTGAGGGACACTAGTGTCGTCACCAAGTCAAAGGAGCCCCCACCCATGGAGGTGGAGAGGCCAGAGGCCCAGGTGCCACTGGCTCCCAGCAGGGGGACATCTGGCCCCCGAGTCAGAGCCTATTCCTCACGGGCCCAGGTTTCAAGGTCCAGCAGGTCTGGCCTGGGCAGAGCTGAGGTGTCGCAGGGGACAAACCTGCTGGGGGCTGGACAGAGGTGCCAGCCCGCCCCTGGGGTTCTGGTGGGCAAGGCTGGGGCCAGGAGTCGCGCCTTCCTCAGCCTCGGGTGAGGCCTGGACACAGAACGCAGGCGTCACGGCAGGCCTTGGGCCCTGCTACGGATGCCGCGCTCCTGGGGTAAGCCAGAGAAGCCGAGTGGGAGGCACGACTCCAGCAGGGCTCCAGGCCAGCCCCCTCTGGGTCTCGCTGTCCCTGTCCCTGGGCTGGAAGTGGCAAGCCCAGTCCAGGGCACCGTGAAGTGCCGCTCCTCAGCTGCCCGACCTGGGCACAGGCTGGTGAGCATCCCCACCTGCGGATCTGAGCTCAGGCAGCCGGTGGCAGGCGGACGGGCCTGGCCAGGTTGGCCACCGACGCAGGGCCACAGGGCCCATGGCTGCACCTCCCGACCATGGGAGGAGCAAGGAACCTCTGTGGCCTGTGTCACAGGCCAGGCCACTGCCCAGCGCTGGCCCTTGCCTCTCACCAGCTTGTTCTGTGCTTCCTGTTAAAGCCGCGGTCAGTGAAAATGAGCCTCCACTGACCCGGCCTCGTTCCTCACCAAGGCCAGAGGTGGCAGCAACTTTATTGCAATCCGAGTCCCCTGAGACTTCACTAAGCTCGAGGCTCTCTTAATGTAGATTTTAAAAGGTTTTAATGTACGTTAAATAAATACCAGCCACTTGTCAGAGCCATGGTTACTGAGGGTCAGTTTTATAGCTGCTACATTTCTGATCAACTGTTACTTACAATTAGCCCCTACAAGCGTTCCTAAATAATCAGAGAATATATGAATAGCTTAAATAAACCAAATTACATTTGAATAGCCATAAACTGGGAGTTTTAAAGAGGCAGGTCCACGCATCTGGCTGGCGTGCGTGTCGGGAGGCTGACACCCAGCCGTCACACTCCGGGGGAAAGGGTCAACTATGTCTCGTCACAGGGCGGTTATTTCAGCGTCTCCGGGGGTGCCTGGGCGTGAGTGCCAGCTGCGCCCCCACGTGGGCACTCCAGGCTGCGGGCTTGCTGTTCGGGCCTGCTCTGCACGGGCACTTTGGCCTCCGCTCCCTGATCCCAGGCGCCGGCTCCGCTTTCCTATGGGACCTGGGCCCTTGGAGGTTTGGGAGCTGTAGGTCCGCAGAGCTCCCGAGACACGCCGGCTGCTCCTCCTCAGGGACGCAGACTCCCAGCCTGGGCCCTGGGTGCCCCTCAGGCCCTCCTCTGTGGTCAAGAGGCAGGCCATGCCTGCCGGCGTGAGTGGTGCGCTTGCTGGGAGCCAGGGCCCCTCCCTGCCTGGCTCAGCCCCGAGGAAGGCGGTGCACACTCTGTCCAGGCTGTGGCCAGTGGGCCGCAGGTTCAGAGAGGCCAGAGTCTCGCCCACGGTCTCTCAAAGTGGAACTGGGCTCTGAACCTCAAAAGTCAGGCCACCACTCCCACCCGCAACCACCCTGCTGCGTGCAATGGGGAGGAGGAGGTGGGTCGCGCCAGGATAGTGGGCGGGGACCCAGAATGCCCCACTCCGGTCCTGTGGCTGTTGTCACCCTCTCTGAGGCAGTTATAAAGAAATGAATTTTTCCAGCAGAGTTTTGCTGTGAAGGACCACTTAAGGTGACCTGAGCGATGGCTCTGCTGCTGCTGCGTGGCCTTCAAGTGCCGCAGGTCCCCTCTGGGTGGCCTGGACAGCTCTGACCGTCCTCTGACTGCCGCCAGACCATGAGGCCCCGGCCGGGTACTTGGTATGCTCGGTACGGTCCGTCCAAGCTGGCATTTCACAGTGCCACAGAGAGAGGCAGCCAGAGAGCCTGTCCAAACCAATTTCCCTGGGCTTGGTTATTTGAAAGTCTAAAAATCCCTAATACCATGAGGCAGGCAGTATTTAAATTTAAGTTCAGTTCCCAAATGAGATATTTTAGTTCAACTGTTCAACTCTATTTGGAAATATGAAGCAGAGACTTGATCACACGTTAAGGTGGCTTTGGCTGGGGGACTCTAGCCAGAATCTGCTCTCCTCCGAGTTCATGCCCCTGCGGATGGAATCCGCCCAAATCAAGAACTCGGCTCTGCGGCCTGTGCGGGCCTGGCCAGGCGGAGTGGGCGGGTGCTCACGGGCTGGTGGGGCAGCCCCGAGGCAGTGTGGCTCCTGCCCCACTGTGTGCCTCCCACCGGGGGCGTAGGACTAGCCAGCTGCGGGCCTCTCCAGGCAGGAAATGTCCAGCCACCCAAGTGGCCCCAGGGCACTGAGCTGCAGGCAGCAGGTGGCAATGGAGATCTGTCCTCAGTTGAGGCCCCCTGGCCCAGGCTCCGTGACGACGCCTCCCGTGCGAGGTTCTATTCCGGCCGTCATCCCGGGCCACCAGGCCCAGCCCCGGGCACTCACAGTCCAGCCAGGAAACCCCAACATGTGTGCACACGTGGGGCGGCCGCTGGCCCGTGGCTCAGAACCTCCGGGGACACCGCCTCTGGGTGGCAAGTGTGTGCAGCACTCCCAAGGCCAGGGCGGTGAGCAGGTGGGGAGGTGCTCACTGGTCACCCTGGACACAGACCCGAGGAGGTGCCGTCGCCCGGCTGTCAAGGCAGTGGGTGGCCCAGCCCTCAGTGGGCACAGGAATCGGCCCCACCACCTGGAAAGCAAGGGGGTGAGCAGGAAAAGCTGAGCCCTGTATCTTTCCTGCCCAGCAGTTGCTGGTTACGTAGGCAGATGGCCAGAGGCTCAGCCACCGTGTGCCCCAGGACGGTCAGCACAGTGCCCTGGGGGCGGGGCCCCAGAGGGGCACCTGGGGAGGGAGGAGGAAGCCTCCTCCAGGGCATCACGGCCGCTGGGTACTCTCAGGGTGAGCATGTTGGTCGGGGGCTGTGACGGATGGCGGGGTCGTGGTTTTGTGAAACAGTCCCACACAGATGACCGCAGTCCGTGCCACAGGACACTCTGCAGCACTGAGGGGCTGGGACCTCTCAGGAGTGAAAAGGGCCTTGGACCCTCCGGGCACCAGAGCCGAGCGCCCCAGCCTACTGGCTGCGAGCAGCGCCACCCAGCTCACCCAAGCGTGCCCAGGGGGGCTCCTGCGGACCTGCGTGGGGGCAGGACAGCCCGGAGACACCCTGTGCTGCTCTGGCCGATGGGCTTCTCGGCCTTGCTGGAAGGCTTTCCCCACAGGGTTGGCAGAGCCGCCACAGAGGCCCTACCCCAGGCGTGGGCCGCGTGGCCGTGGGCACTTGTGCTGGTGTGTGTCTGTAAATTGTTCCCTCAAGAAAGTTAAGGGAAAGGAGCTGAGAGGCGGGAATGGGGGGACCTTAATACTGGAGGGTGTGACATTGGCA
The DNA here is from genome assembly GCA_025594165.1 of Tamias sibiricus. NCBI lineage: Eukaryota > Metazoa > Chordata > Mammalia > Rodentia > Sciuridae > Tamias > Tamias sibiricus. Next base: position 206,556,636 of record CM046659.1, read on the forward strand.
GAGATTGAAGGAGGGACAGTGTCCCCAGGAGGAAGGGACCGGGCAGGACAGAATCCCCTGGGCCAAGGGACTAGCAGTTCTAAAAAAGGCCACCAAAGGGGGCGTGTGTGCGTGGTGGGGTGACACTCAGCAGGTGTTGCTGGGTGGGCACCGGGGTAGGAAGTGAGGCTGACGGTGGTTGGGACTGGACTAGAAGGTCCCCTGTGGTCCGGGCTGCCGAAGAGGTCCGCGGATCCCGCAGGGGGCACAGGCAGGGCTCTGGCTCAGCCACAGGGCGACTCTTGGTGGCCTGGCCCCTGGTCCTGCTCTCAGGCCTGAGCACAGGGCTCTTCAGACGTGCAGCGAGGTTGGGGAGCAGAGCCCCTCATGCCAGCCCGCCACACGGCCCCTGGTGGGAAGATGCGGACACGGGGGCCAGCTCCCTGCCCACCTGGCCTCCTGTGGCCGTGATGCAGGGTCAGGGCTCTGAGCGCTGGTGCTCAGCTGTGGCTAGGGCAGAGCCTGGGCCCAACCCCCACACCATGACAGATTGACTGGACTCGCGGAAGCCCGGGGCTCTTTTCGTGGGAAGCAGAAAAGAAAGTCTCAAACCTCTTGGACATTTTCTTGGAATCAGCTGAATTGTACAAGAAAAGCTTCCTGGGGCCAAAAGTCCATGCCCGTGTCCACCACTATCACACTGTGACATGTTCCAGTGAGGGACAGGAGGACACACATGTGCTGGCCTGGTGCTGGGCCCCTGGCCTGGTGGCCTGTGTGCTTCAGAGGCCCTGGGACAGTGCCCCGGGGTGCCCAGTGAAGGGATGAGGAGGGAGCGTCCCAGGAGGCACGCCCAGGAAGACCAGGCTCTCTGCCTGCCGCGGCTGGACCCGCCCGGGGCGCCCGCTGCTCTGGGACACCGCAGCTGCCCCAGGGTTAAGTGCTCTTTGCCACAGGGAGGAGGGGAGGAGGCCGGCTCGTACCCACCTAGAACCCGAGGAGTGTTCCTGCCCTCTCCCCAGAGAAAGGCACGAGGCGCACACGTGGGTGTGTGCACACACACGCTCAGAGCCGAGGGCCGCCTGTGGAGGCCAGAGCCACAGCCACCTGCGCACACTCAGCCTGGGGCTGCTGAGAACCCTCCCTCGGCCACTGGTGGTGGGTCCTGGGGTCCAGTGAGGGGAGGGAGGAGGGCACTGTGGTCCCAGCACAGACTGCAGTGACGCGTGCCCAGCAGGCGTGTGCTGAGGGAAAGAAGCGGTGGCACCCGGGCACCTGCTCCTGTCCCCAAGCAGGGCTCAGGGGCCGCACAGCCCCAGGACAGGTTCAAGCGCCGCGTCCCTCTGGGCCTTCTCTGCTGCAGCGTCAGAGAAGAGCTGGCTCTCGAGACCACAGCCCACTCTCAAGAGCGCGGAGCTCCCGGACCACGCAGCCCTCCAGCGACGGGTCGCTAAGAAGCGGCGGCAGTCGGGGCGCTGAGCACCTCCCGCGGTTCCCTGACCTGAGAGTTCGCAGGGCCTGGGGCCCTGTCCACCCCTGCACCCGCCTGCCCCAGGCTGCGTCACTGCAGGGGGTGGGGGCCTGGGCATCTGTGGAGGGCACCGTTGTGGGCAGGAAGCCCGAGGTGCTGGAGAGGGTTGGGCCCGCCTGCCCCGGCCAGCTGGCGACTTTGGGTGAGGCGTGGGGTGGCAGAGGCGGGAGAGTGTGATCTGAGCTGGGGCCGCCTCTCCCAGCACCTGGTGACAGGAGGCCCAAGACCTCCGTGTCTAGATTTGAGGCCACTGGAGTTGAATTCATAGGAGGACCCAGAACATCCATCTGCCCTGTCTCCACCTGGCCCTGACTGCGGCCCGTTGTCCCCGTCCAAGGTCTGGTGGTTCCGTCCCCATGGGAGGAGGGTGGCTTGGGCAGGTCTTTCCTGCTGTGGGCTTTGGTGAGGCCACCCCACGGTGACGGACAGGCAGCTTCTGGGAGAAGCACCCGGCGTGGAGACCAGCTGAGAAACCACGGGCACCGGCCAGACCTCTGTGCTGGCGACCAGCTGGGAGATGTCCTGTGAGGCCGGTGGCTGCCTGCCAGCTGGGGACCATGAGGCCCAGCAGGGGAGGGATTGGCATCATCTGCACAAGACCTGTCAGCCACAGGTGGCCAGCCACGCCACCGTCCCTGAGCTAGACAACGATCACTCTGTGCAGTCTGTGGGTGCAGCGGGCGGCGGGCACAGTGACCAGAGCAGGGCTGGCGGGACTGGCATCGCCACCACCGCAGGAGCAGCGAGGATGGCCTGGACACGTGTCCAGCTATGGAAGTGGCCAGTGGCCCAGCACAGCATCACCCCAGACAGAAGGGAACCAGGGACCATTGCGTGAGGCTGGAGACTCCCACCATACTTAAGAAGCACAAGACCTGCCTTCAGCCAGGCCCAGGAGCTGTGGCATGGCGTCACCCTGCAGAGCTGTGGGAACCGAGGTCCTGGCAAGGGGCAGGAGGCGAGGTCGGGCTGGGAGGGCTCTCACCCCAGCTGAAGCCCCGGGTTCAAGAGCAGCATGCCTCAGGGGCACTGAGAAATCCCCACTTGCAGAATCCCACTGGGATTTCAAACCCAGAGATACAGTCCGTGTTCTCAGACTTGTTAAAATGTAGCGATGTGTGTGCAGAAAGCACAGCCCGCCTCGGAGCCTCCAGCGCCTCTACTGAGGTGGGCTTTGCCTGCCAGCTGGGACCACGGGGCCCAGGAGGGGAAGGGATTGGCGTCATCTGCACAAGGACCTGGTCAGGCCTTCACTTAGACCCACTGAGCCCGTGGTGCACCAAGGATGGACTCTTGCTCTTGGAGAGTGAGGGCCTCTCTCCCGGCTGGCCAGGCCCTCATCTGTCGCGCCGCCTGAAGCAATGGCCGCTTGGAGCAGCCAAGCCGGGGAATAAGTTCAGAGGCAGACTGGAAACAAACAGGCTCTTTATTCTGCCAGCTTCTCTCTCTGGCTCCAACAGCTCTAACACGTACCACACACCAGCAACCAACCAGCAACCAAAACGGCCCCGACCCTCTCCACGCTCTGCCCAAGTCTCTCGAGATCCCGGGCCAAGTCTCGTGTGAGACTACGGAGGGCAGCAATGTCCAAAACTCCATGGCCCGAAGTCACCCGCAATCCTAGCCATCTCCCCAAACAGGGCTCTTACACTCCGCTGCGGAACGTCAAGGGGGACCGACGCCGGCTTCGTTCTTCACGTGACTGGAGCACAGGCACAGCCCTGGGCAGCCCTCAGTGTGGCCGCACCACCGCCGCATCCTGTCTGTCACAGAGCCGCAGGGGGCAGCTCCCCTCACCCAGCCTAGCCGGGCAGCTCTGATGTGGTTCGTGACTACCCGTGGGGACCCTGATGCTGACGGCTCACCTTCACACCCTGAGCGGGTTAGCTCACCAGTGTGACCACATCGTCAGCGAAGCCCACCACCGTGTGCCGAGGACTCCCCAAGCCCACAATGGCTGCAGAAGGGCGTGACTGTTCAGAGGCAGAGTGTCCCAGCCCACCAGGGGACATCTCCTCGCCCACGGGGAGACCTGCCCCACCCTGGGAAACACCCTCCATCAGAGCGCGGTCAGGGGCCATGGGCTCCCGCTGAACCTGAGTGAGGCTGCCAGGGAAGGGACCTGGACACACAGGGGACTTTCCTCCCGTCCACTGCTCAGACGGCCCAGAAATCGTGTGCTGTGGACCATCGGGGTTCTGAGGGGGTGAGCCGGGTCGGGGGCACAGGAATCGGGTGGCTCTGGTCGGGTGGGTGCTGTGGCAAATCGTGGGCAGCACCAGGAGGACGGGTCTGCGTGCTCACGGGACTCCCCGTACCCGACCTGAAAACAAGAGGCCCTGGTAAAGGCCCGAGTCCAGGGATCGCGGGTGGCTGAGGCCAGCGCCAGAGTCCATGCTGCGAGGGAAGAGGACGATGTGGCTCCCAGCCTGGAGCGCTGTCTGGCCCCGGGCCAGCGGGTGAGGGAGGAAGCCACAGCCGGCAGCAGGGTGGGGACCTGGGGAGCGCTGGACGCAGGCGTTTGCTGACCAGGGGGGTGTGTTCCACTGGACAAAGTCAGAACCTTCTGCGTGTGCAAACGTCACAGCCTGCGCGTGCCTGAGACCCGGCAGGTGGTGTCCTGGGAGAAAACCATGAGGCCAGGGCACCTCCACGATCCCGGCGAAGTCCATGGGCCACGTGAGCTGCGTGGACCTGGTTCTCGGCTGCTGGGGGCAGGGCGAGGGCTTGATCGGGGAGGGCGAGGGTCTGGGGTGCATTCTGGAGGTCCCGGGTCATATGGCTGCCGCAGTCCACCTGCCCCTCGCTACACACCACGCCCACCATCCAGGAGTGGACTGGCCTTGGCCAGGCGGTCTCAGCCAATGTGGCTCAGCCCAGGATTGTTCTCACTGCAAGAGCAGAGAGGCGCGGGGACAAGGGCAGCCACACCCTCCTCCTCCTGGCCGACCCCAGGGAAGCACCCGCCCCGGCATGGACTTGTGGGTACTGGGAAGACTCGGCCTTCAGAGAACCTCGCTGCTTGTCCAGTGCCCGGTGGTCTTCCTCAGGCGGCTCCCCCAGCTCTTTCCAGTGAGACACCCCCACACCCAGACACGGACCTGACCTGGTTTCTCAGACCCCAGCCAAGCTGTGGCCCGTCCTGTTCACTGCCCGAGGCCAGGAGCAAGGGCAGTTTTGTCGCCATGACTAGTGAGCCACACCCCTGCAGGCACACTGAGGGGCGAGGGTCTGCAAGCCCCGCTCTCCTCCCCACGCCTGCTCCCCATCTCCACCGCCAGAGGCTGGCCCCTGCAGCTGCGTCCACAGGGCTGGCGGCCGGGCAGAGCAAGTGGGGCCCTCAGTCCCCGAGCACTTCCCGGGACCCCAGGTGCCTGGGCTGTCACCTCCCAGAGAGCCTCCGGCCTCCTCCAGCCTCCCCAGCACGGCGGGGCAGTGCCTGCCCTGACATCACTCTGCTTGGCAAATCATGCCACGCTTGCCACAGGATCTGGAAAGGGGCCATCACACAACCTCGGGCCTTCGTCCCAACAGGACAGACAAACGGCCTCACAGTGACAGCTGGCTGGCCAGTGGCCCCCGCGGTGACCCCCACGCTGCCCACCAGGCATGCTGCTCTGCACGCATGACAGAAATCGCCCTCAGAAGCACAGACATCCCAACCCCTGGGGAGAAACCGTTGCAACCCCCGCTGCGGATGGGGTCCAGGTGGCCGGGGACCCTGCTGGGGGAACGAGGGAAGCGGCCAGGCGTGGGGGACGGCTCCCCCTGAAGCGAGGCCTCCCGCGCCACCCGCATGGGGGCTGCGCCTCACATGCTGGGGCCCTGCTCACGCAGGCAGTCCCGAAGGCCGCGAGGCGCCACCTGCAGTGAAGTTCCCGTGGTGACCTGAAGCAGGGACAGACAACAGATGCCCGAGGTTGTGCCCTTGGATGGGCAGAGGCCCGCGGGGGAGCCAGGAGCACAGCAGACCAAGCCAGCCGTGAAGCAGAATGACCGCTCCGCATCCAGCAGGCCCGCGGGCTCTGGGACACAGAGCAGCCGGCCACCGCGCCTGGGGCCAGTCCCTGGCAGCCTGCTGTGTCCACCGGGCCATGAGACTTCGGGCCTGGGCCGCCTCGGTGGCCTGTGGAGCGCCCACCACCTGAGCATCCCTGTCCCCCCCCAGCACACTCGGCCCTCAAGGTGCCTCAGCCCCTCGGCTAACGAATGGGACTGACTGGGGAGGGCGGCCCCACGGGGAAATGGCTTGGCCAGAGGCCGGTGCCGCCACTGGTGTGTCCCAGGCCAACCCAGCAACTAAGACGCAGGCCCCGCTGCCTGGTCTTCGAGCAGAGAGCGAGGGCTTAAATTATTACTGCCTCGGTTTCAAACAGAATTCCTAACGTCCTTGGACAGGCTTTGGTTCTGAGAATCAGCAGCGTGGACAAGATTGCGGGGTTCCCTGCTCAGGGCGGGGCCCCCCAGCTCCTGCTCCCCTGTGCTCCCCCCTCTTCTCCCCATCCTCCAGGACTCTGTTGGCTACAATGTCGGGCCCTGTGCTGGGCACGCACGTGCCAAGGACTGTGCCCATCCACCCCCTCCGCTGTGCCTGCGCTCCAGGGCCGACTTCTGGGTGTGAGGGTCAGAGGCTGCGGCTGCCCGGGTCCTGCTGCAGGACGCAGGCCCGGGATCCAAGCCCTGTGGGCTTCAGGGCCCTACAGCAGGCGGGGCGGCTTGGTGGGCTCGACTCGTGGTCAGAATGGCCTCTCAGCCCGCCCGCTCCTTCTCTTTGGTTTTTGCCTTGTGTCCTCCTGTTTCCCTGGTCCTTGGCTGTGACCCTTGCCAGGGGGAGCTCATGCCTGGCTGCCCAGGGACCCCATCTCCGTGGCTCACCCTCCCCATGGAGGCCCTGCACAGAGCACGCCCATGTGCGGACCCCACATCCTGGGCCTGCCCCCTGCTCACGGGTGTCCAGCCTGGCTCCCAGCAGGGCAGGTCTGGGCAGCTCCCCGGCTTCACGTTCCTGGGGGTTGCAGACCAGAGCTCCGGCGTCCCCCAGGGGTCTGCCTGAGAAGGGGGCAGGAATGAGAAGCCGGGGTCTGCGCACGCTGGGGCAGGGCGGGGGTAGAGGCAGCTCCGCGTGCAGGACTGCAGGCCCCAGCCCACACGGAGCCTCACCCCCACACAGGGAGGGCCACAGCCCTGAGGGGCAGGGGTCAGCACCAAATCCTGCTCCTGGGTCGGTGGCAGTGGCCACGTGCGAGCCCCGCTCTGTGACAGAAGGAAAGCAGTGCTGACCTCATAGTTCGAGGACCGACACCGTGGAAGGTCCCGGGAGCCCGCCTCAGTACTGCAGGCGGTCACCCGATTCTGGAGCGCCTGCAACTGCCCGTTGGATTCCTGATGCCGCGCTGAGCGTGCCGTGAGGCACACGGCTCTGGAGGCCCGGGCTGCGGGACGCGCTACTGAGCTGCTGCTGCTGCTGCTGCTGCTTGGTCCTGGGGGTGAAACCCAGGGGCGGTTAGCCACGGAGCCACATCCCAGCCAGGGGCGGTTAGCCACGGAGCCACATCCCAGCCAGGGGCGGTTAGCCACGGAGCCACATCCCAGCCAGGGGCGGTTAGCCACGGAGCCACATCCCAGCCAGGGGCGGTTAGCCACGGAGCCACATCCCAGCCCTTTTAATTCTTTTTTTTTTTTTTTTTTTTAATTTTGAAACAGGCTCTCACTAAGTTGCTGAGGCTGGCTTTGAATTTGTGATCCTCCTGCCTCAGCCTCCCTAGTGCTGCAATTACAGGCGTGCGCCACTGCACCCGGCTGTTGAGGCCATTTTAAGGAGTGTTTCCTCGTGCTACTAGGGGCACCGCACGGGTTCTAGCCTTTCTTTGTGTGAGGGGCAGGCCTCCACATCCCAGCCCTGTGGCAGGAATCCCATCACCCCTGGGCTCTGAGCGCCAAGTGTGCCGGTTCCTGTGCGCAGGGACCGACCCTGGGAGGTGGCGCCTCACCTCAGCCCCTTCCGGTCCTCACAGTGGCCTGGTTTTGGAGCAGCCCAGGACCTCAAAAAAGTGCCAAACAGGATGCTTTAAACTCTCCCCAAGAACTTGGGCTTACTTTGACGTGTTGGGGGAGTGCGGTCATTGCCAGGGGGTGCCAGGGCCCAGGCTGAGAACTGGGGTGGAGAGGGCTTTGGGGATGGCCTACAGTGTCCCTCCGGACCCAGACACGGTGACCCCAGGTCTGACATTTCCACCAGGAGAAGCAACACAGGGCCCAGGAGGTCACTGCCTGGGAGGCCTCAGGCTGGACATCGTCGGTCTTGTGGCCTGAAGCGCTGTCCAGGCGCAGTGATGACCCCAGCGACTCCGGCCCCAGAGCCTGGAGGACGGCCGGCCCCGGAGGCACTGCAGCTCCCAGCCTAGGCTGGACCCTTGGCCACACTTGTCCCATGGAAGATCCACGGATGACAGTGAAAGGCCACCTGGTCTCATCTCCGTGTGCCCAGGACAGCCCCGGGAACCCCAAAGCAGGAAAGCGGCTTCTCTGGAGTCCTCTAGCAGCAGAGGGACAGGGGAGCCTCCCGCAGTCTCAGCTTGTGTCCTCGGCCCCCGAGCCCCCGCTGCGGCAACTCCAAGTCAGAATTAAAAGAAGCCAGAGGAATCCTGGTGTCCTTATTTTAAATCTTTGAAACTGTCAATCCCAGATTATCAAAGGCAAAATGTGCCCCAGCCAGAAATGGAAAAGCTCACAATTGCTGAGGCTGGAAGCAGGACCTGGCTATCTGCCCTTGGTGGTCCCGGCTGCCTTGAGATCAGCAGTGCCCTGCTCGTTTGTTGAACCTTCCACGTCTCTAATTTACAAAAGAAGGTTTAAAGAAGCGATTTCGCTTGGCCTTGGCACAGAGGAGCTTACAGTCGCCTAAAGCCCACGCCCTCACGGCACCTCAGCTTCAGATGCCCGCCGAGCACCTTCCCAGGCGGACCCGGGGGCTCGGGCGAGTGCTGCTGCAGAACCGTCCCAGGAGGGAGCTGGGGGCCTGGGTCTGTGACCCGGAAGTCTGCCGCTCGGGAGGCCACCTGCGGAGGCCCGGCCACGCCGCCCAACCTAAGCCCCACCTAAGGGTCTCACCTGTTCCATCTCCCTGATGTCCACGGGACGCGATGCCCAGCAGGTCAAGGAGCTGCCGCAGTGCCCCTGATCTCAGCAGAGGCTCCGGGGGCTGGGTTCAGGGGGCCCCGCCTCCCCCACCGTGTCTGCTTCTCTGATCACTGGAGCTGTCCTCTCCTAGGGAAACGCAGGCCACGTGTCGGCCGGCCTAAAGTGCCGCCTGCCGCGGGTGGAGACCCTCCCCTCCCTCAGAGGTGCGGAAGGACACCTGGGCGGGCCGTCCCCGGGCTTCCGGGGAGAAGCTACAACCCACCGCCTCTGTGGCCACCAGCCAGTGGGGCTCTGGTTCCCAGCCCATTTCTCTCACCCCACCTGTTCCCATGCCAGCTCTTGGTGGCCAGGTAGCAGGAGGGCCCAGGCCCTGGGGGAGGGCGGCCCAGAATCAGCAGCGTGGACAAGATTGCGGGGTTCCCTGCTCAGGGCGGGGCCCCCCCAGCTCCTGCTCCCCTGTGCTCCCCCCTCTTCTCCCCATCCTCCAGGACTCTGTTGGCTACAATGTCGGGCCCTGTGCTGGGCACGCACGTGGCCAAGGACTGTGCCATCCACCCCTCCGCTGTGCCTGCGCTCCAGGGCCGACTTCTGGGTGAGGGTCAGAGGCTGCGGCTGCCCGGGTCCTGCTGCAGGACGCAGGCCCGGGATCCAAGCCCTGTGGGCTTCAGGGCCCTACAGCAGGCGGGCGGCTTGGTGGGCTCGACTCGTGGTCAGAATGGCCTCTCAGCCCGCCCGCTCCTTCTCTTTGGTTTTTGCCTTGTGTCCTCCTGTTTCCCTGGTCCTTGGCTGTGACCCTTGCCAGGGGGAGCTCATGCCTGGCTGCCCAGGGACCCCATCTCCGTGGCTCACCCTCCCCATGGAGGCCCTGCACAGAGCACGCCCATGTGCGGACCCCACATCCTGGGCCTGCCCCCCTGCTCACGGGTGTCCCAGCCTGGCTCCCAGCAGGGCAGGTCTGGGCAGCTCCCCGGCTTCACGTTCCTGGGGGTTGCAGACCAGAGCTCCGGCGTCCCCCAGGGGTCTGCCTGAGAAGGGGGCAGGAATGAGAAGCCGGGGGTCTGCGCACGCTGGGGCAGGGCGGGGGTAGAGGCAGCTCCGCGTGCAGGACTGCAGGCCCCAGCCCACACGGAGCCTCACCCCCACACAGGGAGGGCCACAGCCCTGAGGGGCAGGGGTCAGCACCAAATCCTGCTCCTGGGTCGGTGGCAGTGGCCACGTGCGAGCCCCGCTCTGTGACAGAAGGAAAGCAGTGCTGACCTCATAGTTCGAGGACCGACACCGTGGAAGGTCCCGGGAGCGCCTCAGTACTGCAGGCGGTCACCGATTCTGGAGCGCCTGCAACTGCCCGTTGGATTCCTGATGCCGCGCTGAGCGTGCCGTGAGGCACACGGCTCTGGAGGCCCGGGCTGCGGGACGCGCTACTGAGCTGCTGCTGCTGCTGCTGCTGCTTGGTCCTGGGGGTGAAACCCAGGGGCGGTTAGCCACGGAGCCACATCCCAGCCAGGGGCGGTTAGCCACGGAGCCACATCCCAGCCAGGGGCGGTTAGCCACGGAGCCACATCCCAGCCAGGGGCGGTTAGCCACGGAGCCACATCCCAGCCAGGGGCGGTTAGCCACGGAGCCACATCCCAGCCCTTTTAATTCTTTTTTTTTTTTTTTTTTTTTAATTTTGAAACAGGCTCTCACTAAGTTGCTGAGGCTGGCTTTGAATTTGTGATCCTCCTGCCTCAGCCTCCCTAGTGCTGCAATTACAGGCGTGCGCCACTGCACCCGGCTGTTGAGGCCATTTTAAGGAGTGTTTCCTCGTGCTACTAGGGGCACCGCACGGGTTCTAGCCTTTCTTTGTGAGGGGCAGGCCTCCACATCCCAGCCTGTGGCAGGAATCCCATCACCCCTGGGCTCTGAGCGCCAAGTGTGCCGGTTCCTGTGCGCAGGGACCGACCCTGGGAGGTGGCGCCTCACCTCAGCCCCTTCCGGTCCTCACAGTGGCCTGGTTTTGGAGCAGCCCAGGACCTCAAAAAGTGCCAAACAGGATGCTTTAAACTCTCCCCAAGAACTTGGGCTTACTTTGACGTGTTGGGGGAGTGCGGTCATTGCCCAGGGGGTGCCAGGGCCCAGGCTGAGAACTGGGGTGGAGAGGGCTTTGGGGATGGCCTACAGTGTCCCTCCGGACCCAGACACGGTGACCCCAGGTCTGACATTTCCACCAGGAGAAGCAACACAGGGCCCAGGAGGTCACTGCCTGGGAGGCCTCAGGCTGGACATCGTCGGTCTTGTGGCCTGAAGCGCTGTCCAGGCGCAGTGATGACCCCAGCGACTCCGGCCCCAGAGCCTGGAGGACGGCCGGCCCCGGAGGCACTGCAGCTCCCAGCCTAGGCTGGACCCTTGGCCACACTTGTCCCATGGAAGATCCACGGATGACAGTGAAAGGCCACCTGGTCTCATCTCCGTGTGCCCAGGACAGCCCCGGGAACCCCAAAGCAGGAAAGCGGCTTCTCTGGAGTCCTCTAGCAGCAGAGGGACAGGGGAGCCTCCCGCAGTCTCAGCTTGTGTCCTCGGCCCCCGAGCCCCCGCTGCGGCAACTCCAAGTCAGAATTAAAAGAAGCCAGAGGAATCCTGGTGTCCTTATTTTAAATCTTTGAAACTGTCAATCCCAGATTATCAAAGGCAAAATGTGCCCCAGCCAGAAATGGAAAAGCTCACAATTGCTGAGGCTGGAAGCAGGACCTGGCTATCTGCCCTTGGTGGTCCCGGCTGCCTTGAGATCAGCAGTGCCCTGCTCGTTTGTTGAACCTTCCACGTCTCTAATTTACAAAAGAAGGTTTAAAGAAGCGATTTCGCTTGGCCTTGGCACAGAGGAGCTTACAGTCGCCTAAAGCCCACGCCCTCCGGCACCTCAGCTTCAGATGCCCGCCGAGCACCTTCCCAGGCGGACCCGGGGGCTCGGGCGAGTGCTGCTGCAGAACCGTCCCAGGAGGGAGCTGGGGGCCTGGGTCTGTGACCCGGAAGTCTGCCGCTCGGGAGGCCACCTGCGGAGGCCCGGCCACGCCGCCCAACCTAAGCCCCACCTAAGGGTCTCACCTGTTCCATCTCCCTGATGTCCACGGGACGCGATGCCCAGCAGGTCAAGGAGCTGCCGCAGTGCCCCTGATCTCAGCAGAGGCTCCGGGGGCTGGGTTCAGGGGGCCCCGCCTCCCCCACCGTGTCTGCTTCTCTGATCACTGGAGCTGTCCTCTCCTAGGGAAACGCAGGCCACGTGTCGGCCGGCCTAAAGTGCCGCCTGCCGCGGGTGGAGACCCTCCCCTCCCTCAGAGGTGCGGAAGGACACCTGGGCGGGCCGTCCCCGGGCTTCCGGGGAGAAGCTACAACCCACCGCCTCTGTGGCCACCAGCCAGTGGGGCTCTGGTTCCCAGCCCATTTCTCTCACCCCACCTGTTCCCATGCCAGCTCTTGGTGGCCAGGTAGCAGGAGGGCCCCAGGCCCTGGGGGAGGGCGGCCCGCCGCGGGCACAGTGGGAGTCCCACTCAGAGACCCTTGCTCTCCCAGCCCCGCCCCACATCCTCACCCTCGGGGGCTTCTCGGCCTCCCTGGACACTGTGGCTCCCTGGGACAGAGCGGCAGAGCCACAGGAGCAGAGCCGTGAGGTGGAGGCCTCGGTGCAGGCAGGTGGCCCGGCATGGCGTCCTGGAGCAGGGCTCGGGGATCAGCCATCTTTGAATGCAGCAGGTAAACCATGAGGTGAGGACCAATGTGGAGCAGGAGGGTCTTGGCCCGTCACTGTGCCCCTCAACCCACCCCAGGGACCTTTGTTCTCCAAGCAGTAGGGAGGAGCGTGGCCCAGAAAGGTCAGGCCTGCTGCCGGGTCACACAGCAGATGGAGGAGGACTGGCCGCCTGACTCAGGCCAACCCCGGATGGCACAAGTGCACTCCTGGAGACGTAGATCAGGACCCCAAGCAGGGCCCTGCGTGCGTGCCCTCCACTTCCTTATGCGCCAGCCCTCCCCTCGCACACGATCCCAGGAGGCACCAAGCTCAAGGCCTCCAGGCCTGGGGAGGTTGCTTCTTCTGGGCCTCAGACCCAGGACCCGCCATCCCCGAGCTCGGGAGGACTCCCCGGCCAGCCCTCCCTGGGGCTGCTGGCCCCAGCTGCACAGTGCCCGCCAGAGCGTGCCTCTCTGAGGTCCCTCTCGCGTTTGCTCTCTCCTGCATCGACAGCGAAACCCCAGGGTCCCGTTCTCACCATGACTGTCTCCCTGGCATGCTGGACATTAGCCCTGCTGCCCACTTGGACAGTCGGTCCGCATGGCCATTGTCGGCAGCAGACGGCCAAGAGTGAGGGCTTGCACGGGACCTGGGCTGGGCAGTGGACGCTGGGAGCTGCGGTTGCCTGGACAACCTCCCGCAGGCCACAGGGAGTCAGCTGGGGTCCTCAGCAGCAGGACGCACACTGAGTGGGCAGCCAGGACTCGCGGAGCACCAGTGGCCTCAGGACGTGGGCCTGGCTGGGTTGCAGCCTGTGGCTGCAGCTGGTCGCCCGCTCCGGACACACTCTCGCTTTTGTCTTTCACAAGCTCGGATGTGGACGGGGGTGCCCGTGTGGGCCAGGCACAGCCTCTGGGGCTGCCTGCCGGGCTGAGACTGGCACTGCCCCGGCCAGCTCCAGGCCCCGTTCCAGAAACCAGGAGGGGGCTGCTGGAGGGCCTCTTGGGTGCCGGGGGTCCTGGGCTATGGAGGAGAAGGTGCAGCTTGGCTTTCTGGGCCACTTCTCTGTCACCTCCGTCCCCTGACGATCCAGGCAGGACCCTGCGAGTCCACCCAATTAGTGACTCAGATCAGCAGGGGTCCCTCACTCGGCCTCCTTCCTGGTCCTGGCTGCCGGGGCCGAGCAGATGGGGCTGCCGGGCCGCTGGACCTCTGGGAGGGGACATCATGGCAGGAGCCCTGCGGCTGTGCCCAGACGTCCCCAGGCTCCCTCCTCAGAGGGAGGACCCTGTCTCGTGGTCCCCTGCAGCCTGGGGTCTGTCACCTGTGGGACCTCCATGGATAATTGGGGCCAGGCCAGTGGGGACCAAACTAGCAGACTAAGTGAAAGCATCAGAGCTAGAAAGTGTCCCCCAGGGAGAGGCCAGGACCAGAGCACTCGATGTCCGCGCTGGCACCGGCCACCAGGTGCCTCACCGCGGCCTCCTCTTCTCCCAGGAACGCGGAGGCGCATTTGTATTCCGCAGCCTCCCGTGACTCTGATTTATCACGTCTCCCCAAATACATCATTAAGGTGATCATGTGCGCTCACGCAAGCGGCCGGGCCCGCGCCCAACACTGGCTTCGCGGTGCCGGCCCCCCAGCCCGGCTGGCGTGACTTAGCGCTTGTGCACACCAGGTAGAAGGAGGTGTCACTTGTGGTGGCCGTGTGGGGTCCTCTCCCCCTGCTGCTGATTGGTATGATCTCTGTGACAGCTCGAGCCCCCGCCGGCCGGGGCAGCCTGTGTTGCGCATGGTCACAAGCCCTCCCCCCAGCTCTGAGCGCCGAGCACTGCGTCGGGGAGGGCGTTCCAAAGCAGCTGCTGCAGCTGGGCTGATGACATGCATGAGCCCTCACTGCATGGCAGACCTGGTGTGCGGGGACTGGGCAGCCCAGCGGGGACGCAGGGGACGGGCAGGGAGGGCTCTCTGGACTATAGGTACACCTGCCTGGACGGGCCCCTGCCTCTGAGGCCAACCGGCCAAGTGGCCCCAGGTCAACTCAGGGTGGCCAGGGCAGTGGGGAGCACCCTGCGTTTGGCGAAGCAAGATCCCCAGGGGAGCCAAGGCCATCGGCCGAGCTCTGGAATGACCCTCAGGGCGCCTTCCGCATCCCAGGCTCCGGGCTCAGAGCTGCACCTGAAGAGGCTGCCCAGCACCAGGACGGGGGTGCGGAGGTCATTAGAGACGGACAAAGAAGAGGCAGGACCCTCCTCCCCGCCCCACCCTCCCTGGTCCTTGGGAAGCCTCTGCTGCGGAGGGTCCCCCGGGAAGGCCCTGCCAGGGGGGTCCCATTGGGACGGCCTGCGTGGGGGTCCCTCTGAGGCGGAGGCAGCATTGTAGGGGGGTGTGTCCCTGAGGTGTGGCCCCACACTTGTGCTGCCTGGGTGGCCCTCTGGGTGGTCCGCCTGGGGTTTATTTAGGATGACTTTGCTCTGAATGGAAGAGCCTGGGAGAAAGGAAGCCAAGCACTGTACGTAGTTCAGTTCCGTTTCTCAAACGTGTCCAGGTCTGCCTGACGGGTCACAGAGCCCCTGAGGGAGACGGGACATGGGTCACTCAGCTGTGGATGACAGCTGCAGTCACCTGTGCACACGGGGCGTACAGCACCACAGCATCGGCCCCAGGGACTTCACGGGTGAGCCACGGCCAGCAGCTGGCGCAGTCTCCGACCAAGCCTGCACCCCCTAGGCCCGCTGCAAGGGTGACAGGAAGAAGCGAGGCAGAAGTCGCCATCGGAAGGACATGTGGGAGCACAGCCGAGTGCAGCCACCGCCGTCCCCAGAGCACGTCTTCCACACGGGGACGTCCCCAGCCCCTGAAGGCACTGCTCTGCTCTGTCTCCACAGTTGAGCCTCCTGTTGGAGCCTGCCGTCTGTCCTGCTCTTGGCCTCGCCGGGCGGTAGCCGGCGTCCGCACAGCCCTCCTTTGCCAGGCTGAATCACATTCCCTTGCGTGGACAGACGTGGGTCTGCCTGTCCACTGACGGGCTCCTGGGTCCACCTGCTGGCCGATGTGAGTAATGCCACTCACAGAACCGCTCAGGGAGCCTCATCAGGTGGAAGTGCCCAGTGGCCACCCACGTGTGACTGTGGACTCCATGTTGGACAACGTAGGGCCAGCACAGGGCTTTGGTGGACTGAGGAAGAGGATGTGAAACCAGGATCCGGGTGACCGTGGCGCCCCCTGGCCTTGTGTGCATGCCCCGGGGAGCAACGGTCCTGTGCTGTCCTCGATGTGGCCTCCGTTCCTACCTTGGTCAGGCAGACACAGCCGTGGGGACATCCCTTCTCTGGAGGGGTGACGGAGGGGACTGTGAAGTCATGCTGTGAATGTGCCTGGGACGGCGCCCCAGAGTGAGACTCACTGTGGGGACACGTTGGAGGCTGGGCGGGGCTGATGCTGCAGTGCAGACACTGGGCTGGGCGGGGCCAGGGCGGGGCGGGGCCAGGGGGGGGTGGGACCAGGGTGGGCGGGGCTGATGCTGCAGCGCAGACACTGGGCTGGGCGGGGCCAGGCCCGCCTCAGCTCAGTGAGCAACCCATCCATCCCAACAGCCTGAGCCACACTTGACACCCCTGGAAGTGGAGACTGTCTCCAGTTTCCTCAAGGAACCATCTGCTGCTAGGGACGCACACAATGCCCGCTCTGGGGGTGAGAGGAGAGTGCCCCCGTGCCGCGGGGAGGCAAGAACAGGGCACTGGAGAGCAGGGCCCAGCAGAAGTCCTGGCGCACTGCCCGCTGGCCAGTAGGGTTGGCATCAGGTTGTGGGGGACCCCAGCAGCACCCCAAGTCTGAGCACCCCAAGGCTTGGAGCACCTGGAGTCCCACGCCCGAGACAGGCACTGACCCCCGCTCTGCTCCTTGCTATGGAGTCCTAGTTTTCCAACAGGAGACCGACAGGGACCCGGCCACTGAGAAGCCATCCCTGTGGTTGCTCAGCTGTCCTGCTAAGAGCCCTCGGCCTCCTGGAGGGGGGGGGTAGGCTGCCTCCCCAGACTGCTTCCCCTGCATGGAGCCAAGAGACAGAAGCCACGCCTCCATGGCCTGAGCGTTCTTGGTTCCATGTGGGACACATGAAGACAGAGTGGAAGCTGGTGAGGTCTCGTTAGCCCAGTCATGCCCTGGGGGCTCCAGTCCTCTGTCTGCTCCACACCTTGGCTGTTGGCACTGTTCTTCATGGTTGCCAGAGAGCTGCCAAAGCACCTGCCATCTTGTCCACCTCAAGGAGCGACGGTAGTAGCAATCTTCTGTGTGTGTGTGTGTGTGTGTGTGTGTGTGTTGCTGGGGACTGAACCCAGGGCCTTTGCATGCGAGGCAAGCACTCTACCAACTGAGCTACATCCCCAACCCATCGTAATCTTTTAAGGCTTGTCATCAGGAAAGCAGAATCTTCTCAGGCCCCTATCATGGAATTTCCCTGGGTCTCGTCATTCAGAGCCGGTCACAACCACCGGGCTGCCTGGGAGGCTGGGAGAGCCGTGGTCGGCCTCACTCCCGCCTCTGCAGGGGAGGCAGAGGGAAGGAGGGCCCCTCGGGCTCTGGGCCAGCCACTCTTACCCACGCTTTCTGGAGTGGAGTCCCTCCAGCTCCCTCGTGTCCAGGTGTGGACAGGATCTGGCTCTTCCAGAGGACACTCCATCCAGCCAGGAGGAAATTGATGTGGTTGTCGAGGGTCCCTGGGTGCTCCCTCTCCCTCTGCAGGAGGGACGGTGGCCTTGTGCTTCTCTGCTTGACGCCATCTCGGTACCGACTGCTTGGCAGCAACAGCCTGCATCCCCGCAGCCGGGGCTGGGTGTGCTGGTGAGCTCGTGTCCAGCCCTAGGTGTCCACCCCGGTGCCTGGAGCACCATTCATCCAGCACAGCGCCCACGTCGTCTCGAGTCGCGCATGTGACCATCGCGCCTCCTGTGGCGGGCAGGCATTTTCACGGAGCAGAGCTGTCACCGTGTTGAGATCACCAGGATTGTTACTGTGGTGCTAAAATGACAGGTGACAGAGAAGGGGACACATGGTTGTTCCAGTGTCTCTAAGGCAGGGGTGCCACTCAGTCATCAGTGGCAAGGTATGCAGTGGCGCCTCCTTTGTGCACAGCACCCCCAGGAGCCAAAGTGCTGGACGCCGTGGCCCTTCCGGGTTGGCAGGGCTGGTGGTGGGAGAAGGCCACTCTCCTCACGCACGGCCGGCTGAAGGCCACAGGCTTGCCCAAGTGGGGCCACCCGTCTCCTCCTCCCCGATGGTGGCACCACCTGCTGGCCTCAGCCCCACCAGAGCACGGCCTGCGCCCAGGCTTGGGGAGCAGGTTGCCCGAGCAGGACGCAGGTCACCTCCTCTCCCGTGTCCCGGTCTCCGTTTCCCTCGCCTTCCTGGCCCAGCCTTCCCAACACCCCGCGCTTCTCAGGAAGAGGACGATTGTGGGTGCAGAAGGGGCTGGGGGCCGCGGGGGCCGCTGCACCCCTGGCAGGCTGTCGGGCGAGGGTGAGAATGAGGGTGCTGGGGCCGGAGCTGTCCACGGAGGGAGGGGCCGTCTCCAGGGCCGGCCGGCCATCCCGGCCTGGATGGATCAGGCTGACAGGCCACGCCTTGCCCTGTCCAGGAGTATGCAAGCCGGGCCGGGTCAGCAGCAGCCCTCCCTGCAGCCCAGCAGTCCTCGGCCTCCGTCGGGGGCTCCGGTCCGTCGTGGCTACTAAGAGTCCAGGGAGCTCAGACCTGAGAGTCCAGGGCCTGAGAGCAAAGCAAGGAGGGGTGGCCTGGCCACTGATGGGAGGGGTTCTCACTGGCCCAGGAGCTGGGGTCAGGCAAGTCCGACAGGCCCCGCAGGCCCGCTTCCCTCGCAGGAACCTGGCCCGGGCGTCGGCGCCTTGGATGGGAGGCCTCTAGGGCCTCATGTCGAGCCTGAGGCCAGGCTGGGCAGGAGACAGTAGGGACAGGGGCCTGCAGTGAGCCCAGGGGCACAGGGGCATGCACCCCATTTAAAGGGGCAACTATCCAGCACCCCCAGATTATCATCTTGAGCCCAGTATGACCAGCTGTCCTAATTTTTCGAGAGGACCCAGAAATCCGGATCCCTGTGTGAGATCCCTCTTCAAGTTCTGCTGAGACTGGGAGGCTCCACCATCTCGGGGCAGCTGCGTCCTCCTTCCCTCACCCTCGCCGCGACTCCTGGGGAGGAGCCGAGTCTCCCCACCCAGGCAGCCAGGTGCAGCCTCTCCCGCGAGCCCGGCTCTCGGGCTCCAGGAGAAGCAGAGCCGTGGGAGGCTCCCCCGCCTCAGGAGGCTCATGGCCTGAGAGGCAGCCATGCGCTTGGCTGGGTTTGCGTCTGCATCGTCACACAAGCAGGGGTCTGGGGGCAGGAGAGCATGCTGGAGACCGCGCAGCCCACACCGCGTGCCAAGGATGCGGCTGTCTGCGGGAGTCCTGAGTTTCAGCATGGGTAGGTGACACACTTGTTCTTGTCTCCCTCCTTCTGGCAAAGAGCCCCCTTCACACAATATGATGATGGTGCTCGTGGTACTCAAGATGATGTGATCAAAGTGATGATGACAATGTGGATGAAGATGGTGGTGGTGATGGGTGGCAGTGGTACTAGTGACAATGTGAATAAACATGATGGTAATGATTACAGTAATTATTATAATGATAGTGATAATAATGGTGGTGATGGTGACTGTGGTGATGGTGATTATAGTCATGATGATAATGATGGTGATGGTAGTGGTGTAATAATGGTGATGATTGATGATGGTAGTGATGGTGATGATGGTGATGGTGGTAAAGATGGTGATTGTAGTGATGGTAATGGTGGTGATGGTGGTAATGGTGTGGTGATGATGGTGGCTGTGATGGTGATGGTAGTGATAATGATAGTAGTGATGGTAATGGTGGTAGTGATAATAATGGTGGTCTTAGTGGTGATGGTGATGGTGGCAATGATGGTGATGGTGATGGTGATAGTGGTGATGGTGTTGGTGATGGTGGTGATGATGATGGTAATGGTGGTCATGGTGATGGTAGTGGTGATGGTGATGGTGGTGGTGATGCTGATGGTGGTAGAAGATGAAGAAATTGTAACCACCATCTCTTGACTGCTTTCTTTGAGTCTTTAAGTTACAGATACCTTGCTTTTAATCCTCTTCGCAATTTTAATGTAGTAGGTGTCATTATCTCCATAGAAGAACAGACTAAAAATTAAGAAAGTCAAACTTGTCCAAAGATACACTAATAAGTGATAAGATAAGGAGATGAACCCAGAACTATTTGCATTCCAGACATGCTTGAAATTGTTGGCAGGGTGTCTTTCCATGAATCTGGGTGCTCTGTGCCCATCTGAAGGGCTAGGTCCTTGGTGACCACTTAAATAGCGGCAGCACCGACATCATGGGTGTGTCACAGTCATGTCCCAGCTCATGTGAGAGCTTTAGACAGTGAGACCTGCTGTTCTCTGATGGGTGGGTCTAATGTCAAAGAGTGGCCCATCAGGACTTGCTGTGCTGGACACCACGGGGGCGGCTCCCTCTCTGTGTTTGTGGAGGAGACAGAAGAAATGGTGCCTTGGGCGGGGCGGAACTGCTGGAGCCAGTGGTCGCTGAGGACCGTTATCGCGCTGGACCGTTCAGCACGTTGGCTGTGTCTCCTGCGCTGCCGGTGTCCACCAGCCGTGGAGCACGGTTCCTCGGGAGAGCACCTCGCCGCCCACGCAGCTAGCCAGTGGCAGCTCTGGGCCTCGCGGGCTTTCCTCCAGAGCGCCGCGTCCCTGCCTGCATCGTACTGAAAGGCGTCCCCAGTGCGTCTTGTGCACTGCAGGCTGCTGGGGTGACTGCAGGTAACTGGTGTGGCCGAGATGCGACTCTCGAATCCTCAAAGACGGGCAAGAATGCGGAAACCGTGCTGTCCCTCCAGGCCCGGCGGTGGAGGCAGGCAGGAAGGAAGGGAGAGGCCCTGGGAAGCACCATTTCAGGGCCACAGGTGTCACGCAGGGCCGCCAAGCTGGCCTCGTCCTGACCCGTGCTAAAGCTTTAGGAGACGCTGTGTGACCCGGGCTCTGTCCCCAGGACTGGCCTCGTTGGTTTATTTGGACTCCACCAGCAGGAAACCTGGGAGAGAAGAAGGCTTGATAAGACATGGTAAGCTGGCACCAGACAGGAGGCCGGGTCGAGGTCCCCAGAGCCGTGATATTTAGAAGAGGGATCCTTTCACTGAAGGTCTCTCACCTGGAGCCCTCTCGTGGCCTCCTACAGAGCTGGCGTCGGGCCGTGGGCTGGCACTGGGCCCGGGCAGTAAGAACGGCGCTGGGAACAGGCTCGACTCGCCCCAGGCCCGAGATGAAGCAACGCTCACCACAGGCAGCTCACATAGGTGCTTCGCAGAGTGCTCAAGGTGGGGCCTCCTGTGGCCCCGAGGCCGTGTCCTTGGTCCTGTGGCCTCAGCCACTACGTCCTGGTCTAGGGCTCAGAGCCACTGCTCCCCCGAGACAAGGGGTTGCGGAGCTGACGCTCCCCTCTGTCCTCTCCATCACCCTTCGCCCCGTGGTGGCCACCGTCTTCACCAGGATCCCAAGCTCCTGGGTCAGGGTGCAGGCGTAGCCCTGGCCAGCCGAGAGCCGCACCGCCCTGCACACCTGTGGACACCCACTCGTCTGCAGGGGACAGCTTTCTTCACCCCTGCTTCAGCAGTGAGCAAACTGAGGCAAAGAGGAAGTTAAGCAGCTGGCCCACATTCACCGGCAGAGGAGGAGAGCCGGGCCTCTCAGCCGCGCAGCTGGGCCCAGAGTGGACTCCCGCCCACAGTGCGCCGAGGCAGCTCAGTACTGCAAACTGGGCGTGTCCAGCCAAGCCGCGGACCCTCGGACACGAGCCCACACTTCCCAGGGGCTTCTGCGAAGTTCGCACAGCTCCTCCCTCCCTGGCCGGGTCCTCTCCACCCACATCCCACCCAGTCGTCTCAGGCCTTAGCAACTGTGCCGCGAGGCAGGCATAGAGTAGACCGCCCCAGCCCCCACCGGGCCACGTCACCTGGCCTGTCCTGCAGCACAGCCTCTGCACTGGCCTCCCTGCACCTGCCCTCCGCCCCCGCCATCCACGGCAAGACCAGCACCGCGTCTCCCAGTCCTCCTCGGTGGCATGGTCCCTTCCGGCCGGGGAGAGGTCAGCGTCCTGGGAAGGTCTTCCCTGACCTCCTGGGAGCTCCTGCTCTGCCACCTCCCACGCCCACACCCGCCACCTTGGGCAGCCAAGCTCCCAGCTCTGCGTCCCTTCCTGCTGCAGCTGCTCCTAGCTGTCCCTGGCTGGAACACTGCCCCAGTGTCCATGCGGCTGTCTCCTCAGTCTGCCCAGGTCTCAGCCCTGGTGTCACCTTATCAGAGAAGGTTTTGCTGCTGTCCTGATCTAAGCTTCGGTCTGTGAGGACAGCAGCTCCTGCGCCTGGTGCCACCAGGAACACATGCAAAACAGGGAGGGGGTGTCCAGAGGTGGGCACGGGGGAAACTCGACGGAGTCATTCTGGTCCGTGTCCCCAAAGGGAGTGTCCTGGCCAGGGCCTCCTGACTCCCGAGGGCTGGGGATGCAGCTTAGTGGCGGAGAGCTCGCCTCGCGTGCGTGGAGCCTGGGCTCAGTCCCCAGCACACACCCCGCACGCTCCCCGACTCCAAGACTTGCTCTTGGATGACTCGTTATCAGTCCTCACCTCTGCACACAGGGGTGAGCCGGGTCCCGAGAGACATCAAAACCACCAGCACCTTTGTTGCAGGGAGCCCCTGACACCTGAGCTGCACCTGCCTAAGCAGCCGCCACCCTCACTGCCCTGGGCCTCCTCGTGTCTTCCTGCCCCTGTGCTTGGCCCTTCTAGTCCATAAGTTGCACTGCCCACAGGGAGTCTGAGGACAAAGCCTTGAACCAGGGTGATCAAGGAAAGCACCAACAAAGTGGACTCAAAGTACCTGGCAACGAGCATTTGCATGAGAAGAGTGTGCCCGTGAGGGTCCCCAACTAGAGAACTAAGGTGCTGCCATGGGAGAGGGACTCGGGCCCAGGAGGAGGGCCACATGAGGAGCTGGACCTGGTTGAACGTTCCTTGCTAGGTTTGACCTCAAAGATTTTTTTTACAATGTTATTTTCAAAATTACATTTAGAGAAGAAATCCCTAAAAGTCAAAAGTAAAGTGAAATTAATGACTCTATCAAGTTGGTGACATTGCTATGCAGGTGGGGATTATTTCAAGTGACCTGAAGACATGACAATTTTGCTCTATACCCTTGGTGTGATATACTCTAAGACCAAAAAGAAAAGCTTTAATCTGATTTCAGTAATCATAGGGTTTGTGATAGTATTGGTATTACATTCTGAGGTGGTTATTTGTGTCTTAGGTTTAAATGAAATGAGTAGATACTGAGAACCAGGGTTGTTGGTTTGGGAGAAAGCAGACACAAATGCAAAACCAGTGATGCTAAGTAGAAACCTGCAGACCTGAATTGGCTTGAGGTATCAGAATGAACTCCTAATTCATCGCCTCTTTTTAAAAAAAAAAAAAAAAAAAAAAAATATTTCCTAACTCTAAACACCATAAAGAAATGACAGCCTAGCCCAGCATCTCTGAGCACCCCAGGCCCCCAGATTATGGTCTCTAAAGAGAATTTCCTACTGAAAAGAGTCAGAGCTTTTCTGATAAATTCTAATTCCATGTCTAGAGCAGGAAATGTACAAGATGTACAAATGTACCTGTCTCAGCTGAGTGGAGAGGCTCTCAAAGACTGCAGGACACGCCAAGGAGGCATGCTGGTCAACTTGAAGGTGCTCCTGGGGCCGACTGAAGCCACTTCCGTGTAGCAATTGCAACATATTGAATGCTCTTTAGAGTAAGTTCATTAACTCATAATGACTCTCTAAATATAAATCAACTTCATAGTCACCCAAGGGAGTTAGGTAGCCAACTCATTCTTCTAAACACTAGAAAATGAAGTAAAAGAACGAAGCGTTTTTCCTGACATTCCTGCATGGCCCATACCTCAGTGTAACATGCAAGGAAGTTGTGCTGCATGGAAGTCTTACACCTGATCAATGGACTAGAAGTGATGAAATGTTCCTATTTTTGTAGTCCCTGATGCAATAATGGATCCCGACTGTTACCATTCGTGGCTACCAACCTCTCAAAAAAATCAATAAACAAAAGCAAGACAGAACCAGGCCTTATTTGCTTTGAATGGGAGCAGAGCCTGCACCACCCATGAAGTATTTCCCTCCGTTATCACAACAGATCCCGACCAGCCCCTGGGTCTCATCGCCACTCAAGAACCACAGAGAAGGGAAATGGGTCCGCTCACCCCAGGTGGCTCCTCATAGAGGTGAGCCAGTGGAGCCCAGGCCTGGGAATACGCAGTGGGACCAATGATCCATTTTTTTTCACCATGAATTGTGATCGGATAGAAAAGTCAAAAAGACTCTCTTGACCAAGGAAGCCTGAGAGAATGGCCAGCAGCACGCAGGCCTCTGTGGAGCCCCGTCCTTGCTCCGGACTCCTGGAGACGGCTGGAGACAGAGCTCCCGGTGCTTCCTTCCCCTTGCTGGTGGCCCAGCTCGGGAGCCATCGTGGCCTGGCCAGCTCCCGGTTCCCGCACCCCAATCCACGTGGCCTTCTGCTAGGCACTTAGCCTCTCGGGGCCTCTTCTTCCTCATCTGAGAGTTAGGAATGATGACCTTTACCTGCCTCGTAGTGAGCCAGTGAGGATCAGTGAAATCACGAGAGGAAAGTGACTAGCGAGTACGTGGCACGCGGGGAGGTGTTAAATGTTAACTACCACCAGCATCAACACCACCCTGTCACTCCACCACCACCATCACCACACTAGCACCATGACCTCCACTATCATATCACCTCCACCATCACAACCACCTCCTGTACCATCGACACCCTCATCATCACCATCTTCACTCCCACCGTTACCTCCACCATCACCACCATCACCATCAATGTCATCACCTCCACCACCACCATCACCACACTAGCACCATGACCTCCACTATCATATCACCTCCACCATCACAACCACCTCCTATACCATCGACACCCTCATCATCACCATCTTCACTCCCACCGTTACCTCCACCATCACCACCATCACCATCAATGTCATCACCTCCACCACCACCATCACCACACTAGCACCATGACCTCCACTATCATATCACCTCCACCATCACAACCACCTCCTGTACCATCGACACCCTCATCATCACTATCTTCACTCCCACTGTGACCTCCACCATCACCACCATCACCATCACCACACTAGCACCATGACCCCCACTATCATATCACCTCCACCACCATTACCTCCACCATCCTCATCATTGTCACCATCACCATCACCACCCCCACCACTTCACAACAGGACAGAGCTGTGTAGTTCTAGGCCAGGAGGAGATGTGGTGGTTCCCCAAGTTGGATTTTCTTGACACTGCCTGGTGATGCAACTAGCAATAGGAATAAGGACAGTGTTCTGGGTGCCAGGTGTTCCTGGTCCTGCCTGTCCCCCTGCCACCCTTCTACACACAGCAGATGCAGCCTGGGTACCTCAAGGGGAAGCATGGTGCTCTCTCTCCGATTTTTGTGCTCTCTAAGCTCAGAAATGACCCGGGATTCTCGACAATTGGCCACTAGGCATGCTGGGCAGTCTGCATCTCTAGTTAGGGCTCTGCATGGGGTTCAGCCCGTCAAGCTTCACCCGCTCACCTGCGGAGCCACAGCACCGTGGCCACTGCTCCCTCCGCAGTCACGGGAGCTGTCACGCAGACCTGCAGATGACCCGAGAAGCAGGTGTTTAGGAAGTCACCCTGAGTCCTCCTGAGGGACAGCCGGCACTTGACCAGAGCATGAGTTAGCAGCGGTGTCTTTGCCCTCAGTGGCCTCGGGGAGGCGCCCTCCTCGCAGGCACTGCCAGCTCCCCGAGAGCTGAGCCCATCACCATGGCCATCCCTGCCCAGGAGCCGGAGCCTGGCAACAGCTAGGCATTTGCTTTTTTTTGACCTGAGCAAATTAAATCCTCCCTGAACCGCAAAATTGCCTCCCCTAAAATAGAGACCATGGGCAGAGGAGTGGGAAGAGATCTAAGCGACGTGTTCCGACGTGAATGAAGGGCTGGCAGGAAGACGCACAGGGAACTCAGGCCCCAGGAGCTCAGGACAAAAGGGGCCTCGCACGTGGCCAGATGGTGCAGAGGGCACGGGCATGGGCTCCCTGCTGGCCTCTGGCTCCTGAAAGCAGACTGGGCTCGTGGAGCGGAGCCAAGGCACGGTCAGCATGCCCTGGGCAGGAGTCGACCAGCCCAGCTCAGGTGACCCCCGCAGGCCCCCGCAGGGCTGCCCTGCCCCGCCTCCACTTCCCTTGTGGGGAGTGAGCCTTCTCTCTCATCGTGTCCCCAGATGGATGAGAGGAGGCCCTGCTGGGCCCGTGGTCCCCTTCAGACAGAACCAAGGCAGCAGGACACCTGGGAAGACAGGGCATTGTGGGGGAAGTGCTAAAGCAGAGGACATAGTTTGGCTGTCACAGCTGGCAAGAGGGTGTCCTGGCACCTGGCGGGCCGAGGCCAGGGAGGCTGCTATGACAGTGCTCCGGACGACGCTGCAGAGAATCCCCAGTGCCCGGTGCCCGCGTTCCAAGGTGGAGCCGCTCTGGCCCGGGCGGAGGGCCTGGGTCCCGCAGGGCCCGCGCGGGGAGCAGGCCTGGCTGAGTTCTGCCTCCACCACGGAGCTGGAGTCTCGGGTCTCGGACCGACCTCCAGAGAGGGTGGGGCTGAGATGCCAGAGGCTGATGCGGGGCCTGGGCTCCATGCGCCGCAGGCGTTTCCTGGGCAGCTACTGCGTGCTGCGGAGGGTTGGCCCAGCTGCAGGTGACACCTCCCAGCCTGGGGGGCAGGGCCAGGCATGCACGCAGCCGGGGCCTGCACAGGCAGCCCCAACCTGCAAGGCCCTTGGGCTGGGGCGAATGGCGAGGGCGGTGCCAGTTAAAGGTGAATAGCTGTGCGGGCTCCGTGGGGTGCCCTGGAGCTGGCCTCTGTTTCTGGCTGGTTGAGAAGCAGCCTGGCACTGTGAGGGCGACACCCAGATGCGGGAAGCAGCTCTCCTGCCTCTGCCCAGGCCAAGGGGCAGCGGCAGCTCCTCTCTGGAAAGGCCGCCTGCCCCCAGGACCCTCCGGAGCAGCAGGGCAGACTGACCCGGGACACTGCCCCAGCTGCTGAGACGCCAGCCTTCATCTTCCTCCCATCACTGCCGTCTCTGACGGGCACGGCACTGTCCCCACTCAGCTGGACACCCTGGCACAGCGGGCATCTCAGCGGGCATCTCAGCGGGCTCACAGCAGCCCCTGCATCAGCCTCCCCAGGACCCAACCCTCCTCAGGACCCAGCCCACCCTGGACCCCAGCCTCTGTCCTAAGGGACTCTCCCTCAGGGTCTCGTGTCCCCCTCGGTACGCCCAGCCCCTGCCCACTCACAGGAGGGCTTCAGGAGTGCAAGGTCTGGGGTGACGGCTCTTCCGCCTGTCTGGTCCCTCCCCACACCTCTTACCTACCCCAGCAGGGAGACGGCACTGCCAGGAAGCCACCGGCCACACTTGCCATGTCCAAGGCCACACTGAGACAGAGGCTGTCGGCCCCATGGCTTGGGGGGGGGGGAGCAGGCATCTTACTGTGTCCCCAGGCTGCCTTCAGTGGGGGATCAGTGACCCCCAAAAGGAAATCAGTCTCTTGCTCCCAGCAGGGCGGGCAGGACCCCGCCACAGCCCTCCCATGGTTGAAGGGCACCTGCAGAGGGGCTGGCCCACGCCTGCCCCCGGCAGACTTCATGAAAATGCCTTCATGGCTTTCTTCTTTTTTTATATTTATTTTTTAGTTGTAGTTGGACACAACACCTTTGTTTTATTTATTTATTTTTACATGGTGCTGAGGATCAAACCCAGGGCTGCGCACGTGCTAGGCAAGCACTCCACTGCTGAGCCACAACCCAGTCCCAAGTGCCTCCATGGCTTTCGTTGGGATTCACATGGCTTTGAGGACTTCTTCCTAATTTGTAAAATGCAAAGTGACTGTGAACCCTGACGTACGATGGCGTCAGAGTTACACAGCTGGTGCTTCTCACCACACAGTCCAGGGTTTCTGCTCATCACGAGAACCTAACCGGAAACAATTGAAGACTGGATTTCATCATGCTTGGAAAATATTTCATAAAATGCAAGAAATACAAACATCTTCCAGCCCCTTCAAGTAATGCTCCATAGTTCAGGAAGAGTTGATTAAATTAAAAAAAAGTAAAAATACTTACTTTGCCCAAGTTCGTCCCATTAATTTTACGAGAACAGTTTTAACACTGAATCTTACTGCTAGCCCAGCACTGTGGCAAAGGGCTTTTAAATTAAGCTTTGCAGCAAACTCCCAAGTGTCTCACTTAAAACAGGGTTACAATTTCATGATCACTTTCAAAAGCAATCAAATTGAAGCTCTGCCCAGAAATGTAGATAGAGTCAGGGTGACTTCAAACCTGGGGCTTCCAAAATCACCGGCGCACACACGGCGCCGGCCTGTTTTGCAGAGCTGGCTGGAGGGAGAGAGACCCTGAGGAGACCCTAGGCTGTCCTTTCTGCTTTAAGAGGCCCCCTGGGCAGGCAAGGTGACACCACCAAGGTGACAGGGAAAACCTCAGGCTTACTCTCTGGGCCGCAGAGTCTCCGTCCACACGGTGGGCTGGGCGTGGTGGCCATGGGCTGACTTTCTGGGGTTTTAGCGGTCCTGTGAGGAACTCCAGGGCTGAGGGTGGAGGTTCCTGGCCTCTCCTGCCAGGACCTCCATGCTGGTGCCAGAGAAATGACTGGACCACGGAGGCCTGATGAGGGCGGTCAGCTGGAAACTGCCCCTTGAACAAAGGGCCCGAGACAAAGGAGGGAGGGCCGACAGGAGGGGCCTGGAAGCGCCAGCCCAGCCCCACCTCCACTCCCCGCCCCGCCCCTCTCCGAGGCTCACTGTCCTTGTCCCACACATGCTGACCACTGGCCCTGCTCCCCGTGGGCCGGCCTGGGCTGGCCAGCCCCCCTCCCCACCTGGCTCTGCCCCCACCCCTTTCTTACCCTCCAGGGCTCAAGGTGGTGGCTCCTCCACTCCCCCCCTCAGGCCGCACCACGCTCTGTGACCGCCCTGTCCGAGGGCCCTGCCTCCTTATTTCATTTGTTCTTCCAGTAGTCACTGGCAGCAGCCCGCGAGCGCACGGTGTCAGGCCTGGCAGGCCACTCCTGGGACAGACCACCCTGTTGTGTGCCCAGGGCCCAGGGTGGCCGCAGGGCAGCCTCAGTGCTCGGAAATGAAGGGGAGGCGGGAGGAGGGGGGACAAGAGAGGCAGGGAGGGAGGCAGTGGGGAGCCGTCCCTGCAGCGCAGGGGCGCAGCCTGGGAGACCCGGCCTCCCGGCAGCACGAGAGCCAGGAGCCGGCGTGAGCGGCACCAGGGGCCCGGCTGAGCCCGGAGGCTGCACATGTTCAGGAGAGACCCGCGTCTCACCTCCGGGCTCCAGCCAGAGCCAGGGCTTAAGACCAGATGGCCTCTCGGCCAGGGCGAGGGAGAAAAGCCGCCTGCCGGCGCCCTGGCGCAGGAGCAGGAGGAGGCTCTGCTGCCCGGGCTCAGGGCTCTCTGCCCTGCGGAGAGGAGGGGCTGCGGCAGGCTGCCCAGAGGCCCAGCGGGTGGCAGAGGAGAGCTCAGGCGTCCCGGGACCTCGGGGTTTTCGGGGTTTAGCATGGAGGGAGGAGAGAGCCCTGAGGCCTCACAAGGACCCCGTCCTGGGGGAGACCTGACCCGGGAGTGGAAAGGCCTCCTCTGGAGATGCAGGACGGGGACGCAGGCTGGCACTCCTCCAGGAGGCGGCCCAGGGAGTGGGAGCCGTGTGGGCACACGCGTGGGTGTGTGCCTGTGTGTTTGCAGGTGCCCGTGTTGTGCTTGGTGTCTGTGTGTGCATGTGTTGGGTTTGTGTGTGCGTGTTTATATGTGTGTGTTGTGTTTATATGTGTGTGTTGTGTGTGTGCATGTTTATGTGTGTGTGTGTTGTGTGTGTGCATGTTTATGTGTGTGTGTGTTGGGTGTGTGTGTGCATGTTTATGTGTGTGTGTTGGGTGTGTGTGTGTGCATGTTTATGTGTGTGTGTTGGGTGTGTGTGTGCATGTTTATGTGTGTGTGTTGGGTGTGTGTGTGCATGTTTATGTGTGTGCATGTGTTGGGTTTGTGTGTGCGTGTTTATGTGTGTGCGTGTGTTGGTCTGCACGTGCGTGTGCTGTGGGGTGGTGTGCGTCTGTGTGCCCAGGAACGTGCAGGGCAGTGAACAAGACGAGTGGCCCAGGGTGGACCCAACTTCCTCCCAGGTGCTCTTGGCCCCGGTCACCACACCCTCTGCATCTTTGTCACCGGGGTGTCCCTTTGGCAGACAGCTCTAGAGGTGGCAGGTGCTCTGCCAGGCAGGGCCGTGTGGTCCTGCTGCCCCTCCGGCCCTGCACGGGCAGCTGCTGGCTGCCTATTCAAGCTCGAGGGTCTCTCCGCGGGGCGAGGGTCTCTAGTGGAAGCAGACGCAGGCCACACGCGGGGTCTTTTCAGCTCCAGCCTCATGTGGAGCCCAGCGGCCGGTCCTGCCGGAAGCCCCTCCACCAGCCTTTCCCAAGGACAGAACCAGCCTTGCGGGGTCCCTGGGCGGCCGATCGCGGGCGCCGCTCGTTACTTTAATGCAGACGTCACTTTAAAACTAACCCCTCGCGTCCGCTCTGTCCTTCAATAACAAATAGAATGGGAACGACGCCGCGCCCTCCTTCTGGCCCCCGCCGGGAGGTTTCTCTCATTTTTCCAGACACGAGCCAAGGGGACCCCCCCCCCAATCTGGTGGATTCGTCTCCGGTTTTCCTCCTCAGCTGGGCCCGGGAGAGCGCCGAGCGCTGGCCAGCCCTAGCGAGGAGCCGCGGACCGACGCCGGCCATCGCGGCCACTGCCCCGCGGCCCTGAAGAATCACGCAAATGCGGCCCGGGGGTCAGGCTGCCGTGAGATGTCTTTGCAAAAGAAATCACCTTTAAGTCTGTGGCAGGATCTTTTCAGCAATTGTTGTGACCAGATTTCCCGAGAAAGATGGGAGAGCTCGGCCTGAAGGACGGCGCGGCGGCAGCTCCGCGAGCAGCGCGTCCGCCCTGGTGGTGGCGACTCGCGTTCGTGCCCTGCCTGCCCCTGAGGGTTCCCTGGCTCTGTGTGTCCCTTGGGTCCAGGGCGACCTGGCAGCAGCACCGAGGCCCTGTGTGCCCTCGTCCCGACCCAGTCACCTAGGCTTCCTACACACCAGCCCAGGCCGAGCCCCAGGAGGTCACGGCCACCTCTCCTCTCCCAGCACCGAGGAAGAGTCGGCACAGGCGACACTGCACCCCGTGTGACCTGGTGGCCAAAGCTTTGCAAAACTCCCTTGGCCCTTGCCCACAGAGGACCACAGGGAGAACACTCTGCCTCGGCCCGGGTGGCTCTGCAAGGACTCTGCCCTGTGGCCTCCTGCAGAGGAGGGGTCGATTCAGACCAGCTGGAGCCTCTGTCTGTGCTGCCCAGGCCAGTGGGCACAAAGCCCAGGCTGTCATAACCGCCGGAGGAAGGAAGGCATCTCGGGGGACTTGGGCAGGGCAAAGCACACACGTCCTGCCACCCAGGGGGCCGGACCTGCCCTCTCTGATCCTGCTGCGCCACGGAGCCCAAAACCAGCCGCTCCTCGCAGCTGGGGGCATGTGCACAGGCTGGCGAGGGCCTGCACAGCACACGTGTCACTGCGTCTCAGTGACCTGGGCACCCGTGTCCGCCCACCCCTCCCGAGAGGCAGTGACCTGCGGGCCTGCGTCAGAACCCTGTCTGCTTCTCACTCCAGGTGGAGGACTTCTGCTTCCCGTCACCGCAGCTGGTGCCCTCCAGGGTGACGGGAGGCAGGTGGCGCCTCCTGCCCTTAGCAGAGGGCTCTGGTGCAGCTGCAGGAAGTGCTGGTCCTGAAGGTCAGCCTGGGGGGGGGCTTCCTGGGTGTGGCTTGCAGGAAGTGCTGGTCCTGAAGGTCAGCCTCCTGGGGAGGGGGGCTTCCTGGGTGTGGCTTGCAGGAAGTGCTGGTCCTGAAGGTCAGCCTCCTGGGGAGGGGGGGGCTTCCTGGGTGTGGCTTGCAGCTTGGGAACACTTTGAACAGGAAAAAACCACATCAAACTCCTCTAGAGTCTCCCCTGAGGCCCCTTGCTTGCCTCCAGACTGCAGAGGTGTGTCTGGGACAAACATGCTCATGGGTGGTGGGGGGCTCAGTGTCCTGTGGGGGCCACACCCCCCACACCTGGGGTTGGCCTGCAGCATCTGACTCACCGCCTGGAGGGATGGCGGTCCTGGGTCACAGGTTTGTCAAACCCAGAGGGCTGCTTTTCTCTCCTCTGCCCCCAGGCTGGAGAGCTTCCTGCAGACATGAGTCTGTCGCCTCCCTTCACTCCTCCAGGCTTGTTTCTATTGTCTCAAAACATAGTCAGTGTCATCAAGATTCTCAGTTGTGCTAGTGTAACATAGAAAACATAGGATGTTAGCCGGGCCCGGTGGCGCACGCCTGTAATCCCAGCACTTGGGAGGCTGAGGCAGGAGGATTGCAAGTTCAAAGCCAGCCTCAGCAATGGCGAGGTGCTTAGCAACTCAGTGAGACCCTGTCTCTAAATAAAATACAAAAAAGGGCTGGGGATGTGGCCCAGTGGTCGAGTGCCCCTGAGTTCAATCCCCGGTACCAAAAAAAAAAAAAAAAAAGAAAACATAGGATGTTAAAAAGTCTCTTTGTTTCCCTCTTAAATTTACCAAAGGTGCCAGGCTTGATGACTCACACCTGTGATCCTATGACTTGGGAGGCTGAGGCAGGAGGATCGCAAGTTTGAGGCCAGCCTCAGCAACTTAGTGAGACCTTAAGCAACTTAACAAGGCCTTGTCTCAAAATTAAAAGGGCCAAAGGAACTGAACAGACACTTCTCAGAAGAAGATATACAATCAATCAATAAATACTTGAAAAAATGCTCAACATCTCTGGCAATTAGAGAAATGCGAATCAAAACCACTCTAAGATTTCATCTCACATCAGTCGGAATGGCAGCTATTAAGAACACAAACAACAATAAATGTTGGAGAGGATGTGGAGAAAAAAGCACACTCATACATTGTTGGTGGGACTGCAAAATGGTGCAGCCAATATGGAAAGCAGTATGGAGATTCCTTGGAAAACTTGGAATGGAACCACCTTATGACCCAGCTATCCCACTCCTCGGTCTATACCCAAAGGACTTAAAAACAGCTTATTACAGGGACACAGCTACATCAGTGTTTTATTGCAGCACAATTCACAATAGCTAAACTGTGGAACCAACCTAGATGCCCTTCAGTAGATGAATGGATAAAGAAAATGTGGTATATACACACAATGGAGTATTACTCAGCAATAAGAGAGAATAAAATCATGGCATTCACAAGTAAATGGATGAAGTTAGAGAATACAATGCTAAGTGAAGTTAGCCAATCCCAAAAAAGCAAAATGCCAAATGTTTACTCTGATATAAGGAGGCCGATTCACAGTGGGGTTGGGATGGGAGCATAGGAGGATTAGAGGAACACCAGAATGGCCAATGGGGAGAGAGGGGAAGGGAGGGGGCAAAAGGGTGAAGAAGAAAAAAATAAAAAGATGTAGAATGAGATGGATATCATTACCCTAGTGCATGTATGAAGTCACGAATGGTGTGAATATGCTTTGTATACTACCAGAGATATGTAAAAATGTGCTCTACGAGTATAATATGAAATATAATACATTCCGCTGTCATTTCTAACAACTTAGAATAAAAAATAAATTTGAAAAAAAAACTAAAAGGGCCAGGTGTGAGGCTCAGTGGTTAAGCACCTCTGAGTTCAATCCCTGGTACCCAAGAGACAGTTGCAAAAGTGCCTTAGTTCCTGTGAACACCCGAGGCTGGCCCTGGCCTGCTGCTGTCCGCAGGGCTAGTCACCACCGTCCCGCCCATCGGGGGGGCTTCACCCACGGGTACCTTCCTTCTGCAGCCAAGCACCCCCTTCCTCCACCCGCTCTGATGCTCTTCCAAGTGGGCCTGGGTGGGGCGTGGGCGTGTGCTGGGCGTGGTCTCAGCTTTCACCCTGTGACAGCCTCCAGTTACGTCATCATCATAAGTATCGTCACACAGCCTCTGGCGCACTTGGGGTTCCTGCCTGACCAGTGGCTATTTTGGAACAAAAGCTCTTCTTTTTAAGTTCTACCACTAAATCTTGATTTTAATGTTTCAGCAAGGTCAAGGTTGATCTTGCTTTGTGGAATATCTGAGATTTTTCCCTATGGTCCCTTTTGGTCACAGAATGCTGTCGTGGTCCCTTGAGACTTGCTGTCCTGAGGAGCTGTTGACAAAGGTGTCATCAAACTTGAATGCCAGCCCAGGAGTGGCACCTCCTGGACCTCTGCTTTCAGTGCCCAAGCAAGGTGCCTCCCAGCAGTGGTGCGCTCCCTCCCGCCTGCCCAGGGCTGGCGCCACGTCCCCGCGTCCCTCTGCCCCCCCCAGAGACATTTTGCTGTGGCTGGTGAGAGACACGTAATTCTTAATTCTGCAGTTGTCCCTTTTGCTTCCGAAGACCTCTGTTCTCCCAACGATCTGGTCACAAACAAAACGGCCGCACCCAGCAGACGCAGGCCCTGGCCGCCGGAGCGCTTCCTGCCCCTCGGCCCTGGCACTGGCCAGGCCCCGTCAGAGCTGCTGGACACGCCACGCTCCTCTGACGAGGCTGGCGCTGACTGGCCCTGCCACCACGGTGACAAGGGCTTCTGTTGCCCCTGTGATGTGGTCCTACTGTGCGGCGCCTCCCGGGAACGCTCTCACAGGGCGTCTGTGAACAGGGGCTCCCCCGAGGCTCCGCACCCAGGGCCGCGGCTTGGCCTCCTCGGGCGTCCAGTCAGCCTGAGTGGCGGGTCTCCCACCAGGCGCCCTGCCCCGTCCAGACGCGGCCCCTGAACTGCTGCACTCGGGCCTCCCATTACCTGACTGGCCGCGGCACACACTGACCACTGACTGTCCTTCCTGTCCCCAGAGCGGATGGAAGACCAGCCGCAGTCCCCGGTGCACCTCAAAGTTCATCAAACACAAGTCAAGTCACTCGGGCAGGGTGGCCTTGTCTGGGACAGCCCGGTCCCCACAACAGGCTGACACCTCCTGTTTCCTCCCTTTCAGATCCGATCTGACAAGGACAATGACATCCCCATTCGGTACAGCATCACGGGCGTGGGCGCTGACCAGCCCCCCATGGAGGTCTTCAGCATCGACTCCATGTCCGGCCGCATGTACGTCACGAGGCCCATGGACCGGGAGGAGCGCGCCTCTTACCACGTGAGTGTCCAGGGAGGGGTCAGGCTCGGTCACCGCGCCTGAGAGCGGCCCCAGCTCAGTGGACCCAGACAGCAGCCACAGACGTCCAGACTCTGCCTGCTGTCTACCCACCCTGCCCACTTCCTCTCTCCCCGCCTACTCATTCACACAGGTGCACACGCGCGCACACACACACACACCTATCCGCTCATCCACACACCCATCCATCTAAATATCCACATACCTACCTACCCACCCACTCACCTGCCGAACATCCATCCATCTGTCCATCCATCCCCACCCCTCTATCCCCAGCCACCCACCTACCTGGCCACCCACCTACCTGACCACCCACCTACCTGACCACCCACCATCCACCCCAGCCACCCACCTACCTGACCACCCACCTACTGACCATCCAGCACCACCTCCTCCAGCACCACCTCCTCCAGCACCACCTCCTCCAGGACCCACCCACCTACCTGACCACCCCACCTACTGACCACCCACCATCCACCCCAGCCACCCACCTGTCCACCCACCTACCTGACCACCCACCATCCACCCCAGCCACCCACCTACTGACCACCCACCTACTGACCACCCACCTGTCCACCCACTCAGGTTCAGGTTCCATTTCTCGAGCACTGACCCCGTGCCAGCCCTGGGTCAGGTGCCAGGCAGGGAGAGGTGAAAGGAGTAGACCTGGCCTCGCTGCGGGGAAATCACCTAGGCTGAGATGAAAAGGCCCCGCGTCCTTGGCCTGGGGCCCCAGTGGTGCCCCAGAGTCCCCAGGTGGTGACAGGACACCTCTGCACCTGCCCCAGGAGGCACAGCCTCTGGACTCCGTGTCTCGTACGGTGGTGGCCAGGGCCAGGGCCAGGAGGTGAGGGGAAGACGGTCTTGTTAGCTGGTGGAGAAGGAGATGTCCCTGGGGAGCCAGGGCATCTGGAGGAAAGCCACTGTGTCCCCTCTGGGCGAGAGGGAAGGCTCTGCTCACTGCTGAGGCCCAGGGCCACTCTGTGAGGTCACCCAGGGAAGAGGAGCACCAACGTCCTGGCCGATCTCAACAGCCGTGCTCCCATGGACAAGCTCAGGAGGACGCAGCGCGTGCTCCACCCCCTGCCCGTCCTCCCCTGCTGTCCTCCACCCCCCCACACACACACACGGGCCTCCCAGAATGCACTCACCAGGGTCCGTGCCCAGGTAGAGGGTGCCCGCCAGGCGTGGGGGCAACACCTTCACTGCGTGAGCTGGGAGGAAGCAGGCCCCCACCCATAGTGCGCAGCATGCAGGTCTGCGCAGCCCCCACCCACAGCGGCTCAGCTCTCTGCCTGCCCGACTGGCGGTCACCTCCCAAGCCTGGTCACAGCACTTTGTCTCCACACAGGCCAACGAGGAGGCCACTGCTGACTAAGTTCACCTTTTCCACAGATTTTTAATCATCGTGGTCTCTAAGCCAAAGCCCCGGCCTCGAGAGTGCCTCTCTTTCCAACCTCCTCTTCTCCCGGAGGCCTCCAGCCAGGCCTCAATCGCCGTTCTTTGATTGCTTCCTGAAATGTGGCTCTGGTCAGTCACGTGTCTGATTTTGCTTTTGGGAGGTGGCAGCTGTTGGCAGGGCCACTAGTGAGGCTGGTGTTCCTGCTACAGGTAACCAGCTGCGGCCTGGGGTCTTCTCAGGCTGTCTTCTACGTCCCCGAGAAACTTTCCACTAAAAGAAAGCCTTCCCCCCAAGATGAGGCTGGCCTCAGAACCTCCAGCCTCCCCTGGGGTGGCCACGTGGCGAGCAGGGAGGGACCTTACTCCACAACTTCTGTGTCCAGGACAGCTGCAGAATTCCACGTCCTGGGCAAAGTGGAAAGCAGCCCCCGCCCCGCCACACCGTCCAGACCTAGTAAGAATTTCAGGAGGGTGAGCTCAGAGCGTCCTGCCGAGCCGCACCCCGGGCCTGAGCAGTGTGTGGCCTCAGGGCTTGGGCCACTCTCTCAGGTAGCATTGGGATGGCGTCACCTCCACAGAGCAGGCTGGAGGACCTGCAGGCCTCTGCTCCTGCCTGGAGGAGAAGAGAGGGGCCACAGGCCCCGCTGGGCCAAGAGCAGGCTGCAGCCATCCTCAGGCCCTGTGCCCGTCCTCCACCAGGGGCACCCAGGGCTGAGGACCCAGTTTTCAGTAGGGTGGACCTCCTGGAAGTGGACGTGTGGTTGGGCCCCATGGGACGGGGCGACTGACCGAGTCTGTGCCCCCAGAGTCCTCCGCTGGCCTGGCCCGGCTCCCACGTGCACAGAGAGCACCTCCCCACTCCCGGGCCAGGCTGCAGGAGCCTGGCCTCGGTGGCCCGGGGCCCTGTGCGCTCCTCATGGTGGTGGCCCACTCCGCTGCCACGGCACGTCCACAGAACCAGGGAGACGGTCCACCAGCTGTGACAGTCCACCAGCTGTGACAGTCCACCAGCTGTGACAGTCCACCAGCTGAGACAGTCCACCAGCTGTGACAGTCCACCAGCTGAGACAGTCCACCAGCTGAGACAGTCCACCAGCTGTGACAGTCCACCAGCTGAGACAGTCCACCAGCTGAGACAGTCCACCAGCTGTGACAGTCCACCAGCTGTGACAGTCCACCAGCTGAGCTGCAGAAATGGTCACCCTACGCCTAAGGGGCTGCCCACAGTAGGTCCAGCGTCTGGGCCACTGCCAGACTGTCATACACTCGTCCCCTCCGCCTCCCACCACAGCCCTGAGGGCTCAGGGCTCATGCCAGCAAGGCCACCCGCGTGAGCGCGGAGCCTCCGCACGAGGCGCAAGCCCCCAGAACGGCCCCTCTCCTCTGCTTTCCCATCCTCCTCGGCCCACGGTGGGGCCGCAGGTCAGCGGGAAACCACGGCCACACTGGAGCAGCCACGTCCATCTGCCCCGTTCTGCATTGAAACCTCGGGTCCCTCTGTGCCCAGACCCTGCCTCCCACAGAGGAGCCCACTGCAGGCCTGGCCCTCAGTGTGGACGCCAGTGTGACCCTGAGGACGCCCCCCGAGGGCCGGGTTGCCCCCCAGAGCTCCGAGCAGGCAGGCAGGAGGCGCTGGCCCTCTGTGCCGTGCCACACGTCAGCACCACCTTGGTGCTCAAACAGGGAGGCGCGGGCGGGCCTGGCTAGCGTCTCTGCGTAGGGTCGCGTGAGGCCAGAGTCAACGTGCCAGCTGGCCTGGCCACTCCTGGGGCTCCAAGGCTTCAGGGCTCCCGCAGACTCCCGGCCCTGGGGTCGCAGGACTGAAGTCCCCAATTCCTTGCTGGCTCTTCACCTGGGCCACTCTCACCTCCAAAGTGACTCTGCATGGCTTGGCCCGTGGCCTGCACTTCCACCCAGCAAGAGGGAGCAAAGCCCCCGCCACGTCCCCTCCTGCTACCAGGTCAGCCGAGAACCGGGAGAAGCCGCCGGGCCTGCAGGTCACTGTGCCAAGCACAGAGCCTGCCCGGGGCAGGGCAGCGTCAGATTCAACCCTGGGGCCAGCCCCCGGCCCTCACGGAGCCGCCCTGCGGTCTCTGCTCCTGGAGCCCTGAACCCTGCTCCGTCTCCCCCTGGGCCCCTCAGCTGACAGGGGAGGTGGGACTGGTCCCTAGTTGGAGAAGGTGCTGGCGACTTGTGACACGTGTCACCTCAGCAAACCAGCCCGTAAACTTCCAAACGTTCGTTTTGCAAATGATGAGCTACGAGATTCACTTGAGGATTCCGTAAGGAAGACGCCCTGAGCCCTGCCACGTGCTGTCACCTGGGCCTCCCGCCTGTCCCGTGGAGGCTGTGGGCGGGGAGGCGACTGCGGCCCCGGCCTCCAGGCCCCCGTGGGCTGCGGGGTTCTGTGGCCCCAGAGGAAGTTCACCCGCTTGTCAGGTTCGGAGGAGAGGGGGCGCCCGGAGGGGAGAGAGCTGGCTTCCATCAACAGGCGTCACGGTCCCCAGGCGCCTTCCCTCTCCAGCGTGACCAAGCCCACACGTCGGCCTTCACTAGTGTCACCTCCGTCGAGGACAGGAAGGTGGCCTCTTCAGTGCGCCTGGAGACTCACCTTGCACGCGTGTCTAGGGCTGCAGGTGGCGGGAAGCTGGACAGCTGCTCTGGATGTCTGTCCCCTACCCTGCCTCAGGAGGCCCTGCCAGCCCGAGCCCCGGCGGGCCAGCCTCAGAGCCGACGGGGAGAAGGGCCCGGAGGTTCCGGGGAAGCCGCCAGCCGGTGGGCCGCCAGCAGGGAGGTGGGGGCTGCGCTCGCTCCTGAGCGGCCCTGGGGGCTCCGGATGCCGGAGAGGCTCTGGTCGGGAGAGAGCGGCCTCCAGCTCCGAGCTGGCCGTCTCAAGGGCTCCCCGGGCTCTGCTCTGACGTGCCTGTGTCGCCCCAGCTGCGAGCCCACGCCGTGGACATGAACGGCAACAAGGTGGAGAACCCCATCGACCTCTACATCTACGTCATCGACATGAACGACAACCGCCCCGAGTTCCTGAACCAGGTCTACAACGGCTCCGTGGACGAGGGCTCCAAGCCAGGTGAGTGCCGCTGGGGCACAGCGCCCGGCACCCCGGGACCCCTGGGCACAGCGCCCGGCACGCCGGGACCCCTGGGCACAGCGCCCGGCACCCCGGGACCCCTGGGCACGGAGCCAGGCACCCCGGGACCCCTGGGCTCTGCAGCCCGGCACCCCGGGACCCCTGGGCACAGAGCCCGGCACCCCGGGACCCCTGGGCACAGAGCCAGGCACCCCAGGACCCCTGGGCACAGCGCCCGGCACCCCGGGACCCCTGGGCTCTGCAGCCCGGCACCCCGGGACCCCTGGGCACAGCGCCCGGCACCCCGGGACCCCTGGGCTCTGCAGCCCGGCACCCCGGCACCCCTGGGCACAGCGCCCGGCACCCCGGGACCCATGGGCACGGAGCCTGGCACCCCAGAACCCATGGGCACAGAGCCTGGCACCCCAGGACCCATGGGCACAGAGCCTGGCACCCCAGACCCATGGGCACAGAGCCTGGCACCCCAGGACCCCTGGGCACAGAGCCTGGCACCCCGGGACCCATGGGCACAGAGCCTGGCACCCCAGGACCCATGGGCACAGAGCCTGGCACCCCGGGACCCATGGGCACAGAGCCAGGCACCCCAGGACCCATGGGCACAGAGCCTGGCACCCCAGGACCCATGGGCACAGAGCCTGGCACCCCAGGACCCATGGGCACAGAGCCTGGCACCCCAGGACCCATGGGCACAGAGCCTGGCACCCCAGGACCCATGGGCACAGAGCCTGGCACCCCAGGACCCATGGGCACAGAGCCTGGCACCCCAGGACCCATGGGCACAGAGCCTGGCACCCCAGGACCCATGGGCACAGAGCCAGGCACCCCAGGACCCATGGGCACAGAGCCTGGCACCCCAGGACCCATGGGCACAGAGCCTGGCACCCCAGGACCCATGGGCACAGAGCCTGGCACCCCAGGACCCATGGGCACAGAGCCAGGCACCCCAGGACCCATGGGCACAGAGCCAGGCACCCCCCAGGACCATGGGCACAGAGCCTGGCACCCCAGGACCCATGGGCACAGAGCCTGGCACCCCAGGACCCATGGGCACAGAGCCTGGCACCCCAGGACCCATGGGCACAGAGCCTGGCACCCCCAGGACCCATGGGCACAGAGCCAGGCACCCCAGGACCCATGGGCACAGAGCCTGGCACCCCAGGACCCATGGGCACAGAGCCTGGCACCCCCAGGACCCATGGGCACAGAGCCAGGCACCCCAGGACCCATGGGCACAGAGCCTGGCACCCCAGGACCCATGGGCAGAGCCAGGCACCCCAGGACCCATGGGCACAGAGCCAGGCACCCCAGGCCCACCCCAGGACCCATGGGCACAGAGCCTGGCACCCCAGGCCCATGGGCACAGAGCCAGGCACCCCAGGACCCATGGGCACAGAGCCTGGCACCCCAGGACCCATGGGCACAGAGCCAGGCACCCCAGGACCCATGGGCACAGAGCCAGGCACCCCCAGGACCCCTGGGCACAGAGCCAGGCACCCCAGGACCCATGGGCACAGAGCCTGGCACCCCAGGACCCATGGGCACAGAGCCTGGCACCCCAGGACCCATGGGCACAGAGCCTGGCACCCCAGGACCCATGGGCACAGAGCCAGGCACCCCAGGACCCATGGGCACAGAGCCAGGCACCCCAGGACCCCTGAGCACAGAGCCAGGCACCCCAGGACCCATGGGCACAGAGCCTGGCACCCCAGGACCCATGGGCACAGAGCCTGGCACCCCAGGACCCATGGGCACAGAGCCTGGCACCCCAGGACCCATGGGCACAGAGCCAGGCACCCCAGGACCCATGGGCACAGAGCCAGGCACCCCAGGACCCATGGGCACAGAGCCAGGCACCCCAGGACCCATGGGCACAGAGCCTGGCACCCCAGGACCCCTGGGCACAGAGCCAGGCACCCCAGGACCCATGGGCACAGAGCCTGGCACCCCAGGACCCATGGGCACAGAGCCTGGCACCCCAGGACCCATGGGCACAGAGCCAGGCACCCCAGGACCCATGGGCACAGAGCCCTGGCACCCCAGGACCCATGGGCACAGAGCCTGGCACCCCAGGACCCATGGGCACAGAGCCAGGCACCCCAGGACCCATGGGCACAGAGCCTGGCACCCCAGGACCCATGGGCACAGAGCCAGGCACCCCAGGACCCCTGAGCACAGAGCCAGGCACCCCAGGACCCATGGGCACAGAGCCTGGCACCCCAGGACCCATGGGCACAGAGCCTGGCACCCCAGGACCCATGGGCACAGAGCCTGGCACCCCAGGACCCATGGGCACAGAGCCAGGCACCCCAGGACCCATGGGCACAGAGCCAGGCACCCCAGGACCCATGGGCACAGAGCCTGGCACCCCAGGACCCATGGGCACAGAGCCTGGCACCCCGGGACCCATGGGCACAGCGCCTGGCACCCCGGGACCCATGGGCACAGAGCCTGGCACCCCGGGACCCATGGGCACAGAGCCTGGCACCCCAGGACCCATGGGCACAGAGCCTGGCACCCCAGGACCCATGGGCACAGAGCCAGGCACCCCAGGACCCATGGGCACAGAGCCTGGCACCCCAGGACCCATGGGCACACAGCCTGGCACCCCAGGACCCCTGGGCTCTGCAGCCCGGCACCCCAGGACCCATGGGCACAGAGCCTGGCACCCCAGGACCCATGGGCACAGAGCCTGGCACCCCAGGACCCATGGGCACAGAGCCTGGCACCCCGGGACCCATGGGCACAGAGCCTGGCACCCCAGGACCCCTGGGCACAGAGCCAGGCACCCCAGGACCCATGGGCACAGAGCCTGGCACCCCAGGACCCATGGGCACAGAGCCTGGCACCCCAGGACCCATGGGCACAGAGCCTGGCACCCCAGGACCCATGGGCACAGAGCCTGGCACCCCAGGACCCATGGGCACAGAGCCAGGCACCCCAGGACCCATGGGCACAGAGCCTGGCACCCCAGGACCCATGGGCACAGAGCCTGGCACCCCAGGACCCATGGGCACAGAGCCAGGCACCCCAGGACCCATGGGCACAGAGCCTGGCACCCCAGGACCCATGGGCACAGAGCCTGGCACCCCAGGACCCATGGGCACAGAGCCTGGCACCCCAGGACCCCTGGGCACAGAGCCAGGCACCCCAGGACCCATGGGCACAGAGCCTGGCACCCCAGGACCCATGGGCACAGAGCCAGGCACCCCAGGACCCATGGGCACAGAGCCTGGCACCCCAGGACCCATGGGCACAGAGCCTGGCACCCCAGGACCCATGGGCACAGAGCCAGGCACCCCAGGACCCATGGGCACAGAGCCTGGCACCCCAGGACCCATGGGCACAGAGCCTGGCACCCCAGGACCCATGGGCACAGAGCCAGGCACCCCAGGACCCATGGGCACAGAGCCTGGCACCCCAGGACCCATGGGCACAGAGCCAGGCACCCCAGGACCCATGGGCACAGAGCCAGGCACCCCAGGACCCCTGGGCACAGAGCCAGGCACCCCAGGACCCATGGGCACAGAGCCTGGCACCCCAGGACCCATGGGCACAGAGCCAGGCACCCCAGGACCCAGCACAGAGCCAGGCACCCCAGGACCCATGGGCACAGAGCCAGGCACCCCAGGACCCATGGGCACAGAGCCAGGCACCCCAGGACCCATGGGCACAGAGCCTGGCACCCCCAGGACCCCTGGGCACAGAGCCAGGCACCCCAGGACCCATGGGCACAGAGCCTGGCACCCCAGGACCCATGGGCACAGAGCCTGGCACCCCAGGACCCATGGGCACAGAGCCAGGCACAGAGCCCAGGACCCATGGGCACAGAGCCTGGCACCCCAGGACCCATGGGCACAGAGCCTGGCACCCCAGGACCCATGGGCACAGAGCCTGGCACCCCAGGACCCATGGGCACAGAGCCTGGCACCCCAGGACCCATGGGCACAGAGCCAGGCACCCCAGGACCCATGGGCACAGAGCCTGGCACCCCAGGACCCATGGGCACAGAGCCTGGCACCCCAGGACCCATGGGCACAGAGCCAGGCACCCCAGGACCCATGGGCACAGAGCCTGGCACCCCAGGACCCATGGGCACAGAGCCTGGCACCCCAGGACCCATGGGCACAGAGCCAGGCACCCCAGGACCCATGGGCACAGAGCCTGGCACCCCAGGACCAGGACCCCATGGGCACAGAGCCTGGCACCCCAGGACCCATGGGCACAGAGCCTGGCACCCCAGGACCCATGGGCACAGAGCCAGGCACCCCAGGACCCATGGGCACAGAGCCTGGCACCCCCAGGACCCATGGGCACAGAGCCAGGCACCCCAGGACCCATGGGCACAGAGCCTGGCACCCCAGGACCCCTGGGCACAGAGCCAGGCACCCCAGGACCCATGGGCACAGAGCCTGGCACCCCAGGACCCATGGGCACAGAGCCTGGCACCCCAGGACCCATGGGCACAGAGCCTGGCACCCCAGGACCCATGGGCACAGAGCCTGGCACCCCAGGACCCATGGGCACAGAGCCAGGCACCCCAGGACCCATGGGCACAGAGCCAGGCACCCCAGGACCCATGGGCACAGAGCCTGGCACCCCAGGACCCATGGGCACAGAGCCTGGCACCCCCCAGGACCCATGGGCACAGAAGCCTGGCACTGGGCACAGAGCCAGGCACCCCAGGACCCATGGGCACAGAGCCAGGCACCCTAGGACCCATGGGCACAGAGCCTGGCACCCCAGGACCCATGGGCACAGAGCCTGGCACCCCAGGACCCATGGGCACAGAGCCAGGCACCCCAGGACCCATGGGCACAGAGCCTGGCACC
Source organism: Tamias sibiricus (assembly GCA_025594165.1). Classification (NCBI taxonomy): domain Eukaryota; kingdom Metazoa; phylum Chordata; class Mammalia; order Rodentia; family Sciuridae; genus Tamias; species Tamias sibiricus. The sequence goes on from CM046659.1 coordinate 206,600,796, forward strand.
CCAGGACCCATGGGCACAGAGCCTGGCACCCCAGGACCCATGGGCACAGAGCCAGGCACCCCAGGACCCATGGGCACAGAGCCTGGCACCCCCGGGGACCCCTGGGCACAGAGCCTGGCACCCCGGGACCCATGGGCACAGAGCCTGGCACCCCGGGACCCCTGGGCACAGAGCCTGGCACCCCGGGACCCATGGGCACAGAGCCTGGCACCCCGGGACCCATGGGCACAGAGCCTGGCACCCCGGGACCCATGGGCACAGAGCCTGGCACCCCGGGACCCATGGGCACAGCGCCTGGCACCCCGGGACCCATGGGCACAGAGCCTGGCACCCCGGGACCCATGGGCACAGAGCCTGGCACCCCGGGACCCATGGGCACAGAGCCTGGCACCCCAGGACCCATGGGCACAGAGCCAGGCACCCCAGGACCCATGGGCACAGAGCCTGGCACCCCAGGACCCATGGGCACAGAGCCTGGCACCCCAGGACCCCTGGGCACAGAGCCTGGCACCCCAGGACCCATGGGCACAGAGCCTGGCACCCCAGGACCCATGGGCACAGAGCCTGGCACCCCAGGACCCATGGGCACAGAGCCTGGCACCCCAGGACCCATGGGCACAGAGCCTGGCACCCCAGGACCCATGGGCACAGAGCCTGGCACCCCAGGACCCATGGGCACAGAGCCCGGCACCCCAGGACCCATGGGCACAGAGCCCGGCACCCCAGGACCCATGGGCACAGAGCCCGGCACCCCAGGACCCCTGGCCCTGCCGCCCGGCACCCCGGGACCCATGGCTCTGCAGCCTGGCACCCCGGGACCCCTGGCCCTGCCGGGCAGCAGAGCAGGACCCCTGGCCCTGCCGGGCAGTGGAGTGGGTGTCCAGGGCCTCCCACCGTGCTGGGGCCAGGGGCTCACCCACCAACAGCAGGCGCCAAACAGGTTCACAGCCCCTGCCCTCGCGGACCTCAGGGTGCGGCGGGGGTGGAGACCAAAGGTGTGACAGCACCAGGAACCACAGTGGCGTGGCGTGGGAGGAGTCGGTGGCGTGGAGTCATGGGGACACTGTCAACAAGGAAGGCTCTCTCCAGGCTGGTGTAGGCTGGGGACTGAAGCCGGGGAGGAGCAGAGCCCGGCAAGGGCCTGGGTCAGCTGCAGTGAGCCGGGAGGAGGGAGCTCGGCCGGGCCAGGCAGGGGACGAGCCGGAGGCCCAGACCTGCCATCTGAGGTCTCGGGGCTCTGCTCGGGGCTGGCCTCCACACACGGGACACAGGCCAGGCTGCCCTGTCCAGGAGGTGAGCCGCGTGCGGGCCCTCTGCCCCTCAGAGCTGAGCCTGCAGCACCCCTGGTGTGACGGCCTGGTCAGGTGCCACGGCCCTTGCTGAGCACGTGTCCCTGTGACTACCAAGAAGTGGGCGTCCCCTCCCTGTCAGCACGTGGAGCCTCGAGCCCAAGGTGGGGAGCAAGCAGGTAGAAGAGACAGAAGCCAGGGCACCTGCGCCATGCCGTGGGGCCCACAGGTGGCACAGCCCGGGAACTTGCGGGGTAGTCTCAGCCAGCCCGACCTGCTGGCTCAGGCCCTGCAGAGGGCTCTCTGGCCTGGGGCCAACAGGCCCCCCATTCTGTTCGGAAAGACCCCACTCCGCTGTCTGGGGGCGGGAGGGTCCTCTGTGAGAACAGCATTGCCCGCTTGTGCCGGGCAGGGGCAGATGAGGTCACTAAGAAGGCCCTGCCGGGGCTGCTGGACATGGCCACCAAAGCATGGGACCCCCAAGAAAACTGGGAGCACCGATGGGGAGACACGGCCACAAGAGCCCGTCCCAAGCAGCTTTGGGGACAAACTTATGCAGCCGTTCCCACTGAGCTGGACTCCGGGTTTCACGGGCGTCCTGGTTTCCGCTGGCCACCCCACCCTGCTCTCCGCAGGGCCACAGGCAGGGTGGGCCCTGGGCTCTGCGGAAGCCTCGGCCGAAGCGCACGGAGGCCTTTCTGCAAGGGCCTCAGGTGAGCAGAGAGGCGGGGCAGCGTCAGAAGGCCACCTGCTCAGCTGGGTCCCGAGGGGCCCTCGGTGTCGCTGGGGCGGGAAGGCACATTTCTGGGCCACTGTTTCAACAGGAACCACATTTTCGATTGATTGTCTTGGGGACTGTGAGGCACGGTGAGCCCAGTGTCACCGGAGGGGACAGTGTCCTGTTGTTCCTGCAGCATCGTGGGCAGCCCGTCCCTGGCAGTCCCTTGAGGGGCAGGGACAGGTGATGGGAGGGCAAATTACCTACAAGCTGCCAAAGAAGGCGAATGAGGGTGGCAAGTGCGGCTCTGGAAGGGGTCAAGGTGCAGCCGGGGCGCCTTCCTGTTAGGGTCGGCAGGGCCCTGTCCCCAGGCCCCAGGCCCACTGCAAGCCAGTGGGCTCTCCTGGCCTCTCTGTCGCAAATCAGATTTTCCACATCTTACTCTAAAACAAATCAATAGCGAAAGTCTTCCCGAGTGTGCAGCTGGCTTGACTCATTAGGGTAACAAAGCAGCGATTACCCCGCCCGCCCCCACAGAAATCCCCTAAGCCTTTAAGCCTGGGATCCCGGCTGACAGGCGGGGCCTGCAGTGGGCCCTGCGGAGGCCCTGCGTCCGCTCCACAGTGCCGCTCTCAGCCCCGACTGGCTCCGGCCGGGAGCACGCGCACGCGCATGCTGCGAAGTCTGGCCGAGGTGGCTGCACCGCGCCGCCCTGAGCCGCCCTCTCCCTCCATCAGCCCATCGAGGGCACAGCGTGCTTCCCCAGCAGAGCCCCCGGGACCTGGGAACCGTCTCAGCAGCTTCCCCTCTGCCACCAGGAAATGACAGTGACCAAGGGCGTCGTGGCTTTGTGGGGTGAGGGCGGAAGTCAGCCACCCTTCCCTGGAATGGCAGACTGACGCAGGGTTCCGGACGTGCGCACTGTGGAAACAGGAGGAAGACTGCATGTTGGCACGCTAGGGAGGGCTGGGCTCATTGGGGACAGCAGGGACAGCCGGGGGCCCAGGGCCACAAGGAGCCTGCTCTCACCCTCTCTTCCCCAGCCTGACCCCGCACTTCATGATGCCCGCTGTGACCCCGCTGTGACCCCGCTGGCCTGCTCCTGGCACTCAGTGGCCACCTCCTTCACTGTGGCTCGGGTCACAACCCCTAGACTCCCCAGAAAGCAGCCAGCAGAGCCACCTCAGGGCCCCTCGGGAACAGCCATGCGTGGCCCTCCTGGCTCAAGTCCCGAGACAGTGGCACTGCGGGCGGGGCAGGTTCCCACGGCCGAGAAGGAACTTTCCAGACTGTTGCTCCCCGTCCTTGGCCCCTCTCCTGGGCGCTGACGGGTCACTCTCAGGGGAGTCTCCCAAGGCCCCAGGGCGGGGCGCCCCTCTCCTCCCAGACCCCACGCAAGCCAGGCAGGCCCCTGGTCTGCCTCCGTGTGCCCAGCGCCACACCCTCCCTGCCCTGGCTCCCCGCCCTGCTCCAAACCCACCCTACGCCTCATGAGCTCAGATCAAGGAAGGGGACCTGTCCTGGGGACCGCGGATAGACCTGTGACCCAGGTGTCCTCCACAGAGAAACAAGTGCTGGAATCAAGTCCCCAGAAGGGCCCAAAGTAGGGCTCCCAGAGAGCGTCCAGCTGAAGCCGCACAGGAGGCCTGGGGCAGTGCCAGGGCGGCCTGAGGGTCTCGGGCAGGAGCCCAGGGCGGGGGTGTCCTCCCGCCGTCACCAGGGCGCAGCGGCTGGGGTCTCGCGGGAAGAAGCGTCTTTCATAAACCTATTCTATGTGGCAAAAAGCACAGAGTCGCATGCAGCTCAGGAAGCAGCACTCCAGACCCCCGGCCCTCACCCAGCTGCCCCAGTGGGGCTCTGCCTGGCTGGGGGGGTGTGCGTGTGTGCGTGTGTGTGCGCGTGTGTGTGCGTGTGTGTGTGTGTGCATGTGTGTGTGTGTGTGCGTGCACGCACTTGCACTTCTTTGCAGCCGGTCACATGCAGCTGCAGGAGCCACTGTCAAGGCAGAAGCGTCCGTGCAGGACCCTCCTGCGCCCTCTGTAGCCACACGGGCCTCCCGCCCTGCATTCCCTCGCCCCACAACCCCCAATCTGCTCTTGATCTCTGTGGCTTCCTCGTTTCAGGAGTGTTGAATAGACGGGGTCATAACAGTGACCTTTGGGGACTGGCGTTCCCAGCAGTCCTCTGGGGGCTCATCCAGCTGCTGTGTGTCCATAGCTCGGTCCTTTGATGGCAGAGAAGTGTGGGGTGTGCAAAGGCCCTGAGGCTGCTCCTGCTCCCGTGGCCGTGGTGGGCTTCCCACCCTGACGGGTCCCGAAGGGAAGGTTTGGTTGTGCTCAGTTTCCGAGGCTCAGTCCACAGTCGCTTGGCCTGTTTCTTCGGGGCCTGTGCCAAGGTGGCGCGTGGTGGCAGGAGCATGTGGCAGGGAAGCTGCCCACCTCCTGGGGCAGGAAGTGAAGGGGGTCCACACCCCTTCAAGGGCACACCCCAGCGGCCTCACTTCCTCCACTGGCCTGGCCTCACCAGCTCCCAGGAGCACCACACACGGGCCTCAGGGCGCTCCAGGTGGGGCACTGGGCCCACGTGGGGGGCCAGCTCCTCTGCAGCCCAACGGCGTTGGGGTGGTCACTGCCGTGCTGCCCTCTGGTGGTGCCTACTGGCAGCTCACCACGGCTTGAGCGATACCTCCCTCCCGCAACTGCATAGCACAGCTTGCCTGTGTCCCCCTTCTGTGCCCTGTGGGGACCCCCTCGTGTCTTCTGTCCCTTTCCTGCTCGGAGCAGTCCCCATGTGTGTTCTGAGCTTCTTTGCGCCTGCTGAAGGCAGCCCCTCGCCGGGCTGAGTCTGCAGCTGCCCGCACCTCCCTCCCGGGGCCGGTCTCCTCACCCTCCTCTCTGTCTTTTGCAAGCAGAAGTCTGTGCATTTGGTGAAGTCCAGTCTGGCGCTGACCCTCCTGTGCATGGGGCCAGCGTCATCTGCATGACCTCCTCTCCGAGCTCGAGTCCTGCCAACGCCCCACCCTGTGGCTCTTGTCTCACAGTGGGCCCATGATTTATGTTGAGTTGATCTTCATGATTGGTGAGATTTGTGTCTAGGTTTACTTTTTTTGCTTATTTCCATTTTACTTCTTGCTCCAGCAACCTTGTTGAAAGACTGTCCTTCCTCCACTGAGTGCTTTCACATCTTTGTCAAAAATCACACACCTTTAATCCCAGCCACCCTGAGGCCGAGGAAGGAGGATCACAAGTTCAAGGCCAGTCTCAGCAACTCAGCAAGACCTTAGCTCAAAATAAAAAAAGAGCTGGGCACAGTGGCACACGCCTGTAACCCCAGCACTTGGGAGGCTGAGGCAGGAGGATCGAGAGTCCAAAGCCAGCCTCAGCAATGGCGAAGTATTTAGCAACTCAGTGAGACCCTGTCTCTAATAAAATACAAAACAGGGCTGGGGACGTGGCCCAGTGGCCGAGTGCCCTTAGTTCAATCCTAAGTAAAAAATAAAAAATCTGTGGGCACATTTGGGCACATCTCTGGGTTCTCTCGTGCCGCTCCCCCGTCTTTGTGCCCATCCTGCCCACTCCACGCTGTCTTCATGACTGTGTCCACGCTTGCACAGCCGGCCTTCGCCCACCTGGGGTGGGTCAGTGCCCGCCACCCGGCAGCTGCACGCTCGGTGTGTCCTGCTCCCCCACTCTTCCCTCATCCACAGGTTGCGCCTGGGGATCCGGGCCTGCCACCGTGGCCACGGCGTGACTGTGCTGCGGCCCTGGCAATCGGTGTCCTGCTGCCTCTACCAGGTCGGCAAGATCCTAACCCACCTCCTGGAACTGGGGGTAGGTGAGGGCAGCCACCCAGACCCCCACCAGCAGTGCCCACCTACTTCAAACAGGCAGTGGCTGTAATGTCAGCTGTGACTCGAGGAGTCTGCCTTCCTGACCCACCGAGTCACTCTTGCTGAACTGAGCCTGTCTAGTGAACGTGAGGTGCTTTCAAAAAACCGGACGCTCCTACTGTGTCCAGGGCCCTCGGGGTGCCCGAGCCGGGTGCGGAGCCGGTGCAGAGCCCTGCGCCACCCGCCACTCTGCTGGGCGTGCCTGTTCTTCCCTGGAGCTGGCGCCGCGCCTCAGACGCGTGCTTTCCTAGGTCACCATGCGTCCCCCGCTAGCCACATCGGGCTGACGGCCACATTCTGGCCCGGAGTGTGCTACCCAGAGCTGCCCGAGGCCGGGCTCCCAGACACATCGGGGAGGGAGGGTTGGGAGCAGGACACTTACAAAGGACCCTCCTGGCCCAGGAGACGTCTGGGGGAGTGAGGAGTGGACAAGAGGTGGACCTCAGCAAAGGCCCACCTCAGCCTGCCGGGCACCAAGGACAGGAAAGCAGCCACCCGAGGCTGCTGGTTCCTGACTGCCCAGCACCAGCAGGCCCCAGCCAAGGCCCTGGGGCTCGAGCACCCAGCACGTGGGTAAGGCAGCCCGAGGGGCTCTCTGCAGGGAGAGGAGGGCCACCAGAAGAAACGGTGGCAGACATGGTCAAGGCCATCTGACCATGGTCAGTGCCATCTGACCGGGAGCCCCGGTAAGGCCCTGCAGGGTCACTGCAAGCCGACGCTGCCCCCACCAAGGCCTGCGTGCCCCCACTTTCCCTGGAGTGAGACCCCAAAGCCGTGGTTCCTGGAGGATCTTGGCCTTTATTTCACCAGGAGTCTGTGAGACCCTCCGAGACCTGCAGGAGGAGTGGGGGTTCTGACCAAGTGGACACCTCCCACCCTGGCATGCCCACCTGCACCCAGCACACAGGCCACAGGACGCCGGAGGGTCTTCAAGGGGCCACGTTCTGCTCCTTTGAACTTGGCCTCTTTGACGAGAGCAAACCGCTGACTAAAAGCAGCAGCTGCCTGCAGACCCACAGCACCGGTCCCTGCGGCCCCGGCCCCGCAGCACCCGTCCCCTGCTGCCGCTCTGAGCCGGGCTTTGCTGGGCAAGACGCGTGTGCCTCCAGGAAGGGGCGCACTGAGGGCAGGCCACGGCACCGATTCAGAAATCAGCGTCATTTCCCGCCAGGAACACCAGACAGGTCTCCACGCTGCAGATGGTGTCAGAGCTCCAGCTACAGTCGCGGTCACTCAGGTCATTCCATTAGGGCCCAAGGACTTTTTTATTTCTAGCTGGTGGAAGTCCCCTGAGATCAATGCCACGGACTAATGCTCAGATGGCACCAGATACTTGAAAGTCATTGAATATTGAGAACTTGAATCTTTAGCCTCAGATTGAGCAGAAAAGCCAATTATGAGGCTGAATTAGATTTCAAATTAAACTGCAATTTAAGGTTTGTGAAATTAATCCTTTAAGGTGCTTGGCGGCCTGGCACATGGACTCCAGGGAGAGCTGGCCTGGGGGTCCTCTGCCCCCCACCTGTCAGCACAGTTGGTAAAGAGACGTCGTGCACCCTCCGGGTGAGCGGCCGGCCCGCCTGCTGGCTCCAGGCTCCGTTGGGAAGACTCAAGTCCTTCAGGAGGGGAGGCCCAGGCAGCCTCTGAGGAGGCCCGGGAAGATGGCTTCTGCCTGGTGACCACTGAGCACCTGGGTTAGCGTGGAGGCCGCTAGCCCAGGCACGCCGCAGCGGGCACCACGTGGGCCTGCTGGCTGCGCCTTTGCGAATGCCCGGCCTCTGCCAACCCGCAGCACTGAGGGGTGGGCGACTGGGAGCTCACAGTGGGGCATGGGGCCAGCAGGGGATGCTGGACACCAGACATTTGGGGCCAGCCCTGCTCATGATGCAGGATGAAGGCCTGGCCACACTGGCCCCTGCAGCCAACAGCAGATGCCCTGCCCCTGAGCCCAGCTCACTCCTCCGCGAACCCCCTGGAGGGCCCAGCAGCTCCACCACCTTCAGACCCAGCTTCCAAAGAGGAGCCAGGATCAGCAAGGAGGGCAGCCGAGCAGGGCCCGCGCCTGGGGGCACAGGGGTCGGGGAGGGCATAGGGGTCGGGGAGGGCACGGGGGACACAGGGAGGGTGCGGGGGGGACATGGAGGGCACAGGGAGACAGGGAGGGTGCAGGGGGACGGGGAGGGCACAGGGGGACGGGGAGGGCACAGGGGGACGGGGAGGGCACAGGGGGATGGGGAGGGCACATGGGGACGGCGAGGGGGCAGCGGGACGGGGTCCAGGGCCGAGAGCTTCTGTGCAGGCGGAGCCCCACCTGGACTCTGAAGCCACCCAAAGCCACCGAGACCCGTGGGCAGAAAGGCCCGGGTCCTCCTGTGCTGTGGGTGGTCAGTGGGTCTCTCGGGCACTGCCCGTCTCGGCCCTAGCCTAACCCCCGTGGTGTGTGGAAGGGCGTCCCAGAGCCCACGCCCACCCGGAACCCCAGGCGCTGGCCCGCCTTGACGTGGGCCTTGCGGGGAGAGCTGGTCGAGACGGAGTCGGCGGGTGCACCCTGAGCCCGCTGCTGGTGTCCCCGCAAGGAGGAAAGGCACAGGGACATGCCACGAGAGGACAGAGGCAGAGCGGAGCCCGCGGCCTCCAGCCCAGAGCCTCCAGGGGCCACCTGCTGCCCACGCCGTGCTGGACTCGGCCCCGGCCCCAGAGAGGAGGACGCTGCGGCTTAAGCCCCGGGCGGTGCACCGTCCCAGGACCAGAGGGGCCTAGAGACCCCTGGCCAACAGAGCGCCCAGCCCAGGGCCTCTGTCCAGGCCCCTCCTGCTCTCCCCACACGGCCTCCACAAGGAAACTGCCGAGGCCTGGCTCCCAGCTCCGGCAGGCCGTCGCCACGGCAACCCCTGGCTGGCCCGGCCAGCAGCTCCAGGGCGGGGCCTCCCGCACCCGATCCTGAGGGCGGCGGCGGGGCACGGCCAGGTCATCTCCCTCTTCCCCGAGAGACCAGACTGTGACCTGAGCCGTAGAGCCGCATCGCCGTGCTCCTCGGCCGCCTCCCCTCTCCCTCCCTCTCTCCACCATTTCATTGTCTGGTGCCCAAGCGACGCTCGCTCTTGGAGGGAAATGTGGAGGACACAGACATGCGGCCACACCAGGCCACGCGGCGTCCGGCACCGCTGCTGCTGACCTTGCCACTCACCTCTCTGGTTGTCCCCTGCAGTAACGCGGTTTTATTTTATACATTTTGGTCCTGGGAAATGAACCCAGGGGTGCTTAACCACAGAGCTGCACCCCCAGCCCTTTTAATTTTTTATTTTGAGACAAGGCCTTACTAAGTTGCTGAGGCTGGCCTCTCACTTGCGATCCTCCTGCCTCAGCCTCCCGAGCCACTGAGATTACAGCATGCACCACTGTGCCCAGCTTAAAATGGCTTTTTTTTGCTCATCTGGCATGTTCGCACATCTTCGTTTCACTTCTTTGATCAATAATAAAGTGGACATAAAGAAGGAAGAGGAGCAAGGAGATAGTGTGGTGAGACCAGAGAGGCAGGCCCTCCATGGAAGGCTGCAGCCCCACGGGTTGGACCTGGTGCCGCCCTCCCTGCGCCTGCCTCATTCCACTCCAGGGCGGGAGCGAGTCTCTGTGCATATGCTTCATTTTTGTGACCAGAAACCAATTATCAAGTGTGTCGTTTGGTTCTAAAGCGATTCCTGAGCTTAGCAGAAAGGCTGCCACGGGCACCTGCACGTGCGGGCAATGAGCCGGAGACTGGCGAGCTCCTGCTGCCGGCCACGGGCCGGACCAGGGTGGCTTCTGTCTCTCTCCCTAGAGCAGGAGGAGCCATCAAGAGGCAGCCAGGCCACCTCAGGGGCCGCCCAGTCCTGCCGTCCAGGTCACTCTCGAGCGCAGTGGGATGTGGCCTGCGCCCGAGGGGCTCTGCTCCTGGCTGGCTGGGCAGGCAGCCAGGCCCTGCTGTCAGGCCTCAGGGCTAAATGGAGGCTTCCGAGAGGAGCTCACTGACCCTGCTCCTCGCCGCCCACCCCGCCTCCCCTTCCCCCTGCTCCCGGGGAGGTGAAAGCAGGGTCACCACCCAGGCAAAGGGCAGGGGCTACAGCCACCGCCACCTGATGAGGGGGCTGACGTGGCCACACCCGCGCCTGCTGTGGGGGCAGGCGGCTGGACCAAGGCAGCCCAGGCCAGAACCCACCTGCCGCGGGCGGCGAGCCCTGGGGACCGGCCACCTTGCAGGCGCCCGCTCTTCTCTGTGAGGATGAGGCCTCGGCCCCGCAGGGAGCACATCACCAAGGGGGCGTGCTGCTTCTGTCCAGTGTGAGGGACGTGGTCTTTTGAAACAAAAAGCCAACAGACTTTAGACTCCTGGTCAGTACCCAACTAGGCTTCGGTCAGTGGAAACAGCCGCGGGGTGCAGGGGCAGCCCCCCGGGACTCGCCGTGCAGTGTCCACACCGGCAGACTGTCGGTCCGGGCCAGGGCCACCAGCTCTTCACAGGTGGGGCTCGTCACCAAGAGCCCCTGCCAGGACGGGCATCCTGGGGCTGTCTGTGCTCACAGGACAGGGACACTGGGATTGGCAGAGGGGAGGACTGGGTCCAACAGACATTCAGTCACAGAGGAGCAGGCCTCTGAGGACTCAGGGGGAGCTCCCCAGGGCCCGGCCGCTAACGCAGGGTGGACAGCGAGCCCACAGAGAGCCTGGGCCACTCCCACACATGCGCCACGGTCCTGGGCAGTAGGCGGCAGAGGAGGGCGGGTGCCCAGGTGGCCAGCCCAAAGGCGGCCAGGGCAGCGTGTCTCCTTGCCTGGCTGCCCTGGCGACTTTCCTCTGCTGCAGTGCTGCCTCCCACCCCTGGCAGCTGGCCTGGCGCAGGCCAGGAGGGAGGCCTGGGGCGGGCCCTGCCCCAGCGGACCACAGGCCCGGCCCACAGCAGAGCCTGCTCTCCAGCTCATGGCCCCTGAGCGGGCAGCGAGACCCCGGGTCTGCTGATGCGCACCAGTGCCAAGGATGGACTCTGGTCTGAGCCATGCCCTTCCTAGTGCCCAGGTCCAAACGTCCCTGCTTCCTCCTAAAGCATCAGCTGGGAGCACTCCCCCAGGACGGAGAGAAGAGGGGGTCTTGGCTCCCCAAAGCAGGGCATGTGGCGGGGTGGTAGGCAGTGGGCGGAGCCCTGCCTGCCCCTTGGCCGGGTGAATAAAGGCCCACTGGAAGCAGGAGGCCAGGGCTGGGCCTGCAGCGGGGGTGGTGGGCCCGAGGCTGCGAGACCCCCAGAGCCGGAAGTGCTCTCCCGCCCGCTACAGAGAACGTGGCACCACAGGCCCCACTCAGGGGCGCTTGGAGGGTGCACGCGGCTGGCGGGGGGCCCTCGTGTGGCCTTGTGCACCTGGGAGCTCTCGGTGGCACTCAGACCCTGCGCGCGGTCTTGAGCGAGGAGTGAGCTGCAGCCGTGGGGGCGGGAGCCACGTGGTGTGCCAGGCTGTCGGCGCGGCCCGTGGGTGCAGGGCGCCTGGCTCCTCTGTCACGGGACTTCTCCCTGATGTGAAGGACTGGGCAGGGGCCAGGGGGCGTGCGGGTCTGTTTCTGAGCAGTCTGATGCCAGGTGCCCGTAGCCCAGGGTCCACCCGCCTGGGGTCCACTCACGTGGCGTCCACCCGCCTGGGGTCCACCCGCCTGGGGTCCATTCCCCTGGGGTCCACTTGCCTGGGGTCCACCCGCCTGGGGTCCACTTGCCTGGGGCCCACTCGCCTGGCGTCCACCCGCCTGGGGTCCACCCGCCTGGGGTCCATTCCCCTGGGGCCCACCCGCCTGGTGTCCACTAGTCTGGGGTCCATTCCCCTGGGGTCCACCCGCCTGGGGCCCACTCGTCTGGGGTCCACTCGCCTGGGGTCCACTCACCTGGCGTCCACCCACCTGGGGTCCATTCCCCTGGGGTCCACCCGCCTGAGGTCCACTTGCCTGGGGTCCACTCGCCTGGCGTCCACCCACCTGGGGTCCACCCGCCTGGGGTCCATTCCCCTGGGGTCCACCCGCCTGGTGTCCACTCGTCTGGGGTCCATTCCCCTGGGGTCCACCCGCCTGGGGCCCACTCGTCTGGGGTCCACTCGCCTGGTGTCCACCCACCTGGGGTCCATTCCCCTGGGGTCCACCCGCCTGGGGTCCACTTGCCTGGGGTCCACTCGTCTGGGGTCCACCCGCCTGGGGTCCACCCGCCTGGGGCCCACTCGTCTGGGGTCCACTCGCCGTCTCTCTAACTCACCCGACCGCTAGGGCAGAGAGAAGGAGAGCTCCAGGCTCAGAGCCTGGGCCAGGCCTCCCACCTGTCCACTGCATGACCCGTCCAGGTCCATCACATGTGCAGCCGCCAGGGACTGTTCCGAGATGTAGCAGGGGCTCCTGGGCACTGGGCAGGCGGGGCCCGTGGGACGGACCCAGGGATGGGGCAGGGCAGCCGGTCGGGGTGCCGAGTCTGGGTCCCCAGCCAGCCACAAGCGTCGATGCCCCGGGCTCCCCGTCATGCCCCGATGCCCGCGCTGGCGGCCTGCCACCCTCCCCAGTGGCACGCCCCCGTCTGCCAGGCGGATCCTCACGGGGGACACTCACCAGTGAGACGGGGCGTGGGTGCAGCCAGCTTCACAAAGCTGGAGTGGCTGCTCCTGGGCTTCTGACAGAAGGACCCGTCCTGTCGCCTCCGACCCTGGCGACTTTCCAGCCCTGGCTTCCCTGGCCGTGGGCGGGTTCAAACACTGGCCGACACAGAGCCCAGGCTTCCCCGTCAGGGCTGAGCTTCAGGAAGGCCAGAGCTGCGCTCAGGTCGGATTCGGTCACGGGTGGAGTCTGCAGGTCCAGCCCGCGTGCTGGCGTGGGGCTTTGGTAAGCAGCACAGCCATTCCCGCCTGAAGCCTCCTGCTCTCCAGCTCCCCGCCCTCCAGCTCCCCGCCCTCCAGCGGCGCCCTCGGGCTCCTCTCTGGGTGGACGGCCCTGCCCCCCACAGCGCCGCCCTCCAGTGGCGCCCTCGGGCTCATCTCTGGGTGGACGGCCCTGCACCCCACAGCGCCCTGCATTTCTGGCCTCCTCCAGGACCACGTTTCTTCTGCCTGGAAAATGCCCTCAGTGTTTCCTTGAGCGTAGGCGTCCAGGTGACAAAGGATCTGTTTTGATTGTCTAAATGTGTCTTTATTGTACTTTCATTTTAGGAAGTTTGGGGATTTTATCAAATAAAGAATAACATTTGTTTCTTTTGCTATTTTCTTTCATTCCATTGTTTTCGGGCTATTTCTATTGAGAAGTCAGAGATAAGTCTTATTGCTCCATTAAAGACCTTATCCCTTTAAAAAAAAAAATCTCTAGTTGCTTTAAAATTTTTATCTTTGGCTATGGCTTTTAGCCATTTACCATAATGTAACTGGTTTTGATTTTGTTTGAATTATCTGGCTTAGAGTTAGTGTGCTTCCTAAATCCAAGACTTGTTTTTTTTTATTGGTTTTGAAATTTTTTCAGCCAGTTTCTCTTCAAAGATTTCTTCTGCCCTGTCTTTGTTTTTGGCCTTCTGGGCTCCAGTTGCACATTTTAGGAATCTACTAAAGTTTCATATGTTTCTTATGAACTTTTCTGGCTTGTTTTGGTCTGTGTTTTCTTTGCTGTATCTTTCAGTTAACTAACTCTCTTTTTAGTAGTATTTAATCTACTGTTAAACTCACTCAAGTTCTTAATTTCAGTTTTTTTTTTTTTCAAATATAGGATTCCCATTCTTTTTTTAATAATTTCTAATTCTCTGGCAAAAATTTCCTCTTATCCTTTTAACTCCCTGAACATAGTAAGCTATTTCTTTTTGAAGTTTGCATCTGGTTTCTTCATTACCTGACTTTCCTCTGGAGCTGGTTGGTGTCTGTTTTCTCTTTGTTTTCAGTCAGATTTTGTCTCCTTGTATGCTTAGTAACCAAATGCTGCACATTGTATACAAAAAGTTGTGGCAATAACTTGAGGCTAAGTGTGCTGTTGCCTTTCTCCTTGGAGGAATATTATTATTGTGGGATATAATAATCTCAGGCCACTTAAATGAATCTTCCTTAACTAGAGCTGTGTTTCTATCTATTAGGACTATTTATTTCCACATCACTCTCTCTAGGCACTGCACCTCAAGGTCCAACCCAAAGACTAGAGGCCTTACCAGGGCCTCTCCTCCTTGACAGGACTGAAGTTCGGTCTTTGATTCCCATTTCTGTGAGCCTGTTGAAAGTCCTGTGCTGCTTTCCACAGCCTGTTTTGCCATCAGCAAATGCCTTGGGCGATGAGGGTCCTGGCTGCTCCTTCCCCAGCACTGCCACCTGAAAGCTCTCCAGGGCCTTTAAGCAGGTTGTTTTATTTTATTTACTTGGGTTTTTTTGTCCAGTTTTTCTGGTTTTCCTCGGGAGGAAGATTGGATTAAAACATACTTCACCTTTGCTAAAAGCAAAACTTCCCAGTTTTGTTTTGTTTTGTTTTTTTAAACCCAGTGTCTTTGGTGAAATTCTATTGATAATTAACTACATATAAATTAATAATAATTAGGTTTGCATACTACTAACTGCTCACATGAAGTACAGCAGGTCTGTTTGCAGATGTTTTTCTTAGGACTTCAAAACACATGGGTTCTCGGTGTGTTCCCTAGAAGCCATCAAGAGGGGAGCTCAAGGAAGGAGCAGAGGTCCCTCGCATGATCCCTGGTTGCAAGACCTTGGTCTGGTTGCAACCAACCTTCTGTAACACCGGGGACAGAATGAGCCTTCGCCATCCACCAGCCCCCGCCCCCTGGAGTGTATTCTCTGTGAGCATCTTAGGAACACCAAGTTGGTCACTTCACTCCCCGGTGACCGTCCACTGCTGGCTGCCCTGGGATCTTAGGATAGAGTGCATGGCGTGGATCCGGCCACCCCGACCCCAGATGACCACCCCGTCTCTGTCCTCTCACGTGGGGCTCTCCCTACCCAAGGTGTTTGCCCCTCCGTGCAGGGTGCCCCATCCCTCAGTCTCAGCGAGGCCTTGGCTGGGCCCTCGTGGTCCACCTCCTCACCCAGCTGCTCTGTGTCCGCGCTGGCTCCTGCACGCAGCCTCCTCGGCGAAGCACCTGTCACAATGCGCAACCGTCATCTATCAGTCTGGTCTGCCCACACTGGCATGTAAGGGACAGGGACAGCGTTTGCTGCACAGAGCACAAGGCCCTACATGTGGCATGTGCACAGTTGGTGAGGGGATGAATGTCCCCATGCAGTGACATAGGGCTCAGCCACAAAACGAAGGAACCTCGGGCGTGGTGAAAAAGCAGCCAGAGGCTGAAGGCCACGGGTGACGTCAGCTCCTGTCCAGGATGGACGGATCCTCAGGGACGGAAGCCAGAGGGCTGGGGAGGGACGCCAGGGAGTGCTGCTCCTATGCAGAGCTCCCTGCAGGCCGCGGAGAACGTCCCGGGGCCAGACTGTGGAACGCGGAGACCACTGTGCTGTAAGCGGGCCAGCTTCGCGATGTGGTGACCTCGGGGACAGATGACCACTGTGCTGTAAACGGGCCTGCTTCACGATGTGGTGACCTCGGGGACAGATGACCACTGTGCTGTAAACGGGCCTGCTTCGCGATGTGCGGTGATGTCGGGAACAGACGGGGAGCAGCTGCTGGACCCTCCCTGCCGTCCTACCACCCCACACCCGCCCTCTGCGCCGAGGGTTCTCTTCCTCCGGGTCTGGACCGTGACCGCGTCCGCCCACCTGAGCTGAGACTGCGGCCTGCCCCTGCAGAGGCGCACCCCGCTGCATCTGCGCGTTCCCTAAGACGGTGCGTGCCGCGCTCCTCAGTCAGACTGGAAGCTAATGGGCTTCCGGCGGATGCCCGAGGGCCACCTGCCCCGCCATGGCTTGGCCCGCCCCAGGGCTTGGCCCGCCCCTGGCGGAGCAGGGAAGTGTCGGGCACCCCCCGCCCGAGCCTCGCTCCTGTGCAGGAGGGTCCCTCAGGGCAGTGCCTGGTTCACTTTCAGCGCCACCTGGGCCCCATGGCAGGCGTTGGGCATGATCCACACCCAGTTCCCCAGGAGAGCCCCAGGTGAATGGTGACATCTGTCGGGTGTGTGCCAGGACAGAGCGGGCGCAGACCCCTGAGCTGCTCTCCCTCCTCACAGGCACCTACGTGATGACAGTCACAGCCAATGACGCGGACGACAGCACCACAGCCAACGGCATGGTGCGGTACCGGATTGTGACCCAGAGCCCGCAGAGCCCGTCCCAGAACATGTTCACCATCAACAGTGAGACCGGGGACATCGTGACGGTGGCAGCGGGCCTGGACCGTGAGGTGAGACAGGCTGTGGGCCACGTGGGATGTGGGTGCAGGGCGGGGCAGAGGCAGCAGAGGTGACCCCAGCTGCTGAGGACCAGGAGGCCCTGCTGTGTGAGCAGCCGGGGGCGGGTGGCTCTGAGAAGCCAGATGGGCCCTGGTGGTCTCAGGTCCGGCCCACCCCACACAGAGCCCCAGGTCCACGGCCACCTGAGCACCTGGGGACCTGAGCACTGCCGGAGAGCGCGGCCCCACCCAGGGGCCACCCCACGAGCAGCCGCATGCCCTCCGTGCTGCGGGGGACCCAGAGGTACGCCCTGGGCACCGCACTGGCCACTCAACTAGGAGGGGCTCTGCGACCCCCTCCCGGCCCTCCCGGGGCCACGAGGTGCTGGTCTTCCTCCAGCAGCACGTGACCCCACTGCCCACACCCAGAGCCAGTGCCCAGGAGGCGGCTGGGAGTGGGGGAGGGCGGTATGTCTCTGCCAGGGCAGGCACCAGGACTGGGCGTCTCCAGGCGCCTGCCCGCCTGCCCTGTCGGCACACACCCTGAGGCCCGGGGGGATTCGTCGCCAGCCGGGCCTGGGAGCGTGAGCCCACCTTCTCCCGCCAGGCCACCATGTGTGACCCAGGCCAGGCCATGGCAGACGTGACGCACTCACGGAAACCTCTGGCTCCAGGGACAGGAGGACTCGGAGCAGACGGGCGGGCACTGCTGGCCAGGGCTCTGCAGAGACAGCAGCCACAGCCCACTCTGGGCCAGTAGCCCCAAGTGTCCCCTCCAGTGGGCAGCTTCCACGAGCTGGACTGCCCGGCCGCAGCGTGGAGTGGCTGGCGTGCAGCGTGGAGACTGGTGGGCAGCCCAGGTTCTGCCACGGCGTCCCCAGTGGGGACCCTGACAGGTGTTAGTGCTGGATCCCAGGGCTCCTCCTCGGCTCCGGACACCAGGATGGGCCCCGCCAGGGGCAGCCCCTCCACCCTGCACACCAGAGCCCTCTGCAACCTGCACAGTCCCTCCTGCGCCTGCCCTGGGGGACGTGGCGGCTTCTCCTGGAAATCCTGAGTCTCACTGGGTGGCGCCCCAGGGTGACACGGGGAGCGACTCCTCAGCCCGGCGCTTGGTGGCAAGGTGGGGTGGCCTCAGACACATGAGAGGACTGTGGGCCAGCCACGGCCCCTCTGGGCCCGTAGTGGAGACGGCGTCCGAGGGCGGGCAGGGCAGGGCTGGCGCGGAGGGCAAGCAGGGCCTCGCCGCGGGGCTGCGTCTTCCTACCGCGACACTGGGGAGCTGCGCAGTGAGGGCCAGGGCTCCAGGGGCTCAGTGCCATGGCCAGTCCCAGCACCGTCCACCCTACCTGGAGGACCCATCCCGGCCTGCCACCCGCCCCCAGGGTGAGAACCAGCACATGCTCAGCCTGGACAAGGCCAGCAGTTGAGGTGGCCCTGGGCCTTCTCCTGTCCTTCAGCTCGGGAGAGGTCCCCAAGGCCTGAGAGGACCGCACTGCAGGAGGGCCGTGAGCAAGGGCACCTGACGCCGGCCAACCAGGCAGACCCCCAGGTCCGCCCAGCTCAGGGTCCCCACCTGCCCTGGGCAGGGGTCAGGCCCCACGGCCACCGGAGCAGCCAGGAGCCACCCCTATTTCTGCAGGCTGCCGCTGCCCCTGAGTCATCTCCATGCCTAGGACAGCAACGTGACGTGACCAGTGCGTGTGCATGGCACGCACATACCTCTTACACACACGTGCCCAGGCAGCCCTGGAGCCCTGCCGTCCTGGAGAAGGGGCAGGGGAGCGTGGTGGGCACCAGGCCGTGGACATACTCCCCAGGGTGGCCCTTGCAGGGCGGGGCTCCACCTGGAGCTGCCCCGGTCCACGGCTGTTCACTCCTGGTCCACGACGAGGGGAGCACAGGGATGGAGAGGGAGACGAGGGACGGGAGGGAGAGTGGACACCGCCTCCACTCCAGGGCCCTGGCCAGCAGCTGGTGCAGCGGGTGGCAGTGACCCAAGCCAGGCCTGGCCACCCGCGGCCCACGTGGGCGGGAGGCAGAGCCTGGTGGACTGCAGGGGCTGCCTGCTCCAGGGACCCCTGCCTGAGGTCTGCAGACCCCCAGGAAGAGGCCAGTGTCCCATCAGTTCCTTTTCTTGTTCAGCAGTGTGGGTGAGGCGTGGGGTGGCGCCCAGGGGACGTGGAGCTGGGTGGACGGTGTCTGCCCTCGGGTTGCTCCCTCTAGCGACGGGGGGGCGGGGGGGGGGGGAGGGAGTGGGGAGCCAATGCCCACTGCAGGGGTGCCAGGCAGGCCCAGAGCCGCTGTGGGGAGGCCAGCGCGTCCACACCACCAGGAGCAGAGCCGCAGCTGGCGGGCCGGGGTGACTCCGAGGCGTGAGCCTCCAGGTGTGGGCCTTCCTGGGGCTCAGAGGGCCCCGGATGCCTCGTCCCACTGACGGCCGAGCAGACGAGGCCGAGGCCTGGGCCAGTGCCTGGACAGCGTTGGCCCTGCTGTGCAGCTGGCACAGCCCGACTCCCTGTGGCCAGAAATGGCCCTGCCTGTGTTCTGTCTTGTGGCCAAGGTCGGCTGATTGCTGGCTGTAGCCGTCTGAAGCGATGGCCGCTTGGAGCAACGAAGCCGCGGGAAGAAGTTCAGAGGCGAACTGGAAACAAACAGCTTTTTATTCTGATAACTTTTCTCTCTGGCTCTAACAACGACTAACACGCACCACACACCACCAAAAAATGGCGCTGACCCGATCAGCAATCTCAGCTCAAGTCACTCGAGATCCCGGGCCAAGTCCCGCGAGATCTCAGGCCAAGTCCCGTGAGACTACGAAATGTGGCAATGCCCAAATCTCCATGACCCATAGTCAACTGCAATTTAAGCCATCTCCCCAAACAGGGCTCCTACAGCTGGCAGGAATGGGGTTCACTAAAACCCCCAACGCAAGCATGGGGGTGTGGCTCCAGGTGCCAGACCTGGGAGGAATCGGGGCACTGTGCGGGGGCGCCTGGGCTTCCTCTGTGGCCGGGCCCCCACGGGAAGGACACCCCTTGCCTGGTGCAGGTGGCCCTGTGGGCAGGTCAGCACCACCCCCGAGGCTCAGCTCCCTCGGCCACGCAGAGACCCCCCACCCACCAGCCAGGCCCAGCGAGGGCAGGGGCGCAGCTGCTGCGTCCCCCAGGCAGGGGTTGAGGGGAGGCTGGGCCAGCCCTGCCCTCCAGGCTCCGAGCTGCTCCAGCCACAGCAGCCCCCAGGGTCCCCGCTTGCACTGTCTGCTGCTGCCTGTCACAGGCTTGAGTGCGGCCTGCAGAATGTCCAAGCTCACGTGAAGGCCAGCGGAGGCGGGCGAGCGGCAGGCCTGTGGTGGACAGGGAGGCTGGGAGGCGTCCTCACACCCCTCCCGGCCCTGGAGAGCTCGGCTGAGGCCCAGGCCCACCCCAGTGCGGGCGGTGTGAGTGGTGGCCACTCTCCTCCAGGCCTTGCTGGACGAGGGGACTCGCCACCTCTGCTTTGCTCACTGGCTTCAGGGCTAACGTCCGATTCAGGGAACTTCGGGGGGCCCGTTGCTCTCCCGTCTCCATCTGTGCTGGCAAAACCGCATCAGTCATGAGCCAAAGCCCAGGCCCTGCAGGTGGGCACTGTGGGCTGGACAGCAGAGCCACAGTCCTCCAGGCGGGGCTGTGACCCCTGTTCACACTGTGACAGTGTGACCGGGAGGACCCAGCCTTCCACGGAGTCACGGGTACAAGACGGGGCCACAGTGGGGAGGGACTTCAAGGCACAGGGGCTGGGAGGAGGCGCACGGCCACACCCAGGAGCCCTGCAGGCCCCGGCCCACACAAGCACGGGCCCAGCCTGACCTCCCAGCCGTGGCCGCAGGCCGGCGCCCCTTTCGCCCTCTGCTAACTCAGGCCGAGCCCAAGAAAGCTGCGCTGCCCCAGCCGCACAGAGGACACCTCTCCTGAGCACCTCAGCTCCCTAGGAAGTAAAGTGGGGGCCCAGGGCGGGAGATGGGGGTCTCAGGCGGAGCCGGTCATCACAGGGTGAGACCCGCCGAGGAGCCGTGCTGACGGGGCCTGTGACCGTGGCTTTCACGACCTTGCCTGAGGAACCTGAAGCTAGTGGCCCCAGTCGTGGGAAGAGGGCTCTCCCCAGGGGTGGGAGAGGCCCGCACCCACCTCCCTCCAGTCTCACTGGGGTCCCAGGGAAGTCTGCACACAATCCCGCCCAGGTCCACCTGGTGACTTGGGGGCAGCAGGCTCGCCTCTGCCTTCCAGGTCCCCAGGTGCTGGTCTACCCCGAGGGGAGATTTACTGCCACGGTGACATGCTGGGGACCCCAGTCAGCCCCGGGCTGCCTGTCCCACCTGGATCTTGCTCCCACAGACTGTAACTGCAGCTTTGGCTCCAATACCCCGTCTCCCTGAGTCCTGGAGTCTGGTCTGCGTAAGGTCCCTGCAGGGACGCGTGTCCCTCCTAGCAGCAGGGAGGAGCTCCGGGCCTGCACCTCTCCTGCAGACAGCGTTTGCTGCAGGGACGCGTGTGCCCTGCTGACCTGGGTCAGGCAGGGCCGCAGGGGAATTGCTTTTTAAAAGAAAGCATGTGGGTTTGGCATGGGGAGCCAGTGTGTAGAGCTGTCCCTTAACCTCATGTTCCCACTGCTCCTGTCTGTCTGCTGCCTGCCTCCCCCAAAGTGAGGGAGCTGAGGTGACACAGAGCAGGCCCATCGCAGGAGCGATTATTGAGCACCGACTGTGTGCTCTGCACTGCTAACCTGCACTGAACAGGCAGATCTGGGCGCTGCCTTGGGACACCGTCCTAGGCTGGGCGGCAGAGCAGGAAAGCCAGCAAACAGCGAGCCTGTCGGGTGAGGTGCAAAACAGGGACACGGGGTGACAGGGCAGCAAGGGCCATGACTTCATGCCTGCTCCTGGGCACAGTAAGGGCCCATCTGAGGCCACGACCATCCCCTTCCCCTCCAGTAGAAGTAAGACCTCGGGGCCGTGACTGCCAAGACAGCCTGCTCCCACCCACCACGGGTCCCCACTGTCCCTCTCAAAATAGGCCCAGGATGCCAACGTCTGTGCTGCGCCCTCCACGGGCACTGGAGATTGCTGGGGCCCAGGCTGACTGCCTTGAGGACTGAGGGTGGTCCTGGGTGGCCCCAGGTGGCCCCGGGCACCTTGTGATCCACTAGGACTCTCCTGCACCTCCGTGTGGACCTCCACGCATTCTTGGGCATCCTTGGGCGTGGCTGGCTCCAGGCTTCCCCTGGAGAAGCCGTCCCTGTACTGGGGACACAGAGGCTCCATGCCACCCAGCACAGGCCCCGCCAGTCAGCGAAGCCACAGGACACGTCACTTGAGCTGCTCCCCTGGCTGGAAAGGCAGGCTGACCTGGGCACAGCCACAGGGCACTGGTGCTGCCAAGGCCTGCTGCTCCCCTCCCGTCCCCTCCCCCTGCTCCCCTGCACCCTCCCTCCCCTTCCCTCTGCCCTAGACCCCCTCCTGGCCCCAGCGCCCTGCTCCTCCCTGGCCTCCCCCCCCACCAAGTGGCTCCTCTGACCCCCACCACCAGGTGGCTCCTCTGCCCCCTCCCCCACCAGGTGGCTCCTCTGACCCCCTCCCCACCAGGTGGCTCCTCTGCCCCCTCCACCAGGTGGCTCCTCTGCCCCCTCCCCAGGTGGCTCCTCTACCCCCTCCCCCCACTCTGCCCCCCTCCCCCACCAGGTGGCTCCTCTGCCCCCTCCCCCCCCACAGGTGGCTCCTCTGACCCCCTCCCACCAGGTGGCTCCTCTGCCCCCTCCCCACCAGGTGGCTCCTCTGCCCCCTCCCCACCAGGTGGCTCCTCTGCCCCCTCCCCCACCAGGTGGCTCCTCTGGTGGCTCCTCTGCCCCCTCCCCCACCAGGTGGCTCCTCTGCCCCCTCCCCACCAGGTGGCTCCTCTGCCCCTCCCCACCAGGTGGCTCCTCTGCCCCCTCCCCACCAGGTGGCTCCTCTGCCCCCTCCCCCACCAGGTGGCTCCTCTGCCCCCTCCCACCAGGTGGCTCCTCTGCCCCCTCCCCACCAGGTGGCTCCTCTGCCCCCTCCCCACCAGGTGGCTCCTCTGCCCCCTCCCCACCAGGTGGGATCCTCTGCCCCCCTCCCCACCAGGTGGCTCCTCTGCCCCCTCCCCCACCAGGTGGCTCCTCTGCCCCCCCCCCACCAGGTGGATCCTCTGCCCCCCTCCCCACCCAGGTGGCTCCTCTGCCCCCTCCCCACCAGGTGGCTCCTCTGCCCCCTCCCCACCCCCCAGGTGGCTCCTCTGCCCCCCTCCCCACCAGGTGGCTCCTCTGCCCCCCCTCCCCCCACCAGGTGGCTCCTCTGCCCCCTCCCCCACCAGGTGGCTCCTCTGCCCCCTCCCCCACCAGGTGGCTCCTCCCCCACCAGGTGGCCCCCCTCCTGCTGCCCCCCTCCCCACCAGGTGGCTCCTCTGCCCCCTCCCCCACCAGGTGGCTCCTCTGCCCCCCCTCCCCACCAGGTGGCTCCTCTGCCCCCTCCCCACCAGGTGGCTCCTCTGCCCCCCTCCCCCACCAGGTGGCTCCTCTGCCCCCCTCCCCACCAGGTGGCTCCTCTGCCCCCTCCCCCACCAGGTGGCTCCTCTGCCCCCTCCCCACCAGGTGGCTCCTCTGCCCCCTCCCCCCACCAGGTGGCTCCTCTGCCCCCCCTCCCCCACCAGGTGGCTCCTCTGCCCCCCTCCCCACCAGGTGGCTCCTCTGCCCCCCCCCCCCCAGGTGGCTCCTCCCCCTCCCCCCCTCCTCCCCCCCCAGGTGGCTCCTCTGCCCCCTCCCCCACCAGGTGGCTCCTCTGCCCCCTCCCCCCAGGTGGCTCCTCCCCCACCAGGTGGCTCCCCCCCCCCCACCAGGTGGCTCCTCTGCCCCCTCCCCACCAGGTGGCTCCTCTGCCCCCTCCCCCACCAGGTGGCTCCTCTGCCCCCTCCCCCACCAGGTGGCTCCTCTGCCCCCCTCACCCACCAGGTGGCTCCTCTGCCCCCCCCTGCCCCCTCCTACCCCCACCAGGTGCTCTCCTCTGCCCCCTCCCCCACCAGGTGGCTCCTCTGCCCCCTCCCCCACCAGGTGGCTCCTCTGCCCCCTCCCCACCAGGTGGCTCCTCTGCCCCCTCCCCCACCAGGTGGCTCCTCTGCCCCCTCCCCCACCAGGTGGATCCTCCGCCCCCCTCCCCCACCAGGTGGCTCCTCACCCCCCCTCCCCACCAGGTGGCTCCTCTGCCCCCCTCCCCCACCAGGTGGCTCCTCACCCCCCCCCCACCACCAGGTGGCTCCTCTGCCCCCCTCCCCCACCAGGTGGCTCCTCTGCCCCCCTCCCCCACCAGGTGGCTCCTCGCCCCCCCTCCCCACCAGGTGGCTCCTCGCCCCCCTCCCCCACCAGGTGGCTCCTCTGCCCCCCTCCCCCACCAGGTGGCTCCTCTGCCCCCCTCCCCCACCAGGTGGCTCCTCTGCCCCCCTCCCCCACCAGGTGGCTCCTCTGCCCTGTGGTGGTTCTTGTGGTAGGAGCCGGGGAGCTGCCAAGGGAGCCCGGGTGAACAGGCCTTCCCCAGTGTCCTTCCCCAGTGCCCTTCCCCAGTGCCCTTCCCCAGTGCCCTTCCCGCGGCTTGTGCTTTGCGCTCCCTGCTGTCCCCGCTGTCCTTGCAGGGAAGACCTGAACAAGAGCTCATGGGTGACCGTCTCTGGGGCAGAAGCTCGCCCATGATGGACCTGTGCTTGGGAAACCAGTGGCCAGCAATAAGGCAGCCATGGTTGAGATGGCCCAAGTCCAGGCACGTGCACTCACTGGGCGCCGCTACCAACCTACCCCGTCCTGCCAGCGCAGACCCCAGGGACCCCCAGTTCAGGCCTGAGCGGGCCCCAGGGGTGTTGTACCTGCGGGCCGTGTTCCGCGGGCCCTGGTCCTGCCGAGGCTGCACACAATGACACCTGGAAAGCACTGCACAGTCCCCGGTTTTCCCTCGAGGACATGCGCACCTCGCACCATGCAGCAGGCAGCGCTGGGGCGCAGAGCGAGGGCACCATGCGGCCTCCCGGAGCTCCTGCGGCCAAGCTGTCCCCTGCAGGAAGGGGGACCCCGCGAGCGTCCACGGGACAGCTGGTGAGCTGAGCGCTCCCGCACGATCAGACCCTGGGAGAGGCTCCCTAGAGTGGCTCCGTGCCCCCGCGGGTCCTCATTAGCTCGCTCATGGCCACCAGGAGGGGAGCCACCAGCCCAGCGCTGAAGGGAGCGGGTCCTTGGAGGCAGCGAGTCCGTGCTGGGCCGTGTGGTCAGCTCGGGCCGCCTTGTTCCGACCAGCCAGCTCCTCCTGATGAAGTCCACGTCCCTGTGAGAGACCCCTCGTCCCCTCCTCCTGCAGACCGTGGGCGCCACCTCCTTCAGCCTCACTCCTGACGACACTGAGCCTCCTGCCCCGCCGGGAGGCGGTCTCCGTCGTGACTGGTCAACGCGTCACGTCATTAGAAGTCACACAGAGACGCTGCTGGTGACAAGAACACCTCCCCTCTGCTCAGAAGCACAGTGACGTTGGGGAACGTGGACGCACGGCACACTGGCCCCACACTGGCAGCCACAGCCCCTGCCACTGGGTGAGGGCGAGCTGTCCTCTGCAGCAGACCCGTGGGCCTCGCACCCGAGACCTGCCAGAACGGAGGCGCGGGTGAAGAGGAAAGCAACGGGGGCGGAGGCAGGTGGGCCTGAGCCCGGGGCCTGCCTCCGTCCTCAGCCCCACCCAGCCGTGCCTGCAGCCACCACAGTGTTGTCACGACACGCGTGTGACGCTGTGCTGCGGGCCTGCCTCCGTCCTCAGCCCCACCCAGCCGTGCCTGCAGCCACCACAGTGTTGTCACGACACGCGTGTGACGCTGTGCTGCGGGCCCTCCAGACGTCCTCTCGTGCTGCCCGCTGTCCGTGGCCGCTGTCGGTCCTGTGCCCCTGGTGCTGTCGGTCCTGGCTGCTACCGGCAAGCAGCATCCTGTCTGTCAGCCCGTCCAGAGGCCCTGGTTCCTGGGCCCCGCCTAGCCAGGAACTGGCTTTAGAGGAGGCGACCCCCGGACCCCTGAGTGTGACCTTGCCTAGGAGAAGGTCCTGCAGACAGGAAGTGAGCGTGACCTTACCTAGGAGAAGGTCTCTGCAGACAGGAAGTGAGCGTGACCTTACCTAGGAGAAGGTCCTGCAGACAGGAAGTGAGCGTGACCTTGCCTAGGAGAAGGTCCTGCAGACAGGAAGTGCTGGGGTCTGGAGCGGCCACTGGGGTCTGCTGAACCTGCCCCCGGACCAGCGTCCTGATGAGACACAGGTGGTGACACTGGGCCAGACGTGGAGGCCACAGATGGGGGTGTGTGGCCACAGCCAGGGACACTGGTGCCACCAGGAGCTGGAGGAGGCGGGAGGAGCCTCCAGGGGCCCCTTGGCCTCAGACCTCTGGTCCCCACACGGCTCTCTGAAGCCACACGGCGTGTGTGGCATTTGCTGGGGCAGCCCCGGAGACGAGAACACCCCTGAGGGCTCTGGGGTGGTGGGAGGGCCCTCACCTTCACATCGCCCTTCCTGAGGAGGGGACACCAGGCTTCCGACCCACAGAGAAGAGAAGCCACCGTGACACGGGCAGGGCCTGGAGCCAAGGTGAGTGAGGTCCCCGAGGCACCGGGAGCTAATCAGCCCTCAAGCCTCGGCTGCCCTCTGCAGAGCAGGACGCAGAGGCCTGCTCACAGGGCCACAGGGCCACGGGGTGACAGAGCACACGCCCCAGTTCCTGGCCTGGCCCCAGCGCTGAGAGAGCACTGATTGGCTGCTTCCCCGTCACTCACCACCCGGCCCGCCTCCGCGGGGCCCTGCTCAGGCTCCCCAGGGCACAGACAGACCACGAGGCCCTGGGAACGTGGCCGGATGGGACGACTGAGCGGTGATGAGGTCCCCGCAAAGGACACAGGAGACGCAGAGGGACGGAGCGGCGTGTTGAGGCTCGCAGCCGCGGGAGGAGCGCTGCCCCGGGCCGAGGCCCAGGAAGCCCGCGCCTGCACACCCAGCTCATGGCGTCCGTCCCCGCCGAGAGGGACGTGTGGCCCTGCTTGGAGGAGACCCCGGCCCGGGGCTCCCTCCCGGCACCTGCCCTGCGCGGCCTCCTCTGGGCTGTGTGTTCTTCCCAGGGGTCCCCAGAGTGGGCCGGCAGGCACAGGGCGGGCACTTCCACGGGAGTCTCCGCAGGGACCAGGGGGGAGCTGCAGCCACGGCCACGTGTGTGTGAGCAGTGGTCACTTGGTGACTGCCCGCGGCCAGCGGCCAGTGCAGGAGGTCATCGAGATGCACCCTGATTCCGGGCTGGTAAATGCGGCCCCGAAGCACCTGAGAGGACTCTTGTCGCTCCTGCTGTTCCCTGGTCACTGGGTCCCTCCACGCAGCAACCCGTGGACTGCCCCCCCAGGGACAAAGGCAGGTGGCGTGTGTGACGCACCTGTGGGCTCGTTCCGCGTGTGCACACGTGTGCATGGGTGGGCCTCTGTGGGCCGCAGGCACTGCCCGGTGTGCACTGCCTCGTCTCCCGGAGGGGTGCGGGCAGGCCTGCTGCCCCCCGGGGCCACTGAGGAAACAGCACCCAGAGGGACCCAGAGGGCCGGCGGGTCAGCAGGACTCTGTGGTCACTCTCCAGGGAACTTTGCAGACTCCACGGGCAGCCTGGCCACCTGGGAATGGCCGCGGGGTGAGAAGTGGCCAGGAGGGAAAGGGGCTGCAGTGAGGAGGCCAGGCAGGAGGCTTGGCCATGGCTTCAGACGGCCGCTCCACGGAGGCTGGGAAGGACGGTGAGAAACGCGGAGCGGCACAAGAACTCGGGCGCGCGGAGGGCGTGGGCAGGCGGGCCAGCCAGAGGGCCTCGGGCCAGCTGAAGCGCACCGGCGGCAGCCACCTGCCTGGACCCGACGCGGCGCGGCCCTGGGCCTGAAGGGAGGACTCGGGATACAGTCCACGCGATCGGCTAGTCTTAGAATTGGACGGGCAAGGGGGGGCGACCATTGAAGTGACTACCCTCAAATCCCGCGAAGGCTGAACAGCACGTTCTGCAAATGGACCTGACTTCCTGTTTCCACAGGGTGAGCGGCTCCCCACTGACCAGGGCCCCGCAGCAATCGGACTCCCCCAGGGAGCCGCCCAAGGCAGGGCTGCCAAACTGTGGCCACCACCCAAAGCCCATCCGCACCCCAGCTGTTGGGCAGCCTGAGCTGCGTTTCCATAGCTGGGGGACACTGAAAAGGCAGCCGGGACCACAGGTGGCCCTCACCCCCGCCCAGAGCCCAGCATTTCCTCTCCGGCCCCTGCAGAAGTGGTGGCCAGAGGGCTGGCCGGGCAGCACTGGCAGAGGAAGCAGCTCCCGCCCTGCCCAGGCCGCCCGAGGCCCTGGAATGGCCGCAGAGACGCAGGCGGCTGCCCCGGGGGCCGCGTGGCCGCTGCAGGAGCCTGTGGTGTTGGCGCCTGCTGCTCTGGAAAGGGCGCGAGGTCCTGGGGCCGCGTGGCCGCTGCAGGAGCCTGTGGTGTTGGCGCCTGCTGCTCTGGAAAGGGCGTGAGGTCCTGGGGCCGCGTGGCCGCTGCAGGAGCCTGTGGTGTTGGCGCCTGCTGCTCTGGAAAGGGCGCGAGGTCCTGAAGACCAGGGAGCTGCCCTCCGGGCGTCCTTCAGGGAGAGGGCTCCGGTCACCGCGAGGTTCTGCGAGAACCGGTCTCGTGGGAGCAGAAGAGCTGTGGAGCGGGGCTGGCTGCGGAGGACGCCTGGGCAGGAGCCACCACCCAGGGACGTCCCAAGATACAGAGGCACCCAGACGGGCCCCCACACATCAAAAGTGCCAGGGTCCCAAGCTGTCCAGCCGAGGCCGGGCACCCGGAGCACTAAAACCTCAGACCGTGCCAACACCCAGGACATGCAGGTGTGGCCAGGACGTGCCACCAGCCCCGCCCGGGACGCAGCGCGTCCTGGCTCCGTGTGTGCAGAGCCCTCTGCCACTGCCACCTCCCCCGGCTGCCACCTCCCCCACATGCCACCTCCCCCACCTGCCACCTCCCCCACCTGCCACCTCCCCCGGCCCCTCCTCGGCGCCCACACGGAAGGCCGAGGCCCAAGGGAAAGCAGCACCGGCACTCCCCTCCCCAAGGAGGGTGGGAGACGGGCAAGGCCCCTCTCCTCTGAGGCAGGAAAGGCGCCGGAGCCTTCCCGGGGCCACCAGATGGGCCCCAGGAATGGGGAGCTGCTCTTCCCGGTCCCGCGGGTCTCCCTGGTGCTGGGCTGGCCCCGCCTCCACCTGGAGCAGCAGCCAGATGCAGGGCTCTGCAGGGGCAGCCTGATCCTGCGGGGCCCGCTGGGCTGGCGCACTGCCCAGGCCAGGCCGCAGAGGGACCCTGGAGGGCCAGGGGCTGGTCACAGGCAGGAGCCCTTGAAAAGAGCGGGGTGGCCTGCTGGGACACACAGACAGCGTCCGTTCCTCACAAGGGCCTGGCAGGACCAGCTGGGCTGCGCCCCTGCCTCTCCCCGACCTGGTACTCTCTGACCTCTGCATCCAAACCTGCCGCCTCCCCCAGGAGGCCCTCGCGGGTCATCAGCAGCCTTTCCTGGCAGCTCATCTTCCCTCAGCGCCAGCGGGGAAGATGGGAGACGGAGAGAGGGAGAGAAAGACGGTGCGTGAGAGCCTCGGGACCTCCCTGTAACACTGTGTGTTAGCATCTGCGTGTCAGAAAGAACATCCAGCCTTTGGGTTTTTGGATTGGCTTATTTCATTAACATGATAGTCTCCACTTTCATCCATTTACTGGCAAATGCAATGATTTCATTCTTCTTTATAGCTGAGTAATATTCCACTGTGTGTGAGTGTGTGAGAGACTTTTTTATTTTTTATCCATTCATCTGTTGAAGGGTACCAAGGTTGGTTCCATACTTTAGCTATTGTGAATTGAGCTGCTATAAACTTTGATGTGGCTGTGTCACTATAGTATGCTGATTTTTAGTCCTTTGGTTATAAACCTAGGAGTGGGATAACTGGGTCAAATGGTGGTTCCATTCCAAGTTTTCTAAGGAATCTCCATGCTGCTTTCCATAGTGGTTGCACCAATTTGCAGTCCCACCAGCAATGTATGAGTGTGCCTTTCCCCACGTCCTCGCCAGCTCGTATTGTTACTTGTATTCTTGATGACTGCTATCTGACAGGAGATGGAGTGAGTCTAGTTTTGATTTGCATTTCTCTAATGGCTAGAGATGTTGAACATGCTTTCATATATTTGTCTATCGATTGTATTTCTTCTTCTGTGAAGTGTCTGTTCCTTTGCCCACTTATTGATTGGGTTATTTGTGGGGGTTTTTGGTATTAAGTTTTTTGAGTTCTTTATACAACCTGGAGATTAGGGTTCTACCTGAGGTGCAGGTGATAAAGATCTTATCCCATTCTGCAGGCTCTCTCCTCATGTTATTGATTGCTTCCTTTGTTGTGAAGAAGCTGTTTAGTTTGATTCCATCCCATTGATGGTTTCTTGATTTCACTTCTTGCGCTTTAGGAGTCTTGTTGAGGAATTTTGGTTCCTAAGCCGGCATGAAGGAGAGCTGGGCCCACAGCTCCTTCTATCAGGCACAGGGTCTCTCGTGTGAGACCTAGGTCCTTGATCCACTTCGAGTTGAGTTCTGTGCAGGGTGAGAGATAGGGGTTTAATCATTTTACTACATAGGGATTTACAGTTTTTCCAGCACCATTTGTTGAAGAGACTGTCTTTACTCCAATGAATGTTTTGGCACCTTTGTCTAGTCTGAGATACCATATTTATGTGGGTCAGTCTCTATGTCTTCTCTTCTTTACCATTGGTTTACATGTCTGTTTTGGTGCCAATACCATGCTGGTTTTGTTACTATAGCTCTGTAGTATAGTTTAAGGTCTGGTATAGTGATGCCACCTGCTTCACTCTTCTCACTAAGGATTGCTTTGGCTATTCTGGGTCTCTTGTTTTTCAAAATTGATTTCATGACTGCTTTTTCTATTTCTATGAAGATTATCATTGAGATTTTAATAGAAATTGCATTAAATCTGTATAACGCTTTTGGTAGTATGGCCATTTTGACAATATTAACTCTGCTTATCCAGGAGCATGGGAGATCTTTCCCTCTTCTAAGGTCTTCAATTTCTTTCTGTAGTGTTCTGTAGTTTTCACTGAAGGGCAAAAATCATACCGGAGACAACCATGTGGCCAAGAGATTTATTCACCAGCCTTTATGGCTCGTTGGAGGTAGAAGTATGGGGAGAGAGGAGTCAGGGAGAGGGAAGTGTGCAAGCTCTGGTGGGAGAGGAGTCAGGGAGAGGGAAGTGTGCAAGCTCTGGTGGGAGAGGAGTCAGGGAGAGGGAAGTGTGCAAGCTCTGGTGGGAGAGAGGAGTCAGGGAGAGGGAAGTGTGCAAGCTCTGGTGGGAGAGGAGTCAGGGAGAAGGAAGTGTGCAAGCTCTGGTGGGAGAGAGGAGTCAGGGAGAGGGAAGTGTGCAAGCTCTGGTGGGAGAGGAGTCAGGGAGAGGGAAGTGTGCAAGCTCTGGTGGGAGAGAGGAGTCAGGGAGAGGGAAGTGTGCAAGCTCTGGTGGGAGAGAGGAGTCAGGGAGAGGGGAGTGTGCAAGCTCTGAATGGAAGGTCGGTGCCTGGTCGTGCTGGCTGTGGTCTCTGCAGCTGTCGGCTGGGGCAGCTGCTGTCGGGCTGGAGGCGGTGAGTCTGGAGCTGTGGCAGTGGCTGCCTCCTCTCAGCAGGGACGAGCTGTTGTGTCTGAGCTCTGGGCAGGCAGGGACTTAAGTAGGGACTTCTGGTGGGGGCTGTGCCTGAGAGACCTTTAACGCTATTGGCTCTTTCCCCAGTAAACAGGGTGACCTTTAAGCCTATTGGCTCCTGCCTGGGGAACAGAGCGACCTTTAAGCCGATTGGCTCCTGACTGGGGAAAATGAAACCAGGTTGCTTCTCATGGAAATTTCCATGGGGGAGGTGGCCCATCAGCCCAAGCCTATCATTCATTGTAGAGGTCTTTCACCTCTTTTGTTAGATTGATCCCCAAATATTTTTTGAGACTATTGTGAATGGGGTAATTATCCTAATTTCTCTTTCAGTGGATTCATCACTGATATATAGGAATGCATTTGATTTATTGGTATTAATTTTATATTCTGCTATTTTGCTGAATTCACTTATTCTAGAACATTTCTGTTGGAATTTTTTGGATATTCTAAATATAGAATCATGTCATCAAAAAATAGTGATAGTTGAGTTCTTCTTTTTTCCTATTTGTATCCCTTTAATTTCTTTCTTCTGTCTAATTGCTCTGGCTAGAGTTTCAAGGACAATGTTGAATAAAAGTGGTGAAAGAGGACATCCTTGTCTTGTTCCAGTTCTTAGAAGGAATGTTTTCAATTTGTCTCCATTTAGAATGATACTGGCCTTGGGTTCAGCATATGTAGCTTTCACAATGTTGAGGTATGGTCCTACTATCCCTAGGTTTTCTAGTGTTTGAGCATGAAGGTGAGCTGTATTTTGTCAAATGCACTCTCTGCGGTCTATTGAGATGATCACATGATTCTTGCCTTTAAGTCTATTGATGTAATTAATTACGTTTATTGATTTCCATATGTTGAACCAACCTTGCATCCCTGGGATGAACCCCACTTGATCATGGGGCACTATCTTTTTAATATGTGTTTGAATGCAAAATATTGCCAGTATTTTATTAAGAATTTTTGCCTCTATGTTCATGAAGTTTTCTTTCCTTGATGTGTCTTTGTCTGATTTGGGTATCAAGGTGACACCAAAATCATAGAATGAGTTTGGAAGGCTCCCTCCTTTTCTATTTCATGGAATAATTTGAGGAGGATTGGTGTTAATTCTTCTTTGGTAGGTCTGGTAGAACTCAGCTGAGAATCTGTGTGGTCCTGGGCTTTCCTTTGTTGGTAGGCTTTTGATGGCATCTTCAATTTCATTGCTTAAAATTGATCTGTTTAAATTTTCCATATTCAATTTTCATGATTCATATTCAATTCATTTTGAATTCATATTCAAATTTTCCTGATTGAATTTGGGGAAGTCATATGTCTCTAGAAATTTGTTGATGTCCCCAAGATTGTCCATTATAATATAAATTTTCAAAATAATTTCTAACTATCTTCTGTATTCCAGTAGTGTTCATCATGATATTTCCTTTTTTATCATGAATTTTAGTAACATGAGTTTTCTCTTTCTTTCTCTTCATTGGCTCTGCTAAGGGTTTATCTTTTTTTATTTTTTTTCAAAAAACCAACTTTTTGTTTTGTTGATTTTCTGAAAATTTTTTTGTTTGTTTCAATTTCATTGATTTCAGCTCTGATTTTAATTATTTCCTATCTTCTGCTTTTGGTGTTGATTTGATCTTCTTTTTCTAGGGCTTTGAGATGTAATGTCAGGCTATTTATTTGATAACTTTCTATTCTTTTAATGAATGAGATCAATGCAATGAACTCTCCTCTTAGCACTGCCTCATGGTGTCCCAAAGATCTTGAAACGTTGTGTTGCTGTTCTCATTCTCCTCTAAGGAATCGTTATTTCATCCCCGATTCTTCTATTATCCATTGGTCATTAAATGGCATATTATTTCGTCTCCAGGTGTTAGGGTAGCTTCTATTTTTCATTTTATTGTTGATTTCTAATTTCATTCCATTATGAGCTGATAGAATGCAAAATAGTATCTCTATTTTTTTGTATTTGCTAAGAGTTGCTTTGTGGCCTAAGATATGGTCTATTTTAGAGAACTGTCCATGTGCTGCTGAGAAGAATGTGTATTCAGTCATTGATGGATGAAATATTCTATATATATCTGTTAAATATAAATTATTAATTGTATTTTTTAGTTCTGTAACTTCTTTGTTTAGTTTTTGTTTGGAGGATCTATTCAGTGGTGGGAGAGGTGTGTTAAAGTCACCCAATATCATTGTGTTGTGGTCCATTTGATTTTTTTTAATATTTATTTATTTACTTCAGTTGTACACAATGCAATGCATTTATGTTGTACGTGGTGCTGAGGATCGAACCCGGGCCGCACACGTGCGAGGCGAGCGCTCTGCCGCTGAGCCACAACCCCAGCCCCTCCATTTGAGTCTTAAAATTGAGAAGGATTTGTTTGATGGACATAGCTGCCCCATTGTTGGGGCATAAATACTTACAATCATTATGTCTTGTTGACGTGTAATTCCCTCAAGCAGTATGAAATGTCCTTCTTGGTCCCATCTGATTCACTTTGGCTTGAAGTCCACTTTATCTGATATGAGGATAGAAACCCCTGCTTGTTTATGAGATCCATGTGAATGTTATTTTTTTCCCATCCTTTTATCTTCAGTCTGTGGGTGTCTTTGCCCATGAGGTGAGTCTCTTGGAGACAGCATGTTGGGTCTTGTTTTTTTTTTTTTTTTTTTTTTTTCTTTTTTTTTTTTTTTTTGGTACCAGGGATTGAACTCAGGGGCACTCGACCACTGGGCCACATCCCCAGCCCTTTTTTGTATTTTATTAGAGACAGGGTCTCACTGAGTTGCTAAGTGCCTCGCCACAGCTGAGGCTGGCTTTGAACTTGCGATCCTCTTGCCTCAGCCTCCCAAGTGCTGGGATTACAGGAGTGCGCCACCCGCGCCCGGCTTGGGTCTTGTTTTTTAATCCCATCTGCCAGTCTCTATCTTTTGGTTGATGAGTTTAGGCCATTTACTTTCAAAGTTATTATTGAGAAATGATCTTTATTCCCTGCCATTTTGATTTATTTCTGATTTTAAATTTGAATTAGTTTCTCCTTTGACTGACTATTCTTCTAGTGTAGTTCTTCCCTTTACTGGTTTTTGCTTTTATTTTTCATTTCTTCTTCATGAAATATTTTATTGAGTATGTTTTGTAGTGCAGGCTTTCTAGTTTTGAATTCTTTTAACTTTTGTTTATCATGGAAGGTTTTAATTTCATTGTCAATTCTGAAGCTTAATTTTGCTGGGTATTGTATTCTTGGCTGACATCCATTTTCTTTCAGAGCTTGGTATATATTATTCCAGGACCTTTTAGCATTTGAGGGTCTGGGTTGAGAGATCCGCTGAGATCTGGATTGGTTTCTCACCAGATGTTGCTTGCACTTTTTCTCTGGGAGCCTTTAAAATTCTATCCTTATTCTGTAGGTTAGGCGTTTTCATGATAATGTGACTTAGTGTGACTCTGGTGTAGTTTTGTATATTTGGGGTCCTGTAAGCCTCCTACATTGATTTTCTGTTTCATTCTTTAGGTTCAGGAAATTTTCTGATATTCTTTCACTGAAATGACTGTACATTTCTTGGGTTTGTATCTTCAAGCCTTCATCTAGCATGATTAATCTTAAGTTTGGTCTTTTCATGTTTTCCCATATTTCTTGGAAGTTCTGTTCATGGTCTCTTAATATCTTAATATGGTCAACTTTATTTTGAAAATTATATATTTTGTCTTCATTGCTTGAAATTCTGTCTTCTAAATGGTCTAGTCTGTTGGTAATGTTTTCAAGTGAGTTATTAATTTGATTTATTGTTTCCTTCATTTCAAAGATTTCTGCTTGACTTTTTTAGAATGTCTATTGAAGTGATCTTTCACTTCTTGCATTTTCTCCGATTTCACTCCTCATGTGGCCCTTTACCTCACAGATCAGCTTAACTATGTGCATGCTAAACTCCTTCTCTGACGTTTCTCCCAGTGTGGTGTTGATGGAGTCTGTTACTGGAGTGTCTTGGTTTGTGTGGGGCAATCTGTTCCCTTGCTCTTTCATGTTGTTCCTGTGTCTCTGGATCTAACAGTGTGGATCTGAGGCAGTAGTCTTCACCCTGTGACTGTACCTGAAGGTCTCCAGTACCTCAGTGCTTAGAGGGAGACAGATAAGAACAGCACCCAATGCCAACAATATGCAGCATCAAGCCACGTAGTTCCTGTATGACATCTACAGTTTTAATTGTCATAATAAACAGAAATTATGTTTTTAAAGAGGCAATTCAAAGGCTACATCCCACCTGTTCTCTGTCTGAAGTTGTAATTCTTTTGTTAATGTGTGAGGTAGTCATTTCTGAGATGTCTGGTGCCATCCCCAAGCCTGAATCCCTCCATTCCTGTGGTGGCGTGTGCTCGAGGACAGGGACTCTACCTAGGATGGGCAAGAAAGGGGGTCCTGTTTCCCTGAGGTTAGGGGGAGGGGAGAAAGAAAGGTCGCTTTAGACATAAGCCGCAGTGGCAGAGCACCAAGGCTGTGTGCAAAGCCTCAGGTGGGTCACTGTGGCAGGCGAGGGCTAGGGCTGGGAGGGCTCAGCCCTGCGGTGAGAGGGTGGGTGGGGCACCTGGGGACATCCTGCAGGCCCCATGCTGAGTCTGTCCTGGGGCCACCAGGGTGCACAGCCCCCCTGCTGCAAATCAGTGGGCCACAGCTGGCACAGAGGGCATGAGGGCCCGCGGGTTCTGCTGCCCAGACCTTGGGATACAGCTCTCACCACACCGTTCGCCCTGTACCCTGTGCAATTTGGGTTTGGGCATGCATTGAGTGACCACCATCTCCACATAACTCCTGGAAGCTTTCGTCACCCCAGAGGAGGCCCTTCCGCCATCACTCCATTTCCCAGGTGCTTCCCCACTGCCCCAGCCTTGGCGGCCACTGATCTGCCTGCCTCTCAGATCTGCCTGTTTGGACCTTGCACGGGAGCAGCAGGGCTCAGGCTGTGCGGTCCAGCCCGGCTGAGCTCCTGGGTGGGGCAGCGGGCTCGGTACTCCTCCTCCTGCTCATGCTGGGCAGCTGGGCTGGGTGGAGAGTGCTCCTGGAGCTGCTGAAGCTCACGAGGAGCTGCTCCCTGGAGTGGGTTCCCCGGTGCCGCCACACCCCTCCACACACCCCACCCTGGGAGTCCCCTGACCACACTCATGCACAGGCAGACACGGGCAGGCGGCAGGTGCTGAGCCACCCGGGAAGGGGCGCCCCAGCCTGCTCCACTGCCAGCAGCAGAGGGGAAGAGATTCCTGCTGTCACCACCCCCGAGAGCCCCGGAGGGTGAGTCCCAGCGAAGGCCACAGGACGTCCACACAGAGCAGCACAGCCCTGGTGAGGGGCTGGGGGCCCCTCAGAGCAGTGGCAGGCAGCACCTGCCCTCTTCCAGCCTCACCCAGGAAGGGAGGGGTGCTGGGGCCTAGGCCCCCCAGAGTGTGGGGAACTGTGCCGGCAGCCTAGCAGGCAAAACAGGCCCTGGACCTCACAGGGTGGGGCAGTGCCCAAGGGTAACTGCTGGGTCCCTGCTGCTGGCCCAACTTGTCCCGGGCTGCCTGGTTGGCTGTGTGTCCTGTGTCCTGCAGCCCAGGTCGGGGAGGGCAGACGTGTGAGGGGCTGGCTGCCTGGGAGGCCTTGAGGCCCTGGGGCAGGCCAGTTTGCCTGCTGGGCTGCGCAGGGTGAGAAAGCCCAGGGTCAGGCTGTGGCTCTTCCCTGCTCGCACACTTGAAGATGGTCAGAGCTCTGTTTAGTGAATTCACCGCAGCTCCTCTGTCACGGCGTGGCCAGCTCCAGGGGGTTCCCTGTTCCCTGTGCCCCGTGGGAGCCAGCCTGGGCTGGCCACCAGGAAGACCTGCCCAGGACAGTCACAGGTATCCAGGGGGGGTGGCCCTGGACACTGCCCACCCAGCCACTTCCCTTCATCTCCATGAAGGGTTGATCGTGAGCAGAGGCTGCATGATTTGGGCCCACCAGGGCCTGCAGGGAAGATCACTGGACTCCAGGGCATGCCCTGCTCAGCCCTGACCTCAGGGGAGCCTCCAGCCCCCAGGGAGACATAGACCATTGACAAGATGAGGGTTGGAGAGCAGAGCTGGGCCAAGGCCGCCCGCACACACGTGGTAAGCGCACCTCTCAGGGCCCAGGGGGGTCCTGCCTGCCATTCTCCCAGGGTCCCTGCCTGCTTTGCATGAAGGACGAAATACGCTTTAGGACAAAGTCCAGCATTTTGCTCTTCGATAAATACGTCCAACCCCAGGCGAGCAGTCACCCGCCACACAGATGCACACTCCTGTAACCCCAGGCGAGCAGTCACCCGCCACACAGATGCACACTCCTGTAACCCCAGGCGAGCAGTCACCCGCCACGCAGATGCACACTCCTGTAACCCCAGGCGAGCAGTCACCCGCCACGCAGATGCACACTCCTGTAACCCCAGGCGAGCAGTCACCCGCCACACAGATGCACACTCCTGTAACCCCAGGCGAGCAGTCACCCGCCACACAGATGCACACACCTGCAGGCAGCTAGTTCCAAGGAGGCCTCGCGGCCCAGCTCCATGGCAGGAGCTTGGACGCTGCCCACCACCTCCCACACACCACAGTTCCAGAGGGCAGGTGACCCCGGCTGGGCCTGCAAGGACACGCTGACCCAAGCAGCAGAGGAGCCTGAGCCTCCTGCCCATGCTCCTGATGGTGCCACTGACCCCGGGGCCAGGCCGACCTGCCTGGGGTCAGCACCCCTCAGGAAGACCACTGGCCGCTCTGGGTCCCTGCAGGAATCCTTCTTTCTTACTGGGTCAGCTGTGCCCCCCGTGGCCGGGAATACCCAGTCCTGCCTCCCAGAAGCAAGCCCAGCCTGCCCTCTAGTGGCAGCCAGCGGCACACGCCTGCATGCACACGCGCGGGAACCTGTGTGCACACGCACACGTGGATATCCTAGCACACATAGCACACACAGGCACATGCACCCCCCCCACACGCACACCCCTGTGCACACGTGTACACCCGTGCACACCCGTGGGTGCACACACGTGTCCATTTGTGAAGTGTCATTCTCCCTGGTGCCTTCTGAGTACAGGAGCCAGGTGGGTCTGTCACAGGCTGTGACGGTGCCGAGGAGGCCGTCCTGCCCAGGTGCGTGTGGAGACCGGTCCTCTGGCGGCCCTCTCCCTCTCCTCTCATCATCCCTCCTTTGGCCCTCGCCTGGCCCCTTCCGGCCACACTGCAGGGGAGAGGCGAAGCCTCGCAGACCAGGGCACGAGAGCTGGGTGCAGGGGGCGCCTCGGACAGGGCACTGGGAGCCCAGGGGCGCAGCTCCTGCCCTATTTTGGAAAGGGGCTAGAACCC
Organism: Tamias sibiricus; assembly: GCA_025594165.1. Classification (NCBI taxonomy): domain Eukaryota; kingdom Metazoa; phylum Chordata; class Mammalia; order Rodentia; family Sciuridae; genus Tamias; species Tamias sibiricus. The sequence continues at coordinate 206,639,125 of CM046659.1, forward strand.
CATAAAGCTTAGAGTCTCACGTTGGTCCTGGGACAGGGGAGAAACTCAGATTCTTAAAGAGCAAGAGAAGCTGGTGGGAATGAAGACAGGCTCCAAAGAGAGGCAGCTGCTGCCTGGACACACCTCTCTGTCTCCCTGGGGCGGGGAGGACAGAAGCCACGGGCCTGGCCTGCACGATGCTGCCCATCCCGCGTGGCAGGGAGGCAGAGATGGGATGGGGCCCTGCCCTCGCCAAGCGGGTGTGGGCACCTGGTGTTTGGACTCACTTCTGTAGCCTGTCTGCCAATGTGGTGCCGCCACCTCCGCCCACCTCTGCAGCGTCCCGGCCAGAGGCCAAGCAGCACCAGGAAGACAGCAGTCCCCACAACACCAGGCCCTGCCCAGTGGCAAAGGGGGAAGTGCCAGGGAGGGACACTGCCAGCCGTGGGCAGACGGGTCTCTCTGGGGATGGACAAGGAGCCCAGCCTTCTGCTGGGACCCTGAGGCCCCTCAGACAAGGGCCCTCTACCATGACCAGCAGTGCCACCATGCCAAGGCCAGTGCCCAGGTCACGGATGAGCCTCACCAGCCTCGGTGGCAGACCCCAGCAGAACTGCAGCTGAGGGCAGCCAGTCCAGGTGGCACAGACCGGGCTCCCTGCCCACGTCCACCTGCAAGCAGAGGCCCCCTGGCCACGCCTGCTGGAACACCACGCACAGCCCCGAGTCACGTGGCTGGAGCTGCTCTGGTCCCCACACTCCCGGAGGGGCGAGAGTCAGGGTCATGCAACACCGGAGGGAGTTTTCGGGGAGCCCCCTTTCTGCCTTGGGCCCCAGAACCCTCGCCCCCCACATGGTGCCAGTGAGAGACGGGCAGCGTCCCACAGACAGCCGCCACCCGGGCTGGGCCTCTGCTGTCCTACAAGAGGCTTGACCTCTAGTCAGAGGAGGGTGTGCACAGGCCACTGCTGCTGACGGGGACCCCAGCACCCCTGCACTCCACTGAGCTGGGAGAGCGGGGCTGAGGCCGGCTGCCTGGCTCCCCTCTTCCCAAGGCCACACCTGCACAGAGGGCCTGCTCCCCCAGCCTGAGTCCAGCTAGGCCCTCCCAACCCGTGGCCGTGGCCGGGCGTGGCCCTGGGCCTCCCTTTGCCAACTCCCCTCTGCTCCTCCCAACAGCAGACCGTGCCCCGGGTTCTCTGGCCCCGTTCTCCCCTGCTCCATCCGGCAGCAAAGGTGACCCCTGCCCTTTGAGGGCCCTGAGATGGAGACAGAGCCGAACTTCTCCTGTCACCATCACCCGCAGCAAGAGGAGGGGACAGTTCCCGCAGGCAGCCTCAGCCCCAGACTCTGAGAGGGCCGTCCTCAGCTGGCTGTGCCAGCCCCAGCAGCAAGGCCCTGCCCACTAGCTCCAGGCTGACCTCTGTGCCCTGTGCCCTCCCTGCAGAAAGTGCAGCAGTACACGGTCATCGTGCAGGCCACCGACATGGAAGGCAACCTCAACTACGGGCTCTCCAACACAGCCACAGCCATCATCACGGTGACCGACGTGAACGACAACCCCCCCGAGTTCACCACGAGCACGGTGAGTGCCAGGGCCGGCGGCGCCCAGGGCTGTGCTGGCCATGCGGGCGCCTCTGCCCTGCCCCACGTGGGTGGAGGAGCTGGACAGGCCGTGGATGGAACGGCCCAGGCACAGGCAGCTGAGGCCCAGCAGGCCCTGGGCCAGGTCCCCTAGGAGGGGAGGCCAGAGGCCCCGGGGGGCCTGGCGTGGGCTCCAGTTCAGCACAGGCTGCCCTGGCCGTGAGGGACGCCGCAGGAGGCAGCAGCAGGGCCGACTGACCTCGCGCTGCCCGAGGAGGCCGTGTGCAGCTCACACAGTGGCCCTGCCTGGCCGGGCCTGAGTGGGCCTTGGTGTGTCCCTGCATGACAGTGGACAGTGGACAGCCCTCTGGGGCCCGTCAGCAGAGAGGGAAAGGGTTGAGGGTGGCCACGCAGGGCGGGTCTGCTGGGGGACCCGTGGGTATCTGTTCAGCTGGGCTCGTGGGCCTCCCGCCCAGGCGCAGGGACACTGTCCCTCCGGAGTCGGAGCTGGCTACACAGGGCTCCTCTCGCTCCGGAGTCCCACAGAGCACCAAGCCACCGCAGAGTCCACTCTGGTGAGACCCCGTGGCTCGGGCCTGGCAGGACTCGGCGGCCTCCCATGCCGCCCCCTGGTCGGCAGGAGCCCGATGCCCGCTCACCAACACCCCACCAGGACTCCACAGGCGCGGGCGGGGGCGCCGCGTCCCCTAGCTGTCCCGTGGGCCTGTGAGCAATGCTGACCCGAAAGGCTCCTGGTCTAGCCGCTGCCTCCCAGCGGTCAGCGAGGGCTCCCAGGGTTCTGGCTCTCCTCTCCCACAGGACCCCTCACTGCGCCGACCACTCCCTAGTGAGGCCTAGTGAAGAGGGACGTGGTCAACAACAGTGACCATGAGACACGCCGGCACAGCCCAGGAATGCCCACCCATCAAGCACCCGCCAAGCCCCTAAGGGCTCAGACTCAGGGGTGGGCCAGGACTCGGGGACCCAGGTGGCACACAGCCCAGAGGACGCAGGTGGCACTGGACCCCAGATACTGTGCCACCAAGGGAGGGAGAAGTAGGGGCAGAGGGAGGAGACAGCTCCCTCATGGGCAGCTTGTGGGGGGACTCTGGTGTGCACCCCTCCAGTCCTGCTGGGCCACGTGCAGGCCGTGGGCGCAGGGCGCCGTCTAGTGGGCAGGTGTCAGCTGGCCGCGGGGGGAGCGGGTAGTCCACCCTCTGACGGGGTGGGGCTGGCCCCCACAGGCTCCAGGTGGCAGACCTGGACAGCAGTGAGGCAGCAGGGCCCTGGCATGCTGACCCCCGACCCTGCCTGGGAAGCCCGGATGTGACTGGCCAGGGAGGCGCCGGCTGGCGGAGGGCATCTCTCGGGCTGCAGTTTGCCTCCTCCCACAGTGGGCAGGAGGGCCGCCCAGGGCCAGGGAGTGGACCTGGGAAGCACTGCTACCAGGCCTGAGAGGACAACGATGCCCAGGCCCCCAGGACTCCGCAGGGGTCCAGCCGCCCTCCTCACTCTGCAAGGAGACCGAGCAGGACAGAGCCCACCCCTCTGTGAAGACCAGGGGAGCTCACTGCCGGGGGCCAGCCCCTCCCTGAGCAAGCTCTCCCACGCAAGGGGACCCAGGGCACCATGCACCCCAGAGCAGGAAACCCACCCGAGGAGGGGCGGGGCAGGCTGGTCACAGCGCCGCGGTCGGCAGGGGCTAGAGAGGGCAGGTCGGCCGGACCCGCCTGCTCTCAACGGTTGATGGGCGGCGGCCCGGCCACTGAGGCGCACAGCCTGCTCTTTGGCCAGCGTCTACCTGCCATCCACACCCTTCCCAGGCAGTGCGGGGTCTGCCAGGGTAGACACAACCTGCAGACCCTACCCCAGGGGTCTCCTGCTTGCCACATCCACAGGTCCTGGAGTGAAGCCCCCTGGGCCGTGTCCCTGGCCCCCAGCACAGGGCAGCCCTGGAGCCCACGTCAGGGGGTCTTCCCCTGGCCAGCGCCCCACCCCCCCTGCGCATTCCTGCCGTCAGGACGCTGAGCCCCTCTTGGTCCCGCTGGATCCCTGAGCTCAGAAAGTCTGTCCCCATTTCACACTTGGAGGTGGCCCATGTGGACCAAACGGTTCACTGGGCCTTTAACAGCCACGCAGCTCCGGCCTCTTGCTGGGCATCAAGAGGCCAAAGTCCTGCCCAGTCGGGTCCCAAGAGGCCAGGGCTTGACCAGTTGCCACAGCCTTTCCCTGGCCTCCTCTGTGGGGACGCAGGGCCTGGGGGAGACGCAGGCTCATCCCTGCTGCTGCTTGGTGCTGTGGTTGGCACTGAAGGATCACTTCCGGGCGAGGACAGCACTGGGCCAAATGGTCCCGAAGGGGTGGAAGACCACAGTGGCCCCCAGTCCCTCCAGCAGGATGCGGGGACGGGTGGACTTGAGGACCTGCAGCTGGAGGTGTGACCACAGTGTCAGCTCCAAGCTCTGTGACAACACAGGTCATCAGCTTGTACTGAGGGAAGGCTCCCTGTGGCTGGCGGCTTCAGAGGAGCCACAGGTGGACTGACCCTGTGGCCTTGGACCTGTGGCAGGGGCACACCATGGCGGGAGCACCTGGGGAGAAAGGCTGCTCACCGCCCTGTGGCCGGTCCCCATCCCCCTTCAGGCACCCCCCGGCCTCACTTCCTGCACCGGCCACCTCCTAGAGGTCACCCTCCAGCAGCACCAGAGGCTGGGCGGGGCCTCCCGCACTGGTCTTTGGGGACACTGATCTAAACCACTGAGGCCTCACGGGGACCACTGGGGCCTCACAGGGACCACTCGCTCAGAGGGCAGACGTCAACCATGATGCCACAGGGGTCCGTGCGCCTGCCCAGGTGCCTCTGGAGGGCCTGCTGGTGCGAGGAGGGTGGCCGAGGCTAGACAGCATGGGCTGGTCTTGTCTCCTGCCCTGGGGCTGCTGGACTCGTCTAGGGCAGGTTCCACTAATGGCCGCCATGGCGCCTCAGCCTGGGAGTGAGCCCCATGAGTCCCACTCCCCAGCTTCTCCCATTAAGGGCACAAACCCGTGAGTAAAATGCTGATTCAGCACCGTTTTTTCTGAGAATAAGACTTTGGTGTCCTAAAATTGGAGTGGACCTGGTGCCCCTGGTCACACTCGGTGTGCGGTACAGACCTTGGCCGCGAAGGAGTCATTGGAGCCAGTCCACTGGGCACCAGCCCCCTGAGCTCTATCCCCCTGGGCACCGCAACCCTAAGCCCTATCCCCCTGGGCACCAGCCCCCTGGGCACCAACCCCCTGGGCACCAGCCCCCTGAGCTCCAGCCCCCTGGGCACCAGCCCCCTGAGCTCCACCCCCCTGAACTCCAACCACCCCCAGCTCCAGCCCCCTGAGCTCCAGCCCCCTGGGCTCCAGCCCCCTGAGCTCCACCCCCTGAGCTCCACCACCCTGGGCTCCAGCCCCCTGAGCTCCACCCCCTGAGCTCCACCCCCCTGAGCTCCAGCCCCCTGGGCTCCACCCCCTGGGCTCCAGCCCCCTGGGCTCCACCCCGCTGAGCTCCAGCCCCCTGAGCTCCACCCCCCTGAGCTCCACCCCCTGAGCTCCAACCTCCCCCCATCTCCAGCCCCCTGAGCTCCAGCCCCCTGAGCTCCACCCCCCTGGGCTCCAGCCCCCTGAGCTCCACCCCCCTGGGCTCCAGCCCCCTGAGCTCCACCCCCCTGGACTCCAGCCCCCTGAGCTCCACCCCCCTGAGCTCCACCCCCCTGGGCTCCAGCCCCCTGAGCTCCAGCCCCCTGAGCTCCACCCCCCTGGGCTCCAGCCCCCTGAGCTCCACCCCCTGGGCTCCACCCCCCTGAGCTCCACCCCCTGAGCTCCACCCCCCTGAGCTCCACCCCCCTGGGCTCCAGCCCCCTGAGCTCCACCCCCTGAGCTCCACTCCCCTGAGCTCCAACCCCCTGAGCTCCAACCCCCTGGGCTCCAACCCCCTGGGCTCCAGCCCCCTGAGCTCCAACCCCCTGGGCTCCACCCCCCTGAGCTCCAACCCCCTGGGCTCCAGCCCCCTGAGCTCCACCCCCTGAGCTCCACCCCCCTGGGCTCCAGCCCCCTGAGCTCCACCCCCTGAGCTCCACTCCCCTGAGCTCCAACCCCCTGAGCTCCAACCCCCTGGGCTCCAACCCCCTGGGCTCCAGCCCCCTGAGCTCCAACCCCCTGGGCTCCACCCCCCTGAGCTCCAACCCCCTGGGCTCCAGCCCCCTGAGCTCCACCCCCTGAGCTCCACTCCCCTGAGCTCCAGCCCCCTGAGCTCCAACCCCCTGGGCTCCAGCCCCCTGAGCTCCAACCCCCTGGGCTCCAGCCCCCTGAGCTCCACCCCCTGAGCTCCAGCCCCCTGAGCTCCAACCCCCTGGGCTCCACCCCCCTGAGCTCCAACCCCCTGGGCTCCAGCCCCCTGAGCTCCAACCCCCTGGGCTCCACCCCCCTGAGCTCCAACCCCCTGGGCTCCAGCCCCCTGAGCTCCACCCCCTGAGCTCCAGCCCCCTGAGCTCCACCCCCCCTGGGCTCCAGCCCCCTGAGCTCCAACCCCCTGGGCACCAGCCCCCTGAGCTCCACCCCCTGAGCTCCAGCCCCCTGAGCTCCACCCCCCCTGGGCTCCAGCCCCCTGAGCTTCCACCCCCTGAGCTCCACTCCCCTGAGCTCCAGCCCCCTGAGCTCCAACCCCCTGGGCTCCACCCCCCTGAGCTCCAACCCCCTGGGCTCCAGCCTCCTGAGCTCCAACCCCCCTGGGCTCCAGCCCCCTGAGCTCCACCCCCTGAGCTCCAGCCCCCTGAGCTCCACCCCCCTGGGCTCCAGCCCCCTGAGCTCCACCCCCCTGGGCTCCAGCCCCCTGAGCTCCAACCCCCTGGGCTCCAGCCCCCTGAGCTCCACCCCCTGAGCTCCAGCCCCCTGAGCTCCACCCCCCTGGGCTCCACCCCCCTGAGCTCCAACCCCCTGGGCTCCAGCCCCCTGAGCTCCACCCTCTGAGCTCCAACCCCCTGAGCTCCACCCCCCTGGGCTCCAGCCCCCTGAGCTCCAACCCCCTGGGCACCAGCCCCCTGAGCTCCACCCCCTGAGCTCCAGCCCCCTGAGCTCCAACCCCCTGGGCTCCACCCCCCTGAGCTCCAACCCCCTGGGCTCCAGCCTCCTGAGCTCCAACCCCCTGGGCTCCAGCCCCCTGAGCTCCACCCCCTGAGCTCCAGCCCCCTGAGCTCCACCCCCCTGGGTTCCAGCCCCCTGAGCTCCAACCCCCTGGGCTCCAGCCCCCTGAGCTCCACCCCCTGAGCTCCAGCCCCCTGAGCTCCACCCCCCTGGGCTCCAGCCCCCTGAGCTCCACCCCCTGAGCTCCACTCCCCTGAGCTCCAGCCCCCTGAGCTCCAACCCCCTGGGCTCCAGCCCCCTGAGCTCCAACCCCCTGGGCTCCAGCCCCCTGAGCTCCAACCCCCTGGGCTCCAGCCTCCTGAGCTCCAACCCCCCCAGCTCCACCCCCCTGGGCTCCACCCCCTGGGCTCCACCCCCCTGGGCTCCAGCCCCCTGGAGCTGCCTTCACACACACTGCCTTCCTTGTTCATGGTGCCTGGCAGGAGTGGCTACAGAACCCTGGGCTGTGACAGGAGGAAGGCCATGCCCCGCATTTGGTCACCTGCGTGTCCACCATGGACAACCCCAAGCCCACAGCCATGGCAGGAGATAGGGGTGGAGGAGCCCAGAGGCGAATCTGATTCCAGAAGCCTCTCGCACCTGCCGCCCGCCACCGCCCTCTCCACCTGTGAGCCCCGCTGTCCACGCCCTCCACGCTCCTCGGGGAAGGCTGGGCAGGGCCTGAGGAGGGGCTGGCCGTGCGTGCGTGCGTGCATGTGTGTGTGCGTGTGAGCGTGCGTGTGTGCATGCACGCGTGCGGGGCTGGCTGGGTCTGCACTGTGCGCTGGAGCCTCGGGCTCACCAGCAAGGCTTGAGCCCGGCAGCCCTCCCTGATGCCCCAGGTGCCCCCACCCCGTCACCAAGTGTGGCGGGAGTCCAGGCCTCCGGCCCCACGCGGGGTTGTGACGTTCCCTCTGACCTCTCACAGTTTGCGGGCGAGGTCCCCGAGAACCGGGTGGAGACGGTGGTGGCCAACCTCACGGTGATGGACCGGGACCAGCCCCACTCGGCAAACTGGAACGCCGTCTACCGCATCATCAGCGGGGACCCCTCGGGGCACTTCAGCGTCCGCACGGACCCCGTCACCAACGAGGGCATGGTCACCGTGGTGAAGGTGGGTGACTGTCTGCACACGCCCAGGACCTGCGCACGGAAAGGAACGGGCTCCGCCTGCCACCTCCTGTCGCCCGGGGGCCACACCCCAGCCTCCAGGGCTCAGCACGCTCCACCGGCCACCCTGCGTCCCCCAAGTGGCCACGTTCCCCTGGCCTCACAGAAGGCGGGTGTCCCTGACAGACTGCCCGAGCGAGCTGCCCGCACGGCCGCCAGGACCAGGGCTGGGAAGAAGGGTGCAGAGTGAGCAGGCTTCCCGGGGTGTGGAGTTGTGTGTGCGTGGGCGTGGGCGTGGGTGTGAGAGTGTGTGTGAGCCTGTGAGTGTGAGTGTGTGGGTGGGTGTGTGAGCGTTTGGGTGAGTGTGTGTATTAGTGTGTGAGAGTGTGTGTGAGCGTGTGAGTGTGTGGGTGAGTGTGTGAGCGTGTGGGTGAGTGTGTGTATTAGTGTGTGAGAGTGTGTGTGAGCATATGAGTGTGAGTGTGTGGGTGGGTGTGTGAGCGTGTGGGTGAGTGTGTGTATTAGTGTGTGAGAGTGTGTGTGTGAGCCTGTGAGTGTGAGTGTGTGGGTGGGTGTGTGACCGTGTGGGTGAGTGTGTGTATTAGTGTGTGAGAGTGTGTGTGAGCCTGTGAGTGTGAGTGTGTGGGTGGGTGTGTGTATTAGTGTGTGAGAGTGTGTGTGAGCCTGTGAGTGTGAGTGTGTGGGTGGGTGGGTGAGCGTGTGGGTGAGTGTGTGTATTAGTGTGTGAGAGCGTGTGTGAGCCTGTGAGTGTGAGTGTGCAGGTGGGTGTGTGATCCTGTGAGTGTGAGTGTGCGGGTGGGTGTGTGAGCGTGTGGGTGAGTGTGTTTATTAGTGTGTGAGAGTGTGGGTGGGTGTGTGAGCGTGTGAGTGTGTGTATTAGTGTGTGAGAGCGTGTGTGAGCGTGTGAGTGTGTGGGTGGGTGTGTGAGCCTGTGAGTGTGAGTGTGCAGGTGGGCGTGTGTATTAGTGTGTGAGAGCGTGTGTGTATGAATGTGAATGTGTTTGAATGTGAGTGTGTGGGGTGTGTGGGGGAGGTGTGAGTGTGTGTGTGCATGTAAGCGTGTGTGAGTGTGAGTGGATGTGTGAGTGGATGTGCGTGTGAATGTGAGTGTGTGAGTATGTGTGTGCATGTGAGCGTGTGTGAGCGTGAGTGGATGTGAGTGTGAATGTGAGTGTGTGAGTGTGTGTGTGTGCATGTGAGCATGTGTGAGCGTGTGTGTGGATGTGAGTGTGAATGTGAGTGTGTGAGTGTGTGTGTTTGGCACCAGGGATTGAACCCAGGCGTGCTTAACCACTGAGCCACATCCCCAGCCCCTTTTATTTTCTGAGACACTTTAGTGGGAATTAGGGCCTCGCCACGTTGCTGAGGCTGTCTTTGAACTCACGGTCCTCCTGCCCCAGCCTCCCCAGCTGCTGGGGTCACAGGCACAGGCCACCGCGCCCGGCTTCCTGTGCTTTTCTGCACAATTGAGGCCCCGAGGCGTCCAAGTCTTCCTTTCCTGCCACTGTCCTGGGTTTGGGGTCCAGGCTAGAGACTGACCAAGACGACGTCTGATGGTTGTTCCTCCTGACCCTGTCCCCGAGGCAGGTGCGAGATGTCATTCTCTGTCCCAGGGACGTCTGTGGGCCGTGCTGTCACAACTCTGGGTGGCCCTAGGTCTGTGGCGGTGACGACTGTGGGCCGTGCTGTCACAGGGTGGCCCTGAGTCTGTGGCGGTGATGACTGTGGGCCGTGCTGTCACAACTCTGGGTGGCCCTAGGTCTGTGGCAGTGACGACTGTGGGTCGTGCTGTCACAACTCTGGGTGGCCCTGGGTCTGTGGCAGTGACAACTGTGGGCCGTGCTGTTACGGGTGGCCCTGGGTCTGTGGCGGTGACAAAGGTGGGGCCGTGCTGTCACAGGGTGGCCCTGGGTCTGTGGCGGTGACGACTGTGGGGCCGTGCTGTCACAACTCTGGGTGGCCCTGGGTCTGTGGCGGTGACGACTGTGGGCCGTGCTGTCACAACTCTGGGTGGCCCTGGGTCTGTGGCGGTGACGACTGTGGGCCGTGCTGTCACAACTCTGGGTGGCCCTGGGTCTGTGGGGGGGGGTGACGACTGTGGGCCGTGCTGTCACAACTCTGGGTGGCCCTGGGTCTGTGGCGGTGACGACTGTGGGCCGTGCTGTCACAGGGTGGCCCTGGGTCTGTGGTGGTGACAACGGTGGGCCGTGCTGTCACAACTCTGGGTGGCCCTAGGTCTGTAGTGGTGACGACTGTGGGCTGTGCTGTCACAGGGTGGCCCTGGGTCTGTGGCGGTGACAACGGTGGGCCGTGCTGTCACAACTCTGGGTGGCCCTAGGTCTGTGGCGGTGACGACTGTGGGCTGTGCTGTCACAGGGTGGCCCTGAGTCTGTGGCGGTGACGACTGTGGGCCGTGCTGTCACAACTCTGGGTGGCCCTAGGTCTGTGGCGGTGACAATGGTGGGCCGAGCTGTCACAGGGTGGCCCTGAGTCTGTGGCGGTGACGACTGTGGGCCGTGCTGTCACAACTCTGGGTGGCCCTAGGTCTGTGGCGGTGACGACTGTGGGCCATGCTGTCACAACTCTGGGTGGCCCTAGGTCTGTGGCGGTGGACGACTGTGGGCCGTGCTGTCACAACTCTGGGTGGCCCTGAGTCTGTGGCGGTGACGACTGTGGGCCGTGCTGTCACAGGGTGGCCCTGGGTCTGTGGCGGTGACAACGGTGGGCCGAGCTGTCACAGGGTGGCCCTGAGTCTGTGGCGGTGACGACTGTGGGCCGTGCTGTCACAGGGTGGCCCTAGGTCTGTGGTGGTGACGACTGTGGGCCGTGCTGTCACAGGGTGGCCCTGGGTCTGTGGCGGTGACAACTGTGGCCCTAGGTCTGTGGTGGTGACGACTGTGGGCTGTGCTGTCACAGGGTGGCCCTGGGTCTGTGGCGGGTGACAACGGTGGGCCGTGCTGTCACAACTCTGGGTGGCCCTAGGTCTGTGGCGGTGACGACTCTGGGCTGTGCTGTCACAAGGTGGCCCTGGGTCTGTGGCGGTGACGACTGTGGGCCGTGCTGTCACAACTCTGGGTGGCCCTAGGTCTGTGGCGGTGACGACTGTGGGCTGTGCTGTCACAGGGTGGCCCTGGGTCTGTGGCGGTGACAACGGTGGGCCGAGCTGTCACAGGGTGGCCCTGAGTCTGTGGCGGTGACGACTGTGGGCTGTGCTGTCACAGGGTGGCCCTAGGTCTGTGGCGGTGACGACTGTGGGTCGTGCTGTCACAACTCTGGGTGGCTCTAGGTCTGTGGCGGTGACGACTGTGGGCCGTGCTGTCACAACTCTGGGTGGCTCTAGGTCTGTGGCGGTGACGACTGTGGGCCGTGCTGTCACAACTCTGGGTGGCTCTAGGTCTGTGGTGGTGACGACTGTGGGTCGTGCTGTCACAACTCTGGGTGGCCCTGGGTCTGTGGCGGTGATGACTGTGGGCCATGCTGTCACAGGGTAGCTCTGGGTCTGTGGCGGTGACAACTGTGGCCCTAGGTCTGTGGTGGTGACGACTGTGGGTCGTGCTGTCACAACTCTGGGTGGCCCTGGGTCTGTGGCGGTGATGACTGTGGGCCATGCTGTCACAGGGTAGCTCTGGGTCTGTGGCGGTGACAACTGTGGCCCTAGGTCTGTGGTGGTGACGACTGTGGGTCGTGCTGTCACAACTCTGGGTGGCTCTAGGTCTGTGGCGGTGACGACTGTGGGTCGTGCTGTCACAACTCTGGGTGGCCCTGGGTCTGTGGCGGTGATGACTGTGGGCCATGCTGTCACAGGGTAGCTCTGGGTCTGTGGCGGTGACAACTGTGGCCCTAGGTCTGTGGTGGTGACGACTGTGGGTCGTGCTGTCACAACTCTGGGTGGCCCTGGGTCTGTAGTGGTGACAATGGTGGGCCGTGCTGTCACAGGGTGGCCCTGGGTCTGTGGTGGTGACAACTGTGGGCTGTGCTGTCACAACTCTGGGTGGCCCTAGGTCTGTGGCGGTGACAACTGTGGGCCGTGCTGTCACAGGGTAGCCCTAGGTCTGTGGCGGTGACGACTGTGGGCCGTGCTGTCACAGGGTGGCCCTAGGTCTGTGGCGGGTGACGACCGTGGGCCATGCTGTCACAGGGTCGCCTGGTCTGGCTCTTGTCCCCTGGTAGGAGTCGGCGTTCCCAGTGGGTGACCTGTGGACGCTGGTCCAGCCCCGTCAGCGGAGGCTGGTCAGCTCTGCCCTGGACGCTGTCCGCCTCCGCAGTCTCTACGTGGCCCGCAGCCCACCGGGCAGGAGTGGGACTGGCCCTGGCCGGAGTCCTGCCTGCCCTCTCACCCACGGCCGCTGGCGGACAGCTGTGGATGCCGGGGCGCGGCGCAGCCGAGCAGCTCTCAACCCGAGTGGTGTCCACAGACAGAGAAGAGGAGGGCAAGAGGGCCAGGGGCTCGTGGAGCAAGGACAGGCAGCGCAGAGGTGCGTTCAGAGCCCGAGGGCCAGGTGAGGAGCGAAGAGCAAGTCCAGCGGAGGCTGAGTCGTTCCGAGACTGCGTTCGGCCGGCAGCAGCAGCGCCGTCACCACAGAACCAGCAAGTCTTGGGGGCTTTACTGTCTCAGGCAAGAGGAGCCTGTGACACGGCAGCCAACAGAAGCCCGGGTCTTCTCTGTGGGCGGTGTTGTGCAGGCCTTCACCCTGTGGGTGCCTCATGGTCCAAAACGACTGTCAGAGCTCCGGCCAGTACAAGAATGTTACAGATAGCAGGAAAGGGGGATCCTCTTCCCCATTAAGGAGCTGTCTGGACCCTTAATAGAGGCTCTACGTTAAAGGACCTCCCTTAACCTGGGACCTTCTGGAGACACTGGCTCATGTCTTGTCAGCAGAAGGCAGACACACGGTCCTTCCTAGCCAGAGGAGACACTGAACTGGACGGCTTGTCAGCTGGACGCATTTCCCAGACTTCTGCTACCAAGGCAGAGGAGGAGCGGATGGCAGGAGGCCACCAGCCGCTCTGCCTCTGCCTGCAGGTGAGGACAGGTTCTCTGCAGGACTCCTTCTCTGTGCTCCTGTTTCATCTGTGCGTGACACTCAGCACAGACGCACGGCCGCGGCGGTCAGCCCAGACGCCGGGCCCCCGCCCAGCAAGCGCTGGCTGCCTTTTGCATCTGATTCACCCTCCGTGGCTGGGCACTTGGAAGGGCGCTGGCGTGGCTGGCCCGTGTGCCCTCAGCTTCGTCCCCCTGAAACAGCACGGGACGAAGACTGCGTCCATGGAGACCTGGGTCACCTCCGAGCCTGGGCCTCTCACCACGGTGCTGCCCAGGTGTCGTTCCTCACAGTTGGTTTGTTCAAGCCCAGCGGGAGCAGGGCCCGCGCTGCTCCGGGGCTGGGCTCTGGCCGCTGACCGCCTCCTCCCCGCTCACGTGAGCTGGCTGCAGGGGCCGGTCAGCGGGCGCTCTGCCTGCTCCTCCCACGGACGCCAGAGCCCGGCCCCAGTAGCTTCAGCTGGGGCCATCAGCTGGTCCACGTGGGGGCCTCGAAGGACCTCAGGAGCCTCTGTCGGGGGAGAGCCCGCCTGGGGCCCGTGCGCCAACCTCCAAGCGCCCTGCCCCTGTGCCCCTGTGGTGCCCGCGCCCTCTCCCTTCACCCTGCCCCTGAGCCCTTGCTGGTGGCCCACCGTTGTTTCCCTGGGGATTGAGGAGTGACCTTCCAGTTCTGTCGTCTCTCCATCCCTGACCCTACCTCAGCGAGGCCCTCTGTGCACCTTGGGGCAGGGCCCTTGGAGGACCTGGTCCTCCTGGCCTCCCCACCACCCTGGAAGGCCGAGGTGGCGCACAGTGGTGCCCCAGGGTGGAAGTGAGCCGTTGCCGGGAGGGTGCAGGAAGGGCATCGCGGGGGTCTGCCCTGCCCCACCCACCTCTGCGCCAGGCTGGCCCTGGGCGCCCCACCTCCCTCAGCCCCCAGGGGGAGCAAGCTTCTCTGCGCCCAGGTCCCAAGGTCGGAGGTGTCCGTGGCCACCCTGGGGAGCCCGCCCTCCACCCGCTCCACCTCGGTGCTGTCCAGCCTGCCCTTGGCTTGGGGGGAGCTGTCCCCACCCTCCTGCTGCAAGGAGGCCGAGTGGACAAGTGGGCCTGACCCAGATGCCCCAGCAGGCCCCGGGTGGCGGGAGCAGGGGGACAGTGGGCCCGTCCAGCCTGGGACCCCCAGGAGTGCACTGCCCCACCCCGCCGCGGCCAGAGCGAGGCCTGGGACGGAAGCCCTTCACCCTCCTCCCGTCCTGGGGAGCAGAGGGCAGCGGGTGCCCCACCTGGCCTTGAGCTGGCTCCCGCCCAGACCACCGGCCGCCCCCCCACCTTTGACAGGGCCGTGTGGGGGCAGCCGAGCCCCTAATTGAGGCTGTGAGCCTCACCTACTGATCTGTCACGCGTGCGTGTACTGGCCCTCCCGCGGACAGCGAGTGGCTGTGGTCTTTAGGAGGGCTGCCCGCTCCGCGTCCCCGGGGACGCGGCCACACACACAGGCGGGAGGCGGCGTCCCTCCCGGCTCTTCACGGCCAGCACTGCGTGGTCCTGGGAGCAGTGTGTGTCGAAGCAGACTGGCCAGGGCCGGGGAGCCCTGGGGGCCTGGTCAGGGTGGTCAGGGGTGCTCCCGGTGCCTGGAGGCGTCTGGGGTCCAGGAACAGAGGAAGGAAGGAGGCCAGCTCTGGGAGGCCCAAAGGTTCTGCCCGAAACCCCGAGGGTCTCTCAGGGGACAGCGCCTGGCCGTGGTGTGCTGGGCACCTGGGCAGACCTGCAGCCAGGGGGGCACGGAGGGGACTCCTGCAGTGCCCTCCCACGGAGACCCAAGCAGCACACGCCGAGACAGACCCGGGGAGGAAAGGCTCCGAAGGTGTCTGTCCACCCACCTGCCCCACAGCCGGCCCACTGCCCTGTGCCAGGCACCGAGCAGGCCGGGGGTCAAGAACAGCCCCACCCAGGTGCCAGGGGCAGTCACGGGGTGGCAGTTGTGGCCCTGGAGGAGTGACACCTCACACTCAGGGCTCAGGGAAGAACGTGGTGGCCCTTTCTTTCAAAAGGACAGACCAGACCCAGGATGATGCGGGCCACCAAGGTGCCCTGGGGACAGTGGGGAGCCAGGGCAGCCAGCCCCAGACCCACATCTGCCCTCTGTAGACCCTGCTGGAGTGGCCTGGGCTTCCCCAGCCAGCACCTGGGTCTCCTGCCCACGCCCCGCAGTAGAAATTGCTCTTTTCTATGTTTTAAATCCCTCTGAGCTCAGAGGGCAGCCGGTCCAAGTAGCTGAGAGGCTGGGCTTGCTGTGCCTCATGCATTGCTGACACTCATGGAAATCAAGTGACCAGCAACTGTGGGAGCCCCAGGGACAGGCCCGGTCCCCCTGGGTCATCCTGGGCACTGTCTGGCCAGCAGCCAGCAGCCGCAGTCAGAGCAAGCCTGGGCCCTGCCGTGACCCCACGCAGAAGCCCGGAGCCAGCCCTCTCCACACAGACCCCGTGGTGCCGGCACCTGGCAGGTGTCGGGTGCCTAGAAGCAAGAGGCCATGTACCCTGTGCCCACAACTCCTGGACCCCAGGCCCCTGGTCCTGCCAGGACACACCACCCTCTCCACACCTGGCCTGGCCACCTCTGCCAACAGCAGCTCGCCCCGCCTCCCTGGGGTCCAGACTCACCTCCCACCCCCAGGGTGTCCTGAGCTGCCCCCTTGCAGGCTGGTCATTCACCTGATCCCACGGCTCCCCAGTGGCACTGGGTGCTGACATCTCGGGGATCCCGTGTAATCTGGAACATTCCAGCCACCTTCGCCCTCTGGGAGACACCACCAGGTTGGCTGGCCACAGAGGCCCCACCTCAACCCTGCCCGGGAGCGTCCCTGCCACCAGGCTTCCTGCCCAGGAGGGCAGCCTGCAGGGCCTCCGTGGGCAGCTGTGGCGCGGATCCCACGGCGTCCGGCCAACCCCTCACGGGCACCTAGGCCTGAGCAGCGGGCGCCAGGGAGGCCGGGCTGGCTTCCTCACGGCAGCCTCTACAGCAGTGGGGTCACCCCGTGCCAGGTCGCTGTCCACTCCCAGCACAGAGGACCGTCCAAGTTCTGTCACCCCGCCATCCCGAGGCGCTCTCCCTCCTCAGCAGAGGCCCTGTGGCCACTCTGGACTCAGGCCCTAAGGACACCATGCCGCACCCAGAGCCCACAACTGCACGGTCCTGGGTGGCACAAGGGACCCTGCAGGTGTGACAGCAGGAACTGAGAGGGCAGGTGGTCCTGGTCACCCAGGGGCCCGTTGCAGCCCGGAGCTCCCATGAGAGGGTCAGTGTGAGGGGCGTGGGCACGCGGGTGGCCTCAGAGGCACCGAGGGAGGTGGGAGCCGCTACTGCAGGCTGCGGACAGAGGAAAGGGCCAGGCATGGGCAGCCTGCAGGATGGACTCCAGCCTGGAGCCTCTGGAAGGGGCTGGTCACCCATCCCTGGATTTAACCCAGAGAGACCGAGTATCTGCTTCCGCCCAGGACAGAAGACGGCAGTTCATGGTGGTCCAAGCCACCAACGGAGCCCGGGGCTCGGAGTCCAGCAGCAAAGAGCTCAGCCCTCACCTGGCTCAGCGCCACCCTGGCCCTCCCAGAGACCCTCGCTCCCTGCAGCTGCCCCAAGGGTCCCCACATCCTGGGCTCTCTCACATCTGCAAAGACCGGTCTGCAGAAGGTGGCTGTCACCCGGTCCAGAGCCAGGGCTTGGGCATCTCTGGGGGCCGCTGCAGCCCCCAGCCCCGGAGAGCGCCTGCTGTTCCCAGGCAGGCCCGGACTCCTGCGACTTTCCTCCAGACCCAGCCCTGAGGAACAGAACTGCAGGGACAATGCCGTCCTCGTCACTGCGGAGCTGGACGGTCCTCCGCCTCAGCCTCTCCGGGACAGCGCGGGAAGAAGCTGCTTCCCCTCAGTTGCTGGTCCTGCTGACCATGTGCTTGGGTCACTTCCAGGGCCTCATGCCCGCCTCGTTCCTCCTACGTCAAAGCCTGGCTCCCGTCCTCGGTATAGCTGCTCGTCTACTTACCCTGTGACACACAGAATGTCCAAAATAACACGTCCCAGTGGCCACAGACAGCAAGAGGACCTGGCCACCAAGTCACCAAGGACAGCACAGGGACCAAATGAGTCTTGCATGTCTTTGTAGCTATTTGTGGCCACACAGCGAGCCCCACAGGACACTGGGCCCCCAGCACTGGGCAGCTGACTCGAGGTGGTTTGCATGTTTTAGAGAGGGCGTGACAGCTCTAAAACCCTGAGAGGTAAGGCCACCAGCTCCAAGGCCAAGGCTGGACGATGAGGCAGGTAGCCACACGGCCTTCGCGTGCCCGCCAGCCGACCACAGGCCACCGTTCTGCTGGCTTTGCTGCATCCTTGCCGAGGGTCTTCCTGCGACGTGGGCACACACAGGAAGTCGTTCTTCCCTGCCTCCTCCCCCAGAGCCAGCACGCTGCGCCAGCTGCTTCTCACTCAAGGTGGACACTGGCAGCTGCCCACCTCAGGTTGTGGGGACTAAAAGTCCACCGTGGCTCCTTCTCGGCAAGAGGAGCTTGTCCTGGCCAGGGGTTCTGGGGGTGCCATTAAGGGCTGTGTCTGGTGACAGCCTTCTTGTTGGCAGTCCCGGGTGGTGCAGGAAAAACAGGCAGCGGGTCTCAGTCCTGGTGATGGTGCCAGCCCTGACCACCTGCACAGGCAGCGGGCCTCAGTCCTGGTGATGGTGCCCAGCCCTGACCACCTGCACAGGCAGCGGGCCTCAGTCCTGGTGATGGTGCCAGCCCTGACCACCTGCACAGGCAGCGGGCCTCAGTCCTGGTGATGGTGCCAGCCCTGACCACCTGCACAGGCAGCGGGCCTCAGTCCTGGTGATGGTGCCATCCCTGACCACCTGCACAGGCAGCGGGCCTCAGTCCTGGTGATGGTGCCAGCCCTGACCACCTGCACAGGCAGCGGGCCTCTGTCCTTGTGATGGTGCCAGCCCTGACCACCTGCACAGGCAGCGGGCCTCAGTCCTGGTGATGGTGCCCAGCCCTGACCACCTGCACAGGCAGCGGGCCTCAGTCCTGGTGATGGTGCCATCCCTTACCACCTGCACAGGCAGCGGGCCTCAGTCCTGGTGATGGTGCCCAGCCCTGACCACCTGCACAGGCAGCGGGCCTCCGTCCTGGTGATGGTGCCCAGCCCCTGACCACCTGCACAGGCAGCGGGCCTCAGTCCTGGTGATAGTGCCCAGCCCTGACCACCTGCACAGGCAGCGGGCCTCAGTCCTGGTGATGGTGCCATCCCTGACCACCTGCACAGGCAGCGGGCCTCAGTCCTGTTGATGGTGCCCAGCCCTGACCACCTGCACAGGCAGCAGGCTTCAGTCCTGGTGATGGTGCCATCCCTTACCACCTGCACAGGCAGCGGGCCTCAGTCCTGGTGATGGTACCAGCCCTGATCACGTGCACAGGCAGCGGGCCTCAGTCCTGGTGATGGTGCCAGCCCTGACCACCTGCACAGGCAGCGGGCCTCAGTCCTGGTGATGGTGCCCAGCCCTGACCGCGTGCACAGGCAGCGGGCCTCAGTCCTGGTGATGGTGCCAGCCCTGACCACGTGCACAGGCAGCAGGCCTCAGTCCTGGTGATGGTGCCAGCCCTGACCACCTGCACAGGCAGCGGGCCTCAGTCCTGGTGATGGTGCCAGCCCTGACCACCCGCACAGGCAGTCCTGGTGATGGTGCCCAACCCTGATCACCTGCACAGACCCCCTCTGAACACCGCAGGTGGGTGAGGCTATACCTTCTGGATGCCTTACAATGGGCACGAGACTCTGACCAAGTCCCCGGAGCGTGGACGGCGCCCTGGCCATGGCAGAGGTTGTGTCTGTCGGTCCCCTCGCTCAGGCCATGGGCTTGCTCCACCTGAAGCCAGCGCGCAGCCCTGCTCCAGCAGAGTGTCCCCTGGTGGTGTGGGCGCTGTGCTGCATCCCCGGCGAGCCTACTAGAGCTCGGTGACCCAGCAGCTCTCCGTCAGGACCCCGCGCGCCTCCCTGTGACTTCCACCTCCCAAAACTTGAGGAGAGGTGAGCAGAGGCCTCGAGGACACCTGGAGCAGGCTGCAGAGCCCCTGTCCTCCCCACGGGGCCTGGCCACAGAGTCCTGGGAACCGCACATGCACCACAGCCCTGCCACGCGGCGTCCCCATGCCCCGCACGGCAGGTATTAGAGGACAGAGAGGAGGCTGTGGCTCAGTGGTCACGCAAGGCCCCAGTCCAGTCCCCAGGACTAACCGACAGCTGAGCTCCCGGCAAGCCCTGGGACAGGGGCCCGAGGTCCAGTGTGAGCAGGGCCGTGCCCCCCGGGAGGCTCCGGGGCATCGTCCCCGCCTCCCCCAGTGTCCTGACCCGGAGTCCCTGGGCCTAGAGCCACGTCCCCACAGGCCCAGCTGCCCATCTGCTCACAGCCCCTTTGGTGTCCGCGAGCCCCACGCCTGCCCTCACAGGGACGGTCTCACCTCGAGGCCTTGGACTCAGTCACACCTGCAAAGACCTTGTAGCCAAAGGAGGCCCCTCACAGGGTCAGGGGGATGTGTCATTCAGGGGCACCCGCCCCTAGGGGACTCCATGCTAGGCTCAAGGGACCAGGGTGGGGCGGGGCTTCCCAGAACCAGGTGAGCACCTGGGAGGGGTCTTCTGCCCGGGGCCGTAGCCCCCAGACCCAGCTTCGGCCTCAGCATGGCACGGGTGGGCTAGGGGTCCTCTCCCCTGGCCTGGACGCTGGAGCAGCCCCTGGGGACGGCAGGGTCGCAGGAAAGGGCGGGCGGAGCGCCAGCGCACCTCCTCTTTGCAGGCCGCGGACTACGAGCTGAACAGGGCCTTCATGCTGACGGTGATGGTGTCCAACCAGGCGGCCCTGGCCAGCGGGATCCAGATGTCCTTCCAGTCCACGGCAGGGGTGACCATCTCAGTCACCGACATCAACGAGGCCCCGTACTTCCCGTCCAACCACAAGCTCATCCGCCTGGAGGAGGGCGTGCCGGCGGGCACCACGCTCACCACCTTCTCGGCGGTGGACCCCGACCGGTTCATTGCAGCAGGCGGTGAGGTGGGTGTGCAGGTGGTGGCTCCCTCCTCGCGGGCTGCCCGCTCTCCACCCAGGAGTCCCCAAGCCCAGGAAGCAGGGACAGGGGCGTCCCGACCTGAGGCCCTGTTCCAGGCGGGGCCACAGCACCCAGCGTTCCTCCAACAGGAACACTGTGGGGTCCCCAAGCCAGGCAGGGAGGTGTTTGGACAGTGGGGCCCAACCCTGGCTTCGTCCTCAGCCCTGTGGTTGGGCCACTCGCTCTGCTCCTCGGTGTCCCCGCCTGCAGAACAGAGGAAGAGCGTGCCCGCCCCCTGGGGGCTGGAGGGGCTGGGGCGCCCAGGGTAGCAGGAGCATGTGCCTGAGCCGCCCCCGTCCGCCTGCCGCAGGAGGCCAGGTTGCCAGGGGCTCACAGCCCCAGGTACACCCAGGGGACACGGACGCAGGTTGGCACCAGGCCCACCCTGGGAGCTGGGCACTGGGCCCTCGCCTCACCTCCTGCACTTCCTCCCCCAGGTACTCGAAGCTGTCGGACCCCGCCAGCTGGCTACACATCAACACCACCAACGGCCAGGTCACCACGGCCGCCGTCCTGGACCGCGAGTCCCTCTACATCAGAAACAACGTCTACGAGGCCACCTTCCTGGCTGCGGACAACGGTGAGCCCCTCCAGGAGGCCACTGCTGCGGCGAGGGAGGAGGCTGGGCAGGGGACCACGGAGGCCCAGCACCCAGGGGGCAGGGAGGGCTGGGACGAGGCCGGCAGCAGGGACCACGTCTGCGCCTCGCCACCCACCAGGCCCCGCCTGCCCCCATCTTCCCATCCCGCTACCGCCTCGCGCTGCCTGCTTCCTGGGGCGCCGGGCCTCGCGTCCGTCTCTTGGGCTGGCCTCGTGCACTCCTGGCAGCCTGGACTTGGGATAAAGGAGTTGGGGTGTGGGCCGTCCCGGCCGCCTGCCGAGCCACTGCGCAGCCCCCACCTGAGCTTTCTGAGTCCCAGCCAGAAGCCCTGGTGAGCCGACGGGGAGGCCCCTGGGAGGCCCCTCTGGCCCCCGCCTGTCCTCTGCAGCCTGCCGTCAGAGCAGGGCCCACGGGCACAAGCCTCGGAGCCCAGGAAGGAGGGCAGCCAGGGCCAGGCTGGCCGCCAAGCAGAGGACCCCAGGGTCTGGATGGGAGGGGCGGCATCTGGAGCCTCAGGGGTTTCCGGGGGCCATGGGCCAGGCCTCCCGGGGTGCTGGGCTTGCAGCCAGAGGCCCCCAGGCCCCACAGCACCCCCACAGCCAGCTGAGCGCTGCTGGGGTCAGTCCCTGCAGAGATGGAAGGGGCAGGAGTGGAGTCCTGGAGCCGGATCCGTCCAGGGCGGCTGCTCCCGGGTGGGAAGAGAACTGGCCTCTCTGAGCCTCAGTTTCCTCCTCTGTGAAACGGGGGAGCGACTAGCCCCAGGAGTCAGATAAGTCGTCACCATGGCACAGGACAGGCCAGCTGGCGGCAGCCAGCTCCACTCCTCCTGCCGCAGCTGTCCCTGACTGCTCAGGGGCCACTGCTCAGCAGAGGGCGAGACGGCCCAGAGCCCCACCTCGCAGACCAGCGCCCGAGGTCTGTGGGCCAAGCCAGGTGCAGCTGCAGGACAACTTGAGAAGCCAGCCTCGCTCTGGGACCACAGTCTGTCCTCACTGCTCCCAGCGTCGTCCAGACGGCGGCTGGTGCTGCGCCCAGAGCTCCTCTTGGGAGCCTCCAGGTCCTTCCCAGGGACAGCTGGTGCCCCTCTGCACTGGGACTGGGTGTCAGGCCCTGCTGGCTGCAGGAATGGCAGGACAGAGTCCGAGCGCAGGCCCAGGCCTGGGCGCCTTGCAAAGCCCCTCGGGGCCCAGAGGAAGCAGGTCCCCAGGCACGGCTGGACTGGGGTGGCTCTGAGCTCTTAGGCCACACCTGTGGCCGCACGCAGGGGAGGGTGTGCGGTGCCTGTGTCTCTGCCCTGAGGACTGTGGCTGCACGCCTATGGCCTGGCTTCCGGGAATGGAGGGGCAGCAGCCAGGCTGGGCTGGGCTGGGCTCTGTGTCTGACCGAGGGGAGGCCTGCGTCTCGGCGTGCTGTGCGCGGCTCTCTGGGCACTGTCCTCGTGGGATCTGTTCCCACGTGGCCGTGGTCCTGGAGGGCCAGGCCTGGCCCCGCGTGGTCACTGCGCCTGTCCCTCAGGGATCCCCCCGGCCAGCGGCACTGGGACCCTGCAGCTCTATCTCATCGACATCAACGACAACGCGCCCGAGCTGCTGCCCAAGGAGGCGCAGATCTGCGAGAGGCCAGGCCTGAACGCCATCAACATCACCGCCGCTGACGCCGACGTGGACCCCAACGTGGGCCCCTACGTCTTCGAGCTGCCCTTCGTCCCGGCCACCGTGCGGAAGAACTGGACCATCACCCGCCTCAATGGTGAGCCCCTGGGCCAGCACCACGGGAGAACCGGAGCCTGGGGACAGGCCCAGGACCACCTGCCCCCGGAGAGCGAGCACTGCAGTAGGGGCCGTGCTCCGCGAGGACTGCGCTGCCCCCACCGCCACACAGAGCCCGTGAGGCTAGGGACGCGCCTGCCTGCAGGGTGAGCCCTGCCTGCTCCGCCCACGAGGCCCTCAGGTCATTCCCGCTGTGTCGGGTCCATGCACCTGGCTACTCCCTGTCCTGGCTACTCCCTGTCCTGGCTACTCCCTGTGCCGTGCCAGGCGGGCAGACCTGGCCGCGAGTCTCCCTGGGACACTCCCAGAAGTGGGCTGGTGCGGAAGTGTTTCCAGAGGCTGCGGTGCGGCCGGGGCACTGTGAGCACGCCCCCCAAACCAGCCTACTCCGGGGCAGAGGGCCTGCCTCCCGCCCCTCACCGGCCCAGAAAACTAGTGCCTTAAAAACATTTTGTCAATTCATGGCCAAAGCCATTATTTCTTTACATCTCCTGACTGCCAGTGGAGATTTGAATTTGCATTGCTGTTGTCCTGTGGGTGGTCTCTTCCACGCCTTTGCCTGCTTTCTCTGGATAGGTTTTTTCCTAATTGATTTGATGAACTCTTTATATATTCAGGAAATTGTCTTCATCCTACATGCTGCAGTAGCCTTCTTGCATCGCCAAAGCCTTTAACATAAAGGTGTGGCGTAGTGTCTGTGTGCGTGTGTGTGCATGTGCGTGTGTGTGCAAGTGTGTGTGTGCATGCGCACGTGTGTTAGCGTATTAGCATGTGTGTTGTGTGAGTGTGCGTGTGCGTGTGCTTGCACACACACACATCCTGCTGACCATGGACCACACCGCCAGCCACGTGTCCCCTCAGGAGAGCCGCTGGGCAGGTGCTGGCCTCGTGCTGATGGCTCCCCACTGCTTCGTGCCAGGTGACTACGCCCAGCTGAGCCTGCGTGTCCTGTACCTGGAGGCCGGGATGTATGAAGTCCCTGTCATCGTCACAGACTCCGGGAACCCGCCCCTGTCCAACACATCCGTCATCAAAGTCAAGGTGTGCCCGTGTGACGAGAACGGCGACTGCACCACCGTGGGCGCGGTGGGGTGGCGGCAGCGGGCCTGGGCACAGGCGCCATCGTGGCCATCCTCATCTGCATCGTCATCCTGCTAAGTGAGTGCAGCCACCACCGAGGGGCCTTGTGGGTGCGAGCACTCTGCCAGGGGACGGCCAGGCAGAGGCGGGTCCAGGGTGGCACTACGCCCCTCACTCAGCCCACCTGAATTGGGACCATGGGAAATTGGGACCTCCTCCTCCCGTTGGGGCCAGGTGCAGGTTGGGACTGACCCAGCAGCCCAGGGGTGTCAGTGGCCTGGCTCCTCTCCAGCACCCTAAGACTGGCTCCCCGGTACGAGGAACACCCTCACCTACCCACACCCGAAGAATGAGCTCAGAGACCCGAGGCACAGCAAGAAAAGCAAGACTTTAGTGACAGTCTTGCAAGATCGGGTGCCACCCCAGAGCAGCTACAGTCAGCGCTTGATCCCCGGGGGCAAGGTCCCGTCCCCGGGCCTCACTGGCCGAGTACGGTCTTCCCAGACCTCGCCGAGGTGCTACTGACCCTGGGCTATTTAAAGAAATGGCCCGTTAGTCTCCCCGACCCTCCTTGGCTCTCGGGGCGGGAAAGCCCTCTGGGGTACGCATCTGGCACCCACGCAGCCCTTGCTGCTTTGCCTGGTCACTGCTTCTCCACCCGGGGGCTTCCCAGTTGGTCAGGCCCACGCGCCGCACCCCTGAGGGCCAAGGGCTGCTCAGTGATGGCCCCAGACCTGCCCCGTCCACAGGCTGTGGTGCTGTTACCTAGCTCTCCACTCCACCCCTCGTCCCCTCCTTTCTTACACCCCAATTTGCGCCCCAGCCTAAGTGCTGCGTTCTGAACGTGGACCGCCAGGCCTTCTGCTTCTCACGCTGGCCGCCCGCGGTGCCGTGGGCCGCTCCCGCTGGATGCTGGGAGCTGTCCGTGGTCCTTCCAGAGTCTCAGGTCTCTGGACGGGCTCAGGTCACATGCACACGCTGGAACCCTCACCAGCCAGAGAGCAGAGAGCCTGCTGGCTGCACCCTGGTCACGGTCCAAGAGGGTCCTGCGTTGCCCACTGTCCACGTGGTCCCACCCAGGACTGAGAGTGTGCCTAGGAGGGCCCTGGGTGGCCCCCGCTCCACCCTCCCACCTGGACGGTCGCCTGTCTACCACAGCCCAGGGACCATGGTGGAGGGCAGGGAGTGAGCAGGGGCCTTGGACGCCCCCCGTCCACGCCATACCCTGGCCAGAGGGGCTCCACATGCTGGAACATCCAGGAGCCAGGCATCGGGTCCCGCCTGGCCTCCTGCCCCAGGCACCAAAGAGCCGCATCCAGGGTCCCGCTCTGGGCCCTGCCACTGTTGGCCTCCGGTCGCTGACCGCCCTGGGCTCCGGCTTTGTTGCAGGGCTTACGCTGACCGCCGCTGCCAGGGTGATTCCTTGGGCTGCCCACGGAGGGGGGCGCAGCTGGGTGGGCACTTGCTCCTCTGAAGACCTGGCCTGGGAGCAGCCCCACTGCCCAGAGCACCCACGTGGACAGGGGAGAGTGAGGCCCGACTGGCCCAGGAGCCCGGCCCCAGGGAGGCTGCCTGGGCTGCTTCCCCAGGCCACTGCCCTGGGCCAGGGGCCAGGCTCGGCAGGCAGCAGCGTCCCAGCCTCAGGACAGGGCACCTGGGGCCGCCCTCCTCTTCCCCAGCCATCCCGTCTCCCTGGCTGAGCGCCGGTCTCCTGCCCCTGACCAGCGGGCGCGGCCTCCTTCCAGGAGCGTGATGTACCGGGCCCCTCCCCCGCCCTCTACTGTCCTCTCCACAACGTGGGCCCACTGGGGGTCCCCGGTCAGCACGTGTCCTTCTGCAACCTCAGGGAACTCTGTGAGCAGACGCACGGCTTCAGCGCCCTCCGTCACGGGCTCGGCAGCCACACCAAGGAAGCAGCTTGCCGTCCTTGGGTCCAGGGTCCCCGCGGCCCGCCCCACTCATCCCCTGGGTGGTGTGGCCGTAGCCTGTCACTTCCAGGCCTCGGTCTCCACGTCTGTGAAAGAGGCAGCTGACAGGAGCTGCAGGGAGGCCGGATGGAGTGACCACGCGGGCCTGAGGGTGTGGGCAGTACGGCCCTACCAGGGCCCATGCCCAGCTGGCCTGTCCCCAGAGCAGGGACACAGGTGCACAGAGTGGGGACAAGGCACTCGTGCAGACAGGCGCGGCCAGGCCCTTCCCCAGGGTCTGGGGATGCACAGGAATAGCCGGGGGGCGGGGCCTGGCACAGACCCCAAGGGAAGAGAGGAGGCCAGTGTATGGGGAGAGGGGACCCCTCTGTCCCCCAGTGTGGGTCTTTACCTGACCTCCAAGCAGCGTCCGATTCCCTTGGGTGGTGGGGGCACCCTGAGCCTGCGCCCCAGTGACCTCTCAGTGCTGGGTGAGGCTGTGTTGGGGTGACTCCCCGGGCCCCGGAGATGGCAAAGGGGCAGCCTGCACTCTCCCCCTGCCCGGCTGGCAGGGCCCGCTGTGGCTCCCACCCTCCCTGCCCCCTTCCCACGGGGAGAAACCCCCTCCCTCGCTGACCTTGGTGCCCACCAACCCTCCCTTTTCAGCCTCACACTTTGGCTTGTAGAGGGGGGTGGTCAGAGGACCGGGGGTGGCCCTAGCGCCCACCCCGTACCCTGCCCCCGGGGCAAGGCTGGGCCTCCTGCCGGGTGCAGGCGGAAGAGGCCCAGCTGACCTCCGCATCTGAGGCCCACTGACCGCAGGTGCCAGGGAAATGCCAGTCGGGGGCACGCTGGACCCACATGGCCTTTCTCCCCCATCAGTCCCTGAGTGGCAGCATAAGGGCCACCCACAGGGCATTCACGCCGTGCCAGGCTCCATGCCATCCGGAGCCGGGGTGCAGTGCCCAGGAGGGCTGAGGGCTCTGGCGGACGCTCCACCACGGTACGGAAGGGATGGGCGCCCGCAGGTGGGTCGCCCACAGCCAGCGCCCACGGTGAGAGGACACTGCAGAGGGACCTCCTGCAACCCTCGCAGTGCCAGGCTGCCAGGAGACAGGGTCGGGCAGCTCTGCCCTGAACACACACGACAGGCACACGCGACTCCACTGGTGCACGCTGACCACGTAGACACGCAGGTGTGCGCCACGGCACGCACAGCCCAGCTGCCCCCACACGGGCTCGTGCATGTGCACATGGGTAGCCACGCATGGAACACGCGTGTGCGCTCGGTCACACAGGTGCTCACGAGCTCCACGTGCGGGTGACGCTCTCGCACATGGGACGTGTGTGTGGCCGTGGGAGGGCGAGCGCACGCGCTCGTGGCTCTGCACGCCACGGCAGCACGCGCGCGCCCAGGCCTGCCGCTCACGGCTCCGCCCCACAGCCATGGTCCTGCTGTTCGTGGTGTGGATGAGGCGGCGGGAGAAGGAGCGCCACGCCAAGCAGCTGCTCATCGACCCCGAGGACGACGTGCGTGACAACATCCTCAAGTACGACGAGGAGGGCGGGGGCGAGGAGGACCAGGTGAGGCGCGCGGCAGCTTGGCCTGCTGCCCTCCCCTAAGGGCCACGCTGGGCGTGCCTGTTGGCACAGCAGCACGGGACGTGCCGCCCTGCCCTGGCCTGGCCCCGGCCGCGCAGCCTGCACCGTGTCTCCACGAGCAGACCGTCCTCCCCAGCGTCCCTCCCTCCCTCCCTCCCGCCGTCACGCCCAGTGCTGCCCTGAGCCCCACAGGAGAGGGCACCAGGTCTGCTGGACCCCAATGCCCACCTGCCCTACAGTCCCCGGGAGGTAGAAGGCACCAAGAGGCCCAGTGGGAAGGGCCAGCTCCACTCTGGGGAGACCAGGGAGAGAGCCGGGCGTGCGTGGCTGTTGGACAGCGGGCAGCGATCACTCTGAGGGAGCACCGGGCAGAGAAGGCAGAGGGCACAGCCCCCCACTGCCCGGAGGCCAGCAGGACTTGGGAAACGGCGAGGAGCGGCCACAGTGGGAGAAGGCTGGGGACGGACCAGGGTTGGGGGACAGGACAGCTGGTGTGCCCTCGGGCAGGTGGCAGAAGAGACAGAGGTGTGCTGGGGGACCCTCTGTGCCCTGCCGCCCGCCCGGCGGCCTCCTGACTGCCCGTGGCCTCCGTCCCCAGGACTACGACCTCAGCCAGCTGCAGCAGCCGGAAGCCCTGGAGCGCGCGCTGAGCAAGGCCCCTGGGGTACGGCGGGTGGACGAGCGGCCAGTGGGCGCCGAGCCCCAGTTCCCAGCCAGGCCCGTGGTGCCCCACCCAGGTGACATTGGGGACTTCATCAACGAGGTGGGTGCCCTGCAGTGAGACGCCCCGAGCACAGCGTGTCCTCTAAAAATAAATCCCGTGAACACGCACCAACAGAAGCCCTGGGTTCGGGGCCTGGCCTCAGCGTCCTGCTCAGAGCAGGACTAAGGTCCCACCCTTGTCGGGAGGGTGAAGGCTGGGCTCCGTGCACTGAAGGCACCTAACAGGAAGTTGGCTGCGGTGACAGCGGCGGCAGCAGTGAGCCGCTCCCAGGAGGGACCGAGGCCATCTCCCTCGTCTGCAGGAAAGGGCCTTCCTGGCCTCCGCAGGAACCCCAATGCCCTCGTGTGGGGCCTGCCGGGTCTCGGACTCTGCCCAGGCCCTGCCGGCCCCACAGGGCACTGTGGGGACTGCCTAGTCCTGCACACACTCGGCCGTCACCCTGAACTGGCAGGCAGGGAGCTGGGGGGTGGGGGGGTGGGCATCAGCCCCCGGTGTCAGCCTCTGGACCGAGTGAGTTCCCGGTCTTAGCAGGTGTCCCAAAAGCAGACTCAGAGACAGGACTTGAGGCAAGAGGTTTACCTGGGGCTGATCCCAGGAGCACAGGGAGCCAGTGAGGTGCCCGGCCAGCCAGAGGCCGCTGAACCCGAGGCTGCCTCCCACAGAGGCCTCAGGCTGGCGGCCGAGAACATGTCCCGTGGGCGAGGGAGCTGGGCGCGAGCACCCCAGGGTCGCTGCTCCGGCCTCCTGGCTAGCTGTGCAGCAGGCCTGGCGGCGGAGGTGGTGGGCGAGCGCTGACAGCGCTGGCTCCGGGACGTCACCACGCCCCGTCGTGCTCACCGTGTCCCCTTCGACACCGCCAGGCTCCTGACCTCTGCCTGGGTCCTCGCGAGCAGGCGTGGAGAAGAGCGGCCCCAGGCAGGGCCCAGGGCAGTGTGGACGGGCCTCCGGGTGGGCAGCTGAGTTCACCACCCCCAGCTTTCACATCCCACCCCAAATGGGCTTCCCCAGATCCACCCTCTTGGTGCTCTTCAGGTAAACGCCTGGGCACTCATTGAGCTCCTACTGTATGCAAAGTCCTAGAACCTCCTCAGGCCCTCCCACTCCTCTTGTGAGCGCCCCCAGCGGCGGCAGCACCACAGGCTACGCCCTAACCCCAGTCTCTGTGACCCCCAGGGACTGCGCGCGGCTGACAACGACCCCACAGCGCCCCCCTACGACTCCCTGCTGGTCTTTGACTACGAGGGGAGCGGCTCCACTGCAGGCTCGGTCAGCTCGCTGGGCTCCTCTAGCTCTGGGGACCAAGACTACGACTACCTGAACGACTGGGGGCCCCGGTTCAAGAAGCTGGCGGACATGTACGGAGGCGGCGAGGAGGACTAGCTGCCCTCGCGTCCAGGGCCAAGCGAGAGCGGGCGGACCAGGAGGGGACTGAGCCCAGGCAGCCGCCGGTTTCCTGCAGGGACAGCAGCTCACCGTGGAGGTCCGCCCCGCCCTCGCCAGGTGGAGCTGTCCAGCACGACCTGTCCCTGTCCTGGCCAGGCCTGCTGCCCTCTCAGTCGCCACCTACCACAAAGGGAGAGCCAGAGGCACCGTCCTGACTTGAGTCCCCAGAACAGAAGCACTGTTTCAAAAACGAAAGTGCCTTTGGTACACGTGTCAGATCCCCAACTCAGGAGTGACTGAAAGCAAGCCCAGCCCAGCGGCCCACCCGCGGCCCCGCCCAGGGGCGAAGGCTCCCAAGGAAGACAGTCCTGCTTCGTTTTTCCTTTTTGTTTGTTGGTTTTGGTTCTGGTTTTGGTTTTGGTTTGTGTGCGTGCGTCTCTTACTAAGAGCAGAAGGTGTGTGACTCTTGGAAAGGTAGCTTGGGCCCGGGGCCTCCCGCCCTCGCCTCCACGCAGGGGCTTCCCGCAGCACAGCCACAACGCCCAGGCTGTGGGGACTTGTCCTTCACCCAAGTTGGCGGCTGCCCCGCCACAGCCAGATGCCCCGGGGCTCCCCACCTCTGCTCGACCACCCCAGCACCCCAGAAGGCCTCTGAGCCAGCTGTCGTCCCCAGTGCCACGGAGGGGCCCTTCGCCTTTGGTCCAGGAAGCCACAGCGTCCTGCAAGCCCTGGCACGACCTTCGGCCCCTCGGGCTTGGACTCCCAGGACCCCATGGAAGGCCCAGTGAACACGCATCAGCCCAGCCCCCGAATGCCCTGGACACAGCCACCCGGGCTGGGCAGGGGGCAGAGAGCCACGCGGAGCCTGTGGCCAGAGCTGCCGCCTCTCAGCGCAGGCCATCCCTTCCCCCTGGCCATCGGACCTGAGCGCTGTCTGACCCTGTGAACTGCTGCCGGCGGCCAGGAGAGGCCTGGTCTTCCTGAGCCGGCTATCCACAGAAGCCTCGGGGTACACGCGCCAGAGAATGAGCCTCCTTCCCTGTCCCGCGTCCCAGCTGCGTAGCCACGGTCCCCCCGGAGCTGGCACTGCTCTTTCCACACGTGGCTTGACTCAGGCCTGGGTGAGGGTGGCAATCAGTCCCACAGGACATCGACAGGGCCGTGCCCAGAGATGCCCAGGAGGGGGCACCTGCCTTCTTCACTGGGCGAGACAGCAGGCCTGGGGTACCTAGCGTCTGCCCTCGGAGGCACCTGGGGCCAGGGCAGGGGGCAGGCCCTGGGAGGGGCATCCTGTGCCTGGTCTCTTCTGGCTGACCCCGGGCAGTGACACTGTGAGGGGGAGGGAAGCAGTGGCCTGGGGGACCTGGTGCCGGAGCACCCTGTGGGGAGCAGAGGTCCCAGGACTGAGGAAGGACAAGGACGCCCACGCTGCTGCTGGGGAGGCGGGGCGCGGGGGCAGCACGCTCCCCACCGGGAGGGCTCCGTCCCTTGCCCCCTGGCCTCTGGCCTTTCCCCTCCCTAAGGTCGTTCCCTTTTCTAAACAGCTTTGGCCTCAAAGACGCACCTGAGCAGGTTCTGCGTGCCAAACGCGTGGGCGTGGCCCCTTGGACGTCAGGGTTCTCCCCCAGACCAAACTCGTCCCCACCTCCGTTCTCCTCCGTCCTGACCTCTCTGTCCGTCCTGACTGCCTGCGGAAGCAGGAGGGAGGGGCCCTCCCCGCAGACAGCCAGTCCAGGAGAGGGGCCACCAAAGGAGGGTCCCCATCCCAAGCCGTGCTATGCAAATCGCTCTGGGCTGGCAGCCAATGAGGGTGGCCCCACGTGTCTGGGAGCGTGGCCATTGGCAGGAGCCTGGTTGGGCTGGGGGTGGGAGCTGGAATGTTCTGCTTAGGGTTTTGAACCATTGGTCCTTGGATGGCAGTTCTGAGCCGAGGAGGGCGAGTGGCCCGTCTGAAGCATGCACGTGATTGATGGGCAGCAGGGGACTCCTTCTTCGAGTCCCCAAGCTAGCGTGCTCCTCTGCCCCAGCAGGGTGGAATCCCGCGGCCCGCTGGGCGCACCTCCTGGCTCCACTCCTGGCTCCCCTCCGCTCCTCACCACCAGGCCCCCTGCCCTGTGCAGGCTGAGGCTGCAGCACCAGCTGGGGTGATGTCCACGGGGGCTTCCTGTGCCGGCTGACAGCTTCGCCCTTCCACCCCACACCCTGGTCAGTCCCCGGGGCCACCAGATCCGCTCAGCACTGCCCTGAGGCCAACGAGTTAGCATTACCACGCGTACAGCCAGCATCAGCGTCTCTCTTCTGTAGCTTGTAGATGTGACCTGTCTGTGGTGGGCCCAGCCGCAGGGCCGGGACTGGCTGGCAGGGGGTGGGGCATGCTTTAGTTTCTTTAGGGCATTTTTCTTCTAGAGCAAAAGAAACCCGTGTTCGAGGTGGTGTCAAGAGCACTTGGCCTTGGCCAGCCTGGGCATCCCCAACTCCTGGTTAGCAGGTTTTTTCTTTCCTGTCTTTCAGCACATCCAAAATGTTAGGCCTCCCGCCACCAAAGTGTCAGACTGACATCTGACTGTCGGGCCTCAGAGGTGCCCCAGCTTCCCTGTGAGAGTGCACCTCAGGTCCACTGAGGTGACCACTCTGTCCTCTCCAAGGTAGAGCCAGGGGAAGGGAATCTCCATTCCATCAAGCTAAAAGGAGTAACACCAAAAACCAGAACGGAGTCTCCCGCGCACAGAGGCCTCCCGCAGTGGCTCCAGGCCAGGCGCTGCCCCTGCAGCAGGCCGGGGCCTCACCTCTGTGTGTTCTCGGAACGCATTTTACTTTTCCTTTCTCTCCTTTTTCCATTCTGATTTATTTTGCATGTTTCTTTCTGAAAATGGACAGACTGTGTAGCAGCCCGCATGACCGTGGTTGTCTTGAAAGATACCGGAGTATGACGTATTCACACTGCAACTCTGAGCATCGCGCCGTTAGACAAGTGTTCCGGCTTTTTTTGTAATCGTCAACAGCACAACTATTTTGTATTGTTGTTTGTATCATTTTGTACCGAAAAGAAAAAAAAAAAAGAAAAAGAAAAAAAAAGGAAGAAAGTCAATGTTTTCAATGTGTTTTTAGTGCCAGGCGGTCTTGGTTCAAAGGAAGTGCAGCCCTGCGAGGTGTGGTGGGCGCGAGCCACACGCTGCTCTGGAGGAGTGAATAAAGTCCTCTTTGAAGAGTCGCCTCAACCTGCTTGCTTTTCTTCCGCACACTCAGGGCCACTGTGGAAGGACAGGGCAGCTGGGGTGTTCCTGGGGTCCCTTCCCGCAGCAGGTGCGTGCTGGGAAGCAGACCAAACACAACCAGGCCCAGGAAGTGCAGATATTTAAAGTCTTTAGAAGTTATAAATCAAGCTAACCATTGAACAAAATATGTCCCCTCTTAGCGAATACCCTTGTGACACCGGGGAAGCTGGTTCAAGTGCAGAATTCTCAGACTCCTTGGAGCCAACGTGGCAGCAAGGAATGATTGGACCCTGGCCACGGCCCACCCACTGCCCTTCCCGCCCCACACTGCCCTGCCAACCCTGGGAGGGACCTGCGATACCACAGCCTGCGCATCCCCGCCTCCCCTCAAAAGCAGCACCCTGGGCCTTTGGATGGGCCCACCTCGTACAAATTCACCTGTGGCCAGGCAAGGTGGTGCCACCCCAGCTATTAGGGAAGTTGAGGCAGGAGGATCGAAAGTTCTGGGCCAGCCTGGGAAACTTAGCCAGGCCCTGTTTCAAAACAAAAATAAAACAGGCGGGGTGGAGCTCAGCGGCAGAGCTCTGCTGGGCTCAAGGCCCAGGAAAGGAGGGACAAAAAGAAGGAGACCACACACAGCGCAGGAGAGGTCTGTGGGGGCCAGGGGGCTGGAAGCACCTCGAGGAGCGCTGGCTCCAGTGCCCAGGGGTCTGGGGGCCTCACGGGCCCTGGCACTGTGCATCCCACCCCACCCTGGGGTGGGGGCAAGGGTGGGACAAGGCCAAGCCAGGGCTGCAGACACAGGTGCACACAGGCCACCGGCCACTGAGTGCTTTCATCACGGACTTCCCGGGACTGAGCACCGGACGATGGTCATCTCAGTGGCCACTGTGTGGCACAGGCCTGGGCAGCACCACCATCCCCACTCACTGGGACCCAGATGGCCAAAGTAACCTGGCCTTCCGCTGGCCTGTGGTCTAGCATCACCCAGAGCTGGGGCATCCAAGGCTGCTGGGGCTGTCACCATCGTCCTCAGAGTCACATAAGATGACTGTCCAGGTCTCTTCCTGTCCAAAGGAGAGCTGCAGCCCGGAGCCCTCCCAGCCCTTCCCAGTGCTCAGAAATCCCTTCCCAGAGGGACGGGGGACGGGAGCAAGCCCCTAGGCTCTCACACAGGGCCCACAGAGGCTGAGAGGGAGGGCGCATTCTAGGAGCAGGGTCTGAACATGGGCCTCCCTGTGACCCTTGGTGGCTTCTCTGGGACACAGCCCTAGGAAGACCTGAGCAGTGGGCCTCAGGCCACCCACAGAGCTCAAGCCTCAGAACCTTGGAGGACTCTCGAGCCCCAGGTCAGCTCCACCCTCCTCGAGGCCCTGCCGCTGTCCACCAGGGGAGGACAGTGCTCACCGCCCTGGAGGACATGCAGAGGCATCGTCTTGGAAGCACAGAACAGCCTCACCCACACCAGCCTGTTGGCGCGTGGACTGGACCCTGCAGCCTCCGGAACTGGGAGACGAGTCACACTGTCTAGAAATGCCCCAGCAGCAGGTATCTTGTTACAACACCACAACTAAAGACCCAGCCCTGGGGCTGGGGATGTGGCTCAGCAGCAGAGCGCTCGCCTAGCCACGTGCGTGGCCCGGGTGCGATCCTCAGCACCACGTAACAATAAATGCACTGTGTACAACTAAAGCAAATAAATATTAAAAAAAAAAAGACCCCAGCCCAGGGAGCCAGCCCCCCACCTGCCCTGACCAGCCCAGGGGGCCAGCCTGCTGTCTCCCTCAGACAAGGAGGCCAGACCTCTGTGTCTGTAACGGTCCAGCAAGCAAAGCAATACGCATGGGCCACGGCCCAACAGCAGGGCCTGATGGCCAGTGGGCAGCTTCCTCCTTGGCCTCACGGAGGGGAGTGGTCCTCTCAGGACCCCAGGGAAAGGGAGGCCCCTGACTAACCTCAGAGCAGATCCTCAGGGTCCTCCACGGGCTCAGCCTGCCCCAGCCCCCGGAGGGTCCCTCTACCCAGGGCATCCCCTCTGCCGGCCTGGCCCCTGGCACACAATCAGTGCTGTGGGCAGCCCCCGCACATCCAGATAGGGGTCCTGCCTGGAGACCCTATTCATAGGAATAGTCATCTTGAGGTGTCACCCCTCGTGAAGAAGTCTTGGAGGTGTCCCCTCCCTGGACAAGCCAGGTGCCGTCACCCTGGGGCCCTGGAGACTCGGGGGCCTTCTTGCTGCGCCTGCAGGCCAGCTGCCCATGGCTGCCAGGTGAATGGGGGCTGTGGGCCAGGACAGTGCCTGCCAGGACTCGTCTGGACGTGAGCCTGGCTGGCCCCTCGGTCTCTTCCACATGCGTGGAGCCTCCTCTTGGACCTGACCTTGGAGGCCCTCGGTGGCCAGGATCGTCCTGCAGGTTGGAGGCCCGACGGGGGACAAGCCTCCGCCCCAACTCCTGCCTGCCTACGGGAGACGGCGACCACCAGGCCCTCGTGAGACCAGCTCAGTGGTGGCTGCTTTGGGGAGCCAGCCCTAGGAGGCCAGGCCAGGCCCTCGCCCACAGCAGAGGACTGTCCAGTTGCCCCCAGGCTGCCCACCCCCCAGGCACCCCAGCCGCAGCTCCCTCCACGAGCTCATCTGGACCTTGCCTAGCACATGACTCCGGGGCCTGCGGGGGGTGCTGCCGGGGAGGGCCCTCCCTGCTGCCAGCTGGTAGGGAGCCCCTGGCCAGGACCAGACTCTCCTCCCACCACCAGGACAGAGCTGAGTGTCGCTGGTGGGAGAGGCGGCACAAGCCACCTGAGACACTCATGGCAGTCAGAGGCCACAGCTCGGCCCGGGTGCTACCTGCACAGTGGTGACAGGGACATGCTCTCGGAGCCAGAGCAGAGCTGACGCTCGTGGGCTCCAGGCCTCCCTCCTCACCCCTGCCAGCGCGCCCTCCCTGCATCCTGGTGGAGGGCCAGCCCCAGGCTGCACCAGACAGCAGGTTCCACGCAGCAGCTCTCCGACTGCCCCGCCGTGTGGCCCCACTGCCCTGACCGCTGCCCTGAGCCCACATGGAGGGCCTAGAACAGCTCACGTCTTCCCGGCCACACCTGTCCAGGCCACCTGAACTGCAGAGGTTCTGCTTTTCCTGGTGAGACAGCTCAGAGAAGCAGAGCAGCCCCACAGGCCGCACCCCACCCCACAGCCACAACCTTGCTTGGAAAACGGGTCAGTCCAGGTCCCACCAGGGCAAGGTCTGGACACCAGGTGGGCAGAGCCCTCCTCCTAGCCCCTCCTCATCTCTGGGCAGAGCAGGTTCTCCTGACTCCACCACCCCTTCCCTGCCCTTTTCTTAGGCACAATGACTTGCAAAACAAAAAACCACTCACAGTTTACTGTGGTGCAGCTGATAATTGTAGGCACAATTAACCACTTGCTAATTTTGAGGGCGCTGAGCAGCTAATTACATTCACAATTAGGCAACTGCTGTGGCCAGGCGGCAGTCCTGGGGAAGCACACTCCTGTTATCAGCCTCCCAGCGACAGGTGGTCTGGTAAGGACCCCTCCCAGCCCCAAGGCAGAGGGCTGGTGGAAGTGGTCTGGAGAGGTGGGCTCTCCCTAGAGCCCAAAGGCCTTCTCTTGGGTCCCTCCTGGACAGAGGTTACCATCCTTCCTCTTCCGAGGGGAGCCAGAGCCACAGGCAGAGCCAACAGCCCACGCACTGGCTGTGCAGCCAGGTGTGGACAGACTCACCTCCAAGGTAGGCGAAGGAGGACCCTGCAGCCCGCTGCCGTGCACACCAGGGCTGCGTGTACACACATGCTGCCCTCCTCAGACCACCGCAGCCTGTGAGCTGGGCGCTGTCCTCGGTGCTGAACCTCGCTGCTGAGCCAGGTCAGGGGCCCTGCACTGCCCCTGACCTGCAGCTCTGACCAGCCACCAAGGGCCTCCTCTTGGGGCCTGAGAGGGGTGCTGCGGCCCCCTCCCCCAAAGACAAAGCCAGGTGCCAAGGAACACCACTAGACCAGGCGGGGGTGCCCTCCTGGTGACCCGCCACACCAGCACGCACGCTCACAACTGTCCACTGAGTGTGGCGGGGTCTCTGGTCCCGTTACGGTCATCACGGACAGTTTCACCTACACCCCTCCCGGGTGCCCACGTCCGCCTGCTGCAGCCCAGGTAGGAAGGACACACGCAGAAGCATGTGGAGGGACGTGGCCCAACGGGCCCTCTGGGCTTCCCAGGTCGGCTGTGTTGGGGTGAACCCCCCCCGTGCTGCTTGTAGTCCCTGCGCTCCCAGGGCTGTAAACGGCGGGGCTCCTCCTCGGCACGCACAGCTCCAGGCCCGCACCCCGCCCCGGCACAGGCTCTGCTGGTGTCACCACAGCCACGTGTCCCGACTGTCACGGCAACAGAACCTCACAAGTACGGCCCTCGGGCCCTGGCCTCTCAGAGCACGAGGCCACCGAGGCACCCAGGACGGCCTGTCCAGCCCTGGCCCTCTCCTCCTCGTGGGCAAGCAGCTCCCCACCCCACGGATGAACGGCCATGTGCTTCACGCACTCACCACTGAGGGTGCCCGGTGGTCCCAGCCTGGGGCGCTGAACCCGGCTGCCCAAAGCTAGCCTGCAGACCTCTGGGTGGACAGGCGCTTCCTCCTGGTGTCCCTGGAGGGGACCACAGCTCCTCGTGACAAACGTGTGCTCAGCTCCTGGAGCAGCTGCCAGGCCGTTCCAATCGGCTGCGCCACTGCACGGCTCGGCCTCCGGCGCCCGCCCGCCCTGTCAGTCCTCCTGGGCTCGCTCCAAGCTGCGCAGTGCCTGCCGTGGCACCCACAGCCTGGTCAGCGTCTGCTGGGGACCTGCGAGGCCGGGCCTCTCCGTTACTGGGGTTTCTGCCCGGCTCTGCTCAGGAGGTCTGTCTCCACCCTCGGCTCACAGTCGCCGTATCTGGTGCTACTCCTGCCTCCCGGCACCAGGCGGGGGCTGGAGGAGGCGGCCAGCGGGAGGAGGGGATGTCCAGTCCGCCCTGAGGACTCTGGACTTGCACCACAGCGAGGCATTTCAGGACCCCTGAAGCTACACAGAGACTTGACCGGGGAGGCGAAGGGCAGGGCCTCAGGGGAGGCCACAGGGCAGGCCTCAGGGGAGGCCGGGCAGGGTGAGGGCCACTTGGGCTCTCCGGTTCTTATTTTCTGCACACACAAACTCCTGGAGAGGAGCAGAGGCTCCTGCTGGGCAGCTCGTCCCAGAACAGCCTTCCAGATGGACCCTTGGCTCTGCTGGGAACGGGGGACAAGCCACTGCACCAAGTGTCTAAGCCTTTTCGGTTTTTTTTTTGTTTGTTTTTTTGTTTTTTTGTGTGGTACCGGGGATTGAACTCGGGGCACTCAACCACTGGGCCACATCCCCAGCCCTTTTTTGTATTTTATTTAGAGACAAGGTCTCACTGAGTTGCTAAGTGCCTCGCCATTGCTGAGGCTGGCTTTGAACTCGCGATCCTCCTGCCTCAGCCTCCCAAGTGCTGGGATTACAGGCCTGCGCCACGGCGCCCGGCTCCTTTTCGGTTTTTACAATGTGGAACTGAGGCGGTCATTGGTCCTCAGGACTGACCTTCCCCTGGGGACAGAGCCTCCTTGTGGGCTGAGCTGCTGCCACCAGCTCAGACACTGCATCCAGCCCACGTCCCACAGCGAGGCAGCCAGACGGGCAGCAGCACTTCCGGGACCCTGCGAGGCCCAGGCTCCGCGGAGGCAGCGGGGTGGCCACTCTCTCCTGCAGTGCCTGCCCTGGTCCTCAGCACCAGGTTCCTCCTGCTGCGCGCCCCCCATGGCGGGGGCAAGGGGGCCTGGGTTTCAGGCTCCTGCAGCCGACCCGCACGAGCACAGTGAAGAGCTGGGCTGTCCCCTGAAAGGACACCTGGCCCGGAGCGGGCAGAGTGCGAGGGTGGCCTCCGCCTGGAGGGTGGGCCTCACTCGTGGGCTCAGGACAGGCCACAGTGGTCGGCTTCCAGCCCCTGGCTCTGTCGAGTCCACGGAAAGCACAGGGCGGAGGCCAGCACGCGCGTGGACACTGGTCATCAGACCCTGCACAGTTCCTGGGCTTCTTGGGACCTGCGCCTTGGAGGGAGGGCCTTGAGGAGCTTGTTTGAATCTCTTGGTGCTGGGAGCTGCACCAGGGCACCGTGCGCTGAGCTGCACCGCTAGCCCGTTTTGTTTTTTGTATGAAGACGGGGGCTCGATAAGTTTCCGAGGCTGGCCCCAAAGCTGCCATCCTCTTCCTGGGCCTCCGAGGGGCTGGACCTGCAGGTGCGTGTCCCCCGCCTGGTTCCACGGGGCTTCTTTGGCTGGGTCAGTCTCTTCCCCGCCTGGGGAGCTCTGTTCTGCCCGTCCTTTCCTCGTCCATCTTGGCCTGCTCTTGGTCACTTGCACGTTCTGGGTCCCTCTGAAGGGCTGGCCTTGACCTGGCGACACTGCAGACAGCTTCTGCTCGTCTGTGCGCGGGTCTGCTGGTGAGGAGTCGGCCCACACGCGGCACGGCTTCCGCCTTCTCCTAGGGAAGACGTTTTCACAGGTGAAGAGGGTGACCCTGTTTCTTTCTACCTTGAAGATGTTGTTCCGCCTTTTCTGGTTTCTACTTCTGTCACTCTGTCCTTGTTCCTTGAAGCTGTCCTTCCTCCAGCTATTTGGGGGTCACGTGCCCCATGAGCTCCCCGTGTTTCCTGTGTCTGAGTTTCACTGAGCTTCTTGGATCTCAACTAATTCGGAGACTTTTCAGCCATTATTCAAACATTTTCCGCTCTGCCTTTGGGGACTTCCGTCCTCGGCACTAGCCACTTGGGGTGCTCCCGAGGCTGCTGAGTCAGCGGGCTCCTCTTGCCTGTGTGGGAGTGCGGCCTCGGGGGCCTCTCTCGCTGTCTGCTGGCTGCAGCCCTCCCCTTCCTCAGGGCCGCGGCTCCACGGCAGAGCTTCCTGGGCCCCTGTGCTGTCTGCCATTCAGCGTCTTCAGTCTCCGCGACCCAGCTTCTCCAACACACAGCTCGGCATGGTGACTCCTGGCCGCCCAGCTTCTCCAACACACAGCTCGGCGTGGTGACTCCTGGCCGCCCAGCTTCTCCAACACACAGCTCGGCGTGGTGACTCCTGGCCGCCCAGCTTCTCCAACACACAGCTCGGCGTGGTGACTCCTGGCAGGCGCACACACCTCGGCCACCTATCGCTGGCTTCCTCCCCTGGGTCCCGTTTTCCTGCTTCTTTGCATGCCTGGGAATTTCTTGCTGGATGCCGGAGACGGTGACTTCCACCTCTCCGAGTGCTGCAGATGCAAACCTTCCTGAGTTTCACGGGGGACACCACGCAGGTACCTTGATTAACATCTCCTCCTCGGGGGTCTTCCTTCTAAGTTTTGTTGGGTACGAAGCAGGCAGCTTTCATCCCACCGGCCACCTGTCCCTCCCTCCCGAGGGACATCCAGCACAAGGACTGGTCACGGAGTTCAGGTCTCTGGGGTCACCAGCTGCACCTTCCTGTGCCGGATCCCTGCAGCGTGGGGAGGGTCAGCTCGGCTGCGGCAGAGTCCTGCGCTCTTCCCCGGGCATCTTGCTAGGTCCACTTGCACACGCTGTGCCTGTCCCCTGGCTTCCAGGCTGGCACACCTCTGTGAGACCACCACGCCCAGGCGGGACCGGCACCTCCAGCCCCGAGGGCCCTCATGCCCTCCCAGCCAATCCCTCCACCAGCAGTGGCGCCAATTCGGGGGCACATGTCCTGCTGCTCCCGCCAGGGAAGGAAAGGGAGGGGAGGGCGTGAGGACGGGCGCTGCTTGGCAGCACAGCGGGCAGCGGGCACCTGCGGAGGCCGGGCGGGTGAAGGCTCCCTGCGTCCGCTGCTCTTGAGCAGACTCCGGGGTGAGCAGGGGGGTCTCGGGTCCAGCGGGTACAACTTCATCGGGAGGCGGGAAATAGTTTCCCAAAGTGGTCATAGGGAGTTCAGATGTCCCCAGTGCCACCAGCAGGTGCGGGGCCAGGACGAGTGGACTCACGGGCTCCACCTGCAGGCCTCTGAGGGTCAGTGCAAGCCTTCCCGCGTTCCACATTGCAGAGGCCCTGGGTCCTTGGCCAGGCAGCACCGCGCAGTTCTCCAGGCCCATGACTTGCCACTTCACCTGCGTGGGGACATTCTTCAGGATTAGAACCACCACCTAGGTGGAGCTGCCACGGGCGTCTGGCGTTTTTCAGGAGCTGCACGTTGCAGAGCGAGGCCAGCCAGCCACGGGTCCTCCCGCGAGATTCCGCCTGTGTGGGTCGCGCATTGTGGATTCGGTGGATTCAAGGCCAGCCCAGTAAGTCTGTCCCTTCCCACGACATGCAACTCACAACCAGAGACCAAAGCCCAACCTGGACCTGGGCGCTGGCTGGACACACAGCCCTCCGAGGAGACTGGGCAGAGTCTGCACCCCTAGAAACCTGGCGCCGCATCCTTGAAGCGCTTCCCCGGAGTCTCCTCCAAACCTCTGGCCTGTGCATCAGGTCCCACGACCCACCTCAGTGCACGTGTGCGCCTGGGGTAGAGACGGGCTCCAGGCTCCCGTTCCTGGACATGCCCACAGTGGGCAGATGCCTCCCCTACTCTGTCCAGGGTCTAGGGACCTCGACCTGCGGGTGGATGCTGAACTGCTCTGCGCCACCCTCACCGACCGTGCCCTCCCACATCGCCACACGTCCCTACGCGTGGGAGGGCAGTCGCTACCTCTGCCCGAGGTCCCTGGGCATTCTGACTTCCACCCACCTGGCCAGCGCAGTCCTCTCCACGCGCCTGCTCTAGGGTCCTCCAGCCTCAGACACCACGGTGCTGTCCCAGGTCCCTGCCCCAGTGCCCCATGCCCTGTCTGCAGCCCCCTGCACCCACCTTGCTGAGCCGCTGCGGTGCTGACGCTCAGTTGCGGGCTCCCTCTGCACTCTGGGCTCACCTGGCACACCTGCTCTGGCTTCTTCCTTCTTGCCCTTGTGCCCGAGTGCAACTGCCACATGGGGAGGCAGGGCAAGGCAGAGTCCTTGTCATGCTGATCACCTCCCCAGCAGAGCTGCCCCTGCACCCCGAGATCAGGCTGGGGCGATGCCAGGCGGCACCTGGTGCCTCAGCCAGCAAAGCCCAAGGGGCAAGCTTGTGGTGGCACTCATGTGGGGTGAGACTCGGGGCCTAGACCAGGACCAGACCCAGTGAGAGAAGCAGAAAAACCAAAAATTGAATCAACCACACTTGCAGAACCCACACAGCAGTCTTCACCAGGAGAACTCCTGGCCAAGAACTTGGAGAAAGCAGAGTCAGCCGCGTCTACACAGCCTGAGGGTGGCCTCATCAACGCATCTCCTGGGCACGCTCATCAACACAAGTGTGCCCTCCACACCTTCCCAGTGCAGCCCTCAGAACTCGGGTCTAGGCCAGATGCGGTGGCACATGCCTGTAGCCCCAGTGGCTTGGGAGGCTGAGGCAGGAGGATCAAGAGTTCAAAGCCAGCCTCGGCAACTTAGTGAGGCCCTAAGCAACTCAGCAAGACCCTCTCAATAAAATATAAGAAAGGGGTCCGGGGTTGTGGCTCAGCAGTAGAGTGCTCGCCTAGTACATGCGAGGCACTGGGTTCGATCCTCAGCACTACATAAAAAAAAAATTAATAAAATAAAGGTATTGTGCCCAACAACTAAAAAATAAACGTTTAAAATATGTGTGTGTGTGTGTGTGTGTGTGTGTGTGTGTGTGTAAGAAAGGGCTGGAGATGTCACAATGGTTCCCAGTACCAAAAAAACATACCTCCTCGGGTCTCGTTGGTCTCCAATGCCATGGGTGTCACAAACTTGTCTCTGAAAACTATTAAGTCCAGTGGTCCATCAGGAACCAGCGGAGGGACCTCGCACTCCAGGAACAAAACACTGGCTGCACCCAATCTGTGCCACCAGGCACCTGACCTTGCAAGACCGTCTGCCTTAGGGCCATGCCTTGCCGTCTAGTCTCAGGCCATTCTTCAGCTTAGACAGGTGAGTGTGCAGCTCAGCGTCCCCTCCCCAAAAGTCAGGGGCGATCTGACCCCAGGGCCTCCAGGTCTGACTGCGTCTAGCGTCCCACCCCAGGGCCTCAGGATGTGGCTGCTTTTGACGTGGGGTCTTTACAGGTGACGAAGCTGCAGGGACGGCCCCAATCCAATGACTGGTGTCCTGACAGGGCGAAAGCTGCCCGCGGAGGCAGACCGCAAGGGGAGGTGGAGGAGACAGGCTGCTCTGCCCGCCAGAGCCAGCAGCTCCCAACCTCAGAAGCCACGTGCCTGGGGTCCTCCAGCCTCCAGGCCTGGGGGCAGAGGGTCTGTCCTCCAAGGCCCCACACCGTGGCCCCCTCACCACAGTCCAAGGACGCAGACAACAGGAAGGAGAATGGGCCGACTGCTTCCAGGGCTCCAGGGCAGGCCAAGGCAGGCGGGTGAGGCCACACTGGGACTAGCTCCACCCACACCAGAAACAGCCACCCAAGTGCTGTCAGGGCTGCCACTCCCTGGGACCCCACCTCTGCCCAGCAGGCGTCCTCACCAGCACTGGGACCGGCCAGAGGGTTTCTGTGTGTGTCCTGGGGCCTTCCTCGGCCTCTCAGGGTGCTGAGGGTGTGGAGCCCCCTTTTTAGTTTAACTGCTTCTGTAAAATGCTTGGCTTTAAGATAATAATGAGTCAAACTGCTGTGACTCTATTCAGTAATCAGCTACTTCTATTCTGTCAGCGTCAAGCTGTCACAAGTCTCCAGCCACAGGGACAGTTTTAAGCCAGCCCTGTGCACAATAAAACCTTGTAAGACAGAAGCAGGACACTGCAGTGAGCTTGAGAGACAGTCCGCACACTCCACCGCGCTGAAGACGGCTTCCGCCAGTAAGAACCCCTCAGCTATCAACATGCTTGGCGCGTGCGGGCTCCCCTGGCCTATTGCAATGGGACGAGACCCCCTAACTGTAAGGATGGCCAATCGTGTGAACCCCCTCGATCTCCCAGTTCTACCTCAATCAAAGGCTTGAGCCCCCTGAGTTCAGGGCTCTCAGTACTGACCCACTGTGTTGGTGAGGTCTGAGAGTCCGAGCTTAAACCCGAATAGAGGCTCTTTGTTCCTGCATGCACTCCGGACTCCTTGGTGGTTTGGGGGGATCCGTTCTCTAGGCGAGCCCACTTCCTGGCCCAGGGCCTGGCCAGCAGGGCTCTGGAGGCCCTGTCCCTGGAGAGAAAGTCACTCCCACTGGATAGATGTGCTGGGGTCACTGTCACCTGAAGAGGACCAGGGCAGGCAGTCTCTGGCCACCTCGTCAAAACCCGGGAG
Organism: Tamias sibiricus; assembly: GCA_025594165.1. Classification (NCBI taxonomy): domain Eukaryota; kingdom Metazoa; phylum Chordata; class Mammalia; order Rodentia; family Sciuridae; genus Tamias; species Tamias sibiricus. The sequence goes on from CM046659.1 coordinate 206,682,741, forward strand.
ACTGAAGAGCAGGCAGAACAGATGCAGATAGATTTGTTTTTAATAAAGGAGTTAATTTTCTTTCAATCCTATATAAAACAATAGCAATTAAAAACTTCATTTTTCAAAGTAAAATATTTACATATGAACAAGTAACTGTGCAAAATTTACATGAAAAAATGGAAAGACAGGGATTTCCTAAAAGATAAAATAAAAGGTGTAACAGTTCTCAGGTGCTGATAAAAAATACTGATCAGCCCTCAGTCCACAGGTGCGGACTGAAGTCTAACGTGAGGATCCACACGGAGAAAGCCCAGGTATCTACAGTCATAAAAGTACTATCAATAGACGATTTAATACAATAACCTCTGAAAATATAAAGAACCAATTAGTATATTTGTAATAAAAAAATAGGTACAAAGAAGGGGCTTTGCTCTGGGGTCTGTAAAGTGGCCCTCGGCTGGCATACAGTCTCTTAGCAAAATAATTATAGTTTACATAGCCATTTTCATGTTATGTGCCAAAGATTATGTACAATTACTGACAAAATACACCAACCATTTTTCAACACTTGATTCACACTGAGAAAGTCTTTTGATGATTCTTCTCAACTTTGATTTTATTTAATCTAAGTTTTCACTTTTAGCTAAAAAACACAGTGCAAGTAAAATATATTTATGCTGAAAAAGTTCTCATTTCTTTTAACCTTACAGCTTCACAAACTGTAGCAAATAAAATGCGTTTGTACAGATGCTGAGCACATTCAGAAGGGCCGCTCGCTGGGCTCCGGCCTCCACCAGGCGGACGGCGGCCCACTCGGAGGTGACGGCGCTGCGGTGAGCTGCACGTTCCTGCAGGACTTCAAGCGGAGTGGGGAGAGAGGAAGATAAATAGTCTAAAAATCAGTTTGCTTAGCCAACTGACTGTTACAAAAATAAAATAAGTGAAATGAGGTCATCGGCTGTAGACAGACACCTACTCGGTACGGTCAGGCTGAACTAAACCAAATGCACGAGGGCGTGGGGCTGCCGCGAGCTGGCAGGGCAGGGCAGCGCTGTCGCTGAACGGCTCGTCAGTCTTTAATATGGCTTGTTTGGCAAGAAGGCCACTCAGTCGGGGTGAGCGGGGCGCGGCTGGCCTCCGGGAGCAGCCGCAGGCCTGCGTTCTCTGCCACAGGAGAGGTTTCCTTCCACACTGAGCTGATTTAGAAACAGGAATATAAAAACTGTTCCATTGCAAAGAGGTGGCTGTTTTTTAAACAATATCCCGTTTGCTTGTTACAAAAAGGCGCAATCTGCAAATATATAAAAATGTCCCCAGGCGTCTCCGTCAGGAACACCGCATCCCGCGTCACTTGAGGAATGCTTTGTAGAGCAACAGTGAATGGCTTGTCTCGCGCTCGTTTTCTAAGCAAAATATGAGGTCCCTGAGGTTGACCCGTGTGATTCTCTGCCGTGTGAACTGCCTGGGGGCTCCCACACCGGAGCTGCCTGGGACCGCCACGCCGGGGCCCGCGCCCTGGGGAGGAGAAAGGAGAAGAGGGGCGTGTCAGTGGGCTCAGAGGTGGGCTGCAGAGCAGGCAGGGGCGGCAGCTCCGGTGCCCCCTGGGACCCGGAGCCTGGTTCTGGAGGAAGCTGGACACGGCCCTCCCCGCAGGCCTACAGCTGGTGTGCGTTCAGGTCCCCAGCTGGGAGGGGTCAGGGCAGGAGACCCCCACTCTGCAGCACACGCTTCCGCCAGACCACCACCCCAGATGCCCCAGGGGATCAAACTCTGGTCCTGAGGGGAGGGAAGAGAAAGCAGAGCACTCCCGTCCCAAGGCAAGTGGCTCACGGGCCCTGGGGCAACGGCAGCCTGGCCTCCGGGACTACGCCAGGCTGCCCAGGGGCCCACCATGCCCCGCCCAGGGCCATGCACCCTGCGCCCCTGATGAAGGCACCAGGTCAGAACTCCAGGGCGAGGCAGGCCGGGGGTCAGCAGGGGAGGCCAACTGCAGGACGGCCAGTAGGTGGCCCCCCACTGGGCCCCACCAGGCACCCAGGCCTGGCCCGCCCAGCTACCCTGAGGCGACTGTCCTCCAGGTTGGTTTGGAGCGGTGGGGCCACCAGGCAGACGCGCCCAGCAGCTGCTTCTCGCCACTGCCCGCCCGACACCCACTGGGCACGAGAAGGGGGAGCAGCCCGCACACCTGGCGCTGGCGGCCTCCTGCTGTCTCGGCCAGAGAGGAAGGAGGCCAGGCTCCCAGATCCAGCAGGCGGCAGGCCAGGCGCACGGCGGGGACAGTGGCCTGCCACATGTCCCTCAGGTGCTCTGAGCCTCCGCCACAACCTCGGCGGCCACTTCCTCTAGGATGAAGAAGCGGGGTCTTCCTGACAGCCTCCCGGGGCTTCAGGTAGGCCACAGAGCCCTCTGAGGGCCAGGTGGACACCGCACTCAGAAGGACCAGGAAGAGCAGAGGCAGGCTTCCCTGCAGGCGCCCTGGACACCAGCTGCAAGGCAGGGGGAGCAGGGAGAGAGGAGGACCGGCCGCAACCCGGGTTCCTGAGTTAGAACTGGGTCGCTTGGAGAAGTTTCCACGCTGGCTGCATAGTGACAAGCTGATCTGCCCGACTCTGGGGCTGGAGGGGGAGAGCCAAGGCGTCGGACCCTCAGAGGCACCACTGGGCCAGAACCCACATGAGCAGCATCAGAACCAGTGCCCTAGGCTGGCTGAGAACCCGTGAGCGCCCACCAGGGCACAGCCCGCTCTGCCTGCCACCCGCGGCCCAGGCCCAGGTGGTCCTGGAGCGAAGCCACGGCCACCCCACCACAGGCCTGGAGGAGAAGGGCCGCAGTTCACAAGCCACAGACCCTGGGCTTGAGGGCTCGGTAACTGCAGCCAGGCTGAGCTGCAGAAGGGAGGGGAGGGCTCGAGCCCACGCCGCGGGGCACAGCAACCACCTGACCACCTGGCCCAGCCCAGGCCTCGCCGCTCTGCCAAGGAGAGGCTGGCTGGTGACTCCCACGGGAGCAGGGCAGGTCATCTGGCCTGTGGCATCTCAGAGCCACCTGCCGGAGGCCTTGGCAGGAAGCACCACAGGGTCGTGCGCAGGGCGAGAGCTGCCCACCACCCGAGACTGCGACTGCTCCCGGCCCACCCCAGCAGGTGGCTCTGCACCTGAGCGGAGCAGCCAGAGGACCCAGGCGAGCCCCAGCACCCGCCAGAGCTGGCCAACCCGCAGGAGCGCCGCGGCAGCCCTCCCTGCGCCCTGCCCAGCCCGCCCTGTGCGGCAGCACCAGAGCGCACCCCGCCTGCCCGAGCGCTGTCGAAACGCCGCAGAAAGGAGGCCAACCCTTCCCCTGGAAAGGCCAGCCCAGAAATAAGACCCACAGAAGGACCCTCCCGTGGGTCCTCCTGTCCAGAGTGGCCAGCGCAGGTGCAGCCTCAGAAGGTGACTCCATGTCCCAAGGGAGCAGCACCCACTGCAGCACACCCCAGCACCCCAGTGTCACCTGCGCCTAGGGGCCGCCGGAGCCAGGGAGCAACAGGCTGGAGCCACACCCCACAGCAGCCCTGGGACAGCCAGGAAGGGCTTCTGGGAGGGTAGCCATGGGCCCCAGCCCCCACTGGCCTGCCTGGCTGGTGCCGCCCAGACCCTCACCTGCTTGAGCTGTCCCACGTGAGCCCAGCTCATCTGCAGGAGGTCTAAAGAGCACCCACGGACGCCTGGAAACTCGGCTGAAGCAATGCCAGCCACGGCCCGGCCACCTCCCACCACAGCTCCAAGCACCAAGGAAAGGGGTGTGCAAGGGCCACGCAAACCCCGTGCGTGGAGGGGGACGCCACTCTTCAGGTGACCGCAGGAAGCGCGAGGCAACAGCCCGGGACAAGAACGCCCCCTCCCAAGCAAGGCCGCCTAGCAAAGAGAAGCTGGGGACACAGCAGGAGCCCAGCATGGCCAGTGCGGGAGCATCATGGGCGGAGGCCAGCACGAGGCCTGGAGGGCCTGAGGGGCAAAATGGAGATGGAAAGTTCTGAGAAGAACCCTGACCCACTAGTGGGAAGGGGAATGGTGTGAGGGGAGCTGCGGGGCCCCAGCACGGAGCCCCGCAGTCAGGGCCGCGGCCCACCCAGCATACCCAGACACCTGGCAGCCTGGACCTCGCGGCACTGCCCACAGAAGAGCCACCGCCCCACGGCAGGGAGCACTAGCCCCGAGCACAGTGGCACGGGGTGGAGAGACGGGGACACAGCCTGGTGAGCACTGGGCGGAAAACCTGCCGATCAAAAGCCAGCCAGGAACAGCCAGCAGCCGCCACCCGCGGGGGAGGGAAGAAGAGGGCCCAGGACCGCGGTCAGCAGCTCTGAAGAGGGACAGGACCCAGGAAGAAAGGAGCTCAGTGAATTCTTTTTTTTTTTTTAGGACTGGGGTTTGAACTCAGGGGCACTCGACCACTGGGCCACATCCCCAGCCCTTTTTTGTATTTTATTAGAGACAGGGTCTCCCTGAGTTGCTAAGTGCCTCGCCATTGCTGAGGCTGGCTTTGAACTCAGATCCTCCTGCCTCGGCCTCCCAAGTGCTGGGATGACAGGCGTGGCCACCGCGCCCGGCAGAGCTCAAGACACCAGGAGTGAAGCCCTGAGCAGCAGAGGGCAGGCGTGGGCCCGACCTGAGGCCGGAAGCGGGTCCAGGTCCCAGAATCCTGGCCCCGGCGCACAGCCAGGGATCGGCCCAGCAAGAGGAGCCTGCGGGGTGGAGACAGGAGTGTCTGCAAAGGCACAGAATGAGCGGGGCCCACTTGTCAGAGGACACAAGGGCACTCAGCGCAGCCCCTCCTGTCACCAGGCTGCCCAACCCAAGCACAGCAGGGCAGCATGGAGCATGAAGGAAGGCCCACCCGGCGGCCAGGCCAGGGCGGCACGGCACTGCAGAGGGAGACCAGTGGCCCCACCCTAGAGGCCCAGGCCAGGTGGTGCAGGTGCAAGGGGAGACCTTGGGCTGGCAGCCAGAGCGGGGGTGGAGGAGCAGCTGAGCAGCAGCAGGTGAGGGCCAGGACAGTGGCACAGGGCACAGAGCAGCCTCCCTCAGCACCAAAGCCTGGGCACACGCGCCCAGCACCCCAGCACTGCTCTGCAGCAGGAAGCGCCTCCTGCTCAGGCTGCAGCCACCCACAGCCAAGGCCACTCGGGAGGCTGCGAGAGGTGTCAGTCACTGAGGGCCTCAAGCCCACAGCTGTGGGCCGGACCCGGGGCTCGGATGCAGGTGTCCCCAGCAAGCCCACGTGAGACGGTGCAGGTGGTGTGAGTGGACTGCAGGGCCGTGGCCTCCTCGTGGGTCCACCCACTGGACGGGCCAGTGCTCTGAGTGGGTGGAGGTGGCACCTGCAGGGGGTGGGGCGTGGCTGGGAGGCAGGTCGTGGGCGCGCCCTGGGGTCCACACATTCCGTCGTCCCTCTCCTCACTCGCCACGGCGAGCTGACGGCTCCCCTGCATCAGGCCACTGGCCATCACGTGCTGCTGCACCTGAGCCCACAGCAAGGGAGTCCGCTGACCACGGACCAAGGCCTCTGAAATCCTGAGTCCAAAACAGTCTTCCTCCTCTCAGTTGTTCTTGTCAGGTCTTTTGGTCACAGTGACCCACTAACACAAAAAGGGGGGTATTTCTGAATGTTCCGAGTCACATTTCACAATGAAGACGCCACTTACGGATACTTGCATACCACGTGACACGGAACACAGGTCAGATGAGAAGCTGCACAGGTGCGCCAGCCAGGAGGCTGCCCCGCCACACCCACTCAAACCACCAGCCAGCAGCCACCAGAACAGACCCAGCACACCCAGCCCGTTCTCAGCACCCACCAGCCAGCAGCAGCCACACCCACAGCCTCAGCAATGCGGCAACACGCCATTGCGAGGCTGTGGGAGAGGCCAGACTCCTTGACCGCAGGTGACAAGCCAGGCCTGCAAGGCCACACACTCACCCCCACAGCCCCACTGCAGGAGCTAGCCCTGACACGCCCCCAGTGCCCCGGGGCACCACAGCGCCTGCCTGTGGCAGCTCCACCTGACCCAGCGCACAAGAGAGGAGAGCTCAGCAGGGCCACATGGTGCCCAGGCACTGAGCAGGAGAGGAGCCTGCCCGCACCGCCCTCCCCGGCAGCCAGTGAAACAGGCAACAGGATGGCGGCCCCTCCCCACAGACACGGCTTTTGGTGAAGCTCGGACTCTCAGAGTGTGTGACAACACTGCACCCAGGTGTCATGAGCCAACCAAGACGTGGGCGTCGACAAGGGAACATGCACCACAGGCGGGCCAGAGGGCAGCCATCCGAGCAACCTGGGAGTGCCGTGTGCCCGGGGGCTGCCGACAGAGACAGCTGTGCAGGAGCGTCCGCTCCTGGGGCGCAGCGCCTCTGCAGGGAAGCCTGAGGTCTGAGTTCAGGTCCCGTCAGCAGCAGGACGTCACGGACACAAGCAGGTGCCTGCTGCTCCCCACGCCTCCGGCAGGAAGAGTGGCACTCCCGAGAAGGGCCTGCCCGGCAGCCCGGGTGTGCCGGGGAAAGCAAGCAGACCCTGGGAAACTGTGGGTCTCGTCCAAAGGACACAGGAACCACGCCAGAGGGGCTTGCCAGGACCAAAGCTGGGCCACGCGAGCCACAGAACAAGTCTGTAGTAACAGACCCCAGTGGTAGTAACAGACCCCAGCCTATGGGACACGGCCACTGTCCACCCTGACACAAGCACCCGGAAGAACCGCAGGCAGGTGCGGGGCGGCAGCAGCTCTCCCCACAGGGACGCACATCAGCAGCCCCACGGGAGAGCCAGCGCCCAGCAGAGTCCAAGGGGCAGTGAAGGGAACAGGCAGTACCAGCGGACCGCCAGGCACAAAGGGGACAGACCTCACAGCACAGGACCCAGGCCCGTGAGCAGCCTCCACGCGGCCAGCAGCACGGGCGACTGGAAGAGCCACGAGCCTGGGCTGGGCACTGGAAGCCAAGGCCCCCGGGGCACTTCACGCAGTGCGCCCTTCATGGTGCCGCGGGCCGAGAGACCAGGCGAGGCCACGAGCACCACAGAGCAGAGGGCAGGCGCACGGCCAAAGGCCAGCAGCACCCAGACAGGGTCCAGGGAGGCCAGGACACGGGGAGACGGGTGGAGGCCAGCAGGAGGAAGCACCTGCGAAGACGCCTCTGAGGAAGGGACATGCCCGACACCTTCAGACAGCCACCAGGAGAGAGCCCCACCCCAGCCAGAGCACAGGCAGGACCCCAGGCCCCGCCAGAGACGCCACAGGACGAGGGCACAGACCGCCCACAGCCAAGATGCCCTAGCACGCGCACTGCAGGCAGCAGAACGGTGCCATCCCTGAATTCAGAGATTAAAGGGACACAAGTCCGTGTCCCCTTCTCAGGGTGAGAGTCTGTCTGTCACCTTCACTCGGGAAGTGAAGGAAGCACTCAGGTCGACCTTGCCCTCCCCAGGACAAGGACTGCCTGCAGGCCTGGGCAGCAAAACTGCTCCAGTGACAAATAACAACCAAGCGATAAGCTGGCATGCCTAAGGCCCTGGGTTCGAGTCCTAACGTCAAAATGAATAAATAAATACAGTGATAAAGTCAAAACACCACCGTTTCGGTCACTCGACCAACCAGTGGCTCTGGGAGTGGACTGTCAGGGGTGCGTGCAGAGCAGACCCGGAGCCTCCTGGAGATGGGGCCCGGCAGGACCTTGGCCTTCTGCAGAGGGAGCCCAGGCGAAGGGGTCTCCAGTCCAGCTGCAATGCAAGGAAGCTCAGAGGACGGAGGCACCTGCTGAGCCACCCAGGGCACGGAGGCAGCCTGTGGGGAAGCACCACGGGCCAGATGTCCCTGTCCCTCAACAGGCTCTGCCCAGAAGGGCAGCCAGGCGAGGCTGGGCAGCAGATACAGATTTTAAGACTTAAATGGCAAGGTGAGCCAGAGTGTCCAGGTGCGCACCAGGGCTGTGGTGTCCTCACACCTGTCTGACCTCAGTGGCTAACTTTGGGGGATGGTAGGGGCTGGACAACAGTGGGCCCGAGGGTTCCTCAGGTGGCTGCAAAGTCCCAGTACTTGGACTGGCTGACAGGCCACAAGGACTCGCACCTTAGGATGACCGGGAGGCGCGCAAGAAGCCCAGCAAAGCAATGCACGCGTGCCTTGAACCCCTCCTCACAATGCCCAGTCTAGCCCTGACCCTTCTCGGCTGTGCTGCCCCTACTCGGGATCCCTCTGGGTTCTGAACGACACTTGTGGTGTGGGCTGCGTGGCCGCCCAGCTGGGACAGGCTCTCCTGGGAAGCAGGGCCAGCCCTGGCCCCGCCCCTCCACCCCAGCATGCCCACTGCTGTGGCCCAGTCGTCCCCAGAGTCTGCTGTACTCCATATTTCTGACCCACCCAGGACTCTCCCTACTCTGCCAGAGCTCAGACCTGCATTGACATTGTGGCTGCCTGGGTTCCGGCACTTCTACCTAGTTTGTACTGGGAGGGATTCCCCTGCACCCCTCGGGTACCCCACTGCCAACAACCCAGGCTCCAGGCCAGAAGAGTGCTGCAGGAGGTGCGGCCCTGCACACCCTGGTCCACAGGCCAACAGCCCCAGAACCCACCTCCATGCCTGTGGGTGGGGCAGGACGACCCCAGTGCAGCAGATGGCAGCCGCCCCAGAGCAGAGGGAGAGGAGCTGCCGGAGCGAGGCCAAGCGGGGGACGGCCAGGGAGCTGAGCCAGGCTGCCCACGCCGCACGGCAGGCTGGGACGCCAGAAGGGCTCTCCCTGGGAATAAGGGCCACACCCAGAGCAAGACCCGCCGTCACCAAGTCTAAGACCACGCCCAGGGCACAGAGGGACGGGGAAACACCTTGACCTTTCACAGATACCTGCAGTGAGGGAGCCCCCACAGCCAGGATGACCCACCACCAACAACCACCTGGGGAGCAAGCCTCGGCCTGCTTCAAAGGAAAGCAACAGAATCCAAGCCTCCCCGAGACATCCCCCGTGGCCAGCGGCAAACACCACTCACTAGATGCTCAGCGAAACAAGGAGACCTGACCCCCCAGGAGGAAGGCAGTCAACAGAGGATGAATGAGATGGCCCAGGTACTGGACTTGGCAAAAACTTTACAAGTTATGTTCAAAGATTTACAGGAAATATGGTCTCAGTAAGAGGCAGGCAGGAAACCTTGGTCACTAATTAGAAACTAAAACAAACAAACAAACAAACAGAATTTCTAGGATTGAAAAATACATTCACAAATGAAGCCTTCTCTGGAACCTGACAGACACCCAGAGGTGGCAGGACTCCATCTGGGCGAGAAGCTGGAGACAGAGCAGCAGAAAACACCCAGGCTCAAGAACAGAGAGAACATGGAGCGCGCGGACAGAAGCGGAACGCCTTGGGCAGAACCAACAGGCCTGACACAGGTGTGGGTGGAGTCCACGCAGAAGGAAGACTGAAAGGAAAGAACCTGAAGACGCAATGACCAACGCAACGGAAACACTGACCTTGAAATCTAAGCTCAGAGAACCTGCAGCAGACTCAACAGCCGAAGAACCACCACTGAACACAGACCTGCTCCTAGAAACAGGCGAGCAGTCTCAAAGCTGAGACGCGCCACGCACACGAGCTGCCGGAGCAGAGGCAGAGCCAGGGAGAACGTCCCTCAAGAAAGAGGACGGGACACAGCCGCGTCAAGTGGACAGCAGTGGGAGCCAGGGAGAGCGTCCCTCAGAGTGGGACGAACCCACCACCTAGAGTCAATGCGAATGGGGCCTGGGTCACCAGCAGACCTTCACACGTGGGCCCTGGGGGCCAGGCTGCCCTTCGAGCCAAAGGGACGTGGCAGTGTAAAACCCAACTGTGGGCACTTTTTTTTTTTTTTGTGGTACCAGGGATTGAACTCAGGGGCACTCGACCACTGGGCCACATCCCCAGCCCTTTTTTGTATTTTTATTTAGAGACAGGGTCTCACTGAGTTGCTAAGTGCCTCGCCATTGCTGAGGCTGGCTTTGAACTCGCGATCCTCCTGCCTCAGCCTCCCAAAGTGCTGGGATTACAGGCGTGAGCCACCGCGCCCGGCTTACTGTGGGCACTTTAACTGTTCAACTAATTGTAGATATCTTCCCTTTGCCTGCCCAATTTTAAAGTCAGCAATGGCGTAGACTGTCCCCTGGGCTGCTCCCATCAGAGCGAGGGCAGGCGCCTTGCCAAGGACAGAAGCTGGTGGACGCTGCTGGGTCACCTGCCAGCCAGGAGCAGCAGGCACCCACGGGAGAAGTGGCGTTGGCCTGGTTCCTCGGCACTGCTGACCCCTGGAGCCTAACGTGGGCCTCCACATGTGACCCCGGGGCCACCTCCTCAGAGGAGGCCTGTCCTACTGCCTGGTCGTGGCCTTGGAACGTGGGAGGAAACTGTGGTCCCTGAGGCCCACGTGGGCCCAGCAATCATCGCAGCGACCAAGTAACTCCATGCACAAACCAAGGCAGGAAACCCACTCTTGAGCCGGGGAGAAGTGCCTCCGGGCGGCCAGACACCCGAGAGGGCGTGTGACTGGGCCTCTGTGCAGAGACACAAGTGGCCAGGCCCAACAGCCACCCCTGAATCCCAGTGGCTTTGGAGGCTGAGGCAGGAGGATTGCAAGTTCAAAGCCAGCCTCAGCAACTTAGTGAGGCCCTAAGCAACTTTGTAAAATCCTGTTTCTAAATAAAATATAAAAAATAAAAAAGGAGTGGGGATGTGGCTCAGTGGTAAAAGTACCCTGGTCCCCCCCCACCAAAGGGAAAAAAAAAAAGGTCAACCATCAGAGAGGTATTAATGGGGATCCGTTCTCTTCTGGACAGACTTCTAAAACATGATCTTGACTAGAGATGAATAAACCAAAGACCTTACAGGAACACTTGACCAAGCTGGTGTTCTCCAAACTAAAGTGATCTGTAGTGGTAATCTCCTTCAGATTTATACAGAAACAGCAGATTGAATTAGGCATTGTTTTATATTTGGGGTACTAGGGATTGAATTCAAAGGAACTCAACCACTGAGCCACATTCCCAGCCCTATTTTGTATTTTATTTAGAGACACGGTCTCACTAAGTTGCTTAGTGCCTCACTTTTGAAGAGACTGCCCTTGAACCTGCAATCCCCTCCTGCCTCAGCCTCCAGAGTCACAGGGGTCACAGACATGCACCACTGTGCCCAGCTACTGGACATTTACCTATGTCATCTAATGTTCTGTAACTGGATAAAGGCAACCTGTTATCAGTAAGATATGTAAAATTTTGTGTTGCTTTTTCACTGGAATAGGAATTTAAATGTATTTTGGAAGGTAATAAGGAGAACCTGATTTGTTCAAAGGTTGACAATGCAAAACATAAAAGCATTTTGCCACTTTTTCTACAAAAAGAAAGTGAGGAGCTCTCTTAGTCTTTGTTTGATCCACGTTCCAGATGTGATGCTGTACTGTATATTGTGTCCAGAGCCCCTCCTCACCTGAGATAAGGCCCTGCCTCTCACCCTACTCCACGTTAGGATGGCTCCAAAGTAGGCTAGACTTAAGCTCATTTAAAGTTGTGTTCAAAGGAGAGACGTTTACTATAAAGATTAATGTCATCAAAATAAATAGGGACATAATACAAAACTAAGTAAAGGTTTAGGATTATAAAAATCATGTTTCTTGGTTCATAGCTGTTGCCACCTGAAGCGATGGCCGCTTGGAGCAACGAAGCCGCGGGAAGAAGTTTAGAGGCAAACTGGAAACAAACAGCTTTTTATTCTGATAACTTTTCTCTGTGGCTCTAACAACGACTAACACGCGCCACACACACCACCAAAACGGCGCTGACCCAATCAGCAATCTCGGCCAAGTCACTCGAGATCCTGGGCCAAGTCCCGCGAGATCCCAGGCCAAGTCCCGTGAGACTACAGAAGGCAGCAATGCCCAAAACTCCATGGCCCATAGTCAACTGCAATTTAAGCCATCTCTCCAAACAGGGCTCCTGCACATAGCTGTTACACAAACTGAATATTTTTTGCTCTTGCTAATTTCATTTTATATCTTTTCTTGTAAAAAATGTATATCTTTGTTACTGTTTTGCAGAGCCACTGATTTGAGACAATAAGCCATCACCTACAGGACAGACAGGATATAAAGTCAACTTCCAGCACTGATGCTGACTCCCACTTTAAGACTGGTGAAACTGGCCTGCTGGATGTTTAAAACCAAAACTTGGAGACCAGGGTCAGAGAAGTAAAAGGGCCAAGGAAAAAACAGCCAATATTTTGGCCCTCGTCCTCTTAGGTCAGCCAAAATTCAGGGAACAACGGGACTTCTGTAAGGGCTCTACAACTCCACTGAGTCACCTGACCTCCCGATCAGGGGGACCAAGAGGATCCTCAAGACCAGGAAGCCACCCAGTGCACATTCTGCAAAAAAGGAAGGTTACTGGAGAAGAAATGTTCCTGATGCTTCCAAGGGAAGCCACGTGTGGTCAGCAAGACCCTGACCAATCCCAGTAGATGGCACAATTGGAAAGGAAAAGCTAAAGGAGCCAAGAGACGTCTCACCAGTTCCCAAGCGTGATCCCTGACCAATCTCAGCTGACTCTTTTTTTTTTTTTTTTTTTTTTTTTTTTTTGTGTGGTACCAGGGATTGAACTCAGGGGCACTCAACCTCTGGGCCACATCCCCAGCCCTTTTTTGTATTTTATTTAGAGACAGGGTCTCCCTGAGTTGCTAAGTGCCTCGCCATTGCTGAGGCTGGCTTTGAACTCGCGATCCTCCTGCCTCAGCCTCCCTAAGTGCTGGGATTACAGGCGTGCGCCCTCAGCTGACTCTTAACAGTGGACAAGAAAGAGGTCACTTGTGACCAACTTGGTCTTAGACGCTTGGCAGAAGAGTATGATGAAAACACAGCCACACACAGACATTTAAAAAGGTGAGACAATGGTTCTTCTGCTGAAGATAGATGTTTGTGTCAGTCCTGCTTAAAGTCAGTAAAACTGAGAGGCTATAAAGGAAGGGTTTTTATATAGGAGTTACTTATAAATATCAGAAAAAGCTCTGTCCGAATCACAAGTTTGTTCTGAGTCAATTTGAGACCCATCTGTGTTTTTTGTTTTGTTTTGTCTTGTTTAGTTTTGGGTGGGGGATAATGTAGTTATGAGCTGCTGCTCAGACTCCTCCTCTGGAGTTTTGTGCAACTCATTGCTTTCAGCCTGGAGACTTGATTCTAATCAAGACCTGGAAAGAAGACGAGCTTCAACACAGCTGGAAAGGACCTTCCCAAATGCTCCTCATCACCAGGACGGCGACCTGATCTGCTGAAAACAGTACAACTCATTACCACGGGTGATTTCCACCCCAGTAGGTTAGTATGACTAGGGTGGATGGTAATGCCAAAGGGTACAATGAAAATGAAACCAAAAGGTATAAAAAAGGAAAGGGGGGGACTTGTGAGAAATAACGTTAGATGGACCATTCACAGCATACAGTATTGAGCCTTAATTGGAATGAGATTGAATCGTAGATGTTTTAATTATAGCCCTTCCCTTTGCCCACCCGATTTTTTAAATTGGCCAATAGCATAGACCCTCAGCTCCTCCTGTTAGAGCAAAGGGCAACACTGGTTAGAGATACAAAGCAGGTGGACGCCCGTGCAGGTGTGCTTGCCAGCAGGCTCTGAGCACGCTCCGGGGGCAGGAGTAAGGTCTGCCTCACCCACCTACTTCCCCACACGCACTTGAGTCCTTGCAGCACCTGGGCATTTCTAACAGCAGCAAGGAACCAAGTGCAGCAGAGAGGGCAAGTGAACAGGTAAATGAGAGGTGATGTGCTTTTTCCTGAAATTTACAGATCACAGCAAAAATAGCAATGCACTAAAACATGGTTTGTAACAAACAAGAAACTGACAACACTCGGGCACGGGAACATAGGCGAGGGCTCCTTCTCCAGCAGGTGTGGCTCACTCTCCTGCAGGGCTTCTCCCGCCCATGCTCTTCAGGGACGCTGACAGCCTCAAGCTCGCTGCTCAGAGTGAGAGTCCCCCACAGTCGTTCCTAAGTCTCATCACAGCAAACCATGGTGACCTCTCTTTGTGCAAACTATGCGACATCCACACCTAAGTCGATCTGAATGTCAGTTTCAAATGCAAAACAGACTCCAGGGAAGGCAGAAGGGCACACGGACCTACGAGTGTGCTCTGGTGTTGGTCTGTCTGCCTGAGGAAGGGGCTCTAAGATGCCCCCGGGGCCCTCCAGACCTCACCCCGGGCTGCTGCTGTACCTCTGCTCCCGATCCCGGCCCTGCACAGTCCACTTTCCTCTTTTTCCTGGGCCCGATCGCCGCCAGTGCTGTGAGGTTGGCATCCCGCTGCCGCATCTGTGCCAGCTCCTGCTGCTGCATCTTCATGTGGGAAAGGAAACAAGGACTACTGCTTCGTGCACATTTGTACTCAACAGCAAAAGCAGACACTCAGATATCAAAGGGCTCCCTGAAATCTTCTACAGTTTTCTAGTATTTTGGCTTTTTTTTTTTTAACAGTGAGCATATTCTGTAACTAAAGAAATAAGCATTTTTAAAAGCAATAGATGCTCAACTTAAAACACCCAGAGCTTAAGAACAAGTTTAAGTACAGAGAATAAGTCCCACCCACAAGAAGTCACTGTTAAACCTAAAAGCAGGATGCAAGCTGTCTGCACAGGAAAATGCCTTTGACATGGTATTTCTCAACATTTGCAACATCTTAAATAGCTACATAAATGCCCATGCTCAGAGACCCCACGTTGTCTTTTCTGTCCAAGTCTAAGGTGAGTATGAGCTTCAAGTAGGCAGTGAAGATCCCATGACTAAAAACTCACCTCCTTGGCCTTCTGCTTCAGCCTTAATTGTTCTGGGTCTTCTTGTCTGGATCGAGACTATTTTTGAAAGTAGAAAAGGAAAAACAAGTTATGACCTAAATGCGTATCTCCTAACAGATATGTTAACCTTATTCATTTCACGACACTTTCTAGGTTTTTACATGCTTATAGCCAAAGTCTGAAAATTCGGCAGCACACCATGGGGAAAATCCATTATTCTTAAGAAAAACCAATGCCATCTGATGCAATGGGATCTTAGGTATGATCTTTGACTGATGCTACCAGCTCAGCACAGGACTCTGGCTCATCGTGGCGTGAAGGGTGAGGCAGAACAGCCTTGCAGTCTCTGTGCTGCTGGGGAAGGAGTGGGGTCCCAGCACCAAGCCCCCGCCCTGCCGCCTCCCCGCAGGCCCTGCGGGCAGCGTGGCCTCAGCTGACTCTCGCAATGAGCAAGGAGGCGTCATGCTCGGCGTCTGAGGCAGTGTGGGGCTGGCTGTGCTGGCGTGCAGCGGGGCCAGCTGCACATGCACTCTGCCCTAGGTGCCTGGACCTGGAGGAGCGGGAGCTATCAGGAGTCTACGCAAACGCCACGTTCTGAGGGCAGCGAGCGTTCAGAGCAAGCGGGCTCTGCTCCGCAGCTCCACTTGGAGGTGAGCGGTCACCTTTCCTTCAAGGCCAGCCCCAAACGCGGCTTTGGTACTGAGTCTGGGTGAGTCTCTCAGAAGGACAGGGGTCCCCGGGGGCTGGAGGCAGTGCAGCACTTGCCTTTGCCGCCCGCATCAAGATCTCCCTCTCCTGCTCATCTTTCCTCTGCTTCTCAATCTGGTCAAGCTGTTCAAAAAATTTGAGCTGAGCCCGGACATCACTTGCCTGCTCGTATCTGTCATCATCCTACAAAAAAAAAAAAAAAAAAAAAAAAAAAAAAGCAAAGATATTATCTGTCATGAATCTGGCACCCAGCAAGCCAGATGGTCTGTGCACAAGCCCCCTCCCCTGGTCTGCTCCCATCTGCAGTAGACACAGCCTCTTCTCGTCTCCCTGGACGGCTCCCCCTGCCCACAATCAGGGTGAAGTCTCTTGCTGCTTATTTTGGGGCCTCTTGGGACAGTTGTGTTTTATGCACTTGGATATCATCTGACTTCGTTTTAAGCAACATTTTAAATTTCCCACAGTAACACAGAAACATTTTAAGACACGGTGGCTGGAGTGTGTATTCCAGACACTGCTCTGAGGGTGCTGGCCCTGGCCAAGGGAGTGTGCCTCTCCCAGGCCTGGCCACTGGTGACTGCTAAACAGGGAGGCATATTCTGCCCTGAAAGCCTGCTTGTGAAGCTAGAACGGCAGCCTCCCGCAGCCTGCCGGTTCAGCCTGAGGCCTGGGGAAGGGCCTGGCCCCTGCAGGTTCTGGGAGCCCTGGGACTGAGGAAGGGCAGACTCTACAGGACTTCTGAAGCTGTGGGTCCACCTTCCGAGGTGCCCTCCCATCAGAGCACTCTCCCAGTCCCTGGCCTTCCTCCCTAGCCCAGGCCTACAGAGCACCTGAGAACCCGAAATGGCTAAGGAAGTGAGTGCAGAGGCACACGGGGCACCGGGACACCGCCACCCTCTGCCCAGCTGGACAGACAGCTTCCAGACAGCCTGGGTGGCCAGGGGTCGACAACAGAAAAGACATTCTCCTCAGGAAAACGGCCCCATTACCTTATAGGAGAAGTTTTTTTGCTGAGCCGTTTCAGATATTTTTTCTACAAGATTCTGTAGCCTTTGCTGTGTGGCATGGGATACATAACTTACTACGTCTGGATGTAATTCCGTTATGCCATGCTTTTTACCTACAGAGCAGTCCAAAAAAAAAAAAAAGTACTTTGAATCACTCGCGCGGCTCCCTGGACTTGCCCCTCACCGCCTCTCCTCTCACCCTCCGACACTGCTCTGTGCCCTCAAGCGGCAGCCCAGGCAGGAAGCGTGGAGGACGGTCGACTACCTGAGCACCGTCGCCATCAACCACGCCGCAGTCGCAACTCAGGCGAACCCACGCCAAGGCGGAGGCGCGCTCACCTGCAGCCCACACGCCCGCCTCGGAGCTGCGCGGAGGAGCGCGCCGAGTCTCTATCAAAGTCACAGAGCACCAAACCCGCAGGTGGACTCCAGGATCCTGGGGGCGTCCGTGGTGCGAACTCACCTATTTCCAATATCCTTCTCTGTAGCGGCGCGGGGAGGAGGAAGGTGTCGTCCTTACAGGACCGCGTCAGCGTGCCCACCAACTCAGAGTTTGTGGCCAGTATCCTTGCACTTTCTTCCGACAGGTTTACTCCAGCCATCGACGCAACATCATTAATGTCGTCATCGTCTCTGGGGAAAGGAGGGAAAGGTAACTCACGCTGCACAGAAGGCCATCTGGAACAGCACTGAGGTGGCTCTGACTTGGTGGCAGCAGGCCTGGGGAAAGGGAGCTGCTGGCTGGGTCCTGTCTTCTCAGGAAGGAGCCTCTCTGCCCTACTCAGAGCAGCGCAGGGCTGGAGCTGAACTGGAGACTCAGCCACAGTCCACACCATGTCCAGAGACGGCAGAAACTAGCTGCTCTGAGGGTTTTGTACCATGTGAAACCTTCTTTTTAAAAAATTTACCACCAGCTAGGCACAGTGGCACACGCCTGTAATCCCAGCAGCTCAGGAGTCTGAGGCAGGAGGATCACAAGTTTGAGGCCAGCCTCAACAACTTAGCAAGATCCTATCTGTAAATAAAACATAAAAAGGACTGGGGAGGGCTGGGGTTGTGGCTCAGTGGTACGCACTCGCCTTGCATGCATGAGGCACTGGGTTCGATCCTCAGCACCACATGAAAAAACAAGGTAAAGATATTGTGCCCACCTAAAACTGAAAACTAAAAACCATATAAATAAATAAACAAACAGAAGGTGATGATGCTGGGTTCAATCCATAATACCAAAAAAAAAGGAAAAAAAAAAAGGTTGGTGGGCACAATGGCACACGCCTGTAATTCCAGCTGTTCAGGAGGCTGAGGCAGGAGGATCGCGAGTTCAAAGCCAGCCTCAGCAATGGCGAGGTGCAGAGCAACTCTGTGAGACCTGTCCCTAAACAAGACATAGACAGGGATGGGGACGCTGCTCAGTGGTCAAGCATCCCTGAGTTCAATCCCCAGTACCAAAACAATATTGACCACTATAGCATTAATCTTTTTTAAAACAATCAAGGCTCTCAGAAGAGCACCAACAACCCTCCAGTTGGGAGAGCTGCCCGCCTGCCCCAGCCACCTGCAGCCACCAGCCCTCTCAGACCCACCCACACACAACCACCACACCAGGAGCATTCAGCCTGACACCTGTCTGGAACTGGGGGTGGTGTGGTTCCTCCCCAAGTGACAGGCACAGGGCAAGGAGCCACTCTGAAGCTGAGCGCTAGCCCTGAACTTCCAGCCAGCCACACTTGGCCCAGTGTCCGGCCTCTGCACAGGGCCTTGGTTCCATCTTGCCCAAGCGCAGCCCCCTGCTATTTCAAAGCCCCAGCCTCGGCCACTGAGAGGCATCCCGGGCAGCTCTCGCCCTTGGCCTGAGCCCTGCTCTGATGGGACAGGTGGCCTTCGCTAAGCCACCTCCTCCCCCAGTCCCAGATCAGCCTCCTTGCTAAGGAGCTCTCATTCCTTCAACGGGAGACGGCTCTTGGGGACAAGGCCTGAGACCAGACATCCGCCCAGACCCAGGTGGGCCCCGGCCTGGACCTAAGGCCTGTGCCTCTGCGTGCCAACCCTGCTCCACAGCCACCCAGACCCGGGTGGGCCCCGGCCTGGACCTAAGGCCTGTGCCTCTGCGTGCCAACCCTGCTCCACAGCCACCCAGACCCGGGTGGGCCCCGGCCTGGACCTAAGGCCTGTGCCTCTGCGTGCCAACCCTGCTCCACAGCCACCGGCCGTCCGCACCTCGTCCCCGCTGCTCTGCTTCCAGCTCTCTCTGGACAGCAAGACGACAGGCACCCAGGAGGTGGCTCACGTAGTACCTGGTCATCCTCCCTTCCCCACCAGGTGAAGAGCACCCCTGCCCGGCCCTGGGGCTGCCCAGCCCTTGGTGCCTGATGGCCCGAGGGCTGGCACCTGAGGAGGGGGAGCGCCATCCTGCCTGGTCACAGTGAAGGCTGGCCCATAGCTCTAGCACGCGTCCCTGTAAGAGCCTCCGTGCCTGGAGAGGGCGCTCAGACTGGCCCTCATCAGAGACCAACTGCGAGAAGCTCTGTGAGCACCTGGCCTGCGAGGTGCTGGCTCTGATGGTGGGAGCCCGGGGCGGCTGGCTGTGGCAAGCTGGAAGTGCGTGTCCACCGGCGCTGGTGACAGCCAGCCAACACATGCCCTCCTGCTGAGGGCGGCAGCCAGCCTCCCAGCTGCTGCTGTGTGGGTGTGAGGGCAGGACCGGAGGGCGTCCTCGAGGGTGTGGCTGCCAGGCGCCCGTGGAGCCCGAGGCAGGCGGAGGGCGCGGCCCTCTCCTCCGTGGTCTCCTGGGGCGCTCAGGCTCATCCTTACCGAAACGAACCTCCCCCAGGTTCCTTGAGCTTGTTTTTCTGCGCGGCTGCCGCCTGCGTGGTGACGGTGGGAAGGGCTTTGGTTCCAGGTAACACAGTGGGCTTCACCACCGGGACTGCAAAGCAAGCACAGGGAGCGCGAGGCGGTCAGCAGAGCACAGCCCGCCACCGTCTCCACGGGATGAGCTCGGAGCGCCAGGCTGCAGCCGAGGCCCAGGCTCCCGGAGTACAGGGTGCAGGTGACCAGCAGCGAGCGCAGGCAGCGTGCGCTGCCCTGGAGGCCCGGGGCTCGGAAGGCTGAGGCCCAGGATCGCCCACACCAGGACCAGTCGGGCAACACAGGGGCACCCAGTCTCAGAAAAGAGACTGACACAGGTCACTTTCAAACCCACGCTGCTGGTGGCGACGCTGCGTGCACAACGCATCTACAGCGGTGAGCCTGAGGCCTCGCTCCCGCAGCGCAGCACGAGGCGGCCCCGGAGGCCCTGCCCTCACCTGGCTGCAGCTGGTTCAGCTGGATCTGCTGGGGAGTGGTGAGCATGATCCGGTTGTGAGGCTGCCGCAAGGCGACCATGGGCGTCTGGGTCAAGGTCACCTGCGGGGGCCGGATCAGGGCTCCTGGCTTCGGGGGCTGCTGGATCACCTGGGGCAGAGCCAGCAGAGCACAGCGTGAGCACACTCCGAGGGCACTGGCCCTCGCTGCCCTGCCCCACCCACAGAGAAGCTGCAGCGAGACCCTGTGCTCCTCAGCCCGGGCTGCAGGAGAAGCCTGGCCCAGGACCCAGGCGAGCACTCCACATGTGGCCTCCACAGGACCAGGGCAGGGGAGCAGAAGCAGGGACTGCTGCTCCAGGGCTGCACGGGGCAAGGCCAGTCCTGGAGGGCAGCAGTGGAGCAGCAGGAATCCAGACCTCTCCCCCACTTGTCAAAGTGACACTGCCGCCTGGTGGCCACAGGAAACGGTTTTTCCTTGGCTAAGTTTTCTGAGACAGGCGGCTTCTGTGTGGGACTGGGGCTGAGTCCCCCTGCACCGGGCTCTGCGGCTCTCAGCACGGCCTGCTCCCGCTCACTCCCAACAGGCTGTGCCTAGCAAGTCCCCCTACTTCAGGCCCTGCTCAGCTCTGCTGTCCGAACCGGTCACCTGCAGGTTCACAGCAGGTTCCAGAGCCAGTGGTGCTGACCACTTCCTGTACTCTGGACCCTACACCAGAAAGCAGGGGTGCAGAGACACACAACTCAGGTCTACACAGCCTTGCTGGAAACCTTCCGGGCTGGGTGTTTGGCTAGGTGTTTCTGGCTTTGAAAAGGGTGCCCTGGTGTGTGCGCGCTATGACACGAGGCAGTCACAGCAAAGACGAGGGTGGGGTCTGGATTGAAGGAGCATTTGGCACCAGAGCCACTTCTACAAGGAAATGGGCAGGTTCGCACCAGACAGGCCGAGTCCCAAGCAGGTCCAGTAAGGAGCCTGCGGTGTACCAGGAAAAGCCCCCATCGGGGCAGCAGCTCAGGCTTTGGCGTGAGAGACGGAGCAGACCCCAGGCCAGCCAGCTGCACACACACACTGCAGCCCTGCTGCTCCACACAGCACACTGCCAGGAAGAAAGTTCACACTGCTGCGGGCATCACCGAGGGCCAGGGGCCAAAACTTCCCAATGAAGAGGAGAGCCTACAAAGTCTTCCTTCAACAGAGCGTGCCTTTGGGGCAAGTTAGTGACTGTGCGTAGGACAGTTCCATCCTCACACGATGCCGAAGCCAAGGGCACAGCGACCCCCAGCCGAGGGGCCCCAGGGCCGGGGGAAAGCACCACCTTCCCAGGTGGACCTCCAGCCCCACCCTGCCCACTCCCCTTCCTCTACACCATGCCCTGCTCTCACTGCAGGGAGGCCCGCCACATGCAAAGGCCAGCCTGTGCGGGCACAGCTCAGCCCTCCAGGGACTGGCGGCCTGTTCACGGCAGGCTGTTCAGAGGCTTCTAGGGGAACAGAGCCTCTCGGGGTGAACCAAACGGCCTCTCTACTTTGACGAGTCCTCCCTGCCTACGGTGGAAGCACGTTAGAGCGAATCCCCTGCACAAGCCACCCCTGCTCCAGTGGAGAGTGTGGCCTCAAGATGAAGCCAAGGGCCAGCGCCACACCGTGAAGGTGCGCCGTCCGGCGGCAGCCCAGCTGTGCCCCGGGCATCCCAGGGCACACCAGCACCACCAGCTGGCCCCCTGTCAGATGAGAGCGCACCCCATCTCTGGCCCACGTCCAGTGCCAAGGTTTCTTAGGTTCAGGCCATCCCTAGCCGAAGAGAGCACCCACCTAAGAGACACACACTATGCAGTCAGGAGGTGGCGGCGTGCAGTGCCAATGCGCTCGTTTCACCTGACTGGGAAGCAAACAGAACTGCGGGGCCTCTGCTGCCAGCTTACGTTCTAACTCTTGGAGGTAAGACCCAAGCTTCTTCCCAGGGCAGCTTCCCCACCTGCCCAAGGAAAGGGCTCTCCGAGCCATGGCTGGTATTTAAGAGGCCAGCAGGAGCACAGGTAGGCACTGCTGAGGGCCAGCAAGGCTGGCGCCTTCATACCAGCGGTGCAGACTGTGCCTGCTTGCCAGGGCCCACCTGTGTGGGCTGCGTGAGGCTGATGACAGGGGGCTGCAGGGCACTGCTCACGGAGGCAGCCGTCTTGCCGGCCGTGCGCTGCACGGAGCCGCTCAGCACCACGGCTGTGAGCGCGGTGGTGGCCTGCGAGGCAGGCGGCTGCTGCTGCTGGCTCTGCTGGATGAAGGCCGCGGAGTCGGGGGTCAGCTGTCTCAAGGCGGGTAAGCTCCTCTGGTGGGAGACAGACAACACAGGTTAGGGGCAGCTCAAGCGGCAGGGTTCGTTCCTCAAATTCAGAAACATCCCCAGCTAAAGGGCAGACCCTGCGGAGCACGCGTCTCTCCACCCAGGTGCGGCAAAAGGGCGGAAAAGCTCCTTCAATCAGAACTGACTTCTGTCCCCGCTGCAGGTGCTTGGCTTGAACTCACCTTCAGGAAAGGCACGAGGTAAGGTTGAGGTGAAGAATTGAGTTCTCGGTATAACCTGCTAGTGAAATCTTCGGCTTCGATCTTCCCGTCCTTAAAAATAAAACCCACACAGGCCCTGCGGTGAGGCTGCGCGTGCACGCTCAACATCAGCTGACTCTACACTGGCAGCGGCAGGGCAGTGAGCGTGCCACACGCAGCAAACTCAGCCCCCCCACACATGGCGCACGTTCACCCAGGACTCGGCCACATCTCTGCTCTTTCACGGTTTCTTACTCGACCACTGTCTGCACTCAGTGCTTCAGCCCCAGACCCACTGGACACTGGGCATGTGCTGGGAGACAGACGAGCCTGAGACAGCTTCGCTATCACAGCTACTGCGGTGAGCACAGGGTGCCACAGGCCATGCAGACAGCACAGCCCAGGCGGGGTCAGGACCCCTGGCAGGAGGGACCGGCCACGTGCTTACTCCTGCACGCACCAGCAGAGGAGGAGCATGAGGGCCCACAAGAGACAGGGACGACTCTGATCCACAAATTTCCGAGACAGCTCTGTGCAGAGGCCAGGGAGTCCAGCCAGACAGCAGGAACCAGGCCTCAAGCACCTTTCTGCTGTGCTGCTTGCAGCCTAGTGGGCGGGGCAAGGCCTGGCAGCACAGCTACATCTCCCCGGGCTGGCGGAGCCTGGACAGAAGGTGGCGCGGGCAGGGGCAGGTGGGCTGTCGAAAGCATCTGTGTGAGTGGGGGTCTGGGGCCTGGGCTTGGGGTCAAGGAAAGCGGGCAGTCACCAGGGTCCTCCTGACACAGGGTTTGGGAACAGACGCCATGACTAGGGCAGGTTTCTGGAGGACACTGGCTCTCTTGCCAAAGCAGAGGCACCAGCAGCCAGACAGGGGCATCGCAGGACAGAGCCCAGCCTCGGGGACCCCTCGGCAGGGAGCACTGGGAGTGTCACAGGAGAAAGAGCTTCTCCTGCCGTGAGCCACCTGTACTCAAGGCTACTGGCCCTAAGTGACAGGTCAGAGGGGGTGGCCAGCAGCATCCTGGGCTACGGAGAGGTCACATAAAAAAGGGTGGCGGGGCTGCTGAGGCCCTGGGAAGGGTACAGTGCTTTGAGGGCAGCTGCCAGAGACAGCTGAGGAGCGGAGAGCAGCAGCAGGTGGAGAAGGGCACGCCAGACACGGCGGCAAGGCCAGGGCCTGGCGGGACCGTCCCCGCAGCCCTCCCGGGAGAGGCAGGCTCAGCAGTGTGGGCTGTGCGCCCCAGGCTAGGCCAACAAACTCCTCCACAGAAAGAAGACGCAGGACTCTGAGAGTCCAGCAGGTGTCCACCAACCATCTCCTCAAACAGCAGTCACCAGAAGGCATGAGAGCCAGGAGGGCGCCGGGCCCAGAGCGCCGGGCCGCACCCCGGCCCAGCAAGACCTGGCTGAGGCCTGCTGGGACAAAGTCCGCGTTCAGGGGCTGGAGGGAGGGCGCAGGCAGGGGCAGGTGCACAGCAACAGAGGACTCCTGCGGGTCAGCGTGCCCACGCCCACCGGAGACCGCCTGGGGACAACCAAGGATGGGAGCGCAGGAGGTGGCAAGGGCGGGCACAGATGCAACCACCCACGTGTGCCCTGGGAAAGGCGACTGGACAGAGGTGCCGCTCTCGCTCTGTGAAGTGCTTGGAACTCTCCATGTAAAAGCAGAACAGATGGGGGAGGGAAGGGAGAGAAGGCGGACCCTAAAACTCTCGCTGCTCCTGCAGTGACGCCACACCCTCCTCAAGCCACAGCCGCCTGCCTCTGAGAAGGCTCCAACACGCCCTCTCTACCACCTTCACGTTCTCATCAAGCAGGGGACGTCTGGGCACGGCCTCCGTGTGGCAGCCTGGGCGGCACCCGGGCACGCCCGACAGGGCACACAGCTGTGCCGAGCTCGCCACACCGGCGCGCGGCAGCGGCACTCCCCACGCGAGCTCCTTACCAGTAAGTTCTGCACTAGTTCTTTCACGTTGGCCGCTGTCTCTGTGGACTGTTTACCAGATGAAGCCAGTTTTATTAACGTAGACAGAAAATTTTTACATTTCTTCACGTTTTCCATGGTTTCCTGGATTCAAATAAAAAGATATAAGTAAAAAAGTCATCAAAGATTCTCACTGTAGCCTCTGGTTAAACTAAAATGTGCACACATGGGAAAGACAGGTAAATGTCGCCTCCAAGCTTCTTTCAAGAAGTGAGCTGCCTCTCAGGGCCTGCTGCGGGCACGGCCCCCACGGGCACACGTCTCCCTCTCACGTGGCCCGGAAACTCCTCCTAGGAAGGCAACTGAGAAGCAACCAGAGTGCGAGGAGACAAGGCCACCAGGATGGACGATCATTGTGGTGCTGCTCACCACCGACATGGACTGATGCCCACCCCCACACAGGCCCCGACTCTGCGCCAGCCACTAAAATCATGAAAAGTACTCAGCAAAGAAGCACAAGGAGGGCTGGGGCTCAGAGGCAGAGTGCTCACCTAGCATGCATGAGGCACTGGGTTCGATCCTCAGCACTACCTAAAAATAAAATATGCCGGGCGCGGTGGCGCACGCCTATAATCCCAGCACTTGGGAGGCTGAGGCAGGAGGATCACGAGTTCAAAGCCAGCCTCAGCAATGGCGAGGCACTTAGCAACTCAGTGAGACCCTGTCTCTAAATAAAATACAAAAAAGGGCTGGGGACGTGGCCCAGTGGTCGAGTGCCGCTGAGTTCAATCCCCGGTACCAAAAAAATAATAATAATAAAATAAAATAAGATAAAGATATTGTGTCCACCTGTAACTAAAAAATAAACATTTAAAAAAAGAAGAAGAAGAAAAAACTTTCTATTTAAAAAAAAACAAAAGCAGCAGCACGAGGACGCCGGCCCGAGTGCAGCACGGGACACACAGCAGGGCTGCTCCCAGCTGCAGCGCCTGTGGCCACGGCGTCCTCTCAAGCATGAGTGCAGGGGCTTTCGCCATGCCCAAGTCTGTGCTGTCTGAAACCTCAAGTGGAAAGACTGGGGCCCTGTCCTGCCACCCCTCAGTGGCCCCTGCCCTCAAGCCCCCCCCCTGCAGGCAGAGAGGGCCTCTATGTGGCCTTGCTGCAAGCTGGCAGGACTGGGCCGTGGGGCCCTCTGCATCCCAGCCAGTGGTCTGGGACAGAAACCCAGGGCCCTCTCCAAGCCCCACTCTTGGGCCGGTGAGCAGCAGGTGGCTCGGGGAGAGCTGAGGAGAAGTGGTCTCACCGTGGCAGCTGTGGAGGTGCTGGCCGCCCCTGGGACCGTGCGCTGAGGTGCCCCTGCCTGCACAGCTGTGGCCGTCCCGAGCGAAGCTGCCTGGGCAGAGCCGCCCAGGACCAGCTGAGGCTGCAAGAGTCCAAAGCACGAGGTGAGTGCCTCCCATGCCGCCAAAGCCGGCGAAAGAAAAGGCTTCCTGCAGAGGGGGAGACCCAGACAGCTGAGGGCCCATGCCGGCAGGACTCACCCCTGGAGACCCCAGACACAGGGAACTGCACTGCCCACCGGTACCTAGAACTGGCCAGGGTGACGTGCTCACTGAGAGCCTGAAGGCACCAGCACAAGGCACACGGTGGCAGTTGAGCTATCTCAGTGACCACCATGCCTTCCTCAGAGTGGGCGAGGGAGGGAGCACTCCTCAACTGCAGCCCTCGCACAGTGGCCAGCCGCAAGGACACCGCTGGCGGGCACAGACCTGGCTTCTCGACCCCAGGCCCATCTCCTGTCTCCACAAGGGCGCACAGGAAACGGACACTGGCAGTCAGAGCTGGCACACTGCTGGTGGGCAAGGGCAGCTCTCCAGACAAAGGGACACACGCCAGCAGAGGACAGCCTGACAGCTCCCACACGGCCTCGGCTCTCTAAGCCCCCAAGATCTCTAGTTCACATGGATGATTGTGATGCAAACATCGACTGGTTTTTTAATCAGTGCATTTCCAATTTATCAATCTAGCTGTCACCATCTTATCCCTCAGTTTTTAAAGCACTGCTCTTTTCTGAAGGCAGGGGGCAGTGCAAGGCCGAGTCCTGGCTGGCCAACTCCTGGCTCCTGGGGAAGCTGCCAGACGCTGGGACCAGGGCTACCCTGCAGCTGGAGGGCGGAGCAGGGCAGGCGAGGCCTCTGTGAGGCCTCCACCACAGCAGCAGGAGTGGACAGCCTTCCTGGTGGGAAGCACCGGGCAGCACACTTCACAGAGCAAACGCGCAAGGGCAGACTGGGCGGCCAGCGGGGAAGGGCAGGCACCTGCTGGGACCTGCGGCACATCCCCTCGTGCTGTCCAGACCGCGCCCCCTTCAAGAACCCTGTCTTCACTAGACCTAAGGTGAGAACTCGACCAGGAGCTTCACTCCTGTCCCAGAAAATCCCCAGGGAAAGGCAGTGCCCACCAGACAGGCAGGCGACAGTGCCTCCCAGGAACCCACCATCCCAGACGCTGGCTCCCCTCAGCCACCAGGACGGGGCTGCTCTTCTGTTTTCACTCCCTGTGGCCACCAACGGGAACCAGGGATGTGCTCCAAGGAGAGAGAAAGGGTCCCCAGGGCCAGGCTGCACTAGGACCACCCCCAGAGCCCCCAGAAGGGGAACAGTGGTCACAGCAGCACTGCCATGTGGACCACAGGTAAAGCAGCAGGTGCTGCACCCAGCACCAACGCCGCAGGGCCCTATGCCTACGGACGCCCACAAGCACCAGACCAGGACAGAGTCATGCTCCAGCCGCTCCCACTCCCAGAGAGTGCTGCCTCCCTGCCCAGGTGGGCCTCCCTGCCCAGACTTGTCCTGGCCTCTGTAACAGGAGCCAGCTGGGCTGCCACACAGACCCTCTCTGCAGGTGGGGCCAGAGGCTCGTCTGCCAGGAGCATCAACACGCACCAGCTGGACCAGCATCAGCAAAGCACTCTCCCTCCACAGCCTAAAGCACTATTTTAAAAACAAACAACCTACTAGGGTTGCATGAACATCTCCAGAACTGTGCTGCCGTCCTGGCAAAGGCCAGAGCGCTGGCAAGTGGAGGCCGAGCGGCCTCGCAGCTGGCGCACAGCTGGAGTGGACCCTGGCCAGGAGACAGGAGCAGGTTCAAGACGGTCCTCCGCTCACCTGCACATGCCTCAGCAGAAGGATGAGAAGAGTGCCCATGTCCCAGCACGAGGGCACCGTGCGCACCAAGGTGCTGCACAGAGAAGCCGCAGCCCAGGACACGCTCCCTGCAAGCACGCCTGGGGGCTGGGTCTCAGGTGACTGTCACTAAGGCCATGGATCTCACGCTCCTGCCTGTGGGAAGCTTCTCAAGTGCTGCTGGTGTTACATTCCACGCAGCTTTAAAGAAAAACGAACCCTCATCTATTCTGAGTGGTCGTCAGAGCAGTCCCTTTCCTCCTGGAGAGCCTTCCTCTTCAAATTCAAATTGGTATCCAAAATAAAAACTCACAAGGCCTGGTAATTGCAGAGAAAATCCACACTTTGTCCAAGAACCCCCACAGATGTGCCGGGCTGCTGCCTCTTACCTGTACCCCAGGGGA
This sequence comes from Tamias sibiricus, assembly GCA_025594165.1. NCBI lineage: Eukaryota > Metazoa > Chordata > Mammalia > Rodentia > Sciuridae > Tamias > Tamias sibiricus. The sequence continues at coordinate 206,710,634 of CM046659.1, forward strand.
GCGCTGTAGGGTTGTAGTGGGCTGTACCGTCGTCTGGGCCTGCGACACCTGCTTAATTATTGTAGTTGGGGTCACCTGCCGTGCAATAATAGGTGTGCCAGGAGCCTGCAAGTAAGTTGTCATGTGAAACAAGCCAACGTAAAAGAGACTCCAGCCACCCAAGACATACAGAACCAATCCTTGACGCTAACTGGTGCACTCAGGTGGTCCACAGCAGAGCCACGATGAGCAGGGACAGCTCCATGTCTACAGCTTTCTCGCCAAGGCAAAAGCCTGTGGTCAACACTTCTCAGATTCTCCTGAGAACACCACGAGACTCTGACAGTACCAGGTCTGCACACCGGCAGCCGTCGGGGAAGCCACCGTGCACTGCTGTCTTGGGGTGCTGCTGATACCCACTGACAGGGGGTCCTCCTGGCGGCTGTGGAAGGGAGGGTCAGGGCACAGACACCTCCTGGCTGCAGTGATGTCTAAGAAGAGCTGACAGCTACAACGGGACAGACGGTGGCAGCAGAGCCCACCAGCAAAGCAAAGCCACGAATGCCATCCACGTGCTTCTTGCTCAGAGACAGGACGCACTGGCGTGGAAGGTCCCACCCTGCGCTGTTTTGATGCTGGGGGCCTACATCCATCTGCGGCATGTGCGCACCCCTTCTATGGGACAGGGGCGCCCCCTCCAGAGGAGCACAGCCTAGTCACAGAGGAAAGAGCCAGGAACGGTGTCCTTCACTTCATCTGCCAGCCTGCCGACCAGCCTGAACGCGGTCACTGCACCAGGTGGGGACAGGTAGTGAACTGGCATGTGCCCACAGACATCGTGGGGATGGACAGGGCATCACGTGCTGGGAAGCACGCAGCCAGGAACTCTGCTCTCGGCATCAGTGCCTGTCCTGCCCACAGCTCAGAGGGCAGATGTGGGGGCAACCCTGTGCAGCTCACGTGCTGCCCACAGCAGGGGCCCGGACCTGCTCGGCCCTCCTCTGCTCCATGACTTAGTAGCTGACTGTGGCTCGGCCCTCAAAGGTCCCTCGAGCTACGTGCATGCTAGTGTGACCACCCCTCTGCGGAGGAGGAAACAAGGCACCAAATGGTGAACTGCAAGGGGCAAGGACCCTTGCACAGCCCTGGGCCAGGGAGAAGGCGGCGCCAGCCCAGGCCCTGCCTGATGGTGGGTCCGAAGGCACCACACATTCTGGTGCCCACTGGCATAAGACGTGTGGCACAGCCTCCTCAGCATGCATGGTGGCAGGAGCAGGGGAGGGGCAGGCTGGGCCTGGGACAGCCACTCGGCAGTGTACTCACCTGCACGGTGGAGATCTGGACGGGAGGGGCACTGGTGGGGGCCGCAGGGCGGGGCGCCATGGCGCTCTGAGGCTGGGCTTGGGCGTGGGCCTGGGCCTGCATTTGGGCCAGGGCCTGTTGAGGGATCATCAACAACTGCCCATTCTCGCTCCGCACAAGGACCATTCCTGGGGACAGAGGAGACTGGGCATCAGGAAATGCTCCTGAGCACAGTGCAAAGGCGGCCCCTCACAGGGGTCTGCAAAGGAACGCAGATGTCATGGCCGCGTGCAGGTGCCAGCAGACGGAACAGGACAGCCTGTCGGAGGCTGCCGGAAAACGCTGGGATAAAGAGCAGCAGAGCCTGCCCTTCACACAGCAGCCAGGCAGCAAAGCCACACCGTCCGCCCCAGCAGCCACCTGCTCTACAGATGCCAGAGCCTACACAAGCATGCACCCGCCACCATCCAGGGTGCACCTGCCTCTGCCACTGTCCTGAGCCAGCCAGCTTCACAGCTCTGCCTTGGCCTCAAAGGAAGGGCCAGCTCTATTGGTACCGGGCCCATGCCCTTGAGACACTCTGCCCCACCCACCTCGAGACCCATCTCTGAGGCACCGAAGCATGCCCGCTGTGCCAGGGGTCCTGTCTCTGCTAGCTATGGGCGCCTGGCTGTGCCTACAGGACATGACTATTGCTACAGCCCCACCAAGTTTCCCCAACCTGCGTCCCCGGACAGTCGAACCAAGCAGAAGAGAGCAGGGTCCACTGCTCCTGGCCGGCACACTCCTCTGGGAAGATATGGGCAGTACTGCTCCACAGCTGACCTGGGACGCCCACAACCCACAGGCAGGACAGGAAGAACCCCAGCAAATCCCACCAGCCAGGCTGCCCAGTGATCACAGCCTCAAAAGCAGCAGCCAGTCACACTGTGAGTGCACCAGAGACAGAGACAGGACAGATGTCCGCGCTCACTCTCCTACTGCAAGTCATCTCTGAGCTTCAGGAGACTACTGGCACCCTTGCACAGCCCAGCCGGGAAACAGCAAAATGAGGGCGATGGACCAAGAGGAGGCAGAGGCTGCAGCCTCCTGCAGGCCAGGCCGCTCCCATGGGAAAACCGGAGTCCGGCCCCCTCAGGAGTGCTAGAAGAGCTCCGACACTGCTGGGCTCCTTTAAGACACCACATCAGGGTCTCTCCCTGGGTTCACCTCTAGATTCTTGACCCCAAAAGCCACACTTAATGCTATTAGAAGAGCGTCCCTCCAAACGTCCCTTCGAAATAAACCATGCTGAATCAAACAAAGAAGCCCGAACCCAGCTGCTGATAGCCCCCTCCAGCGCAGCCTCCAAGGAAAGGCCTGGAGCTCAGTCAGGGAGGCCATGTCTCCCCACGACATCGGCACCTGTGCTCAGGCCGAGCATCGGCCGGCTGCAAGGCCAGAGCTGTAGGAGTCCCGGGGAGAACAAAACTGCCCAGCAGTACAAGAGGAGGAGCCCCAGTGAACACCACTGGCTGCACCCGCCCACCCACTCCAGACCACACAGCCCAGCCAGCCACAAGCTCGCCAAACGCAGCACACTGTGGCAAGGCAGCCAGAGGGCGACACAGCGGCCACGGCGTGCACCCCAACTTAGCACTGTTAACCGAGCAGTTAGAGAATGAGCAGAAGCCCTCTCCTTAAAGAATTACATCCATGGAAATTCAAAGAGATATTTTAAAACATTGGTGAAATAGCAACGTGGTCAAAATTCTAACAAAGTAAGTGGCATTCTAGATGTCGCCACTGTCTCCATGAAATGGGCCTGTAGACATGGCCAGCAAGCCTGCGGCTGCGGCACACACACCTGTGGAGAGGACCAGTGTGGCCACAGTTAGGGCAAAAGTTGCAAGATGAATCCAAAGTCCTGCCAAGAAGCAATCATGTGCCTTAAAGCAAGTACCTGTGCCTACCTACAGCATTAAAAATATCTGTAACTGGGTCCAAAATGCGTAAGCAAAGGGAAGGAGCGATGGGACCAGTGCAGACTTTAAAATACATGGGCCCCCACAACCACAGCGATCCCTGAGGGGCCCCGTGAGCAGACCTGCAGCTGCCTCCCACGGCCATTCTGGTGTTTCCCTGGCTATGGCACATCACAGCCACAATCAGGGGGTGACAAGAAGGCAGACACAGCTGTGAAGCTGAGTGGGCGGCCAACCACTGCATGAAGCACCGTGGCCCGGGTGTGTGGACTCGGATTCCCACCACTGGTTTCCAACAGACGCGCCAGGTACACACTCAGGGGCAGAGAAACGCCACATTGTCTCAAAGTGCAGTGGGCAGCCTTAAGACAAAAGACTGGGGAACAGTATCCTGCCACATCTGAAGGTAGCATGCGACCTACCAAAGCACCGGTCCCTCCCCACTGCTCGACACCTGTCTGCACCTGCAGGGCACCTTGTGCGTACTGTTCGGGAAGAACCGGCCACCGTGCACAACTGGCCAGGTGCGGTCCTCGCCTCACTCCAAACGGGGTGTGCAGGCCAGCAGGCAGGGGCTTCATCCAGAGCTCCTGGAGGAGAGCTGCCTGGCGTGTCAGTCAGGGCCCCAAGCCAGGCCCTGCCTGCACCTGTGCAAGGGACCAACAGCAAGGAGAACAGCTCCGGCAGACAGGCACGCGGCTCTGCTCATTCAGCCCAGGCCAGGGGAAGGACGGGCTAAAGCAACACACTCCAGGTCCACCTAAAAGACCCTTCAAAGGCCACTTTGGGGCTCATGGGAAGGGGTGCGGTAGGCCCCCAAAGGTTCCAGGCTCCTGACCTTGGTGCGCACACAGCCCAACGTGGAGAGCAAGAAACATCGCACATCCACATCGTACCAAAAGAACACTCTGAGGTTTCCTTCTTAATAGCTTTAGTTCTCTCGGTATAGAATGAAGTGCTCTTTGTAGAAAATTTGAGAAATGAGAAGAAGTACAAGAAAAACAGGCATCTCCTGGAACCCCCCCCCCCCACCCCCTTGATCAATACAGCTGGATACTCCCCAGGGTCCTCCCTGCATGTGGGTGAGCATGAGCATCTTCCAGGTGACCGGGTGACCGGGTGACAGTGCGGGGCACTGAGGAGCTGTGGGTGTCATCTGGTATTCTCTCTGCTCTGCTCCTGAGCATTTCCACGTCATTCAACATTCTTCAAAGACAAAACTCAGTGGCTACAAAACATGACACAATACAGGACCCTCAATTGTCCACAACTTCCTTTTTGGTGAAAATGCAAGCTGACTTCCTACTTTTCATCATCCTGAACATGCAGATCTTAACCCTAGTGCAAAGCCCTTCGCCAGAGCTTTCCAAGGCCATGTGTATGGAGGCCAGGAGAGCAGGGAGCAGCCACAGGGAGTGGCCTCCGGGGTGGCCCTCCACATTTCTTCTCGGTCCTTCCCCAGGCCTACCAACTCTTCCAGGGCCCATGCCCCACCCCAATCACAGGTCCCAGGAAGAGGGAATGAACCCTGCCCTCCCTGAAGCAGCAGGTATCAGGAAAAGCCCAGTGCTCCTGCCGGCCTTACGTGTTCCTGATCCCTTGATCACCCACACTCCTTACTGCATCCTACCCCAGAACATGGCGCCTCGGAAGCGCAGCAGACCGGCAGGCATTTCCAGCCTGAGAATATCAGCTTCTAGGAACAGGCTTTCACCCACCGTCCACATCACCCAGCTGCCCAGACACAAGCTCTGGATGTGGGGCCTGGAGCCAGGGGCTCCTCCTTGGTCTGCCCACGACAAGGCTCTCCCCACCTCGCCATTCACGGCTCTTCCAATGCAGCCACGCCACCCCAAACTGGGAGGGCAACTGGCCAGGAGAGGAGGAGCCCTGGGCTGTGGTGGAAGGAGCCAGGGAAACGGCCCAGGTCAGAGGCGAGACTGCCCTCCCCTGCTCCGCAGCACCGCTGGTGCCATCTCCTGACTACAAGACAGCCACAGAAGACAGCGCTGCAGAGGACAGCCACGCCGTGGAGGGCAGGCCTCCTAGCTCAGCCTGTGCCCACATGCACCCTCACAGCCCTGGCACCTCCTGAGCCGCGGAGCAGGCACGGGGTTGGACCCTGGAGGGCAGGCCGGAAATGCCGGGGCTGCACTGCCACGGTCCACACCAAGAGCACGGGGCTTTGCAGACGGCCCTCCAGCAAGCGCAGACAGACGTCAGCTGTCAAGCTGAGGGACCCCTCCCTGCCACCTACGTTTTACTGGCCCAGACCCTGTGCAGCAGACCCTCTGTGGAGCTGACTGGCAGCGCCTGCGCCGTCCTTTACCCTGATGGCTTTTGGTGAACACCCTTTTTCATTTTAAGTCAGGAAAAAGAAAGTGCCTGACCCTGCAGCCTCCAGCTCCATCCTCCCAGCCCTGCACCAGGAGCCAGCCTCCAGCCCACGGCCTCCAGAGAGCTGAGTTGGCACCAAGAGCATGGCAGAGCCCAGGTGCGCTCCCCTCTCCACCATCCCGCCTGGCCCCAGCGAGAGGCGTGCCCAGGAGAAGTGGGGTGGGGACCAGCCCGCCCTACGTATCACCACACCCCTACTCTCAACTCTGGCTGCCTCAGCTGTCCCTGCACTAGCTGTCGTATAGCCACCAAATCCCACTTTAACTGCAGCACTTCTCATCTCTAGAACTTCGGTTTGCTTTGCTCTCGAATCTTCCTGCATATGACAACACGCAGCTCGACTTTTAGACCCTCTTACCCATCTTCCATCAGCTCACTGGCAGCCGGTATCTCTGTGGGGCCCAAGCGGCACCAGCATGTGTCTTGGGGGCTTTGTCTGCAGTGTGCCGTGTGACTGGACGGCTCCTGTGCGAGCATCTGCTGGACGATGTGGGTCTAGCCATGGGGGACAGCCCCTCGGGGATCCTCAGCAGACACTTCTTCTCCCAAAGCAGGACAGGCTGGAGAACTCTGCCCCTTGGCCAATGGAGGCTTCACATCCCAGGACCTTGGTACCAGCCCTGGCCCACGTGGCAGTAAAACACGGGTACCAAGGACAAAGCAGAGAGCAACCCCAGCAAGGGCCCCGCGAGGCATGGTGGCTCACAGGCCCTGCCGAGACCCCTCCCTGACCCCGGTAGTTTCTTTGCATTCTAGAAAGTTGAACTGCACTCGAGCTGACCTTCTCCAGATTCTCCCCCTTCCTAGGCGAGGAGGTGTGCAGGGGCTGGTCCTATCCTGTGCCAGCGTCACCTGCAAGGAAGAGTCCTTCCCAACACGGCATCACAGGATCCCAGCAAGGAACTACGGACAGCCCGACACAAATGCATAGCCCAAGCAACAGGGTGATTAAATGAGTAAGAACAGCCTCTTCAAAGTCACAGAGAACACCCACCTGACAGCCCAGACTCACAGAAGGACCAGCAGGGACAAGGCATGCTCCCAGAAAACATGGGAAGGAGAGGGGCAGAATTCAGGAGGGCTGAGAAGACCCAAAGATAGTCCTGAAGACCCAACAGTGAGCAGAGTCTGAGACCCTGGAACTGAACTCTTGAGACCCCAAGAATCAGTGGGAAAGACAGAGGCCAGCAGAGCTCCAGGAAAGGAGAGCCTCACCAAGACGCGTGTCCTGGACAAGGCCTGCACAGCAGAAGGGCCCCACCTGCAGGTGGCAGGGAGCAGGTGATCCCTAGATCACCATGCGCAGGCCCACCAAGGGAGCACCAGCCAGCCACCTGGAGGAGAGACCCCAGCTCCCAGCAGACCTGCGAAACGGGCAGCGCCCTGCAGTGAGCTGCCGGCCTCCCTTTCAGGCCACCCGGTCTCAACACAAGCACCTTCTAGGAGAAGGCAAGGCCACCAAGACACAGAATGCTTGGAAAGCAGAAGACAGGACCCAGGAAACATGGGCCAGCACCCAAGGGAGGCAAAGGGGAGGGACAGGTGTGGTACTTGCCCAGCAAAGGACCAGCCTTCCTGGAGGCCAGCCCAAGAGAGGCACCACATGGGTCCTGACACCTGGAAAGCCACAGGACGCAGTGGGCGGCACCATCCCAGCACCGGCCTCTGTGCAGCTCCACCAGCACTCACTGTAGCGCACACCAACACGGGGCGTGGAGTTGACAGAAGGGCGCTCACGGGCAGCAGGGGAGTCGCCCCAAGCTTTGCTGGCAAGCGTGGCCAGCACACAAGCACAGCCCAGGAAGGGGGTTTGCTCCTCATCAACGCCTCCGCTCTCCCAAGACAGGCGCGTGACCAGCGCAAAGCTCAACCTTGACACGTGGAACAAGGAAGAGCCACGACCAAGAGGCAGCTCCATCCCATCGCTGCCCTCTGCCACCGCTGGTGGGGGCGGGGTTCAGAGCTGCCAGGAAGACAAGAGCCCAGGGACGTCCAGGCAACGCAGTGACCAGACATGGCCTCCCAAGGCCCTCTAGGTCCCTTACTGTTGCCACACGAGGACATCCTGTCACAGTCCCTCTGCTTCCTGAAGACACAAGCATAAGAAAAAGGCCCTTGCCGGGCGCGGTGGCGCACGCCTGTAATCCCAGCACTTGGGAGGCTGAGGCAGGAGGATCGCGAGTTCAAAGCCAGCCTCAGCAATGGCGAGGCACTTAGCAACTCAGTGAGACCCTGTCTCTAATAAAATACAAAAAAGAGCTGGGGATGTGACCCAGTGGTCGAG